>JARGCV010000081.1:21832500-22432500 GCA_034064705.1 Bothrops alternatus
AGAAGCTAGCACTGTATTTCAAGGTTTGCTTAGTGTAGAAGTAGGATCACTTGAGTTTTCAAATGTACCTGGACAGAAAGTTTTTTTTTAGTATTGTTGTATCTGGCCCTTCTCAGCTGAGTGAAATCCACATAAATATTTCTTTAAGAGTTTTATTTAACACATTTCAAAAGATTCACTTCAAAGCAAGCTGCTGGCAGTTTGTTGGCCGGAACGGCCAATTCTGATTTATTTACATTTAGATTAAACATTCTCCCACCTTCCAATTAACTCACTCTTTATCTCTTACATTGTCCAAGACTTCATTAATCTTCCATAGATTTCAAAAACACCAGAAAACTGATTTCTAACGAACTCGGTGATGCATCAGACTGCCTCTTGATATTAACGTTGCTCGTGACAAAGACTTAGTTCCTTCTTCCTCTTCTAATATAGTTTTCAATACGTCACTTCCTTTTTCCACTTAACTGACTCCTCCGCCTATCAAACCTTCGGAATCTCGGATCAAGCCATCTAGCTTCCTGATCCGAATCTGACTCATCACTTTGAGAGTCTGACTCATCCTGCATACAAATCTCCTCATTGTCTAGCTCGGCTGATGGGAGGGGAAAATACCCAGAGGGGCCTGGTTGTGCTTCGTCATCCTCTGATATGTACCCAGCCTGTCTAGAGACACTCACAACACTATCCCCCCCGCAGGCCCCTCCCCCTGGGTCCGTCGTATGGGATGTGGTTTGGAGGGAAACGCAGTATGAAAATCCCACATTAACTCGGGAGCCTCAATATCATGAGCATCTACCCAACAGCCAGCGGCTGGCCCACCCCCGGTCCAATCAACCAAATATTGGAAGCGGTCGTTGAGCCATCGGGAATCTCGGATGCCGGACACCTCCAACCGGGAAATAGGAATGTGAGCACGGCGAGCTGTCGGGCCCGGATCAGGAGGTCGAAGCGGAGAATCAGGGTTGACAGGAACAAGCAAGGAGCGATGAAACACGGGATGTACACGAAGAGACCTAGGCAAAGTCAAACGATAGGTCACCGGATTGATGACCGTCTCCACAGGAAAAGGACCTAGGAAACGTTGATCAAGCTTGCGGTGAATTCTCCCTGGAAACAAGTACTTGGTGGAGAGCCAAACCCGATCTCCAACAGCTAACGGCGGCGTGTCGCGGCGAGAGCAGTCTGCAACCCTCTTGTAGTCTTCCTTGGCCTTAGTCAAATGGTGCTTAACCATCTCTTGGACTGACTGGAGTTCGGTTAAATAGTCCTCTGCAACTGGAACTGGAGAATCGAGGAGCGTGAGCGGGAAAAATCTGGGATGATAGCCGTAGTTGGCAAAAAACGGAGTGGTCTGAGTGGAAGTGTGCTGAGAGTTGTTGAAAGCGAATTCGGCCACGGAGAGATATTTGGACCAATCGTTCTGTTGGTCGTTGATGAAACAACGCAAATACTGCTCCAGGATGCCAATCACTTTCTCTGTACCCCCATCAGTCTCTGGGTGATGCGTGGAGGCTAGATTAACTTGGACTTGAAGCGCAGACATGAGTTCTCTCCAGAACTCTGAGGTGAACTGGGTTCCTCGGTCGGACACTATTTTGTCAGGCAAACCGTGTAGCCGGAAGATATGTTGAATGAACAGCTGAGCAGTGACCTTGGCTGTCGATATTCTTCGGCAAGGAATGAAATGTGCCATCTTGGTCAACATGTCCACCACTACAAAGACAACGGTGTAGCCGGCAGAAACAGGTAGACAAGTCAAGAAGTCCATGGAAATAGCCCCCCAGGGTCTCTCCGGCGTGGGCAACGGCTGTAATAATCCCGGAGGGGCTCCTGTGGCATGTTTTGCCTGACGGCACCGTACACAGGAATTCACATAAGACTGAACATCATGGGCCACCAAAAAGTCCGAGACACTAAGTGGAGAGTCTTAAAGAAACCAAAATGACCTGCCGCAGGGTTATCATGGCATTGATTCAGGATGAGACCACGGAGTGGGCCTGCTGGAACATATAACAGGTTGCGGAAGCGTAATAGACCCTCGGACAAGGTCCAAGGTGAGTCGGGACCCACCTCTTGCCTCTTCTGTGCCGCAAAGTCATCTAGTTGTTGCGCTTCCCGAATCTGTCGTCGTAGATCTACCGGATCGTGCACGGCTGCGATCGATTCGATAGGCAGAACGGTTCGAAGCGGCAAGGGGTCCTTGATCTGTAGATACTCAGGTTTACGGGACAAGGCATCTGCTCTTTTGTTGTACCCTTTCGGAATGTAGGTGACTTTGAAGTTGAATCGAGCGAAGAACAAAGACCAACGGATCTGACGTTGATTCAATTTCCTGGCAGATTGCAAAAATTCCAAGTTTTTATGATCAGTCCGAACTTCAACTTGATAGCGGGCTCCTTCCAGGTGGTGTCTCCAGGTCTCAAAAGCAGTTTTGATGGCCAATAGCTCCTTCTCCCAAATGGTATAATGGCGTTCGGAGGGACTCAGTTTCCTGGAGTAATAAGCACACGGGAACAGGGGGCCGCCATCTTGGCGTGTTTGAAGAAGCACGGCCCCTACCGCAACATCTGAGGCGTCGGCCTCCACTACAAAGGGACGACAAGGATCTGGATACTTGAGAATGGGTTCCTGAACAAAAGCCTTTTTGAGGGTCTGAAACGCCTGTTGCTCAGCATCGCCCCACTGGAACTTAATGCCTTTCCGTAACAGTCGAGTAAGGGGTGCAGTCAAGGCAGAAAATCTCGGAATGAATATCCTGTAATAGTTCGCAAATCCCAAAAGTCTTTGGACATCTTTTGCTTTACATGGTGGTTGCCAGGTTTGCAAGGCCTCAACCTTGCCAGGATCCATGGCGATGCCTTGTGGAGAAATCACATGTCCCAGAAACTCAATGGTGGTTTGATAGAATTGACATTTCTCTAACTTGGCGTAAAGGTGATGCTCTCTCAAGCGTTGCAGAACTTGACGGAGATGCTGGAGATGAGTTACTCGTGACGGGGAGTAAATCAGGATGTCATCGAGGTAAACCACCACAAATTGATCTAATAAATCCCGGAAGATGTCATTCATGAAATGTTGAAAGACGGCCGGAGCATTGGTGAGTCCAAAGGGCATGACGGTATATTCAAAATGACCATACCTGGTCCCAAACGCGGTTTTCCACTCGTCCCCCTCTCGGATGCGAACCAGGTTGTAAGCACCCCGTAGATCTATCTTGGTGAAGATAGTCGCTGATCGGAGACGGTCCATGAGATCAGGAATCAAAGGCAGAGGGTACCGGTTGCGCACCGTGATGGCATTGAGCTTGCGATAGTCACAGCATAGGCGTAAATCTCCGGTTTTCTTCTTCACGAATAACACAGGAGCTGACAAAGGCGAGGAAGAGGGACGAATTAAACCCCTGGCCAGGTTTTTGTCCACAAAGTCTTTTAATGCGGCCAACTCGGGTTCTGACATGGAGTAAAGGCGTCCCCCTGGAAGTTTGGCATTTGGCAGCAAATCAATGGCACAGTCATATGGTCTATGCGGAGGCAATTGGTCTGCCTCTTTCTCACTGAATATATCTGCAAAGTCCGCTAGGTCGGCCGGCAAGGTGATGTCAGGGTGGGATGGTAGCTGGGTTGCGCAAACTTGGCGTACGTGGTCTACGCATTGCAAACTGGGAAATGAAACAAAGTTCTGGGACCACACCACACAAGGATCATGGGTTCTCAACCAGGCTAGGCCGAGAACTAAGGGGAAATGAAGTCCCTTGGTAACATATAATTGGATGGCTTCTTCATGTTGTCCTATGACCAGGCGTATGGGCTGGGTCATGAACTTGATCGGTCCAGACAACAACTCACGACCATCTATTGTCTCAACCAACATAGGCGGCTTCACGGAGCACAAAGGTATGGCATGCTGACGAGCGAAAGCTTCATCCATGAAATTAGTGGTGGCTCCAGAATCCAACAGGGCGTGTGCCGGAATGCCCTGGGCATGATTTCCCAGAAGTATATTGGTTGCTAGGATCAGATGTCTCGGAGGACCGGGGTCTTCGTCTGCGGAACTGGGACTGGGTTTGGCGCCTGCCCGACCCAATGTTTCCATTAGGCCGGGCTCTGGCCGTTTCCCGGCAAGGTGGCTTGAAACTGCTGAATGGGAGGCCGAGCTGGAACAGGAGTAGGACCTGCCGTACCACGTCGTTTCTGGGGGCAGGCCATGACGAAGTGACCCATCTCTCCACAGTACAGGCACAATCCCTCAGCTCTCCGTCTTGCCTTCTCAGCCTCGGTCAAGCGAGATCTGGCTGCACCAAGATCCATGGGCTCATCTCTGGCCATGGGTACAGGACGTCTCTCAGTGTAAGCTGGCAATGGTTGGAAAATACGTCTGGGTGCCGGGATGGGTGGAGTGATAGGTAGGGTCTGGAATCCTCTGCGTGGTGCAGGAACTGGCTTGGCACTTCCGGTGACTAAAACCATCTGTTTGACCAGGCGGGGCATCCGTGGCTTGCGTTTGCGCCTCAATAGCCAAACAATGTTGGTATAATGCATCCAGGGTCGCGGGTATTACAGTATGTCTCAATCCATTCAAGATCTGGGAAGACAGGCCATCTTGAAAGATTTCCATGAGAGCCTCTTCATTCCAATTAATTTCTTGAGCTAGGCGGCGAAAATCTGATATATATTCCGCTACGCAGCGTGATCCTTGACGTAGCTCTCGTATCCGCCTGGTGGCATTTTGTCTACGAAGGGGGTCAGCAAATTCTCTTTCCATCAGCTGGCAGAATCCTGCATAATTGCGCAGAACAGGATCTGGTCCGTCTATCAGAGGAGATGACCAATCAGCAGCTGGACCAGAGAGTAAACTTAAAATGAAAGCCACTTTAGTTTCATCAAGCTGGAAATCTGCTGGAGTTGAAGCAATGAATGTTTTGCATTGGTTTAAAAAAGCTGGAAATTTACTACGCTCTCCAGTAAACTTATCAGGCAATGCTAAATAACATCTGCTTTGTCTGGGTGGGGGGGCTGGGGCTGGGGCTCCGGCAGCCTGCTGAATCTGCTGTTGCAAATGTCCAATTTGTTGCTGGAGAGTTTGAATTAGTTGATACAGAGCTGGATTATCAGCGAGAAGCTGCTCCATGACGTCACTGAACTGGCGCAGTACTGAAAGCTCGGACTAATTTTCGTCTTTTCTGGGTCACGAGCAATCTGTTGTATCTGGCCCTTCTCAGCTGATGAAATCCACATAAATATTTCTTTAAGAGTTTTATTTAACACATTTCAAAAGATTCACTTCAAAGCAAGCTGCTGGCAGTTTGTTGGCCGGAACGGCCAATTCTGATTTATTTACATTTAGATTAAACATTCTCCCACCTTCCAATTAACTCACTCTTTATCTCTTACATTGTCCAAGACTTCATTAATCTTCCGTAGATTTCAAAAACACCAGAAAACTGATTTCTAACGAACTCGGTGATGCATCAGACTGCCTCTTGATATTAACGTTGCTCGTGACAAAGACTTAGTTCCTTCTTCCTCTTCTAATATAGTTTTCAATACGTCACTTCCTTTTTCCACTTAACTGACTCCTCCACCTATCAAACCTTCGGAATCTCGGATCAAGCCATCTAGCTTCCTGATCCGAATCTGACTCATCACTTTGAGAGTCTGACTCATCCTGCATACAAATCTCCTCATTGTCTAGCTCGGCTGATGGGAGGGGAAAATACCCAGAGGGGCCTGGTTGTGCTTCGTCATCCTCTGATATGTACCCAGCCTGTCTAGAGACACTCACAACAAGTATTAAAAACTCTTTCTTACTTCCAGCAATATAATAACCCTGTACTGATAAAATATGAAGTCACCAAAATTGCTGCCCTGAGACTAAAGTGGGGATAGTAGTTTATATTACTGTTATTAGAGGAGGAACAACATCTCTTCTCTGTGCCTGCTATTCTCTCCCATCCCCAAAGTGTGGATCCATTGCTGCCCTCACCATCACAATAATTGTCTTTACTTCTCTATTTGTTGGAAAGCACCACTGTTTAAGTATGACAGTACAAACAAGGATAATCATGATGGAACAAATGTAAGATTTCCATTAGATGGAAAGTGACCTTGTATTTTTCTGTCATTAAATGAGCCAACCTATCTCTGGAACGCTCTTGTTGAGGGCCTCATGTTGAGGACATATCCTCAGTGTTTGGTGAGCAGCACATCTTGGAACTAGAATAGGAGGGTCATGTGAATGACTCTGCTTTCTTTTGTTGTACCATGAACTCTGGTTAATGAATCTTGTACTTCTAGGAACAAAAGTCTGCCCGTTCCTGTTCTAACTTGTTATATTGCTCTGATTTTTTTTTCTACAGAACCAGAAATAAACTAACAAGGGTTCACTCAAAAATAAAGGTCTCAGAAGACTTGCTTCCTTCAAATGTGGCCTTTCTTTTCTCAATCCAAACAGCTCGAGAGTTGCAATTTAGAACATAGTGCGATATCTATTATAAAAAGCATTATATTTAAATAACATCAGTATAAATGAATGAAGGGAACCTATGAATACCTAAGATACAATGGTCAAATGACAGATCAAGCATGGAACTTGGTGGGACATAGGAAGAAATGAACAGCTGCTTTGTATTGTAAAGCATAGTGTGAAAAATCCTTTATAAGAGGTCTTCACTATTTCTGAGAATACAGAAAGGCAGTTTGTTTGACAAAATACCACTCAAGGGAAAGGAAGCTTCTCACTGTCTCTTGGAAAACAGGGTTACAATTTACTTCACAGTTTGAAAGATCAGCTCCAGGGAGAGGCACTAGGATTGATCCTTTTGTCTGCATGAGAAACCACCCATCAGTCTGTCTCCTAAGTGCTCTTCAGCTTTGTAATTGTTCACTTTTAATTTTTTATTATTTTTGTTAGTTTAACCTGCAGCTGACCCATGCAGATTTTATTTGCAGCATTGTTAATTCCCTTTCTGACACCCTGCAGAAACTCTTCTGCCATTTTTGTGACATCTTAAAAAAAAAAAAAAAAAAACCCACACACCACCAAATGACTACATGGCTGCATGAAGAACCTAGTTCTTTTCTATTATTTAACACTACACTTATGCCATTCCATTTGAACTTCAGAACTTTTCAAATCTGCTTCACTGCACTGAGTTTGATAGCTGACCCAAAGGACAGGGATGGTTACTATGAAAACAAGGAGCAAGTATTTATAGTACATATCTATATGAAATCTGTAGCATCGTAATCTTTTTCCAGACACCTGCATCTTCTATTTTTGTTTATAAGAATTACATGTATCCACACTGTAGACTCTCTTATTTGAAAATAGAGCCATTTTTGTATTACGTTGTTCTTTCATTGGAATTCTTGCAGCACCTTCTTTAACTGGGCTAAAAGCCAGAGAATCAGTGCCTTAATTCAGAGGGAGACTTGTAAACTTAGGAACAACAGAGCAATTCAGACTCGTGGAGCTAAAGGTAAATTAGATGTTTTTAAAATTAAATTTTATAGAAAACAATTTGAGCTTTCTCTTTGAAACAATTTATATAATAAATATAAATCATTTTCGTTAGATTAAAGCAGAACTGGTATAGAAGATGGCAGGAGAAGATTTATATAGAACTATATAAATATAAGAACATACGAATATAATTTCTTATAAAGTATATCCAGCCCATGCTACCTGTTTCAAGTATGTTTTTTGGAAACCAAAAGGAATATTCCCCTCCTCCTAAAAATGCCCAGATCTTAGTTTATTTGCCTTGCAATGTTTTAAATGTTAAGCATTGTGGATAGTTATATTAATTTTCCTGGTTTTTCTTATTTTCCTCATTTATCCCTCTAATTTAAACAAAAGCTTCAAAAAAGGGGACAAACAAAAAACTACAGAAAGGCAATTACTGGTATTTCAGGATGAATCAGAGGGATCCAAATTTCAGCTGATCTGTAGCAATTCAACTGCATTAACAGAATTAAATGCAGATGAATTAAAAAGGTTTGTGTGGGCAAAGATTCTTGTAGGCCAGGGTAGGCAACCTCGGCTCTTTTATGACTCATGCAGGTATGCTGACTCAGGAATTCTGGGAGTTGAAGTCCATGAGTCATAAAAGAGCAGAGGTTGCCTACCTCTGTTCTAGGCAGTTGTCTTCTGGCTTGTTGGTTCCTTTGCAATTGCCACAAGAGTGAAATCACATCTGGCTTGCTCTCCAAATGAAGAGTGACAGGGGTGATGGGGAGTGTGGATATTGCAACAGTATTTAGTTTGTAGCAAAAGCTGCCTGTCTGGTAAGATTTAGCAGGCAATAAAAGTTTTTCAAGAAATACAAAGCTAACTTTGAAAAGTACAGAAGAACTCCAGGGAAAAAAATTTAATACAATCTCTGACTCATATATTCTTTGCTCTAGATTTCATTTTCATGTATTATAAAATATCCATAAATAATAATTTAATTTGTTCATTCAAAGGTCCTTTTAGATACCGGTAGCTACAAGGTGTCACCTGGAAAATGTGATATGGATATTTATAAAATTAACTGCAATCCCCGTTTCCTCCCCAAGAACTGTGCTTAAATAGCTGTGAAGATGTACTTAATGGGAAAAAGGGAACATGACCACAGATTAGTCTTTGCTATATGCCTGTTAATTTTCCATTAACCTTCTATTTGCTTAGCAGAAACTTACATATAAATATTACAGCCTTGGGAAGAAATCTGGAATAGATGTTAGTCTTCAGGAGTCTAGAAGGAGAATATTGAAGAAAATTTATGTTCTAGATTCAGAGCAGAATTTGAGCACTCTAACCATGCTCTATTAGGCAGACCATTTAATTTAATAGAATTCTTGGTCGCCTGCATCTTTTGGGCTAGTGTTAAAGTAGAGGGTCTGTTCTAGTAAAAAAATGTTAAAGAAGTATCACAGCTCTGTGACAGTGTCCATGTTTATATGGAGAGGGTGAAAGGTTTTCAATCTTTAGCATTTCCTATAAATACTGGAACATGTGGCATCATCTGGAGATAACAAAATAGAAGAGAAAGAAATGTAAAAAAAATCACAACATTCAAAGACCTGCAAATAGAAGTAGAATTGTGGCAACAGAAAGCAAAGATACTGCCAATAGTAGTAGGTGTGACCCTAACACATCTGGAGTACACTTAAACACGATAAGCATTGATAAACGCACCATCAGTCAATTGCAAAAGGCAGTTTTATCTGGAAAAGCTTACATATTGCAACATTACCTTTAACATACCAACTTAGGTAAGGAATCAAGAGGTGGATAAAAAGGCCAAAGTCTAAACATTTAGCTGACTGTGCAACTAACTATATTATTAATAGCAGGTGGGTAAAATCTGCATCTTCAAGATGTAATAGTAAATGTTATTTTCATAATAAAAAGGTTGAAACAACTGACCATTTGATCAGTGCCTGCAGCAAAATTTCAAAACCATGACTAAGATGCCAAAATTTATTCATTGGAAACTTTGGATTTGAATGCAATAAAAACTACTGGGACCATCAAATTGAGAAAGTTTTGGAAAATGAATAGAACTTTAAGAACTAAACTTGTTTATAACTTATGTAATATAACAGTTATTAAAAAAAGAAAGTCTGGATCATTGATGTTGATATTCTGTAATACTAGTATTGAGGAAAAACAGTTGGGAAAAATATAAAATATTGAGACTTGCAGATCAAAGTTGAATGCTTATGAAAAAAAATCTGTTATACCAATTATGATTGGAACCTTCAGAGTGATGCTTAAAGGATTTTTTTTTTGATGACTGGATAGAACACCCTAATTTTACAAAAACCCCCCACTCAATTTGGAACTAAGATTATACTTTAATAATTTTTTATCTCCCTGGTTAGGACTTGTATGGTTTAAGTGTACACTAGTCCTACACTGTGAATCTAACTATAGATGATAATATCATAGGCATGAAAATTAGAAATAGTACAACCTAATGAACTTCCAAAATTGTAATTCTTTATACTGCTGTTGTCCTACCTTTACAAACTCTTGGTCAGTTATAGCAAATTGAATGCATGCTCTAGGAACCATATTTATTACTCAACCTTGGAAGTTATTACATTTCAATATTGTATGGTCATGGAGTAGGAGAAAAATAAACTGCACTGCTTTGCTTCTTAATATATCAAATTTTCACCATTGAAAGGTAATGGAAGTAGAAAATACGAATCTATTATACACGTATGCTCTGTGATTATTCAGTTGATGATGGAATAGTGCAGGCTAATGTAAAACTAAAGCTCAAGATTTTCTCCTGATAAGTGAGGACAGTACAAAAAAACTGTTTTAACTGCATAGAACAGGTTGACATTGTTTTCCCATAAATCTAAAGCTTTCTTCACCAAGATGCAGTGGATGTCTCATTGTAAAGATTTTGTGTATGAAGATCTTAAAATTAACCTTTAATTGGAGTCCATTATTTGTTCAAATCATGTCCCTTTTTGTATATTAAACTTTTAAAGCTATCAATGGCAAGGGCTCAGTTGTCTATATTTCTTTTCTCCACTATGAAAATGTCCAGTTAAGATTTGCAAGATTAGCTCACTCAGCCGGCGGCATCGACTCCCCCTTTTATTTCCTTCTGAAAGCTTCTGCCGCTTTAACAGATCTGCAAAATGGAAGAAGAAATTGCAGGACTTGTCATTGACAACGGTTCTGGAATGTGCAAAGCAGGCTTCGCTGGAGATGATGCTCCTCGGGCTGTGTTTCCCTCAATTGTTGGACTCCCGCGCCACCAGGGTGTCATGGTCGGTATGGGACAGAAAGACAGTTATGTGGGAGATGAGGCTCAAAGCAAGAGAGGTATTCTGACCCTGAAGTATCCCATTGAACATGGAATTGTCACCAACTGGGATGATATGGAGAAAATTTGGCATCATACTTTCTACAATGAGCTTCGTGTTGCCCCTGAAGAACACCCAGTACTGCTTACAGAAGCTCCTTTGAATCCTAAGGCCAACAGAGAGAAAATGACACAGATCATGTTCGAGACATTCAACACTCCAGCCATGTATGTGGCCATCCAGGCTGTGTTGTCCCTGTATGCTTCTGGTCGTACCACTGGTATTGTAATGGACTCTGGTGATGGTGTCACACACACTGTGCCCATCTATGAGGATTATGCTCTCCCTCATGCCATCTTGCGACTTGATTTGGCTGGCTGTGACCTAACAGACTACCTCATGAAGATCCTGACAGAAAGAGGCTACAGCTTTACCACCACAGCTGAAAGGGAAATTGTCCGTGACATAAAGGAGAAGTTGTGCTATGTTGCCTTGGACTTCGAGCAGGAGATGGCTACTGCTGCTTCCTCTTCCTCCTTGGAAAAGAGCTATGAATTGCCTGATGGCCAGGTGATCACAATTGGAAATGAGAGGTTTAGGTGTCCCGAAGCCCTTTTCCAGCCTTCTTTCTTAGGTATGGAGTCCTGTGGCATTCATGAGACTACTTTCAATTCTATCATGAAATGTGATGTGGATATCCGAAAGGACCTATATGCCAACACAGTATTGTCTGGTAGTACCACAATGTATCCTGGAATTGCAGACAGAATGCAGAAGGAGATCACAGCACTGGCTCCCAGCACAATGAAGATCAAGATTATTGCTCCTCCTGAGCGTAAATATTCTGTCTGGATTGGTGGATCCATTCTTGCATCTCTCTCTACCTTCCAGCAGATGTGGATCAGCAAGCAAGAATATGATGAGTCTGGCCCATCTATTGTCCACCGTAAATGCTTCTAAAAAGACTTTGGCAAATGTGCAGTTTTTACTGCATTAAGTTTTTTCACCAGTATAAATTTGCCTGGGCAAATATATACGCCTCATGTTAGCCTCATGAAACTGGAATAAGCCTTCTCTTCAAACATTTGTCATTGGGAAGTCTGTCTCCAATAACCTTGTGAGGATAGCTTCCTGTTGCTGATAAGACCCTGAATGAACTAAAGTTCCCTTTGTACATAGCAGTATAACTACCCTATACACATCTGGCCTAGGACACAGTACAGATAGTGTTGATGAACATAATGTTTAATTGCCTGGGATAGTAGTCAGCATAACCAGTTACGTTGCAATGGAGTCTTGAGCCTAGATCTGTACAGGGTAGCAAAAAACCAGACTTCACTACACAAAGCGCTAAGAATTCCAGGTCTTTATTGTTGAGGCTGGCAAGAGTTTGTGAAAAGGATGGCCATTTTTGTCTTGCCACTGTTCCTACCAGGATTGGAAATGTATTGTGTCCAAGCCTTATGAACCTGTTTTTCTTCCCTTGCCCACCTATGTCCCAGCAAGACATCACTGGGCAAAACATTGTTCAACTTTGAGTTGCTCCAATGTTGGCATTGACACCTGTAAATTTAATCATCTGGTTTAATTTATGTAAGATTTTTGTACGTTGCCTTAATGTTGTCACATGACAGTAGAAAACCAAAATTTGTAAGTCATCCTGAAGTTGAGAATTGTAATGCCCAACACTTCATTGTGAAATGAAAATAAAAGCGCTGCAGTAAATGAAAAAAAAAAGATTTGCAAGATTAGCTTCAAAGACACAGTCACACACAAAAAATCATTTGCTCATGCAATGCTTGAAATATTTTTTTAAGTTTTCTCTTTCCAGTGTTCTCCTTTCAAAGATATATTTTAATTTACTGATATTTTGGAAAAAAGGTTTTTAAAAACTTTTTATTATGAAACTTACATTTTTTCTAGTAATTCAATATTATTTTTCATTTTTTTGATAGATGGATTTATATTATTGTGCTATTGTTATTTTCATCCTATGCATTTTCTTAGTACGAAGCCGATATTAAAATAAAAAAGAACTAAGAGAATGATGCATATGCAAATAGATAAGACGCAAAAACCATATTAATGAAGTTTTACATTAATCTCCAGGTCCTATCAGAGATAGAGAGAGCTATTGTGACAGTTGGAAAAATAATTGGCACCCAAACACAAAATCAAGATTATATGTATGTATGTATGTAAGTAAGCAAGTATATCTACAAGTGACTACATGATTTATCATCTTTAAGGATTTTTTTCAACTTAACTTAAAAATATAAAAATAAAACAATGTCTCCCCAAATGGTATCAGTTAGATATTAAAAGAATTATTATGCGTCTAAATTTCTGCCATCTTTACACTTAAGCATATAAAACTCAAGGCAAATTGTTCTTGGTCTGATCATTTTCCTTCTATCTCCTCATAATTGACTTTGTTGGTTCCTGTAAAAGCTTCTACTGAAAAAGAGTGACTGTAATCTACTTTTTAAGTGGCTGTGAATTATATGCACATGGAATTAGATTGAACCCATATACATTAGGCTAAATGGCAATAAACAGTACAGAGGGCATGACCTTCCTCAAGATGTATTTAGTTGGTACCAATGTATAGATCCCCCAAAATCATTTGAATTTTTTTTTTAAATTACTGAGTCAGTTCTAACATACATATTAAGTGTTGAGTACTGAAATCAATCATCATAGAGTTATTTTATATTTGACAAAATGAAACATGAAATGAAAATGAAAGCAATGGATTAATGCCTACTTACTCTGCAGTAGTGGAAGAAGGAATGTTAGACAAGTCATTTTCAAGGAATTACTGCCCTGTTCAGGTAACAGATCGAAGGGTTCAAGAACTAACAAACCTCCAGGCTGTTTGCCCTAAGCTGTATAAGTGATGCATGAGATTTGTGGATAGACTAGGCTTGGAGCCAGGTGGCTGATTTTCTGTTTATGTAAGCAATCACTTTAAAAGGAATACAAAAAGCATTTTAATTTTTAAATCATTGCTTTTTTTCTTTTCCCATTACATATCAACAGATGCCTGACAGCCTTGATTAATAGTTTTTCAGTTTTCTGTCTTGTTATAAAGGTTTAATTTACAAACATTGTATCACTAGGTTAAAAGGGAATGAATAGCAAAAGTACAGGACAGTCAGAGAGAAGTTGGGGTTAATTTTAATAAAAGCAATTTTAAAATATTGTGTCCTCTCCCCAAACTGAATACATAAATGAAAAATGAAGCAACATTGTGACATGTTTGTTTTCAAGGCAATTTTTTATTAACTCAGGAATGATATGTATCTTAACCATCCATGTTATGATATAAGCTATTTCACTTAGTTCTCTAATTTTTTAAGTACTGCTGAAATAATTGCATTTAAGGAATATATGGAAGACAGAATTAATACAAAATGAGAAAGAGAGTCACACTCTCTGTGTATATATTTCACACAGGCATGCATTCACACACAGACACATTTCTCTAAAGAATGGTGTGAGATTTCCATGCCTGGGCTTTAACACATAAAATATTAACAGCCAATTTTCAGCTGTACGTCTGTCACTTCCATTATCATTCTACACATCCGGAGTGATAATGGACTTGGTAAATTGAGGCCTTGAGACCACTAGGGTTTTCACCTAGAGTACTATTCTTCACTAGAGGTGATGCAGCTAAATGTTAATGGCATCAAAGTGCAACATCTTACAGTACATAATAGAAGCCATATTGGGTTGAGAAATAAAAGATCTGGGTTACAAAAGATCTTGCTTTGAATAACATTGAGATGACACTGGTTCTTGAGATTTACATTTTAATTTAAAGAACTGTCAAAGATTATGGATATCTACTGAATATCATTATATGTATGTGTGAATTTATGTGTGTGGAAAAGAAGCTTTTGGTTTTGAAGAAAAGCATATTCTTATAGTATGTCTGTTTCTGTATTGAGGGCCATAAATAAGCATTTCCATCACACAAAATGCATTCATGTGTATTCTGCCAGGTTGGGAAAATATGACAGAACGGAACAATTAACCTCAAAGTATAGTCTTTTGGCCATGCCCCTCCTCACAATTTAGTCTCCTTTATGGAATAAAAATATGGAGAATAATGATTTTTTTAATTAATATGTGACAACAAAACAGACCATTTGTCAGGCACTGACAAATGTTGAGACTGACTTCCAGCATGTCAATTACGTTCAAGGGTGCTACTCAAAGTCAGCCTCATAAAAGCTAGTCAGGTGAAGAAATATTAATTCAAACTAAAGTGAATGGCATAGATTTACCTCCAGCTTTACATGAAGAACTGGCCGAAAAAGTTGTAAAACTGTTGTTATTGTGGTGCTTTCAATCTTCAACTTCTTGTAATGAAAATGAAACAAGAATAGCCTAATTAATGATCTCTGTTTCTTTATACCTAAACACTGTTTTTGGTACACAAGAGAAATATGTTATTCATGCTACATCTCTAAGCAAAATTCAATACATAGGTCCCTATAAACTAATTAGAAACCTTATTTTTTATAAAATAGGACTTAATTTTCCATTTAAATGTATACCAATTCATTTTATTTAGTTATCTGCCAAAATTAGTATGCGTGAATATATATCCTTTTTTTTTCAAATTGTTCTCCTCAACTATTTATAACTCAGGAGAATATTGAAATACACAAGCTATTTGGGAAGATTTTCACTGTTGACCATTTTTGCATTTTACTTATTGTTTTTATTATCTTATGGCGCTTTTATATTTGACTTTTATATTTATGGTTTAAGCAGGAAATTTCTCTTGGTGGCATAGAAATCCATTCAATCAATCAAGGGCTACAGATACTGGGTAATAACATTTTAGATGAACATTAGATTAGAATTTTCTTTACTTCTTTGCTGCCATATAGTTGTAGTTCAGATTTCTCCAATCCAGATCTTATGGCTTGCACATTATAATTACAGAGTTTCTTTCCTGTCCTGTGCTGAGCAGCCCATCCACAGATGGGATCTTAAAGAAAAGACCCATGATTTGCAATGACATAATTTTTAATGAGAATAAAGGGAAATCCCTTTCAAAAACAGGCCAAATTGGACTGAGCAGTGCCTATTTCTGGTGAATGCTTGCAAACATAGAAACAAAAGGTCCATGGTGATGGAACAGATTATCTAGAACAGGGGTGTCAAACTGCTGGCCTATGGGCCGGATGTGTCACACCAAAACCGCACCCACTCCATTGCTGGCAATGGGAAAAAAGTCACAATACCTTGCGACGTGTCACATGATATGAGTTTGATACCCGTGATCTATTTATTTATTTATTTATTTTGACTTATATGTCTAGAAAGACAAAGTTTTCATATTTGTGATAGGTTTTTTTTGCAGATCTTGCTTGGGTATTTGTATGTATTATATTGTATATGTCATATTTATCTACTTACATATTATCTGCATTGTATATGATATAATGTACTTATATGTGTGTACATTATATAAGATAGAAGTTTAAGAAAAATTAGATGTGGTATTCTACTCTTTATTTGTGGCATAACTCTTAACCCTCATTAATGCAGAAAAGAGTATGGCAAAAACACTTAGATAGGTCTTCTCAATAAATCTTTCTTAGGCCCTTGCTTAATTAAAGTCCATGATGGTAAGAAGAGAAGGAACAGTATTTCTAAAGATTCTAGTCAAAATTTTATTCTCACAGCAATCAATCAGATATTTATAAGGTTTTTTTTAATGAAAAAGAAAGCAGAAATGAAATAACAACCTACAATGCATACATTCTCTACAATTGACATCCATCATCTCCAACTCTGGAGGAAGCACAAAGACATCAATTGAATAGCCATTGTCTGTTACTGTTTGATTTAATAATTGATTTAGAGTGTCTACATTTGTTGTTATTCCACTTTCTGTTCACAGCTTTCATAGTTTAGCTATTCACTGTGTGGATTACTTTTTCCTGTCCTGAATCTCTTCTTCCTTTTATCTGTATAAATTCAGTTTCATTGCATAATTCCGAGATACTATTTTGAGAAAATTCAGCATCACTTTCTCCGTGCCATTCACCTTCATTTACAAAAGGTAAATGGGCTTCATGTCCCATTGCCATACATTTTTCTGCATTTGTTCCTGCTTTACAGCATTATTTTTGAGATGAGGCACCTACTACCTTAAGGATCACAAATGTGTTTAAAGCAGGGGTCTTCAAACCTGGCTCTTTTATGACTTGTGGACTTCAACTCCCAGAATTCATCAGCCAGGCACGCTGGCTGAGGAATTCTGAGAATTCGCCCACAAGTCATAAAAGGGCCAAGTTTGAAGACCCCTGGTTTAAAGGCATTCCTAATATGGGCAGATTTATTTTTATTTTCTTAGGATCCCCAATATCAAATTAGCAAAGTTTCCCTGCCAAGCACACAATGGATTGTCAGTTTACTCAAGACTAATTTCTTGTTCAGTCATTGCCATCTCAAATGACAGAAACCTATAATTAAGGATCCCTCTCCATATACAATTTACATCACTTTACATCAGGGTTGTCAAACTGCCGGCCCACAGGCCGGACGCATCATCTAGAAGCCGCACCCACCCCATTGCCGACAATGGCAAAACTGTCCCAATATGTCACATGACTTCGCAAGTTTGACATGTCTGCTTTACATCTATTTTCCAGTTTCAGTAGTCTCATTTGCTACAAACCTACTTGTTAAAGGTGGCTATAACTGCAGTTAGACTACAGAAGGCCAGGGATATAAGAATATAGGAATTTGTGCTTTTTTATCCTCAGTGAGTACTAATAATTTAAGTTTGAAGTTGCAAATTTATTCCTTCCTCTGTACTATGAAAAATGGCATCATTAATTAAAAATAAGTTACCGTGAACTCAAGAGTATATACTCCTGAATAAATACATTTGCAATCACTCTAACTTTTAACAAGGCAATTTATTGTTTTTCTGGTAACCTACTTTTATGTCTTAGTCATAGATTGAATGTTGTGGTCTTCTTCAAAACTCTCTGAGGTTATATAATAAGTATTTAGTTTCACAAAGTTTTCATAGACTTGAAGTGAATTCTGTTTGGTAATTTCATTTGTTCTCTTCTGAGTATGATTCAATCTAGATCCTGCTTGATCTTATTTTAGATATTTGGATTCCTGGCTTTTCAAACATGACATTTTTATGGAAACCGCTGATTCCACGGAGTGAATTGTTTTACTATTTTTCTTGCTTGTTTTTTTCATTATAGTTTTGTTTTTATTGTTTTTTTAAATAAATGTGTAAGTCATCATGCTCAGTTTTTTTTAAAATGAAGGCAACCCAGAAATATTTAAATTGTTATATAATTGTATATATTATGTACCACTTGTAATTAAGTAGCATGTCATATATTATTTCTACTGAATTATAATTTGCAATGATATCTGAAATAGGAAAGAATTCTAAGTATGCATGTATATATATTGTGTGCATATATCCCCATTTGTATATACAAAGAAAGATATCATTTTAACTGTAACCCTACAATATAAAAATATATTTATTTATACTTACATGGTAGAACATATGCAAAAAAAAGTATTCTGGCTAAAATCTTCAACTCCTTTAGTCCTCTAAATGAGTTTAAAGAAAGAATATAAAATGTAATTCAGAATTAAGAAACAAATTTTAGAATCTTTCATTGTTTAACAGCTATACAGATGTGGGAATAGGAACAGCTGCAAAAATCACATATACTGAGAAATGTTGGCTTTTTGTGTGAGAACTGATTTTTATATAAAAGAAGCTATGAGCTTTCAAAACTAACTTATTTTCTTTAAAGAAGAATGTGTACATTAACCAACATTTTCTTTCTTAGCTGTTATCTGTTGCTAGCCATTATGGAAGTTTTAGTGTTGGTGTGTGTATATATTTTTGAATTTCCCTTCCTTCCTTCCTTCCTTCCTTCCTTCCTGCCTGCCTGCCTGCCTGCCTGCCTGCAGTGACTTAGATTTCTTGTTTTTTTCAGTCAATTGTCAAGCAACCATAAACTATCTAGGATCCCTTTGCTAATGGTGATATCATAAATTTGAATTATGTTGAACATATACTTCCATGCACATTTTAAGTGAATAAAGTAGTATTTAACTATTGCATATTTCTGTATATAATGTGGTCTATGGACTGATTAATTGCAGTCTCAGTGCCCAAGCTACAATATTGCCACCTGGTGGTATTTAATATATTATAAATGTCTAATTAATCTAATTTGGAAATTATATGCAAAAAAATTAAGTCAAGATTTCTAATATCTACTGGGGAATATGTTGTATATCTATTATTGTAGATTAAAAAAATGCTAGAAGTGTTCTGTCAGAGAAAGTGAAATGGTGAAAATAAACAATTCAATTCTACCTAAGTAGTTTCCACATTTGTTCTCTGTGGTAAAATCTACCAGTGTCTAAATATTCAGATGGTTAATTGTTCAGTGGGCTATATTTTCCTTTTGCATTTAGATGTAATATTTATAGCTTTTGATAAAAAGAATAAAATGTGGGAGATAAACTTTGACATAGCCATCCAGCCAAAATTACTTATTCACAATAATATATTTTCCATATTTTAACTAGAAAATAAAAATAAAAATTGTTATAGCTCATCTTAGAAAACAAATTATTTAGGAACATTTTATCTTGCAGCAAAGCAGAAATTATTTCCCCAAAATATGTCTAGGTAGTATTTGCTTAAATACTTAACAACTATTAAAAGTTACAATGGACCCCAAAAATATGACTGCCACACCTTCATCCTGCAATCACATTTGCATGTTGGGTGCTTGGAACATATGATTGGTTACAGAAGCTCATGACCATAATTTACTACATTTTTTGCTGGTTTCTGGTATTTCTTTTGCCAGTTTCCAGCATAAAACACCCATTTAGGAGAATAAATTTGCTTATTGACCACGTGGTTCACTTAACTACACGATTTGCTTAGTGACTATTCTAAAAACAGTTGTAAAATGGATTCAGGCATGATTTGTGATGGAAATTCTAAGCTTAGTTGTGGTTGTTAAATGAGGACTACCTGTATTGCCAACTGTAGAAAATTTATCTTTATATTTATTTGTTTGTTTTTCACATTTTTGAGCTACCCATCTGCCTTGGGAAGGGATTCTTTATGGTTAGCCCATACTGATTCAAGTACATTTTAAGCCCTTTATGGTTT
The DNA here is from genome assembly GCA_034064705.1 of Bothrops alternatus. Taxonomy (NCBI): domain Eukaryota; kingdom Metazoa; phylum Chordata; class Lepidosauria; order Squamata; family Viperidae; genus Bothrops; species Bothrops alternatus. The sequence goes on from JARGCV010000081.1 coordinate 21,852,529, forward strand.
CTGTAGTGTTTTTATTGAAGACTGATATGTTTGTTAACTTAGGTTTACCAATTAGAAAAGCCATTTCTCAAGTGTTTGATGTTGTTTTAAAGTGTTTTTTTTTTATTGCAAGGCTTTGGGCGTTTGGGAGCCAATAAGCCCAATGAAAATGTGGCAAGCATGATGTAAGAATTAACATTAAATGATCCACATTGAGGCCTTTCCTTTTGACAAGACGTTTCCCTGATAATCCCTCCTCCTAATTCATCACGGGATATTTTCGGCACTCAAATATATCTTTTTCTTTTTTAAAGTGGGTGAGCCCATTCCTACACAAAACACTGAATTTCAGGCATTCCCTCCTTCTTCTATGGACTGGAGATTGCTTCACTTTGCAATATGCCAACTTCCTATGTTTAAAAGACATTAGAAGAAACCTTTAAAAATAAAATTAGACAGGGTAGGGCTTTATGCTTGAAATAGTGTGATTGCATTTTTATTTGGTTAATATGTTTCATAAGAAAACCCAGCCCATACTATTTTCTTGGCCACATTATAGATGAAGTGTACTATTGCCTTTTTCCAGTTTTTTTTTCCCCCCTTAGCTTCCCAGCCTAACCTACAGCCCTGGGATTTCATGATAGTTTGCTTAGCTTTTTCAGGTTATCCCAGATTAACTTGGCACTGTTCTCTGTTGTCCAAAATCAAGATAGCTGATCACAACTTTTTGAAATTCTGTACCCATTTTGCAGAAACCAGCTTTCCTGCTTAATTGGAATGGTAATGGGGCAACTGAATAGTGCAATTAGGGGTGTTCTTCCCCTGTGATTCTTTTGGGATTCAGTTATAGAGATTATCCACCCCTGACATTGTTCATTTTCACATGGACCTTGGACATTCATAACTAACTACAAGAAAACCACATTCTACTGAAAAGAAATTGCCAAATTTTTATTATCTTTTGAAATCATCTAAAAGGAAATTTTATTTCACCAAATTGAGTGGAAACTAGAAAGAAAAAATACAGGAGAACATAAATAGTTCAAGCCAATGACCATCAGTACCTGAACTCAGAAATACTGAAACAAATGTTTTGGCATGTTTATATGAGAAAGTAAGTTTTCCTGAATTCAGTGAGACTGATTCCACATAAATGTGTATTGAAGTATAGTCCTAATTCGTTCTGAAAGCCACTTTTCATGTCAGTAAGAAAATGACTATTTTCAAAGGTCCATTTATCAACTTATAAAAATTTCTGGTTTTTTAAAGAAATGAAAATATGTTTTACAAATTTAAGGGGAGATTCATTTACTAAATACAGGAAACGAATAAAGCTAACTTACTCGCAAAGTGTCAGTGAAGCAAAATAAAGTCCTAGAATCCATTGATGTCATGAAATGCAGTCTGCTTTATAAATAGTCCATTAGTGAAGTCATGGAACTTGTCTAGGCTGATTGAGACATGTATGAAGTAGATTTCCTTAATTTCAATTTTGCATTTTTTTTGTCTGGAAAAAGATTAATAACTAGAGTTATAAGGAAGAACAGATGTTTCAATTTCCTTTACAGCATTAAGTTTCTTGCACAAATATGCTTTTCTTTGTAAATGTTGGCTATTCATTTTGTTATTTGTGACAATTCTGGGTTCATTTGCCCATTCTGCCGTGACCAACTGCAGCCTCTCCTCATGAAAATTGTAAATTTAGCTTGATTATTTATTTGTAATATCTTACACTTTGGGATAATGGATAACAGCTTGTTTAGTAAGATGGTGTGAATGAAATAAATGAAAATTCATTTAATATGGGAACATTTAGCAGTAGTTGATGCATCTGGTAATGTGATTAGTATTGTTCTATGGAAAATATATAATGGAACTTAATTTATTTTAGAAATGATAGCATTTTATTCAATAGATTTCCAACAGGGAGGAAAAGAAATTAAAAGAACATGTCATTAGTCCTCAACCTATGACCTCCACTGAGCCCAAAATTTCTGTTGTTAAGTGAGACATTTGTTAAGTGAGCTTTGCTCCATTTTATGGTCTTTCTTGCTGCAGTTGTTAAGTGAATCACTGCAGTTGTTAAATTAGCAACACTGGCTTCCCCATTGATTTTGCTTGTCGGAAGTTCACAAAAAGTGACAAAAGGTGATTACATGAGCCTGGGACACGGCAATCATTATAAATACATGCTAGTTGCCATGCATCCAAATTTTTATTACGTGACCATAGGGATGCTGCGAAAATCATAAGTGTGAAAAATGATCCCAAATTGTAACTGTTGTAACTTCAAATGTCATTAAAAGAACGGTTGTAAGATGGTGCCTACTTGAAATTATTTTTTTTTTACACATTTCAAGGATGTATACCAGGAGTCTTCAAACTTGGCCCTTTTATGACTTGTGAACTTCAACTCCCAGAATTCCTCAGCCAGCATGCCTGGCTGAGGAATTATGGGAATTGAAGTCCACAAGTCATAAAAGGGCCACGTTTGAAGAGCCCTAAAGTATACAGATTTCGTTTCTTAGTAGGTCTTCCAAGTATAAATTTTAAAAACACTGAAATTTATTTTATGTAAAACAGTTTTTTCTCCCTTTCTGAATATTCAAGGTGAAGTTCAAGTGTTAAACAGTCCCTCGCAGATCAGAAGTGAACCATCTAAATTGAATAACTTCATACTAGAAACCAAATTAAAATGCAAAAATATCAGGTAAATCAAGATGTATTTATTTAATGCATACACGGAGCTGCTAAGAGAGGTCATTCAGCAGTCTGGTGAATAGACTTATCTCTAGCCCACAACAGATGGAATATGCTTTCATCTGGTGTCTGGAAACTACAAGTGTTTGAATGGGAAGAAACAGGTTGAGACTTGACCCAAGCAAGGCATAGTGGCTACGGGTCCAGAAACTACCTGAGTCCTGGACCCACAGCCACTATGCATTGCTTGGATCAAGTGATTTACAATCAAATCATAAATACAGTAATAGTCATTATCTATGCCAGGGGTAGGCAACCTTGGCTCTTTTATGACTTGTGGACTTCAACTCCCAGTATTCCTGAGCCAGCATGGCAGGCTCAGGAATTCTGGGAGTTGAAGTCCATGAATCATAAAAGAGCCAAGGCTTACCCCTGATCTATGCAGTTTTCTTGGGTCCAATTTATCCAATTTAAGAGCACCAAGTTCATTATGGTTGCCTTTGTTTATTTGGTCATTATTTTACTGCATTTCTTTAGTTTATCCTAACCATAATAGCTAAAACTCACTGGGGGCTAGAGGCCAGTTTGGGCTATGACAGTAATTTTAACTAGCATATAAAGAGCATAAAATGTATATCCTTATTTTAATTGGTAAATAGCATCAAGATAAAATTTTAGTCCAGTAGGAAACTTTGCAAAAAATACTTGAAGATGCAGGGCATTAAAAAAAATTGCATTAAATTGATACCTGAGTCAAGGACAATACAGTTTTAGTACAATTAAGATAAAGAGATATTTAGCAGTTTCTATAGAAAAGTTCCATAGTATTTGTGTTTGTTTTTCTATAAGCAATGGAGACAGGAGAATGGCCTGATTGACAAGGTGGATATTTCTGCATTGCTGACTTTGGAAGTTATGAATTCCTTAGTAAAAAAAAAAAAGGAAAGAAGGAATAATGCTTCTTTTTCACTGCAGTATAGACATAATGTTTTTATATTGGGAATATAACAAAGCCTTTTTTCACTGCTCTGCCATTATCTCTTACTGTAAACTGAATTATGGCAAAAATTGTGGAGTTAATCACTTGAAAATCACAGACTTAGGACTACCTGTTAAGTATTTGGCACTGTTTTTATTCTGAGAATAGGAAACAATTTAGTACGGTAGTATTGTTCAGCATGTGCCAGTTAACTTCCAATCCACTTCCTGTCTGATTGCTTTAGATCTTATCATTAGGAATGACTAAGTGTGATTGAATAGCATTTCAGTGATTATATCCACCTTTATCAACTTCATTACTAAATGAAGTGGGACAGGAAAACTAATTATAGTTCAGCTTTAGAGGGTGGTTCATGTTTCCTGGTTCACTGATTTTACAAAAGAAATTTGTACTGTCTGCTTGAACAGTCCTTAATTCATTTTTAATGGACCTGTTTGTTAAATCTTTGTCCCCTGTTTTAAAATGTAATGTGGTCCTTGCCTTTCAGGTAGATTTTTTAAAAAATCTTTGATAATTCCTCATTTTGATCGTGACTTACACGATGTGCAAGTTTTTTCATTCTTTAATTGCAAACTAGGTAAAATAATTTGTTTTAAAATTTAGACATGATTTTATTGCTGTCAATATTGACATTAAGAAGTGGAGGATTTTTAATTTAACATTAATTGCAAGTTTTATATTTCAAGTGATTACATACTTTATCTACTAGCTGAGTTCCCCAACTTTTCTGGCTTTGTGGATTGGCGGGGGGATGGGTGGAGCGGAGGTGCTTCTGTGCGAGCAACTGGCAAACATGTACATGTGCAATTCCATTTGCACAAGTGTCTGGCAAGCGCGCACTCATTGAGCAAATGGAGTGCACATGTTCCCCTGCTCCTTGTGCAAGTGGAGACATGTGTGCACTTGCCTGCCATTTCTGTGGCCCAATTGCAAACAACTCACAGCTTAGTAATGGGCCGGGGGTTGGGAACCCCTGTATTAGCTAATATTAAATCATTTTTAAATTTACACATTTATTCTTTATTTTTATTTCTACTGTGAACTCCGAATGACATTTATTCCAGACACTGACCATTATAGCATCCTACAGTGGTATCATGTATACTTGCAACTTATGTTTTGGGACTTCTGCCATGTTTACTGATAGGATCGGCCCTGATTCATATTCACTTAAATAATCATTTAAACCCTAAATAAGATTTGTGTAAATGTTTGTTTTTATGCCAGTCATTTGGAAGGAAGAAACACAGTCCTGCCTTCATTCTCCGTCCCACAAAAACCGTCTGCTTCATTATTGTAAAGATTTATATACATTGTTTTGTTTATAGACACATACCATCACAATGTCAATAGTATTTTATACTGTTTTATGCTATTCTATACATACATCCCCTTCATTCTGCTCTGTTTTGGACTAAACAATGTTTAGGAAATGAACAGTAAAACAAAAAAAAACTATAAATAGTAAAACAGAAGAAAATTGAAAGACATAAGGAAAGGAAAGGAAAGGAAATGTAGCAAGATTATCCAAACTGTGTGTGTGTGTGTTTGTATGGGTATACATTTTTGAATCAGTTTTGACTCTTGATAAGCAACTGGACAAGTACTACACATTTTCAGAAATAGTTTGCTATTTCTTTCTTCTAGGCCAGGGTTTTTCAACAAGTGGTATGGGTACCACCTGTGGTACATTGGCACCTGGCAGGTGGTATGCGGCCATCCTAGAAAAGTGGTAGCAGGCAAGGGGAATGAGCTGAACTGGTGGCAGCACCGCACAAGCCTGAGCGAGAGATGGCTGGAGCTGCAGGGCTGTCAGGGCTCAGCGGAAGCACCAGGATCAGTGCTGCTTTCCAGCTGATTGGCGCTTCTTCGGGGCTATCAGGGCTCAGTGGAAGCACCAGGATCAGCTCCAGGCTCCAGCTGGAGCTAAGCATTGATCCTGGCGCGTCTGCTGAGCCCAGAAGAAGCTCGATCAGCTGGAATGTTGAAGTATCTCCAGGGTCTTGTGATTTACATTCAGATGCTTGGCAACTGATTCATATTTATGACGATCACAGTATCCCAGGGTCATGTGAAGTGACCAAAACCTGCTGCAACCACCCAGCAGACGGGTGGAATAAAAACCAACCCCCCACCCCAGCTCCGCTGCCGCTCAACAGAAATGCTCACAACAATGAAAACCTTGGACAGGAGGAACAGCGCTGCTGAGTGGGCAGGCAGGTGTCTTGCTTGGCTGTGGCTTGGGGGGCACTTTTTTCAGTGCCATTGTAACTTTGAACAGTCATTAAGCGAGCTGTTGTAAGTTGAGGACTACCTGTACTTTATCACTTTTTTCCTTTTTTTTTCTGGTCATCAAGTTTTTGACACTTTGCTAGGCGACTGGTGGTACTTGGATATTGCCATATCCTAAAAGTGGTACCATGGGTGAAAAGGTTGAAAAGCCCTCTTCTAGGCTAAGTGAGAATTGCTGACATAAAATCACCCAGATGGTTTCAAAAATCAGGACTGGAACTCATGGTTTCGTCATTTCTAACCAAGGGCCTTTAACTAGTATTCCAAACTCTCATCCGGATTTAGGTAACCTCATATCATGCAGATGTTTGCAATTCAGTGCTAACAACTTGTCTACAACCTTTCAGTTGAACACATCCATGCTAAAGGTCCCTCGGGCAACAAATTTTGGAAGAAAAAACCATCACATTTTCCTCAAGCTATATAATGAGCAATATTTATCAGTATCAAGCATAAAAGTGCACAGTCTCAATTGCATAACTTTGGAAGAAAAAGAACTTAATAATGATATGCTGACAGATAGTTCAGCTGTCTTAAGCATCCCGACAGGCTTAATTGAAAATAATGATCTCATACATTCAGAAAAACATTTCAAAATTCAAACTCTGCTCCATATCATTGAAAGTTTAAAAGTGTTTTGCTATACTTTGAATGCATAAAGATTATCTTTGTTCTTTTTTAATTTCATACCAGGTTTCATTCGACTCCAGGTGTAGTTTGGTATGAAAAAATAGAGTTTTCAGATCCATTTTTTTAAAAAAAAGAATGTTTTCTTTTTAAAAGTTTAATTGTGCATGGCATAATGGAAATAACATAGGTATTAAATTGCTTTACAAATTTTTCATTGCTGGTAGGAGGCAATTACTTTTTTTTAGGTTCCTGTCTGTCTCTACTTCTTTTGCCTGATATTAATTTTAGTCTCAGATTCATCGTTGTAATATCATACTTTTCCTTGAAAATTTTATAATATTTGGGAAAGTTGAAAAAAAGAGAGTGATCAATAGGAAAATGTATGGACTTAATTACAGAAAATTCATTCATAAATTCGTCATTGGGAGATCTGAAAAGGGAGCCTGGGGACAGAACATTTATATGATCGTTAAGAGATGACACTGATTTGATGGCAAAACCTCACAAAAAATGTGTTTCTTTGATACACTTAACATCATTGTATCAGATAAAAATCAGATAAAGATGCAGATTCCACTACCTAAGAATTTCGGCTGATGAAATCCAGAAGAGTCTTTTCTGCCATGATTCCTGCCCTCTGGAACATTTTATGCCCTGAAGCGAGATTGAGTCCCACCCTCTGATGTTTCATAAGAGCCTTAAGACCTGGCTGGGACCCAATGGTTGACTTGACTTGACTAATTCAAATTCAACCTCACCTTCCCCCCTCCCCTGTGTCCAGATCCCTCCTTTGCCATCTTGTGTCCATCATTTTATCTGTTGGTTTTTTTTTATCTGCTGTGTTTTTTTATGATGGATGATTTTAATGTTTTTCAATGTTTTTATATTTGAATATCACCCAAAGTCATTGAATAAGAGATGCGAGGCAAATAAATTTCATAAATAAATAAAATAAGTAAATAATCCTTTTTAAATACTTCCAAAGTGTCCAAAGGATAGTGGAGGAGTTATTTGTTTTGGATTTGCCTATTCTTATTCTGTTGATATAATATGAACCTGCCATTTAATAAACAAGATTAAGAATATAGAAAGTGGTCCAATTATAGATCACTACAAAAAAACAATATAGTCAGGCAGAATATTAACCCAACCTGGATTATGAGAAAATAGCAGAATGTGGCAATGGTACCTGAATATACTATAGGTGTGTGTAAGTATGTGTGTATTTGTGGATCTTATTGTAGCATAATTTTTCTATATAAAAAAAACCTTTTCAAATATCTACAGAGTTGTGAAGAGAAATTAGAAAATATGAATACTGTATATTTAAACTTAAAAGGAAACTGGAGGAAATCTGACTCATTATTCAAATATATAAAAAGATGTCTCCTAAAAGAAAGTCAACGGATTTAAGTTAGAACAATCTTTCTCAAACTTGGCCATTTTAAGATGTGTAAATCAGCTTGCCAGATTCAGTTCAGCTATTATCATATGTTTGTATAGCTTGCAAACAAATTTGAGTTGTTAGGAAGTATTCTTTTTCTAATTTCTTGAAGTTAGAATTTCTAAAACTTCTGCTGTGTAGACAAGGTCCAAAATTCTATCCTTGAAGTTATGACTTCCACACCACCCTCATAATCACCTAACCTCATTTTGTAATTGTTTTATGGTGCTTTTCCAGCAAAAAATAGAAAAAAAAGTCCAATGGATAAGCTGGATTTGGATTTAAGACTATGTGATTCACTGAACTACTGTGGCGACTAACTTAACAAATGTTATAAAAGCAGCTGTAAAATCGAATCCAATCATATGCTGACTCAACTTACAACCCAATTTCCAAGCTCAGTTGTGATCAAAAGTCAAGAACTACCTATACATTCTTGCTTAATGCCAAGATGTTTTTAATGAAGTTGTCTTGCCACTGTTTTTAATAAAGCTTATTCCCAGAAAACATAGGATTATATCTAAAATGTTTTGCAGTCTGATTTAATTGCTTCAATTTAAAAAAATTCAGCTTATTGAAAGATGAGTGTGCATGAATAATATCTAAGTTAGCTGACTTATATCATCGTGATTCCCCAGATACCCTTCTGAACAAAGAACTACTAAAAATAAATTTGAATGCATAGTTGAGTTCTTAAATTGTGTGCCAGTTTGAGGTGTATGTCTGGAAAAAGGAAATAGCTAGTGTATCAGTGGCAGCAGTTTGCACCCAGATCTTGACTGATTTTGAAAACTCTGAACAAGATCAAACTTTGTCAGTATTTAGATAGGAAAATATCAGGAATTCCAGGGTTTCAAATAGACCAGGAAGTTTTAAAAAGATCATCGGAGAAAGCAGTGGCAAACCTCTCAGTACTGATGCTGAAAGATGCTGTAAGTTAAATTCAAGTGAAAAAAGTCTTTTTAATCTAACAAATATTTTGTTTGAGCTTTGGATACGTGATTGGAACAACATTTTAGAAATAATCTGTTTCCTAAATAATTCAGTCCATCATTTTTCCCTAGTTCCTTTTCTCGACATATCAATAGAAAAAAATGATATGCTTTTGTCAAGCTTCAGTAAAGGGAGTTGAGAGGTACAAAAAACTCTCCTGATGGATCATGCACCTTTGTAGGATGTTTGAAAAAAAGTAAAAATATGTTCTGTTCTTCTGTTCCTGCTGAGTGTCATTATTTTTCATTGAGATGACTGAAGCCAGATGCAGTTGTTTACAATGCCAATTTTAATAATTAAAAGCTTTATTCCCTGGTATAATTTTGTATGCATAAATTTTGAGATTTAAATTCTGCAGGCTAAAATATTACATCTTTATTTGGACAGCAGCATACAAAACGATTGGTTTGCTGAATCTCTGGCAATAACCTGGGATGTGACTCTGGCAGGTGGAAATAAGGAATGTGTTTCACTGAAGGACATGGGGAGCCTAAGATTGAGTAAAGATGCCATTGCCGGCTGAATTATGTCTTTGTATTTTTCTGAGCAAGTGAGCAAATCTGCTGTGATGCTCTATGACAGTCTGGCAGAAAGTGGCCAAGATTTCAAGGGAACAATGGTTCCTTTGGGTTGCGGTACAAGCCCCTGCATACATAGTTATTCTGGGTTGGAAAAACAGATTACATAGTGCTACTCATAAGGAAAATAAAAAGATTCTTCAAGTGGAAAATGTGCCAATTAAAACACCTGAGGGAAGCCAGAAGAGAAAGGATGCACTTTATCTCAATTTTTTTCCATGGTATTTGTCATGAAAGTAGTGTGTAGGATTGCTTTTGACATCTTTCTATAATTAGTTCTTATGCTGCAATTTTTGTGGGTAGGGAGATGTTTCCTGTAACACGCTGACACAGATGAAAAGGAAGAAATACTAAAGAGCTGTTTAATTGACTCCTGTACAATCTCATTAAACTTAAGCTTTTTCCAGCAGCAGTAGGTCATGATGGTGACCAAGGACTGTGAATTATGCCTTTCCAAATGCACAATGGCAGGGAGGATGTTCAAGTGGGAGATACTTCAGCAGAATCTGTAATTTCACAGTGCATGCACCCATTGTGGGTTAGAAGCCAAGTCCAGGATCTCCAGGTAAAGCAAGCTAAAAGAACAATGTTTGTGTTTAAAGTAGCAAGGATTTTCCAGATGTTCACAGAATTTTTGAGCCAATATGGAAATTGCAGCCCCTCCATAACATTGGAGCTTGGATGTTGGGTATTGTGTATGTGTGTTGTAGAACAGATTAAAATATATGGATACCAATATAAACACACAGACACATACTTCAAGATTTTATATATATTTTATATATATGGAAGTGTTTATTGGTTTACTGTATTCTGATTCATGTTTATCATCTGGTTTATAAAGATAGTTTAACATACTAAGACAAAATGATTTTAATATTGATGTGTTTAAATGTGACCTAATATTTTAAAAATAGTACTACAGTTCTGAATGACTATCCCTAAGGTAGACAACTGATTCCATATTTGAAAAACTAATACTAATAATACTAATGAGTAATATCATTTTGACTTAGAGATTTAGCAAACTGTATGATAGGTGATCTGAGACTTACTGAGTTGATAATAACAACTCAGTTGATTATATAACTGTGTTTTAATTTAACCTCCCTTCCACCAAGTGCCTTTCTGACATATTATGATGGCAATTTCCATAATTCCAAGTGCATTAAGATGGCAGTTTCTATAAATCCTGATCTAGAGCAAACTGCTAAGCACATTTAAAATAGTAGAGCGAGTGATCACACAATATCTTAGGACGCTGTGAGTATGAATATGGAATTCATATTTCTATGAATATGGAATATTTTTTCTGTTGGAAAAATATTGAAGCCTTATTATATCATGTTAGTATATGAGGTTTTATTATTGGTTTTAGAGACACAGGCTGCTCAAAGACATTTCTGTATACAAATGAGTTTAAAGCAGTTTAAATATTCTCAGAATACATAAATAAAAATAGATTTCCAGCAGCATTTTGTTAGCCCCATATTTTCTGGAAGGTTTCCAGAAATTAAAGCAAGTAACTTCTTACTTTAAGAGTAAGTAAACACTTACGTAAGGTGGGTTCATACAAGTACTGATTCTAGGTTTTTTTTCCTGCTCAGCCTTTGGATTTAAAATAAAAGTACATCAATATTCATGTTGTCTAAGTTGCAAAAAAGATTAATAGAACCAAAGCATAGCAATTAAAACACGAAAACATCATTTTGCCAAAGCTAAGAGGTTCAAGTGTTCATTGATTCAGAGAAAAAAAAATAATGCTTATGTTTAAATTCTCCCTGAATGGGAGGTTATAAAGGTACTTAACTTTGGCTGATGCATTAAGTGAGTGGAGCAGAGGGATAATTTTTTTCCCTGTTCTGGAAATATATAGTGGATTGGAGAACACAGTGCAGATGTTTAGTTATTATTGCCAGGGATCTGTTTGCCCCTGTGAGCATCTGGATTTATTTCCTTGACTACCTGATCTGGATTCACTCACAGACAAGAGACTCATTTCCACTTAAGGCAGATACTATACAGGAAAAATCTTTCATTGCTCAAAGTTGTAATAAAGTCCATACAATACAGACTTCAACAATAAAGCTCGGGTTTCTCTTAAGCAACTACTCACATTTCTGCACATTTTAAAGTCCTTGTTATATCAAAGCTAATGGAAGAAAATATGCTAGACGGTTGCTTTAATGGAAGAATGGCTGAGATTCTTGAAAGCCCTTGTTAATATGGGACCTAATGAACTAAAATAAGGTTTAAGAAATAAAATTTGTAGTCATCATTTCCAGCAAGGGGAAAAAAAGATTGCATGCTATTTTCAGTTGTATAGGTTTCTTGCTCCACATAAGAGAGAGGAAAAAAATATTGCAGACATCTTATTTCAAGCTATAAAAGGCACAGAGTGAATCCCATGACACACAGAAACTGTTAGAAAAGGATGCGAAGCTACAGATCAGGCTTCTGCAGAAAATGAATAGACTTCTAGTTCCATAGCCAACATACAAGCAATAATGATAGGAGCTTTGTCGCTCTACTGCTTTTGCCTGCTTGACCTTTACTCTGAAGGGGTAGAGAGATTACAAAAGGTTTAACAAAATTGCTTTCAGTGCAGATTCATTGGTGGCCAACAGTTCATTAGGGAACTTGGATGTTGAAGAGATTGTGTCCTATTCAAGCTGTCTTTTGCTTCTTGTTTAACGGTACTTTTGGAGTATTCATTTCACTGAGAATGCACAGTACAACAGTTACACATGAATGAAAGGAAATGAAGTGCATGGATTTGTTTAATTTATTGCTGTATATCAATCCATGTGTTTGGGAAGCATACGGATTTGAAAATAAAATAAGCTACTTAAAATGTGGTACAGTAAATTGGTGCAGAAAAATAAAACTCTGCCATAAACATTTGTTAATATATGATGCGATAAGATAAGTTCAGTTAAGTGAAATTTGAATGTTCTCACCCAAACTCTGCAGTAATTTTAAAATCTGTAATTTCTGTAGGGCTTCACTTTTGTTCTTCTTTTGCTAATTTCAAAAGATGGGGGTTGGTGATGTCAAAGCTTCACCAAGCCTACTGGTTTGTTTGTTTTTTGTAAGTCCACTAGTGATATCATTGTCATGAAACCGCAGTCTTGCAAGTGAAATTTTAGCCAAAATTAAGGCAGAAATCAACACAAAAATACAATTTTAAAAAATTAATGCAGAATAAAACATCTTTAAGTGAATAAATTTAAGAAATAAGAGATCCACAGATTGTAGAAATAAGATAGAATTGGAACAGATTTTGTCATAATTCCCCTCAACAATATTCTGGATGCTAAATGTGGGAACTGCTTAGCAAGAAGATCTTAAGAATGGAGAGGTTGGCAAAAGATCACATAGATAATGTAATATAAATCCATGATGGGACACTAGGAGAAAATAAATGTTGCATGGCAATAGATTCTTGTTCAGTGCTCTTAATGATATACTTTGAATTGGATGAGGAAGAAATAAATGAATTTATAACCTATTATTTATTAGGGAATAGTTTTTAGAGAACAATCATAATGATCGTTGTGCAAAAAGAAGAATATGAGGATTGTGAAAAGAATAAAGGGTTGGGCTTCTGGAGAAAGAATGAAGGAATGAAGATGACTACACAAAAAGTAGAACAAATGACAGTGAAGATTGGAGATCTAGCAAGTGACCAAATCTTTCAATCTCTCTGGACAAAGGAAAGTATGTAAAATCATCCACAAGTGCTCCAGACAGTTGTTTCTCCAGAGGCGATGACAAGATAGTGTTCTCCAATGGGTTTCAAGCAGTGGGAGATGATCTATAATAATAATAATAATAATAATAATAATAATAATAATAATAATAATAAGAATAAGAATAAGAATAATAAGAATAATAATAATAATAATAAAAAGTTGGAAGGGACCTTGGAGGTCATCTAGTCCAACCCCCTGCTCAGGCAGGAAACCCTATACCATTTCGGACAAATGGCTGTCCAGTCTCTTCTTAAAAACTGACAGTCTTGGAGCATTTACCACTTCTGGAGCCAAACTGCAGACATAGACTGTGTCTTTGAAAGGACAATAACTGTACACACTTATTTTTCTAATCACATCCAGAAATTGCTTATTAACTACTTTTCAGCTGTTAGAAACTTTTTGATCAAGTGGAAGATCAAACAGATTCCTGACAAACCTAGCAGACAACTTTGTCTCCCAAAAAGTAGAGAAGGGAACTAGGGGATTAGCCATTTTGGATCTAATTCTCACTAACAGAGATGAAATGATAGAAGGTGTTGAAGCCATAGGAACCTTGGGAGGAAGTGATCATGCAATATTGGAATTCAACATTAAGGAAGCACAAGCAATAGAACACAGTCAAACTAGAGTCTTGGACTTCAAGAGAGTTAATTTCAATAAACTTAGAGAGGGTTTGGGAAAGATTCCATCGATGAGAATCCTCCAGGGGAAAACAATCCAAGAGGCTTGGGGAATTTTGAAAAGTGATATAATAAAGGCCTAGTCTAGCACAATACCAACAAAGAGGAAAAACAACAGCTCTCAAAAGAAACCAGCATGGCTGCATAAAGAACTCTCTGATCAATTGAAAGATAAAAAGGACAAGTATAGAAAGTGGAAAGAGGGACTAAGTCAGAACTAAGTCATAACTAAGTCAGAATATCAGCAAATAGCCCAAGCCTGCAAAGATAAAGTGAGGAAAGGTAAGGCTTAAAATGAACTAAGGCTTGCGACCAAAGTCAAAAATAACAAAAAAGGCTTCTTTCAACATGTAAAAAACAAGAAAAAAGTGAAGGAAACGATTGGTCCATTAGTGGGAGAAAGTGGCAAGAAGGTGACAAGCAACAGGGAGAAAGCAGAACTATTTAACTTGTTTTTCGCATCTGGCTTTACACAAAGGGAAAAAACAGACCAACCTATCAAAAATAGTGCCATAAAAAACAAAATAGAAACACAAGTTAAGATAGGCAAGAAAATGGTAAGTGAGCACCTGTCCAGCCTAGACGAGTTCAAATCACTAGGACCAGATGGATTACACCCCAAGGTTCTCAAGAAACTGACAGATCTGATCTCAGAACCATTGAACTATATTTTTCAAAGATCCTGGAGCACTGGGGAACTATCAGAGGACTGGAAAAGAGCTGATTTAGTTACCATCTTCAAAAAAGGGGGAAAAAGGACCCAGGAAATTACAGACCTATCAGCCTGACCTCAATACCTGGGAAGATTCTGGAAAAGATAACCAAACAACGAATCAGCAAACACCTACAGGCAAACGAAGTCATTACTAAAAGCCAACACGGGTTTGTCAAAAACAGATCATGCCAGACAAATCTTATTGCATTCTTTGACCAAGTGACAAAATTAGTGGACCAGAGGAAAACTGTGGATATAATTTGGACTTCAGTAAGGCATTTGACAAAGTAGATCACAACCTACTAATTGATAAGATAGAAAAATGCGGGTTAGACAGCATCACCACCAGATGGATCCATAGCTGGCTGACCGGCCGTACTCAGTGTGTGGTCCTCAATGGAACCACATCTACATGGAAGGAAGTGTGTAGTGGAGTGCCTCAGGGCTCTGTTCTGGGCCCAGTGCTCTTCAACATCTTCATCAACGATCTGGACGAGGGGATAGATGGGAACTCATCAAATTTGCAGACGACATCAAGCTGGCAGCAATAGCCAACACTCCAAAAGACAGGCTTGGGATACAGGAGGATCTGGACAGACTTGAACACTGGGCGCTATTTAACAAAATGAAATTCAATGGTGAAAAAAGTAAGGTTCTACATTTAGGCAAGAAAAACCAAATGTACAGGTATAGTATAGGGGGTACCTTGCTCAATAGTAGTAACTGTGAGAGGGATCTCAGGGTCCTAGTGGACAATCACTTAAATAGGAGCCAGCCGTGTGCTGCAGCTGCCAAAAAAGCCAACACAGTGCTAGGCTGCATTAACAGAGGGATAGAATCAAGATCACGTGAAGTATTAATACCACTTTCAATGCCTTGGTAAGGCCACACTTGGAATACTGCTTCCAATTTTGGTCACCACGATGTAAAAAAGATGTTGAGACTCTAGAAAGACTACAGAGAAGAGCAACAAAGATGATTAGGGGACTGGAGGCTAAAGCATATAAGGAACGGCTGCTGGAATTGGATATGTCTAGTTTAACGAAGAGAAGGATGAGGGGGGGACATGATAGCAGTGTTCCAATATCTCAGGGGCTGCCACAAAGAAGAAGGAGTCAAGCTGTTTTCCAAAGTGCCTGAAGGCAGGACAAGAAGCAACGGGTGGAAACTAATCAAGGAGAGAAGCAACCTAGAACTAAGGAGAAACTTTCTGACAGTTAGAACAATTAACCAGTGGAACAACCTGCCTCCAGAAGCAGTGAATGCTCCAATACTGGAAGTTTTGAAGAAGAAACTTGACAGCCATTTGTCTGAAACGGTATAGGGTTACCTGCTTGAGCAGGGGGTTGCACTTGATGACCTCCAAGGTCCCTTCCAACTTTATTATTATTATTATTATTATTATTATTATTATTATTATTATTATTATTATTATTATTATTATTATTATTATTATTATTATTACCGGTAGAAATCTCACTTCACATTTTACTTGAAAAGATAGAAACTGCAAGTGAATTTACAAATGTCAAACTACCAGAATGACATGGAAAAAGATATTACACTGGACATAGAAAGGAACCTGAATGATTTTTTTTAATATTTAAAAAGAATACTTAAATAACTAACCAAGAGAGTATCTGGATAATTTATCTATATTGGATTTACAAAAGAGGCATATTAAAGTATTGAGGAATCTTGTGAGAGGGCACAAAAGAAAAAAATGAAAAATAATGAAGTTATATAATATTATTTTAGATTAAGACTGTTAGAAATAAAGGGAGGAACTATAAAGTTAGCTTATTTGATCAATGCTTAAATAGGCATGTTGTTCTTTCTAGTTACCCTTAATGGATTTTGCTAATACTAGGCTTAATGACAATGTTTTGTGGATTTGTTTATTGATCATAAATGAAATTTGGGAAGAGGAGATAGTTTGTTGTAATTTAAGAGGAGGTGAAAAGTTACTAGAATTGTTTATATTTACGATGAAGGAGGCAGGCATTTTTAAATATTTTTTTCTTTGCTACATTAATACTTTTTTTTCTTCTTTTTCTTTATCTCTTTCCATTTTTCCCTTTCCATGTTTTATCCTTTCTTTCTATTTTTCTAACTTTCTTTAGTTTGTATTAGTTTTCATTTTTCTAACTAAAATCTTTAATAAAAGTACTTCAAAAAATTTAAAAAACAAAAGTTCAAGAAGAAGATTTTAAAAAAAGGAGCTGGGAAAAAAATAACCAAGAAGAGTTTGGTCCTAGCTGAAATTAGAATTGCTTTCACTTTGGAAAAATGTTTTCTTAACAGATAGTTGTAGCCTTCTGCCTCAAGCTTTTTCTGATTAAATTAATGGTGGTGGTGATAAGCTCCATTAATATCACCCTTTCTAGGGGAAAAATATTTTTACAGCAGGTTTCCTTTTCCATTTTTAATCTTTCCCAATCTCAGGTAGACAGATCGAAGTCTTAATTGGGGTCAGAGCAGACCAAGAGAATGAGCTCTCTTTTATTGCTATGCAAATGTAGGCAATCACGGGCATAAATATTTCATGTGTGTCAATCTTAACCTGCACAGTGTTTTGGCTACAAGTTGTTTTTGGAAAGAGATATTTTGCTTTAACCTGCTTTATATCAATGATCCTGCTAATTGTGCACTCGTGACCTTGTACAGTTAGATACAAACTGATATAACTATTCAGGTCTCTGTAGGCTAATATCTAAAATCCATGCACTGTACAGGTAATCCTTGACTTACAACCACAATAGAGCCCCAGATTTCTGTTATTAATTGAGTCATTTTTAAGTGAGTTTTGCCCTATTTTATGATCTTTCTTGCCACAGTTGTTAAGTAAATTACTACTGTTAAGCTAGCTACAGGGTTGTTAAGTGAATCTGGGTTCTCCATTGACTTTGCTTGTCAGAAGGTTGTAAAAGGTTGTCACGTGACCCCGTGACACTGCAACCATCATAAAAATGAATTTGTTGCCAAACATCTGAATTTTGATCATGTGACCATGGGAGGGTCTGCACCAGTTGTAAGTGTGAAAAATGGTCATAAGTCACTCTTCAGTGCTGTTGTAACATTGAATGGTCACTAAACAAACTGTTGTAAGTTGAGGATTATCTGTACTGAACTTTGTATAAATACATATTCTACATTATTTATGTACATATTCTACATTATTTAGTTTGTGATAAAAATGCCACTTTTACGAAGAGGCATGTTATATATTCTCGTAATCCCTCTAGTGAATGTGGTGCACCTTTAATGGCACTTCTAACCTTTTCTTACAATAAACACAAAGAATTGTCATTCTATATAATTATAAATTAATTTTTTCCTCCAGCAGTGCACATGATAGGAAACCCGCATATATAGCACAAAGCTCTATTTCAGAATCTGTCTTCTAACGTTATTCTGAACAGTGAATCACTTACTATTGTATACATATCTTTTTTTTTAAGCAACGTGATAGGTACTCCTTGACTTATGAGTAAATGCAATTGACAAAGAGCAATCAATAATGCATAAAAAAGTGGGAATGTGAGAATCAAACTATGGTCCCTAATCTGAGAACCTGAAATGTTTATGTCCTTGTTTACAGTACATCTGTGAAATTAAAGAGAATATCAGTTCTGTCCATAGCATAAATGATACCTCAAACAGAAATTGTACTTTGCAGACCGTTTTATAAATGTGAGGCCCAATTTGCATATGTAATTTGTTTTGATTCAGCATATCTCATTTACCTATTAGGGAAGTGATAAATAAAACTTACAATATACATTGTGTTTCTATCAATCTCAGCCATGAACATACTTAAGAATAATATGTAACAGTTCTAACTATCAGATCTAAAGAGATAATATGCTTAAGCTGGAATGGTGCAGAAAGAGGCCATCACATTATCAGGGAGCTTGAAAAGTTGCAACATATAAGATTTTTTAATTTAGAAAAAGGCAATTAAGGGCAGCATATTAGGGTTATTAAAATAAGCCATAATTTGTCAAGATAGGCCTTTGGTCTAGTCAAGGAGTATAAAATTATATGTTAGTGCATGTGTGCTTAATTATATCACATGAACTCAAGATTCATTATTTCAGTTCATTTTAGAATATCTGATGTATTAGTCAAACATACCTTGTCCAGACTTAAGGCAGGTAACCACAGTCTCATGTGCCATACTGGTAAAGATATCTGTCATAGTCCTCCGATGCTGACACTCTGTCCCATCTGCTTTCAACATCTAATCTGTTCCAATGAAATAATAATTGCACATCACATTCCACATTAATTGCATATTTGTGGGAAAGTGTTACCTTATCTTAACCCTTAATCTTACCTGTGGAAAAAAATCTTGCAGAAAGATTAATTGTTCTTCCTGACTGAGAAACTGCCATCTGAAAATCCACATACCTCTGTGTCAGGGGTCCCCAACCCCCGGTCCGTTGGCCAGTACTGACCGCAGAATGCCATCAATCGGTCTGCACAAACAAGCAAAGCCCCATCTGCGGGAAGCAGACAGTACACAAAACCGCACACTCTCCGGTCCGCAGAAAAACCTCTTTCCACGGAACCAGTCCCTGGCACTCAAAAGGTTGGGGATCTCTGCTCTATGTCATAGCAGTGTCTTTTATTGTCTCTTCATCCTTGCTACTGGTCACCAGAGCGAAGGTGTATCTCTCCCACTTGACTCATTCTTCAGTTGATAGGATGCAAAAAGCACTGTGCACGGTATAACACAGTTTTCATTAACCTACAGTCAATCAAGACAGTTTCACAAAGACGTATTCCATTAGCAGGGTCAAATAGGTCCTTTTTAAATTTATTTTGCAGAAACAGTGGGACCTAGAATTTCAGCAGTGTTTGAAGTAAGAAGCTTGGAGGCATCCTCTCTGCACGAAGCATATGAAGATACAGAATGCCTCAGGGTATGCTTGGAGTAGAGTCCTGTTTGACTTTCTTTGCAC
Organism: Bothrops alternatus; assembly: GCA_034064705.1. Lineage (NCBI taxonomy): Eukaryota > Metazoa > Chordata > Lepidosauria > Squamata > Viperidae > Bothrops > Bothrops alternatus. Next base: position 21,872,265 of record JARGCV010000081.1, read on the forward strand.
TTGCTTTTATGAGTAGCAGGATGGAATTACCAGCATCTGCTGCTAGAATGATGAGTACAGGGGCCTGTAATTTTCATATTTTTTCCATGTGTACCTTAATTGTAGAGATGCAAGAGCGAATTTACTGTTCTTGCTACTGCAGAATGATTATTATGCCTGAACACTTTCTATGCCAGTCAAAAAAAAATGACTAAAAAGGAGAGCTTAATGCTCAAATTCAAATGAACTGATATATACTGATACTTCCTTGCTTTACAGGGATCTGTAAAAATGGAACTTGGATATTCTGTCATCAAATAGGTCATTGGTTTGAAATTAGGACATTGATAGGAAAAGAAAGGGGAAAATAGAGAGCTGATAGGAATTCTGACCAAAAATAATCACTGTTTGAAATCTTCCTTGTTAGTTTCCTACAAGAAAAGTCAATAAAGTAGCCAGCAGGGAAGGTTGCAAGTTACTCTGGTAACCTTTTTCTCCCTGACGAGCCTAGTTATGGTGGCCATAGCAGCTTTCTGCCTGTGGTGCACGCATGCATGCATGCATGCATGCATGCATGCGTGTACACACACACACACACACACACACACACACACACACACACACACCATCAGTCCCAGCTATCCTTGCATACTTGCACTTAGCAATGGAAATTCCAGTTCCAGTCGCCAACATAACCCAAGAATTACTTACAGGCTTTGAGGAGAAGATTTTGCATTTTCTTTAAGACACCTATTGTTTTGCAAGTTGTGGATGGTTTGGGTTTGTTTTTTTTTTGTGTGAACTTTTGTAAATGTTTTATGGCATAAGATAAAGATGTTGCTTCCCGCTAGGATATTTAAGAGAGTTACAATTAGCAATTCAGGGGGGAGAGAGAGAAAGAGTGAGACAGATTTTGAATCAAAGTAAACAAAGATGAGAAATGATTGAGTGATCAACAAATTAGTCTTTAATGATTGCATTTCATCTGATTGTTGTAAATACCAATGCAAATAAGATATATTTTTTTCTAAAGGTTACTACAAGGAGATAAATTCTTCACCCCAAAATAGTTGTTGTTTAAATTATTTCTGTCTTTAGGGCAAAGAGCCCCCCCTCTCACAAATATGCAAGATGATTATAATTTCATGATTAGTTTATTTAAAGTAATCGTTTGACTATGAAATGTTAAATCAGAGTCCTTAGCTTTTTACTTTATAATGGGAATCAGAACTTCTTACAACTTTTCTAAAAATAAATGGAATGTTGCCTACCTTGAGTCTTTTCTGAGAATTTGTGCATGTACCAGAGAATCCAAGTGAGTCACACTCCATTTGGGGATACTGATGAATATGTGAGGAAGATGCAAATAGCAGCATGTTTGTGATATGATGGAATTAAATAGAAATAGGTTTTTGATGTGGGTCATAATCCAGTGTTACGAATACAATATAATGAAATGCTTTAAATTATAGGCATGAATTGTTATTTTGATACGACATCCATTTGGAGAAAAGAATAAGACTTAATAAGTTGCTATAGCTCAGTAACGAATCAGCTAGAACCTAGGTCCTAATCACGATAAACTAAAAATAATGACATGTGCATTGTGATATCATGACATCAGCTCTGCCTAGCGCCTGTAGAGACCTGGCGGGGGGGGGGAATTCAGGGTGAATGTTGCAGAGCCTCTGCAGTCATTTGTAAGTGTGAACGACTGCCATGGTGCTGCAACATTTGTAATTTTGGGACTGTGTCGTAAATACTTGAGCGGGAAGGTTAGGTTGTAACTTTGACCGGTCACTAAGTGAACTGTTGTAACTCGGGGATTACCTGTAATATAAACTTTCATGTAGCTGAGCTGAGCTGTGCTGAGAAGTCTGGTGGTTATAGACAAGCTGTCTTTCCAGAAACTTTATCTATCAACAACTTTTGATCTTCATATTGCTTACTCTTTAATCAGCTTCCAAAGATCACCATGGTTTCCTGGAATACTATTCAAGTATCACAGAACTAACTTTTAGAACATGCTACAAACAAAAAAGGAAGGGAAGGGAAGGGGAGGGGAGGGAAGGGGAAGAGAGGAAGGAAGGAGGGAGGGAAGGAAGGAAGGAAGGAAGGAAGGAAGGAAGGAAGGAAGGAAGGAAGGAAGGAAGGAAGGAAGGAAGGAAGGAAGGAAGGAAGGGGAATTCAAAAATATATACACGCACCAACACTAAAACTTCCATAATGGCTAGCAACAGATAACAATAGCTAAGAAAGAAAATTTCCAATTGTTCTAAATGATTTTGGCTATTGCAAAAAATAATAGTTATTGAAAGATGGAGGAGGCATAGGAAGAAAATCCACTTTGTTAGAAGTTTATAGATGCCAGACAACCACATGAATGTAAATCTGCTTGCGCCCACAGGCATATAAAACCTAAGCATTCTGTTCATTCACTAGATATGTCAATCATTCAATATAAGTGCTTTTAAAGTGCTTGGCACTCCTGGCTTCACTTTAACTTTAAACATCACAACTGAAGACTTTCAGAAAGAAAACAAGGCTAAAATAAACAGATCTTCCAGATTCTTTGTATCTTTGAAATGCCTCCTTTTTATATCAAATAGTTATTCTTCAGTAAATAAGAGAGTTTCAAGAAAGTGGCCAATTCAATAATTTCATATAAGAAAGAAATATAACTTAATCAGAGAGAGAATGAAACTAGCTTTATGAGCAATTTAATTGAACATTCATAAATGTTGAATGTACATTGAATGTTATTAAAATTTATCAGACACCTTTGTACAGTCATATTTTTAAGCTTATTAAATACAGAACATTAATTGTATATTTTTGATATATAATTCTAACAGTGTTTTAGATTCACATCATGTGTATGGTATGTAGTACAGATACTGGTGGAAAAATCTGGAGATTACTCATTGAACATTTCTAACCATGGATATAAAAAGACGGTCTCAAAAATATCATACTATAGACCAGTAAGTCTCCATATACAGTAATTTTAGAATCAAGACAAAAGAGACCCAAAACACATTAATCCAGAACAAATCAGTTCAGATTTCTCACTCAAAAGCACAAATGTCCAGACTCAACTTATTATAATGTGGGCCCTTATTTGCAAATCCTAGCTTTCTTGAGACATCTATACTGCTGGGAAAGGTGGAAATGGAAGGACGGAGAAAAAGAGGGCACCAACAACAAGGTGGGCAGACTTCAATAAAGCAGTGATGGAAATCCTAAAGGACCAGATAGAGAACAGACCATACAGATCTCTCTGTGATCATTGACGGTTGATAATGACTTGATAATATCATTATAATTATTATAATTAACATCATAACTTCATTATCAGAGAGGTATTGCAAATTTTTATTTCTCAAGTTTCTGTGTCTTAGATACTTTAAAGCCTATTATCTGCAATTTGGTAGAGAGTAACAGTACTCTCTACCAATAGCAATAGTTCTCACCCTTACAACCACAATTGAGTCCAACATTTCTGTTGCTAAGTGAGACAGTTCTTAAATGAGTTTTGCCCCAGTTTGCAAACTTTCTTATCACAGTTGTTAAGTAAATCACTGCAGTTGTTAAGTTAGAAACATGTTTGTTAAGTGAATCTGGTTTCCCCATTGACATTGCTGGTCAGAAGGTTGCAAAACCTTGATCACATGATCCCAGGATATGGTAATTGTCATAAATATGCCAAGCATCCGAATTTTGATCATGTGACCATGGAGATCCTGCAACAGTTGTAAGAGTGCAAAATGACCATAAGTCACTTTTTTCTGTTCCGTTGTAACTTCGAACCAATCATTGAAAGTCGAGGACCTGTGCTTTTTTTCTAAAAAAAAAACAAACAAACAGGTGCCGGAACTCACACACGTCATACAACCCGCCTTGCCTACCCTACAAGGTTCCATCCAAAAAAGGTGCCGGAACTCCGTTCTGGGCATTCTATGAGAAAAAAAGCCCTGTCGAGGGCTATTTGTATTAGTCTCTTGCAGCAAAAAAAAAATAAAAAAAATGGCACTTGAAAGCTAAGCTAATTTATTTTTATCTGAAATTTCATGTTATGGCAAGATTACTTTTAAGTTATGGTACAAACAACAGAACAGGAGGCTGAATGAAGAATTAATAGGGTTATTAAGCTATAGAGTCCTAGTGTATTAAGCAATTATGTACAAGTTATATACCTATCTGTACCTAATTATATAAATGACAAGTGACAATGCTGTATCAATAAGTGACAGGATTTAACAATGTTACAAATTTCTTTTTTATCCTGGGCTCTTAACTGCCCCCTTTTCCTACTAATAAAGGCAGTTCTTTAGAAAACCTTTTCCTTTAAGGACTGGGAAATCTGTTCCTGTTAGCCAGGGCTTAGTGTACTTCAACTTATACCTAGCCCTATATTTTCCTTCACTTTCCAGACTCCACATTTTTGTAGGTCCTGCTGTAAATTGAACTAGCTTGGTAATTGCTTCTTTGTCTTTCAGTCTGTATTGGTATGTAGGAAGAAGGGGAAGCAATTACATGTTGCTGGCTAGCTGTGTTTGGCATGCAGTATACAGAATAATAGTTGGAAGAAACCTTGGAGGTCTTCAACCCACTGTTCAAGAAGCAAAATGTTTTCAAAACGAAAACAAGAAAACCAGTTGTTTTTTTCAAAAAGAACCTTTGGCACAACCATTACCTGGATGATTGAGAATCTCCATAGACTTTTGACACCCTAAAACATTCCAGACAAATGGCTAGCCAATCTCTCCGTAGAAACCTCCATGCTTATGAAACATTGAGGCTTTGCTACTCTATGCTCAGTTGTGTTAACTTCAGCGTCTTGTTGCTCACTCCATCACACTGTTGATGTTCAGTTTTACCTCTTCCATGCACAACTGGCTTCTCTTCTAGCTTTTCCACTCAATTTTATTTCTCTCTTTCAACCACCATCTCAGTTTTCTTAAATCTACTAAATCCATAACTTTTGACCTGTGATGAACTGACTTTTGAGCTATTCAGAGGGATTATCCTCTTTCATCTATGGAACAGAACTCCAGACAGACATAACTTGCATACAAAATAGTATCTTCAGGCAAGAGAAGAACAGTTTGTTTTTTCAAATGAACTGCAGAGATTCCAGATAAACAGATTCACAAACACACAAAGGTGTTGCTTTATGGATTTGTTGACAGAATCTGAACAGATTCTGACTATAAAAAGAGCTTTGTAGCCTGGTTGAAAAATCCAAAGAAAATATTTAATCTTTTGAGAGAGTGGTGAGAGAGAAAGCTCAGTAGACACTTAAGAAATTATGAAATATTTAAAATCTGAGAAAAAGAGAACGGAAAAAAATTAGCTACAGTTAGTCCTTGATGTACAACCACGACTGGGATCAGAATTTTCTTTTTCTTTTTTTCAATCTTTTTTATTAATTTTTTTTCATCATTATATGTTAATTTTTCCAACCAACAAGTTGTCTGGAGTTTGCTAAGCTCATACATGTTCAATTCCTAGTCCTTCATTCTTTTCTCTAACCAAGAATAAAATAAATTCCAAATTTGATAATAGTCTGTATCTTCTTTGTCTTTCAGCCTCATAGTTAATCTGTCCATCTCTGCACATTCCAATATCTTCCTGGTTATTTCTTCCTCTGATGGCAATCCTTCATTCTTCCAATATTGTGCAAAAATTATTCTTGCTGCTGTGGTAATATGTAGGGTTAAATATAATTTCTGCTTATAAGTCTTTTCAGACATAATGCCTAGTAAAAAAAGTTCAGGTTTAAAATTCACTTGTTCATCCAATATTTTTTCTAACCACATATGTACCGTATATTTTTCCAGTAAGCCTTTGCCTTCCCGCATGTCCACCAAATATGATAATACGTGCCTATATTATGTTTACATTTTCAACATCTATCTGACATATTTTTAAACATTTTTGCTAATCTTGCTGGTGGAAGGTGCCATCTATAAAACATTTTATACAGATTTTCTTTGTATGAAGTTGACATTGTTAATTTATAGTTTCTCTCCCATAACATTTGCCATTTTTCTAATTCTATGTTATAACCAAAAAATTTTGCCCATCTTATCATTGTTTCTTTCATTTGTTCACTTTCCATATTTAGAATTAACAAAAAATATATACATTTTCTTAATTAATTTCTCATCTGAGGTTAACAAAATCTTATCAAACACAGTTTGATCCTTGTAAAATCCATACATTTTTACATCTTTTTCATATCTATTTTGTATCTGTAAATGTGCCCACCAGGATAGATTAATTCCTAAATTTTCCAATTCTTGTTTAGATTTTAATTTCCCATGAATATCTAAGATATCTTTATATGTCCATACTTTTTCAAAATCTACCAGATTTGGATGTATAAATGCCTCCATCGTTGACAACCACCCTGGAATTTTAAAATATATTTTAGCTTTAATTTTTTCCCATACTGTTAATAAGGCATTTCTTATAAAATGATTTTGAAAGTACTTATGGACTCTGTTTTTCCCATACCATAAAAAAGCATGCCACCCCAATTGTAAATCATGTCCTTCTAAATACGATAACCTTTTATTTCTAAGTGTTATCCATTCTTTCACCCATGTTAACACCGATGCTTGATAATACAATGTCCATTCCGGCAGCCCGAAACCTCCATTTTCCTTAGCATCTTGTAATGTTTTCATCTTAATTCTAGCTTTTTTCCCCTGCCAAATAAAATTCAAAACCAATGAATTTAAATTTTGAAAAAAATTTCTCTTAAGTTTTATCGGAATCATTCGAAATAAAAATAAAATCTTTGACAACACATTCATTTTTACTGTAGCAATTCTTCCTAATATTGATAGTTGGAGATTTTTCCATCTTTCTAAGTCTAATTTTATTTGCTTCAATAATTTTATGTAATTGTCTTCTTTTATTGACGAACACCTAGTTGAAAGATAGATACCTATATATTTAACTTTTTTGACTATTTGTACCTCTGTTTTCTCTAGTATTTGCCTTTTTTGTTTATCTGTGAGGTTCTTTACTATTACTTTAGTTTTATCTTTATTTATTTTTAGTCCTGCCACTTCTCCATATTCTTCTATCTTTCCCCATAGTTTAGGGATCATCTCTAAAGGTTCTTCCAAAATAAATACTAGATCATCAGCAAATGCTTGTAGTTTATATGTTTCATCTTTTACTTTCAATCCTTTAATTTCTGTGTCTTGCCTTATGGGACCAGAATTTTCATTGCTATGCAAGGCGGATGCTAAGTGAATCGAATAGAACAGAACAGAATAGAATAGAGCTGGAAGGGACCTTGGAGGTCTTCTAGTCCAGCCCCTTGCTCAAGCAGTAGAACCTATACCATTTCTGACAAGTGACTGTCTACTCTCTTCTTTAAAAAACCTGGTGATGGAGCGCCCACGATTTCTGAAGGAAAGCTGTTCCACTGGTTAATTGTCCTCACTGTCAGGAAGTTTCTCCTTAATTCCATGTTGCTTATCTCTTTGATCAGTTTCCAACCATTGTTTCTTGTTCTGCCCTCTGGTGCTTTGGTGAATAACATGACGTCCTCTTCTTTGTGGCAGCCCCTCAACTACTGGAACACTGCTATCATGTCTTCCCTATTTCTTCTTTTCTTTAGACTAGCCAAACCCAAATCCTGCAGCCGTTCTTCACATCTTCTGTTAGAACTGAATGGGGTGCACAGTCACATATGATATCCCTGTCTTCACCCATTGAGAAGCAAGTATTAAAAACAAATAATGTGCTCGAGAAAAGGTAATACTTTCAAAGTGAACTGTCAAATTAAGTTGGCCCCAACTTTTTTGTTGCTTGGATTGAGGAAGCCCTGTGGTATTGGACAATAATAAATTGAACGTTCTTTTTAAATTGGTTTTCCCTTGGCCAGAAAAGGAACAGATACCTACAAATAAGTTAGTCTATCAGGTAGTTATGATTTAGCAACTCTATATGTTTAAATATATAGCTCCATTGTACAGTATGCAATTAGCATATTGTTCTAAATTTAGAGCTGATATCTCCAGGGGTTCCTTATCTGTAAAATCAGCAGAATTCAAGCAAAACTATTCAGTTACTTATGGTTACTGCTGAGACACATTCATTTGTCCAAATGTGTTTGACCATGGTGACAGGATTATATATTGTTATAATGTATAGTTACTGTTCTGTCTGGCCCCTCTCAGCTCATTAAAATACACATAAATATGTCTTTAAGAGGTTTATTTAACACATTTCAAAAGGATTCACTTCAAAGCACGCTGCTGGCATTTTTCTGGCAGGAACGGCCAAGTCTCATTTATTTACATTTAGATTAAAACATGCTCTTCCCACACCTTCCAATTAACTCACTCTTTCTTTATCACATTGTCCAATACCTCATTATTCTTCCGTAGATTTCCAAAACATCAGAAGACTGAATTCAAACGCACTGCTCCAGATATCAGGCTACTCCTTGATTAACGTTGCTCGTGACAAAGGCATAGTCTCTCTGTCCCCTTCTAATATAGTGTCCGATACGTCACTTCCCCTCATTACTTCCTTTTTCCACTTAACTGACACCGTCGCTTATCAAACCTTTGGAATCTCGGATCAAGCCATCTATCTTCTTGATCCAAATCTGACCCCTCACTTTGTGAATCTGACCCAGACTGCCTGTAAATCTCCTCCCTGTCTGGCTCAGCTGCCGGGAGGGGAAAATACCCAGAGGGGCCTGGCTGCTCTTCCTCGGCTGCCGGGAGGGGAAAACACCCAGAGGGGCCTGGCTGCTCATCCTCATACTCTGACACTTCCCAAGCTGGTCTAGGGACACTCACAACAGTTACATGTTGACATCAATGGTTATGGTTGTCTTTATTATTCTGTTGATAACTGCATTTTGTATCATTGCTGTGATCCTCTTGTAATTATAAAGATTGAAGCATAAATTCAACTCAAGAATCACAAAAATGTCACATTAAGTAATAATCTAGAAATGTTAACAGCAAAAAAGAATTTTAAGAGCTGCTATGATCTGCCTCAAATACTCTGTACTTCCGTTGCGATAATTGTTACATATTTGCTTATGCTTTCTTTCTGATTTTAAATGTTAAGATTGTATTTTGAAGGAAAATATTCTATGTTCAGACTACTTAAATATGCAGTTTGTAAAAAAAAAATATCCTTGCTCACCTCTCTCAATTTGTTTTTATGTTCTTTAACTGATGTTCTGAGGAAAAAGCTTTAAAAGGAGTCAAATTTTTGGCATATTTAGAAAATACAAAAGTAATCATGCTAAACTACGAATAGAAAAAAGTCATGGGATAGAATGTAGCAAGGGCATAAAAGAAGAAAACAGAAAATTGTACATCAATTATCTATTTTAGCCATATTTGCTAAAATGCTTAATGACTTTTTTAAAGTCTTCATGCTGCTGTATTATTTTTTTTGGAATTATTTGTATCATTGAAAAAAACTTAGTGAATCAGTGAATCATGTTATACATCAAGACCCTCTTCTCAATTCATTTTTCAACAATGATAGACAATAAGTTGTTTTTAATCTGAATAAGTGGGTTGATCTGTTTTTGGAATTGTACAGAATTCAGCTGAAGAAAGTAAAAATAATATCCAAGATAATTTTTTAAGGGAAAAAAGAAAGAAATCTATCAGGCTCTGAAAATAAAGTTAACTGTAATCAGGTATCATAGAAATCCATAAGAACAAAATTTCATTGTTTTAGTGTTTACAGCTTAAACTGTTGCTGGTTACCTATGAGATCTTTGATTTTTCTGCCATGTTTAGGTTAATGCAATTTTCTAATTGCTCTTATTACTGTAGTTGTAAAGTCACTTAATCACAATGCTGCAACAGTTAAATGAAGGAATTATTATGTTCTTGGTAGAGGTTTGGTTTCTGTCCCATGAATTGATTTTGTCTTGCAACTTTTTATACATAGGAGCCATATCAGAACATCAGACACATTGTTTAAATATGGAAACTAATTAAGATCAGGCCTTTTTACTATTTGAATGGGAGATGATTTGGAAGACTTTGACTGCATATTGGACTGGGAAGTTGAAAAACATTGCAAGAGAAAAACTTCAATATCATTCATGAAAAAAATAACAGGGATGGAGTCACCAGGAGTTTAGATTGATTAAGTAGAAGTTTAGATACTTTACTCATCTTTTTAACAAGTGTAAAAGAGTGATGAGCTCAAGGTAATTCTTCTTTATATTGATATTTCCCCACCCAAATTTTCTTTTCAGATTCTGATTAGAATAAATGAAGAAAAATTTTCATTCAGCAATATGGCCTTCCATGGACAAAAGAATTACAAAGAATATCCATGGATTAAAGAATCTTAATATAAATGTCATTTTGAATGCCATTTAAATAAATGTAGCAGAATGGGATTTAGTTAAGTCTGGCCCATAGGACTAAGAAATCCACTGAGAAATTTATTTAAGTCAAGCAGACATGGGACTTTTAAATGGTTTCTTTGCCATACTATAACGTAATTATATTTATTGCTGTTTATAAGTAGGGTGAGGAGCTGGCCCTAAAATATTGTGGTTGGCTTTGCCAAGACGAATAAATTTTATATAGTTAAAACAGAATATAAATAGATACATTGATTCGTGTAGTATTTCAGACTGAGTTCAGGATTTGCATTTCTTAAATTACTATTTGATGGTTCTTTCAAAAGCCAACACACCAACATTCCTCATGACATCCATAAATGATAATATCTGCCTTATCTTGTAATGACTCTTATTACTTTATGTGTGCATAAAATAACATGCAGCTAAAACTTTTTCGTATTTAGCTTGTTCTACATCTTCACCTTTCTACTCTTTTTGTGCACTTTTTTCTATAGTTCAGTTTCTTTTTCAAAAAAAAGAGTCATAAATCTTATGCAGCTAAAGACATTTTAAAAACAGACAAGTATGATAATATTCCTTATATTTCTAAAATACTTTTATCAATTGTAGGAAAATGTATTAGACTTTTAACATCACTTTGTACTTGTTTCCTAAGGGCTTACAAGATTTACATCCCTGAAATGTTCAGTTAGGATGGACAAATAAGATATTCCCTGTTCTCATATTTTAAAATCTTTAATTTCTGCAAAGGTGTCTCACAATTAAACTGAACCATGCCCGAATTTAGATGTCACAGCAGCATTTGCCCTATTTGACAAATTATGTTAGTTTAGTGCTGTCAGACCATTAGGAAAATCCACAGGGAGTTGACTGTAAAACCCAAGTGGTTGACTTTATATTCCTTATCCTTGAAGCATATAAAGATTCTTTCATTCCATAGCAAGGGAAAATAATGTTTTTTTCAAGCATTGGCCTATCCTGGCACTCTGACAAATAGGCCATTATCAGGCAGATAAACACACACACACACACACACACACACACAACATTCCATTCAACAAGCCAAAAAGAGAACAAAAGACCAAAACACCTACTCATCAATCAACACCCAAATGAGCAGAGATTAGCACCAAGATTAATATTAGACTAACAATCAAGAAGCAAACAATACTCCAGTCAAGAAACTGCCAAACAAGCTAACAGTAAACAGATCAAGTAAAGAATTACCAAGACCACTCCTATCAACACTGGCAAGGTATGCCACTAAAATATAAATTGAGAATAAACCCCACTCCCTACTAGCACTGATTATGTTACTTAGTTTGGTAAAGAAACTTCTACAATGAGACGACCAAGGTCAGAGACCCCTCATTTGTCCATTCTGTTAGTATTCAACTGTAATTTACTTAATGGCTATAGACAAACAGATATCGTGGGTTTTTCAGTATATTTTGTCCTTAAAACTATTTGCCAAGAATGGAGTACTTTTTATGCTAAAAATGCTGGCCTAGGACTATAATAAAGATTTGATTTGACTTGATTTATGTTGAAAAAGTGTTTTGGAAAATCATTTGTCCTCCCTTGCAGCACTAACTTAACATCAGCATTCATGCATGCATTTAAATTTAGGATTTTAAATACAGGGAACCATATGCTTCATGATTCTTAGCAGACAACACATTTTACAAAATTTTGCTTTAGTTCTTGTTGACTTCATTAATTCAGAAAAAATAACCAATCACATTCCTTTCATTTGAAAATATTCCATTATAGTTTAAGTTGCCTGAATTATTTATCATCACTTCATATATACTGTAACTATAAACACTTTGTTGTGATTTATTTCCTCCAGGTACATCATGTGCTTTTCCATAAAATTTCTTCCTACATTTCTTATTAGCAAATATCTGTGATTTTACACACTCCATTCTTGTGTTTAAATAAACAGATGTATCTTATTTTCATCACTCTTTTGTTATTTCTTTTGTTAAAAGAAACCATTGATCATTCCTCTGGAAGCATGGTAAATAAATGCATTTCTCAAATCAGTTCTGGATTTTCTGTTTATAAATCATAGATATCAATAGCTGAACAATACTGTACTAAAATCTACTTCATGCATTCCAATGAATAAATGTGTGCTACTTCAGCATAATAACTTGATTTATTAAAAAATAAGAAAATTAGAGTTGTAAAGAAATACTATTTTTTAGACTTACCAACACAGTATTTGTTTTCCTATGGAACACATTTTTTTGTGAAAGGGGAACTTGTTTTCTTCCTCCCAAAGATTGACTTATTTTTTTTTTGAGAAAAAATAATTGGACTAGTTCACCCCTGGATGTGAACTGGGTGCATTAAAACAAACCTTTTGTTTTGTCCTTTCTCTTCATAGAACTTTATCAAAATCTTAGGAAACCCTAGGTTTCCATGGAAAACATATTGGAAAACTCTGCTCTAAAGCATCATATTGCTTCTGAATGTGAAGTGCTGCACAACACTACTATTTATACGATCATATTCTTGGGGTAGAATCCTGAAAATACTACCATATGCAGGCAGGATAATTACTGTAACTTCTCTCTCTATATATAATCTTACCAGGATCCTACTTCTTGCAATTCCTTCCTAATCATGCTGAAATTTTCAGATTCGAACTTCAATTATCTAGTTAAGCCATTTTCATTTATTATTTCTATAGATGGGACAGCAAAAAGAACCATTCATCTCTAAAGAAAATTGAATTTTATGTATAAGTTATTTTTTCATTTGCTGTATCTGCATGTAAACATGTTGAAAATAGACCACAAGCCTCTTACTTAAAGGGGCATTTAATCTGAACAACAAATCTGTATGAACTAAAATATCTACTATGGAACAAAATAGTTTGTTTCTCTCTCACAGTTCAGCCCTTTCATACCAGCAGGAAGAAAAGCAAATAAATAAATAACCCAGCAGTTTTTTAAAAAAGTTATTTTCTTTCACACTAAATTAGCCATATGAGTTGGCAGTTGAATAGGCAAATGAAATGTATTATTACATTTTAAATCCCCAGAAACAACCATTTCCACTTTATTCTGTATTGTTAAACCCTGCATCAACTAATGTGTTTAGTTTGGGGCACCATATTTTATTCAGATAGGGTTGTGACTAGAGAAAAAGTGGAAGAAGAAAGAAGTAACAGAAAACTTCCTATACCTAAATCAATTACCATGTTTCCCCCCAAACAAGACCGGGTCTTTGTTGTGGGTGTCTCTAGACCGGCTGGGGACATTTCAGAGGATGACGAAGAACAGCCGGGCCCCTCTGGGTATTTTCCCCTCCCGGCAGCTGACACTGACAGGGAGGAGATTTACAGGCAGTCTGGGTCGGATTCTCAAAGTGAGGGGTCAGATTTGGAACAGGAAGATAGATGGATTGATCCGAGATTCCGAAGGTTTGATAGGCGGAGGTGTCAGTTACGTGGAAAAAGGAAGTGACGTATTGAAACCTATATTAGAAGGTGAAGGTGGGACTAATTCTTTGTCACGAGCAACGTTTATATCAAGAGGCAGTCTGATGCATCACCGAGTTAGTTTGAACTCAGTTTTCTGTGGTTTTTGGAATGTACGGAAGATTAATGATGTCTTGGACAACTTAAGAGATTAAGAGTGAGTTAATTGGAAGGTGGGAGAGCATGTTTAAGCTGAATGTAAATAAGTTTGACTCGGCCGTTCCGCAAACGGACTGCCAGCATTTTGCTTTGAAGTGAATTTATTGAACTGTGTTAAATAAAACTCTTAAAGAAATATTAATGTGGATTTAATTAAGCTGTGAAGGGCAAGACACAACAGTCTTATATTAATTTTTGCTCCAAAAGGCGCATTAAGGCTAATTTTCCAGTTAGGTCTTATTTTGGGGAAAATACGGTACTAAATGCTGACGATCTTAACAGGGGCTTATTTTTGGGGTGAGGTTTATATTACGAACATCCTGAAAAATCATGCTAGGGCTTGTTTTTCAGTTGGGTCTTATTTTGGGGAAAACAGGGCAGGGGTAGTGGTTAAGGTGTCAAACCAGGATGAACCTGGTTCAAGTCTGTTTTTAGCCATGAAAATTCACCAATCTTTCTCATCACCCTATCTCATAAAAGATAAATTGAAGTGAAGCCCCCAAATAAGCTGTCTTGAGCCTTCAAGTAAATAAATAATGTAGCCTTCCCATATACATTTGGTTGGACATATTTTGAAGTAAGATGCCTGACTAGAGTCATCTTTATTGTTGCACTAATGTACAAAGTTACTAGTAGTTTTAATAGTTTGGTAGTTAACTGAACAAAGAAGCTATCTCTTAATGATTGGGCAATAACTCATTGCTGTTGTTGAGTGTGCTTTATTTGTTAGGATAAAAGGCTGTCATGTGTGATTAATAGCAGTGTTTGTGTTTACATTTCAAAGTAACATTTCATAAAGGAATATGAATGTCATATGTTTGGTAGGACCAAACAGATAGAAAGAGAATTTTGCAATATGAGCTTTGTACAATTTACTATGTTCTGTTCTTTATGTGCCATACCATAGATCAGGGCTTTTCAACCTTTTCACCCATTGTACCACTTTTAGGATATGGCAACATCCGAGTACCACCAGTCGCCTAACAAGGTATCAAAAACATGATGCCAAAAAAAGAAAAAAAAAGTGATAAAGTACAGCTAGTCCTCGACTTACAACAGTTCGTTTAGTGACTGTTTGAAGTTACAATGGCACTGAAAAAAGTGCCCCCATGCCACAGCTGAGCAAGACACCTGTCTGCCCACCCGGCGGTGCTCTTCCTCCTGTCCAAGGTTTTCATTGTGAGCATTTCTGTTGAGGATTGGCAGTGGGGGTGCAGTGGGGGTAGGTGTTTGTTCTTTATTCCCCCCATCTGCTGGGTAGTTGCAGCAGATTTTGGTCACTTCACATGACCCTGGGACACTGTGACCGTCATAAATATGAATCAGTTGCCAAGCATCTGAATGTAAATCACATGACCCTGGAGATGCTGCAACATTCCAGCTGATCAGTGCTTCTTCTGGGCTCAGCAGAAGCGCCAGGATCAGTACTGCTTTCCAGCTGATTGGTGCTTCTTCAGGGCTCAGCAGAAGCACCAGGATCAGCACCGAGCTCCAGCTGGAGCCTGGCGCTGATCCTGACGCTTCTGCTCAGCCCTGACAGCCCTGCAGCTCTAGCCATCTCTCGCTCAAGCTTGTGCAGTGCTGCCACCAGTTCAGCTCATTCCCCTCCCCCGCTACCACTTTTCTAGGATGGTCGCGTACCACCTACCAGGTGCTAATGTACCACAGGTGGTACCTGTACCACTGGTTGAAAAGCCCTGCCATAGATGACTTGGAATGATCTTAATTTTCTTTGAATATGATTTCCTGTAAATTAATTTTAAATTGAATTGTGGTACACTTCTATTTCCCCTTCCCTATTTTAAAAATACCTTCCCAAGGGAAAGGCTTGCTACCCATTATTTAAAAAAGAAGGAAAACATTCTACTGGGGAAATTTTTTGAAAGATTAAAATCAAATCTTTTTTAAAAGATTGTCCTATCAATTGTGCAGTTTTCTTGGCAGTATTTTCAGAAGTGATTTGTCATTGCTTTTTTCTTGGGCTGAAAGAGGTTGATTGGTCCAAAGTCACCCAGATGTTTGTGCCAACATCAGGACTAGAACTCAGAGTTTCTTGGCTTCGAATCTAGCATCTTTCATAACTATATCACATGACTCTTAAGAAAGTATTGGTTTAATATTCTTATTCTTTTAAAAATTCAGATTCTTTATATATATGAAGTTTGAAATCCTGCAGTATTTTCAATGGACCACTTGTAACATTTACAAGTAGTCCACACTTACCAATGATAAGTAATGCATAAGGTATGATATCATGTGACCAATTTAGAATAGCAGTTCCATCACAAGGACACTGAGACATATGAAATATGAGAACCCATCAAAAGTACTTCTCATTCAATGCCATCATAACTTTTAATGGACACTGATTGAGTGGATATTACCCAAGGTAGGACTACCTGTTGTTATTGTTTTTAATTATAGCTTCTATTTCAAATGCAGCTTCTGAAAAATAGAGGGGGGGAATCTATATTTGCATGAAATGCTACTAAGGTTCTGGAAATTTCTGCTTCGTATTTCAGGTTTCCTAGCATAGGTCACAACTTAACAAATTTAAAAAAAGTGTTGTTTTTTCAATTTGGTGTCTGAATTTGAGAGTTTTACAAGTTTCATACCAAAGCAGAATTTGTTAGCTGACAGAAACCCAGGGTGATTGCTGGGCACATAAGGAAGCCACAAGCTGTGATCATTAACAATGCCTGCATCCCACCCCAATCTTGTAATCATAATGATTCAAACTCCTTAATAGCAATAGCACTTAGACTTATATACTGCTTCACAGTGCTTTATAGCCCTCTCTAAATGGTTTACAGAATTAGCATATTGCCCCCAACAATCTGAGTCCTGATTTTACTGACTTCAGAAAGATGGAAGACTGAATCTTGATGCCAAATACTTGATATCTCCAGAACTTAGAACTGTTATAAATTAGTGTTTGGTTTAATTTTTGCTCTAGTTGGTAGCAGCTTGTCTATTTCTACATCTGATTGTTTCCAGTTTCATAGTAATTGAATCATGGGACATAAACAATCTGCAGGGAAAGACATTTTTCTTTGCAGTGAGTAGAGTGAAATAACTTCCTGTGATTAACCATGCAGTCAAAGAAAGGGAAACACTTGGATTCTAGACACAGACGTCTTTGTGTCTCTGCTCACACAAATTGAGAAATACAAATTCTTTTCTTGCCTTATGGGACTGGGGTTGCAGGTAATGGAGAGAAACATTTTATATAGAAAAGGAAAAGTACATTTAGACAGCTCCTTTTGGAAAATTGCAGCCCGAGGGCCTAATTCTATGAAGTCCAAATCAGTCTCAGACACATTAAATTGTGAAGTGTGAGGACACCATCAATTATGGCTGCTCTACTTAAATGTAAAAGAGAATGGTGGATAATGTTTTGGGTAATAATTTTTGTAATAGTACAATCAAAGGGTTTCATGTATCTCACACAGAGGAACGATTGAAAGTAAAATGCTTTCTGCTTCCTCAAGTAAAGAAGCAGAGATTTAAAGTGGACTTTAATGCCTGTAATCATTATTTGGATGTTCTGACAAACTTTACTCCAACATTTAAAATAACTTTACATAATGCACATTAAATGAGTTAATGTTGGATGGTCATGTTTAATAAGAAACTTATTCCAAAGAGAAGAAATCCATCCTATGCATATTGTTCATTCTTATAAAGATGTTTTCATGTGGTGAAGAAAATAAACAAGAGAAAATGTCTTGTCCTAAGACTAAAACAATATTCAGGAAGTTCCGCCTTGGATGCATTTATTGCAGGGGTCCACCACTACCAGGATGCGGCCTCTTGGCCAGTGGGCCACAGAAATGGCTGGCTGCTGCGTGCATGTGTGCACACACACTCCCCCGACTCGCGCTAGTGCTGGGCGGGTGTGTGCAGCCCATTTGCACATGCATGAACGGGGCTGCTAGCACCAGGCAGGTGTGCGTGGTACATTTCCCCATACGTGAATGGGGCCACTAGCACTGAGTGGTATGCACAGCCCATTTATGTATGCACAAACGGGGCCACTAGTGCTGCGGCAGTATGCGTGGCACGGTTTGCATGCACACATGCATGCACACCAGTTTGGAAACTGTTCTCCTTCCTTCCGTGCCACGAAACTGGAAAGGTTGGAGACCTCTGATTTATTGTATTCATCATTTTATTGCTTTCTTGAACTTGTTTCCTTTTCAATATTCTACTTTGACCAAAGTGTCATAAACAGTCTATTTTCTCAATCTGTTCTTTAAACCTGGTGCAGTTTTGGTTGGGTTCAGCCCTCAACTATGGTTTGCAAATCAGAGTTTGTGACTTAACATTTTGTATGAACATGATCAACATTAGTTTATATGCAATAAAACATACATAACTAAATGTCTGTGGAGATTCTCATTCATCCAGGTCATGGTTGTCTGAAAGGAGCTTTTTTTCAAAAGGCAACTAGACTGTTTTTCTTAAGGAAAAAGAAAAAAGGTTCTTGGATGAGAAGCGAAACTTCTTCCTCAAGAAAAAAACAGTCCAGTTACCTTTTGAAAAAAGCACCATAGAGAAACATAACTAAAGTTTGCTTAACTCAATGCACAAACTTAGTCTCATGCAGAAGTTACTTAAATTAGCTGTAAGAAACTTAGTACAAAGGAATGCATGTGGAAGGACAGATTGTGTTGCATGCTTTTCTGTCAGTTGTCTTAACCTCATATCTTGGCAATTCAACCTGGCAAAGGAGAGATTAAGCCAGAACATAGGAGCTGACTGCCACTCCATGAATCTTCATAATGGCAATGTCAAGAAAGCAGTGCATCTTTATTATACTAGCTGGCTGTTTTGCTTTGATTTTCTCCTAGAGATAAGGTTAATTAGCTTTGTTAGGGCAGTAGGAAAGGAATGACTTAAACTGTAACAGCTGGTACATTAGAGAGGCCACATTGCACAGCTGTTGTAGTAGAACCCCACCTAGATTTAACCTCTCCTCACCAGACAGCTAAAGGGGGGGTGTTATTTTCTTGATTTATATTTTAATGAAGTTATTTTGATTACAGGCTGCCAATTCTTTGAAATAAGAAAACAGCTTATCTTTTCTAGCAATTTGCATTTTTTTCTTTTCTTTTTAAAATAGAAATGGCCCACTAAGAAGAAAGAGAAGCATTCATGTGTATTTTTGTGACATTTATGAACTATCTTTCTATAAAATAAGCAAGTGAGGAACTAGGCAAAACAAATTACCTCTTCAATCAAGGACAAATTTTATGAAATGAATGCAGAAGGGCTAATTTCTACAGGGAACCTATATTATATACTAAACCAGGATCAAAATAATGTACTTAAAAAAATTAGAAGCCTTCAAACTAAATTGAAAATATATCAATATAAATTAATATAAGTTATTTTTTTCTGGTCTTATGTTGAATGTATAAAATATGTATGTTAAAATTAGCAACTCCATTTAATGTACCATGTCAGATATATTCTAGCTTTTATATATGTCCCCCAATTTTCTTTGTTCTCCTCAAAACTATCTACAAATCTTGAATTCTCCCATGTTTCTATAAATTGTTAGTATGCTTTTTTTCTTACATAACTGTTAAATAATTCTTCTCTTGCTCAGAAATTGCAGGAAGCTAAGCAGATATAACTAAAGTGTTAGCAAAGTGGTATAGCTTACAAATCTCTTGTCAGGTTAAAAGAAATGCAAGTTCAATTTTTTTTCCAAATCTGTGGGTAAGTTGGAAGGATAGAAGCAAGGATGTATGGCAACTAAGCAGGTCGTGATTGACTTACAATCACAATTGGGACCAGAATTTCTGTTGCTAGGTGATGCAATTGTTAAGTGAGTCGCCCCTGTTTTTGCTACAGCTGTTAAGCAAATTACTGCAGTTGTTAAATAATCATGAAGTTGTTAAGCAAATTCAGATTCTCCCATTGACTCTACTTGTCAGATGCCAGCTGGGAAGGTCACAAATGGAGATCCCATGATGCAGGGACATAGTAACTGTGATAAATACATACCAGTTGCCAAGCGCCCAAATTTTGATCACGTGACCATGCTGCAACAGTTGTAAGTGCTAGGACTAGTTGTGAGTCACTTTTTTCAATGCTGTTGTAACATTGAATGGCTCTAAGTGAATGGTTGTAAATTAAGGATTACTTCTACTAACCCTTTAGCATAAGAAGTTTGATTCAGTTAGCCAGTAATGCTGTTATATTTTCTCATCAGTTGTTGTACATACATTAACTGAACACACAGTAACCATTTCAGAACTAAGCAATTACTTCTGCTGGAAGTGTCTGATATTCCGTAATCCTTTGTCTCATGAAAGTAATGACAATATTTCATTACATTACATGAACCAATTACAGCACTGTCCAACACTGAAATATCTCAACATGACACTTGACAGGAGGCTGTCTTTTAAACAGCATTACCTAAACACTAAGGCTAAAGTTAGCTCAAGGAACAATATCATCAGGAAATTGATAAACTACACATGTGGAGTTCAACCATCTACATTGCACAAACATCAGCTTTAGCGTTCAGTATTGCTGCAGCAGACTTTGCTGTTCCAGTGTGAGGTACATCTACACATACGAAACAAGTTGATATCGCCATCAATGAATCAGCACACTTAAAGACAGGATGTCTCAAGCCTACAGCAATTGATATATCTTCTTGCTGGTCTTGTCCCACCTAAGATCAGGAGAGAGATAGCAGCAGACACTGAGAGAACTAAGCAAGAGAATGATCCTTGACTCCTCTGAATAGACATATGCCCCAAGCCCATTGACTTAGATCTAGGAGCAGCTTTATGGCAAGAACGAACATTCTTGAGGGTACATAATAACAAAATCAAATTGAAAGATGGAGGAAGGAGACCATTAAGCAAGGAATAACACTAAAGAAGCATCTGGCTGAAGGATTTGATCTCCCTTATACCACTTGAAGGACCCTGAATAGGTTGAAAGTTGGAGTGCCTAAGCGTAAAACCAATATGCTGAAGTGTTATCTTACGGTAACAGATAACAACACCACTGTGTGAATGTGGAGAGATGCAGACCCCAGCTACCTGCTGGTATGTCGGCTACTACTAGAAACATGTACTGATAATGACTTGTTTTTAACCAATGCCAAGAAGGTGGCTTCATTCTGGCAGTTTAAAATTTGATCTAGACATGGAAGAAGAAGATCACATCACATCACTGGTTCCTTAATCCTTAAGGCAGAAATTAGCAGGATTTGGGAAGAGTACCCAACCAAGATAAGTCATTGCTGCCAGACCTTGGAAATGTATTTGGTAGCAGAGAGATTTGTCTTTTTTAATTTGTTCAGATCTCCAACTTTTTTATGGGAATATTTATTGAATAGAGTTAGAGGAAGCAAGCTAGATTATGGTGTTTGTACTATATAACTGACTAGCAAAGGGAAAATTAATTTAAATCTATATAAGGCAAATCCTTTCCTACCCCATTGCTGACAAGGTATTGCTATTTGGATGCGTTTTAGTCCTGGTTAAGCCATTTGAACAAATCTAGTCAATTAAAAGCCCTCAGTGCATTAATAATTATTATCATAACAATAATTATTCCTTTAAAATATAAAAAAATCTGTTAAGATCCAAAGACAAGAAACCAAGGAATTCCTATCTATTGATGCAGGTTTTGCGTATTTTTCAGATTGCGCAGGATGGAATAGCATGGGTGTGTGTGTGTATGTGTGTGTTTCAAATCAAATCAAATCAGTATTCAGGTTTTAACTTGGCCATGTCAACATCCTGGGAAAAGGGTCATTCAGCTGGTGTGAGTTGGGGGATGGAAGCCAGCAAGCTTAATTTGAATGTTTGCCCTCTGAATTAATTCGAGTTGACCTATTTGAGCAATGATGGAAGAATTTTTTATTTTGTTCGCCCTGATCTATCCCCCAGTGAGTCTATGCTTGTTATTTTTTAATGAAACCATTTTCAAGGCCTGTTGTTTTTGATGCTGAGAATGCAGAAGAATGAATTTATCTATTTTTACATTGTTTAGAAAGATAGATGGTTGCCAAAACCACCCACTTGCAATATGTTGAGTCTCTTTTTGTTGTGATTGTTGATATATATGTTCTTTTATTCTTGAAGGTGCCATTTAGTTGTTTTTAACTCTGTGCCTCACAATAAACTTTTAAAGAGTCTTCTGAAAACACCACAATTATTTTCACAAGGGGGAAAGAGAAAGATAATATTATAAGAAAATATTTATCAAATCCTTATGTTTGTATTCTTTTCATGCTAGCATTTATTTTAATATCTGTACCTTATAGCACACATGCAAAGATTACAAACTTCTTCTTATTGCTGAAAAATAGGGAATATGATGGAAAAAATTGTCTTATTTTTCTCAACTTAGATCACCACTTCATGATTGGAGAAAACGATGTACTTACTGGTTCATCAGATTCTTCTTTCAGTATACAGAGAAATTCACTTCAAGAGGATTGGTGTTTAACTGTTTTAAGATTAAAATCCTGTTCTTCAGTTAAAGTGCATAAAGTTGATAGTCTATAAATAATATTTACTAAAACACAGAATACTATACTGCTAAATAAAATCAATATCTATTCATTAGTATGATGAGGTGGAACAGTACAACATTTTTTGATTGTTCATTTTTTTCCATCAGGCATTTTGTAACCCACAGTTCATATTTTTCATTGCGCATTTAGAAGCCAGCACCATTTCTGTGTCCTGATCTCTTTGCTTTTAAGATATGAAGCTGAAAATGGTAAGATTGAAAGTCAGGGAGTTATTGACATTCTCCAGCACTGGAGATGGATAATCCACCAATGGGTTTAGACTGTGTTCCTGCCCAATCAGATCAAGTCAGCCAAAGTTGCCACACCCGTCCTGGACCATAGAGATCCCATTCTTGACTTGATCTCGCCCAGGACAGTCATGCAAGTTTGGCTCTTAGGCAGGTACAGTCTCTATTGGTGGGTTTTCCATTTTCAAATTGCTGAACAGTGCTGTATTCAGCACAGAATTTGGCCTTCTGGTAGTAATTATTCCTCCTTTTCCCATTCAAAGAGCATCCTGCTTTCCTCTTGATTCCTAATTCGGGGGGGGGAGGATAAAAAACTGGGTCTTTTATAAGGAAGAGGAAGGGCTCCTTCCTTAACGCCTCTCCCCCCTTTTCCCCCCAGCCTCAGCTTGTTGGATTCAGCTGGTGGACTAACGGCCGTTAATCCCCAGCTGACATTAATTTGGCCTCATTCCTACCAGAGCTTGCGGCTGCAGCTCCAGTGGCTTAATACCAGCGCCGGCGGAAAAGGCTGGTAGCAACGGACCCACGATTCCCCTTGGAAATCCTCAAGTCCCTGATTTCTCGGAGCTGAGGCTGCAGCCCCGGTGCCTAATTCCGCCGGTGACTAATTTTGCCAGTCGTCTCCCCTTTCCTTCAGCAGCTGGGGCCTTTCTATTATGTTTTCACAAGGCATCAGGAGACCGCCGGAGATGCGCGCATGCCTAAAAAGAACCAGCGCCAGTCAGCTGTTAGGCGGCGGATCGTTGGGGCGGAGCGCTCCATTTTTACTTTAAATTGCAAATTTCCAGGCGCAGACCTTCTCCTCGGACAAGGGGTCGCTCGTTCTGCGCTGGCATTTTCTTCAGAAGCCTCCCGGACTGCAGCAGTCGCCATTTTGGGCTGCGTGGTCTCCATCCTTACCGGCTCATTCCAATTTCTCAAGAGGAATACTTGAGAATACTCCTTACTGACTACTCTTCCCTGTTAAGAAAAGGGACGTTCGTTGGGGGTGATCCTACATGCGATCTGGGACTTTTAAAAAAATTCAAGGCCCCACCAGCTTCAGGAGGCCACCATTGTTGGAAACGGCCTCCTTTTGGGAGCTAAACAGGCCCATTTTACCTTGAGGCCTAATATCTTAAAGGGCAACGGAGCCTCCAAGTCTCTTATGACTCGGTCTAGGACCTCGTCACAAGTTTAGTCTGTGATTATTATTATTGTTATTGTTATTATTACTATTACTATTATTATTATATTATTACATTATACACATTATTGGGTGGTCGCTTTCTGGTTTGGTGTCTCTCGGCCTCACTGTGCTCATATCTGGCCTAACCCAGCGTGATTCTGGGCCTACTAAACTGCCAACAACTGTAACTGGGTTCCAGGCGTCCCCTACCATGCGCCTGTTCTTATCCACACAACAGCCTATCTGGATTCCAGGCGTCCCCTGTAGTGCACCTGTTCTTATCCACAACAGCTCTAGCCGGATTCCAGATGCCCCCTGTCATGCGTCTGTTCTTATCCGCGCATAGCTATAGCTGGATTCCAGACGTCCCCGTCGTGCGTCTGTTCTTATCCACGCAGCAGCTTATCTGGATTCCAGGCGTCCCATATAGTGTGCCTGTCCTTATCCAGTGTATACTACTCTCTGGATACCAGGGATTCCCCATCGTACTCCTGTGTTATCAGAGAATGGAGGATTCTATGCCTTCGGCAAAGGACGCTTCGCCATCTTCATCGGCTCCTAGGCATCCTCAATCCTCTAGTCAGGAGGTTGCTGACAAGACTGCGGCCAAAGCCAAGGCCAGACCCACCACCAAGACCTCCAAGAGAGCTGAAAAGCAGGCCAGCCGGAGACACCAAGCCCTAGAAAAGGAATTTTCAAAGGCACAGAAAAGAACCAGGGTGGAGTGCCCCCATGCCAAAGGGTCAACCTTTGACTAACCCCTGGGGCCCCCCACCTCCCCCTTGGGGATATGGTCGACAGTCCTTCCTTAGTCTAATTCTGTGGGGGGGAATGAAGATTTTTTTGGGGGGATCTTCTTACTCAGATCTAGCAATGTAGAATTCAAGAAACTTCATTCCAGTCTAAAAAACACAAACTTTTGCTCCACTTTTAAGCAAAACCATGAGACGTTCCTTTTTTAAATCAAGCCATAGATTCTATATTTTATTAGAAAAACAGGATTCTAGAGAAAGAAATCTGGGTAAGAATCATGGAGAATTTCAAATATTACGAGCTTAGCTGAAGTAATTATTTGCCAAATACTTTTATAAGTGTAATAGAACATGTCAGTGAAGATAGGACTGAAGAATTCCTGAAGAGTCCCCCTGTGGACAAGGGACCATTGAAACTACAGGTCATGTCCTACTATACTGTATCTTATATAAGGACTCACGGACTCAATTCATAATACCTCACCTAATAAAATACCCAGAAAATACTGATCTCGTCTATGTACAACTGCTGTTATCAGATCAGTATGAAGTAGTTGGTCTGATGTAACCAAATTTTGTTATACTGTGCAAAATTAGGTAGACTAACTACTCACTGATAATCCACCACTTATGGTAATATATTATTTTGCCTGTTTTTTACTTTTATTTTTTAATTATTATTATTGATTTTAATGCTTTTATTAGTAATGCTTGTCTGTGACCTTAAAAAAATTAAAATTAAAAAAGTAATTCTTGAAGAGCAGTCATCGGCCCTTCTGATTGCATGTTATTCAGCAAATTTTCTTCCTCTTCTTCCTTCGTTCCTGAGCACTGTCGAGAATTATAGAATGTAGCAGAAAACCAGAATAGGGTTGATAAAATTATTGAATTTCTGATCCTGCAAAATTTCATCGGTTTAGCAAGCAAATAAAAAATCATCGAACAGCTGAAGCTACCTTTTCAATGAGTCTGCAGTTGAATGATAAGGGTGCCAATTAGTTTTCACTAGTTCTGGTACTGTATTAAAGAAATTACACGAGAGAGGTTATTTTGGAAGATAAAATGTGAATTCTGTCTATTTAGGTTACTCACTTATGATCAACTTGGCAGATTCTGTAGCAAACAATTTTGTTCCCTACAGAATCGGTGGCAAAAAATGGCTTTCAGTGTACTATATTTATTCCATCATATCACTCATATTTCACTAAAGAAAGGGACAGTTTATTTAATGCATATTTAAAGATAAAAGAAATAATTGCATATACTGTAGTATTCGTGCTTCTGTTTAGCTAGTTAATAACAGATGTAATAATGGGACAACATCATAATTTTAATCTTGTTTAAATTCACAATTCTGCCTGCAATCCATCAGACCAAGAGGAAAGAAATTACAGTAAGCTATTGTAAGGCAGCAGATTGCATAAGAATCCATTCTTGTACCCTATAAAATCCTTTTGCAATTTCTGTAACAGCTGTCCTTAATAAAACAAAATAAAATCTTCATTATACTTTAAATCTGAAATAAATAAGTGCTACAACAGAACAAAATATATTGGTACATGTTCCTACAATTAAAAATGTACTGGTTCTAGTTAATGGCTTTTCTATATATATATATTTGAAAATGAAGGGGAAGCGGGACCTTCAATTTGGAAAGTACTTTTATTGTGCATCACATGTGGTCCTCATTATTCATAGTTCCATTACCATATTTTTGTATATCTGTGGTTAGTAAGTACAGACCTGTCCTTATTGTCTACACTCAAGGGTTTTGTGCATGTGCTCTTTAGGACATGCAGATTTGTTTGAAGGAGGACTTTTGGAATGTTTGTGTATGTTTTACACATGTACAAAGAACAAATGGGCTTTTGTACATGTACAAAGTATGTTTTCCAAGGTCTCCTCTGTGACTTCATTATACAGAGTGGTTAGGATGGAACAATTCTTCTTTGAAAGAGGACGACATCTACTGACCTTAGAAACAGTTCAGCAGTAATTCATGCAAATCCTGTAAGAGAAAGGGAACTCACTAGAGCATCCAAATGATAATGCATGAGTGGAACAGAAAACCAAAACTGAAAAACATATATTCTATTAAGAGCATTCATTCAGGCGATTCATTTTCTGTTTTTTTTTTATCCTTGGACTGGAGGAATAGTATCAGGCATTCAGGCAATACCAATGGTCATTACAGTAAGAGATTTTCCTGTCCAAATGAAAACAGGGGTGTTGTTTACTCTCCCATGCAAACTTCTTCATAAGTTTTGGGTTTATTAGAAATTGATAGTTCTCCCTGATAAGATCACCCAGAGTCACTTAGGTGAGATGGGCCTTGTAGAAGTTTAATAAAGACACCAGCTGATGCAGGTGCACAAGTCTTTTCTGATATTTACTTGGGCTACAGAAAATCTGCAGAGAGTTAGCACAATGGCAAGCAAGTTGCTGCTGTTTATACGGTATATACCTTATACATTTTGGCTTCAGTCTTTGAAATGAAGACTGAGTATATACTAATATTCTGTATGCATATCTTTCCATCCTGAAGTTTAAAACATCTCCATGGGTTAAGGCTTCTACAAATAAGAAAGGATACTACTTTTACTTAAGAAATGATGCTATCTTTCAAATATTGTTCTCTAACACGACATCTGTAACCTTTTTTTTCCACATGAATTGATCTTTACAGAAATACGTTGTAAGGGAGAATGAGGTCAGAAGTGCCCTTCAAAAATATATCTATACTTTCTATTCCTGCAGCTGTAATGTGGATTGGAAACAAAAGCAGATAATTACATAAAAGTGACAGAGTTGGAGAGAAAAGTATAACGTGTCTACTAGGGCATAACATTAAAAGGAGATGCCAATTTTGATTAGCATTGGTGAAATTTTTGCACCAGGGATACAGGTCTAGATCATCTATGGAACACCATATTATTTAGGAGTTTCTTCAAATAGACTACAGTCTGTTTTAGAACTATATGCACCTTCTCAGCCATATATTTCAGCTGCCATCATTTCCAACAGCCTGTACTTTCACCAGTGTTTACTCAAGCATGGCCCCTTGTTAAAGTGTGCAGGTGTAATAGCATTCTAGTGGGAAATGATAGGCTGTTTGTGAGGCCTCAGGAATTTGCTTGAGGTGATTTTAGTGGCATTTTCCAAGGAATAATAATGCAATGCTGAGAGAAAGAAAATCTGTTCTTCAGCTGCATGGGCTATGAACTGTTTGGAAAAATCTACTGGAAGAACACCTTGCATGCAAAATAAGAGAAGGGAATGTATATTCACATGGAATAACATTTTCCCAAGATTATGAGCTAGATATGAATGACATTTCATTTTCTTGTTGCCTATGCATAAACCTTTTAAAAATTTGGTTTCTGTTTGAACTTCTGTGTATATGCAGAGGGTCCAACAAGAAGGAAATAGTCCAAGATAACCAACTTTGGCTCACCTCAGAAACTGAACAAAGTCAGCTCTGGCTTCTTAGATATTCCTGTATTCCAGTGTTTCTCAATCATGATAACTTTAAAAAATAAATTCAGGATTCAGAATTTTCCAGTGAAAATCAAGCTTAGTTGGGGAAATCTGGGAGTTGAAGTCCCCTCTCTTAAAATTGCCAAGTTGGGAAAGACTGGGATAGAATAAAATCTGATAATCCAGAGCTGTGGGCTCAATTTGGAAATTTTGTTTTCGTTTAAAAAATAATCAGAAAGAAAACAATGGTAACCTGCTTCTACATTATTGCCAAGAAAATAACATGTGAAAAAATATTCTGGAAAAAAGCAATGCAAAACATTTACATGATTGACTACATGTAAGTCAACCAGAGTTGAGCTCAACAAAAAAAAGGCAACTTTGCTTTTAGATATGAAGTGAATAAAAAGCCTCCTATAAATAGTTCATGTCCTTGAATATTGGATTTTTTTAAAAAAAAATAGTAATTGGCGATGCTAACAAAACCCTTTCCATCACTTAGTAAATGTAGTGGAATTTAAGAGACAATGCACTTGGTAGATAAATAAATAGTGTGCTTCCTCAGTAATGGAAACAAATTTATTTTTTGCATACTTTCACCAAATTAATAGCATTCACCTGTTTTACCAAACAAATTCCAATCCACATTTTATGTTGGCCAGCCTCCTTTGTTACCCCTGAGATCCAAAATATTCTGCATAATTATAACTTAAACCATGTAAAATGCTGTGGCATCCTAGATTAACATTTACATGTTTGCAAATTACTCTACACCTTTCAGAACTTAAAAGCAAAATAGGTATATAAAAATGTTATTATTATTAAAGTACAGTATAATTATTAAAGTACAGTTTTAAGAATAGTATAAATAGGTTACACTTTTATATACGTATGAAGAATATTCAGTGGTAAAGCAGTCATATTCATATTAAAAGCTTATTTTCAAAGAAACAGAATGAGAATTATACTGAAATTATTTAATTGCAGACAGCAGACAGAATAGCAGAATGATTGAGTGGAACATAATAAATCATAAAGAATTAAAGTATCTTTGTTCATGTGTCTCCATCAAAGAGTTCCCTGACTGAAATTCTGTTCATTTTGAGAGATTTTGATAGATTACTTTATAAATCTCGGGACATGTACTTCACAATACTTTTTAATAATATTTAAATTTTTATGCATTGCTATTCAGCTTGTATCATCATGGTTTTCCATAATAAATGTATAAATGCAGTAGCATGAAAGAAAAGTAATGCAAATTACAAAATTACAGCTTAACATGAATCACTGATTCAATATAGGTATGATCACCAAAAATATCATTCTACTTTTGTTGTTGACTTTCATGTATTCAAAATACAAGCACAATGCATGATGTTGGATCTTAATATAGTAGCATTAAAGTAGACACAGTATTTTAAAACAATTGGCCAAATTGATACACCAAATTGAGCTCTAAAATTGATTATCTGTGTTTGGCTTAATGCAGTATATAAACTTAGGTACTATAGCATATTCCATTACAGAATGGTGTGGCTAAAATAAACCATGGCTTTTCATAATATGCGAACAAGCTAGTGTTGGTGAAGAGCCTCAGCGTGAATAGCACACACATACATTTATTGGGAGAAAATTCATAAGCTAAAAATATAGTTAACTAATCAAAATAGTAGACAATGAATACTATGCTTTATTATATGATTAGATAATCCAATAGTCTAACATGCTGTAAGGCAACACTATATTGTGTTAATCTTACAAAGTAATAAAAGCAACAGTAAAAATAAAGAGTGTTATTTTATAAGAAATAAGAATCAGAAAGTAACTTGTAGATTAAAAAAAATATTTTTTATAGACCTGGGCACTGATTAGCAGAAAATCTTAACAAATAACATATTCTGTTAAAATTTTGAATATATTTTCTTATATAATTTTTTTTTAAAAAAAAATACTGTTTTATAAATACCTGTTATAAATAATGTGTTTGGCTATCAGTGTATTGTAAAATCTGTCCAAAGTCTGATTTGTTTTAGTTTGTATTTTAATAGGAAAAAGTAGCTAGAGATAGAGAGTTAATACGTTGACATATACAGCATCCGGTGTATGCACTGGGTTAAGCAGCTATTAGAAAGTCAAATATATACCAAACAATACCTAGGAGACTGTGGCTGATTTCACAAAAGCTGAAGAGAGAAAAACAATAACCAGAAATAATACTAAGTGAAAATAGAAGGATGAAGTGAAAACAGAATGTAAACAAAAAATAAATAAATAAAAAGAATAAATGTGGTACAATAGCAATAGCACTTAGACTTATCTACCTCTTCACAGTGCTTTACATCCCTCTCTATGTGGTTTATAGAGTCAGCATATTGCCCTCAACAATCTGGGTCCTCATTTTTTCAACCTCGGAAAGATGGACGGCTGACTCAACCTTGAATTAGTGAGAATCAAACTGCCAAACTGCAAGCAGCCGGCAGTCAGTAGAAGTAGCCTGCAGTACTGCATTCTAACCACTGTGCCAGCACGGCTCATAAGTCGATGTATAACAGAACTCAAGTCCTAACTAAATAAGTTAAATGAGATTCACATATTGTGAATTAAATGTTAGTTCAGAACTAGAAAGTGCAGACTTGTCTTAATCCAGGGTTTTAAATCAAGTTTAGTGAACCTTTTTATCTCATGCTCATACAAAATAAGTCCACCGTTCTTAATAATTGGATGTTTTTAAACCTTTCAATATACAATTTAATATTGCACCCTCATAAATTACATTACCATATCATCATACAGTTTGAAATTATCTTCAAGATCGAGTCCATCCCAGTAATTCATTGCAGCATTCACTAAAACAATGAAGAAGAAGGCTGTCACATATAGTGTTAGGAAATGGGATAGAAAAGGTGGATAGAGAAAAATTCTTTTCTCTATCACACAATACCAGGACAAGGGGGCACTCCCTAAAGCTCATAGCTAAGAAAGTGAGGACAAATAAAGGGAAATATTTCTTCACCCAGAGGGTCGTTGATTTATAGAATTCACTTCCAGAAGGTGTCGTGACAGCTGTCAGCCTTGACAGCTTCAAGGCAGGGCTAGATAGATTCATGGATGCAAAGTGTTGGTGGTTATTAAAATGGATGTCCATGTGCCGCCTCTATGTTGGTTGAGGCAGGCAGGATTCCCTTGAGTACCATTTGTTGGGGGTCAAGGGAAAGGGAGGGTTTTGCCTTCTCTTTCTGCTCAAGATCCCCATGTACAATTGGTGGGCCACTGTGTGACACAGAATGCTGGACTCGATGGGCTTTGGCCTGATTCAGCATGGCTCTTCTTATGTTCTTACGTTCTTATGAAACATATCTCTTCAGCAAAGGCAGTCTGTTCCACCAACTCTAAGTTTCACATTTTTTCCTAATATGTATCCTAAATCTACTTTGTAGTAGTTTCAACCCATCTGGTTCTGGTCCGGCCTTCCACTCCATAACATCAAGTCCACTCCATTTCTATGTGACAAACCTTTACTTATTATGCAGATTCATAGTCTTTTCTTCTGCAGGCTAAACATAGCCAGTTCCTTTGTTTCCCATACAATTTGGTATTCAGTTCCCTAATCACCCTGAGCCCTCTTTTGAACTCACTCAGTTTGCTAGTATTTTTTTTTTTGCTACAGTTTGCACAACTAGTCATAATATTCAAGTGAGATTTGATAGGACATAATGGATAGGGGACAATAGCATTTGTCCTTTTTAGCAGCTGCATCACCTTGTTTAATTGGGAACCAGATATTTTTCATGTGTACAAGTCAAGTCTCCTCCATCCAGATGTAAGACTTTAAATTTTCCCTATTACATTTCATCTTCTTTGTTTTGATCCACTGTTCAGGCTTGCATTTTTTAACCTTCATTTTCTTTCTGAAAGTGTACTTTTGTATCATTGGCAAGTTTCATAATTGACCTGTCAACCCCTTCATTCAAATCATTAATAAAAATTAATAAAAATATAGTACAGCAAAGGGTCTCAGAAAAGCTCTCTGACATTTCACTTGATAGTGTTCACCAATGTGGTCTGGATCAATTTGAGTCCTTTCTGAGTGCTTCTCATTCAGCCAATTATCCTCTATAATCATCTAACTGTGGTTTCATCCAGCTCATATTTAATGAAGATATTATGAAATAATGTGTTGAATGCTTTGCTGTGATCAGAGTAATGTACAGATATTTTCCTAAGCTAACAAAAAGGAGATATGTTTAGTCCAACATGACTTGTTTCTAAAAGCTCATATTGGCTCTTACTAATTCTAATTTTCTATTGTTCATAAACATGCTGTTTAAAAAATTGCTTAAGGACCTGGCCCAATATAATCCTAACTGACAGATCCCACACCTTTCTTTCATTTTGAAAACAAAGACATTATTTCTTTTTCTTTTTTCAACAACCTATTTTAAACTATTAATATTAAACTAAAATGGTATCCCTAGAATGAGAAGTCAGAAAAATTCTTAGAAAAAGGCAGTGATAAACTACTGTACTTTCATACTGTTGCCTGAAAAGCTAAAGAAAACCAGAGGTTGAGCTCAACTTGGAATATTATTCAAGGTAACCAGGTAATTATTCCAGTTACAAAATAATAATGATAATTTTTAAAATATTAAGTGAAAGGCAGTACATTTTCCATAAGGCTCTGTTGTCTGAGTAACTGAATATTACTTCAGATTGATAACTACATTTAAATATCATTGCAATGGAGTTTCAGTGCTATGAATGGGAAAAATAGCATAAATAGATTTTTAGATGGAATATCCAAACCATTAATCTCAGCTAATACACAATGTCTCTACCTAATTTTAGTAGCTTATTGTAAAGACAAAAACAGGCAGCTAAAAAAATAATGCAGAAATGATGTTATTTTATTTCTTTAATTTTCATTTCTCTTACTGAGAAAGTAGATTCACATTTTTTTAAAGCCTCAACTTGCCTTTCAATGGTGGGATTATGGCAGAGTGTAGTGTTGTTCTTTTGTTTTAAAATATACTTTTTCACTATTCTGCAGCCCTCTTTGCTATCTTTGCTTCCCAAATTGAAAGAGTTTATTGGGGAGAAATGATTCCTTGGGATTTAAGGGAAGTTTGGAAATAAAAGAAACAACAGACTGCTAAATAAAAAATTATAGAATGGACAACAGGACTCTCAACACCTTTAGGAAGTTCCAAGTATAGGAAACCCATATCCCAATCCTTGGTTTATCACCTTTTTTTACTTTGAGAGGGGGGAGAAATTAAAAAAAATGTTATTAGATTGAATATGACTGGTTAAAAAAAAGCAGAACAGCAATCATTCTCCCCAATTTTTATTCTCTGTGTCATGTTTCCTGGAAGTAAAGAAACTAATGTATAATAGTTAGGCCTGTGATGAGATCAAGGAACTGACAATGCATGAAGAAGAAAAGATGGTGACAAAGCTGTTTTTAAATTCTTTTCGGAATATTTAAAAGATAACTGTGTTTTCCAATTAACATACTGCCCTATGAATTCATAAATACCATCTCACATTACAGTTTGCTTAACTTGCTTTCAAAGATCTGTTTGGTTGGATAATGGCAACAGCATCTCAAGAGTGTTCATATGTCTCTAGCCAAGTCAATCAACTTTTGATACTTGAAAAACTCCCTGGAAGACATGGTCCATAAGATGGATGGCAGAAAGCTGCAGTAAATTGTTTCTTAGTGGGAAATCTGCAGTAGTAGTGTAATTTGGACAATGGAGCATTTGACAGCTAACCTATCAAGAACAGTGCACTCTGGGGATGCCAAGCATTGATGAAGCAGAAGCTAAAGAGGGAAATCATTTTCCAATCAGGCAACAGAGTGACCGCTTATCCCGTGGTCCTGGGGGTTTGTTCAAATGCAGTTCTTTGGCAGCTTTGTGCATTGGCATTTCCGCTTAAAGAAAGTTTGTTTTATTTTTAACTTTAATGAACACAACAGGGAAAACTTAGCACGCTTTGGACTTTCTCCAGAGAGTTTTTGGATATATTTACTAGTTTAAAACAAGGATATGGAAAAATATTTACATACATAGAATGCTTAATAATCAGAGTTTGATACATCTAGTTAAAACAATAACTTGCTTGCATGCATGAGACTGTTGTATATTTTACTGTAGTTCCTAAGAGTTTGAATATTAAATGCAATGGTAGTTTAATTAATCATTGGGAATGTTCAGGAATTAAGAGGACTGATTCTAAAACTGAAACCATTACTCATATCCAGTTCTGTTCTCACTATAAAGAAAGTAAAAATTGGAATTCCCCTACTTTAGTACTATAATTTCTAAATTGAACTTAAACAAAATAAAATGAAATTGAGTACGCATGGCTATTTGTTCATTAGTAGCCTCAAGAAGAAAGGGTTTTCCATATTATTTTGTTCTTCCAAACCTCATTTGTCCAAGGAACTTCGAGGCATTCATTTGTTGGGTATTTCCAATACACTACTGTATGTACTCATGAATGAATGCAAATATATGTGTCCCGGGATGTTGCAGGATCCAATCTGAGTAGGTTACAGGGACCATAGGTTTATTCTTCTGAGCTTTCAGGCTTGTGCTGGAGCACATCCTCAGAGAACTTCTCTCTTTCCACAATGCGTGCCGATTCTGGAGGGAGAGAGAGAAGTTCCCTGAGAAATTCCCTACAGATGCAATTGGCATGAAACAGAAAGATTGGAAGAATAAACCTATGGTTCCGGTGACTGACTCAGATTGAACCCTACAGCACTATGTACTTATAATGGTGGCATATTCTGCAGATATCCTCATGCTCCTCCTGGAAGTTTTCTAAAGAAATGCCCTTTTTGTATAGAAGTAATCCTCAACTTAGGATCACAAATGGAATTAGAACTTCTGTCACTAAGCAGCATGGTTTTTAAGTGAGTCATCATATGACCATATCTGATATTCCCTATTTGGCTGCCACTGTAAATTAATCACTGCAATCACTAAGTAAATCACGCTTCCTCCATTGACTTCCTTGTTAGAGGTCAGCTGAGATGGTTACAAAAGATGATCACAACCTCAGACACTGTGACCATCATAAATACATGCCTATTGCCAAGCATCTGAATTGTGGTCATGTAACTGTGAAGATGATGTGATGATTGTAAATGTGAGGACTAGTTGCAATTTATTTTTTCTCAGTGCCATCATATCTTTGCTAAATGAATGGGGTCTATCCGTATAATTGTACAAGGATTCATTCCTATGTGCCAACATTGGGCATTATTCAAAAGCTTATATAGGTTCTCAATTCTGGACAATCTTAACATAACACATGACTCATTATGAAAAATAATGACTGCTTAGTCTGGCTACATTGGACTGGCTATGTTTATGAGCCATTCTTATGCTAACATATTGAAAACCTAAGGATATTCATCTATCCGGCAACTTCCTGTGGTTAGCTGAAAATTTGTTCCTAGATCTCAGGGAAAAGATGCTATATGTAGGAAAAGAGCAGGCAGAGCAGAGCAGAATCTGAGGGCGGACTCAAGAGACCAAGTTCCTTCAGTTGCCTAGATACCATCCCGCTAGAGTCATTAGGTGTCCACAAATGCTCCCAGTCCAGCCCTTCCCTTGAATTCTGTTAACTCTTACCGGTATATGGTAGCACCAATTTAGTGCTGACCATTAGTTGACCAAATTCTTGTGTATAGGCCTGAGCAATAAAACTTCTGAATTAGAAACGTCTGTGATCCAGATTCTTCATTCCTGACAGTATCTCCTAGAAAGAGTTCTGTTTAGGAGCTGGAATGGGTTAGACATTCAAGATGGCTTTAGTGAATTCTCATTTGTGCTTATGATCAAGGCCTAGAACTTACTCCTTATATTTTGTTTGTATTTGGCCTGCATAATTCAGCTCAATCTCTTGTCTGATTTAGGCCTGCTTCCATTCCATGTTATAACACCTTCCTTGCAAAACCAACAAATAAGGTAATAAATTGCAGTCAATTGGATTTTTTTCTGGAAAAACTAGCATATTATACCATACTGCCAAGATTTCTTTCTGGCATTTAAATATGAATATTGTATAATATGTATTCAGTAGATTTGCAGCTGCTATCTCTGAAGTCAAGATCTTCATGTGAAGTTCTACAAAAATTATTAACCCTTCTGACAAGAGAATCTTTTTTGTCTAATCCTCAAGCAGTGATATCTTTTTCTATTTTGTATGCTATCAGTACTTTGTTCTTTCAAAGACAAGTACAAAATTTTATAATTCCATATGTAGACTTGGTTTATTGTATTTAAGCTAATTATTTAATTGCATTTTGTACATTTGTTTGTTTTTTAATAAATAGCAAGGCACAGAGAAATTGTAAAAAAAATTAGTTTAACACACACGAATACCCCTAGAAATATATCTCTTGGCATTTTAAAATGATTCTATCCAGTTTATATAATGTTTGGGTGAATCTAAGTACAATAACTGTATTTTGTTTCCTAGTTTGTTAAGTTATCTATCTTAAAACTCTTACATTTTATAGAAACATTATGGTCACTTTAGGGTGTTTATTTGCTGTTGAGTTACTTTTACCTTATATCATTCAAGAAATAAATCCTTGCTTTCCAGAAAGAAAGCTTAGAGCTACTTAAAGTCTGAGTGAGTTAATTAAAACAAAAATAACATTATGTGTGAGCCATGCTTTCATTGATAATTTAACACTAAATTAAAAAAGGTAAAAGGTAAAGATTTTGCCTGACTAGTTGTGACTCTCGGGTGTGGTGCTCATCACTTACCAAGTGAGCCAGCTGTCAACTATCGTTGGCATTTCCAGAAAAAGAAACTCCTGGGACATGATTTTACCAAGAGTATAATACTTTACTGAAAATTTACATTGGCACAGAAAAAGCGAAACCAGCTCTGATTTTCCCGCTCAAAAACTTAATTAAACAATAGATTCCCTTGCCCCCACCTACCGGGTGTTCACATTGTCCAATAGTAATACTTCTTCTTGTTATGAGAAAACATTGGGCACCTGTGTTAGTGACCCTGGCATTCTTGCAGGCTCTCAAAGACCCCTCAGTTGCCTGGATACCATCCCTCCCACCTTTGCATTCCATTCCACAATCTTGTCAAGCTATGTCAAGCAAGGGAGAAAATGTAGGTGAAAGAGCAAATCTTGACAACAGCATTGTCCGAAGATGTCTCTGTGGTCATGTGGGTGGCCAGCATGACTAGATGCCGAGGCTCAGGGAGCCATGTTATGTACCCACCAAAGTGGTACCTATTTATTTACTTACATTTGTATGCTTTCAAACCGTTAAGTTGGCAGGAGGGTCTCGAACTGCCAACATTCTGGTCGACAAGCCCAGTGTCTTAACCATCCCCTTTAATATAATGGTAGACTTGCCAAATATCTGCCAAGAACCATAATCATGCCTCCCATCCCACCCCCCAAAAAAGTTATCTCACTTTCTTTCAATTTGAAAATTTGCCTATAAATAAAGTAGTTCCAGAAGGTAAGAAATCCTAATCCCTAAATCAAGACTTTTGATATTAAGGGCATGACTAAGGTAGCCAATATTCTGTACCTGCTTTGAAGAAGAAAGGTCATTGATTTTAAGGAAAAATCTCGATAGACTTCCCGGCACATTTGTACTTTTTCAGATGATGTGAACTGCAGATATGGCTAGATTTATCTAAATGATACTGTATGCTGTTTACTATCTGTCATAACCTTATCGTCTTAAAGGATTTTCCAATACTGCACCCAGTGCATCTGTGACTGAGACAAAATCAATGCTTATGGATTTAGCCGTGTAATCCTATCACTTGTCCTGCAAGATGTGGTTTGAAATGTAAAATTTGTTAAGGTTTGAATGAAGTTGAAGATCCAGGGTCTCTAGAGGACGTTTAGATTCTTAGTGGGTAATGTGTTTTATACCTTTCCTTTTCTTTCTAGTTAGCTGTATTTTGCTATATGTAGCTTAGCCCATTTTCCTCAATAATTAAAATATATCCTTTAAAAAACAGTCTGCAGTTGATAGCGATCCACATGAAGAAGACTTCTGAAAGCATATGGAAATAAAATTTAACATCTTTGAAAGTCTTTGTGAGAAGTATGGGAAAGACCACACCGAGGATGAAAGAAAAATTAGATGGTGGAATTAAACGGAATTATTTTTGCTCAGCTGCAATATTTCTGTATTACATTACCTGTTTTATTTTATGAGGTTCTAAAATACTGCATGTGTCTTATTAAATAGATGAGCGCTTTCACAGCTGAGCAAAAGCTATTACAGTGAGGTTATTACTTCTGCAATCAGGAACAAGTTGGTACAATCTGTTGAAAAAACCCTCCAAATGAGCTTCTTTAAAACAAACAGCAAAAGAATATTTTCTGCAAAGCATATTTCTACACAGAAGACACATGCAGAGCGCGAGAATATTCATTAATAGTAGGAATATGCAGATATTTGCATTTGAAGGAGAAAAAATTTATTTGAAGCATCATAATACATGGGCAGTCTTGTCACACAGAATAACAGAGCTGGAAGGGATCTTGGAGGTCTTCTAGTTCAACTCCCTATTCAAGCAGAAGACCCTACATCATTCTGGACAAATGGCTGTCCAATCTCTTCTTAATTCCTTACAATTACCTATTCCCTTTGCATAAATTTCTAATATGCCATCACATTTCATCCCTCAAATAAACAATCAAAATAATATTTTGAAGGCAAATAGCTCCAAACTCCTTGCTTCAATCTTTAGGACATGTGGTAGCCTTCACATTCTCATAATAAAATAGTAGCCTTTAAAGATTAGGCCTGTTCGTATTATTTAGGAAACTCTCTGAATTTTCTCTATGGAACTGCAAACCAGTGACAACTATTTGTCGGCAAATCTTTTAAGGAAACTGTCTCTTGTCTGTGCTGACAAGTGTGATGCACATTCCAAGTTCTTGTTTCTCATCAAATTCATATTAAGGCAAACTCTAATAATTATCTATGCAAAAAGCAACTGGATAGTAGGCGTCTCTGCTTCAGTACTCCTCCAATTAGCTGCTCCTGGAAAAATATAGAAAGAGTAAAATCTTGCCTCGTAGGGTGCAGTGCTGACAGAGCCATCCTGGTTTAAATCAACAGCTAGAAGCTCACAGAGTCTATCCCAAAATGTAGCCTTAAGAGACAATAGGCAGATAGAAAATAGCCAATAAATAGCATACAAGTTGTGGAAAACAGAGTAAAACAGTAGCAAAGAAACACGTGTGGTCCATGACAGGGCAAGATTCAGTGCCAAAATCTTCTATAAGTCAGACCAAGAACAGAATTAGGATACAAAAATGTAGTCCACTTTTGAAGATTATTTCCATCCATCAGTCAATCAGAATAACACTGGAAGAGACCTTGGAGTTCTTCTAGTCCAACCCCCTGGTCAAGCAGGAGACCCTATACCAGGGGTAGGCAACCTTGGCTCTTTTATGACTCGTGGACTTCAACTCCCAGAATTCTGGCTCAGGAATTCTGGGAGTTGAAGTCCACGAGTCATAAAAGAGCCAAGGTTGCCTATCCCTGCCCTATACCATTTCAGGCAAGTGACTATCTAGTCCAGACATGTCAAACTCATGATGTCATGTGATGTCATGCGACATCATGGAACTTTTTTCCCATTGCCAGCAATGGGGTGGGCATCGTTTCATCGTGACCACATCCAGCCCTCAGGCTGGCAGTTTGACATCCCTGATCTAGTCTCTTCATAAAAATCTCCAGCTTTTCTCCACATTAAATTTCATGTTGTTGGATAGGGCCCATTGTTCAAGTCTGTCAAGATCTTTTTGGATACTGAATTTGTTTTCTGGGGTGTTGGCTGTTCCTGCCAGCTTAGTGTCATCTGCAAATATCATGAGTTTCCCTTCTAATCCCTCATTTAAATCATTTATGAAGATATTAAAGAGTACTGGGCCTAAGACAGAATTTGTGATACCCCACTACTTACTTCTCTCCATGTAAATGTAGTACCATTAAGGACGACTCATTGAGTACAGTTTGTCAGCCAGTAAATCAGAGGAAGCTCCTAGGGATTGCTTCCGGATAGGCCAGTTGCGGGTATTACTCAGTTAGGGGAGTTGTCCTCCTTGCTGCCAAATAGCCAAGTATTTACTTTTTCTGCTCTACAAAGTTTCTGGTTTGTCTAACACTAGTTTCCCTCATCTGTTGATGCTCTTTGCTTCTGGATCTGCCTCAGATAGTTGATGGCCTACCATTTTTAAGGCTGAGAACTCATTTTAACAGAAGATTAACATATGGATCGAAAATATACTATCAGAGTTTAGTATCAGTTTTACATATTTAATGGATATATCAATGTCTAAAAGTCTTTGAGATATTTTCCAACAAATTTAAAGGATTTGTTTCTCCTTTCCATTATTTATTTATTTATTAAACAAACATATATAGCTTCCCCTGTATCAGAAGAAATTCTGGACAGCAAACCAAATAAAAACACCACACACTGCAAAAGAAAATTTAAAACAACTATCATTAAATTTGTATTTATCCACCC
The DNA here is from genome assembly GCA_034064705.1 of Bothrops alternatus. NCBI lineage: Eukaryota > Metazoa > Chordata > Lepidosauria > Squamata > Viperidae > Bothrops > Bothrops alternatus. The sequence goes on from JARGCV010000081.1 coordinate 21,913,037, forward strand.
ATTATCCCCCCCCCAACAGCTCAATAGATCTTCTGGCCCCAGTGGCTGGAGGGAAAAAGTAGGTTACATTGAAAGAGAGTACCTGGCCCATCACACAGCACTGTCACAACTGAAGGTGGATTTGAATCTGGAACTCCTTAATTCTGGTCGAATTCACACTGACTCTTTTTCAAAGAAGCAATTTTTAAGTTGTGGTGGCGCAGTGATCAGAATGCAGTATTGCAGGCTAACTCTGCCGACTGCCAAGTGTTTGCTTTAGCCAGCTCAAGGGTGATTCAGCCTTCCATCCTTCCAAGGTCAGTAAAATGAGGACCCAGATTCTTGGGGACAATATGCTGACTCTATAAACTGCTTTAGAGAGTGCTGTAAAACACTGTGGAACGGTGTGTATACTGTAAGTCTAAGTGCTATTACTACTTTGCTTTTCTTAGTATACTTCACTAACATCAACATATTCTCCAGTTTCATCTTCCTGACACCACCTCTACTATTCTGGGATATCTATATTCTTTTTCTGTGATCTGATCTTCTTTTCATTTTCTGTATGTGTCCATTTTTTAACATTTAAAATCTTGCATTGCTTCTTTTGCCATTTTCCATTCTCTGCCACACTGCCATCAGTGTGGAAACTTTATAAATGCCTAAGTACTTATTGGAATTGCCTGGGCAAAGGACCAATTCTTCATAAGTAAGGGAGTATTTGGGGCTCTTTCAGAACATTACCTGGCATTAAACTGAGGCCATTAAAAGCAATAACTAATTATTCATTCACAATCCAATCTCTGGGATCTACTCTAACGTGGAAATGTACTATCTAGCTGAAACTAATGGCCTCTATTTAATAGACTGGGAGCAAAGATTATATATTATATTTGTCAAATACAGGTAGTCCTTGACTTACGACCACAATTGAGACCCAGTCTTATGTTGCTAAGTGAGAAATGTGTTAAGTGAGTTTTGCCCCTTTTTATGACTTTTCTTGCCACATTGTTAAGTGGATCACTGCAAATGTTAAATTAGTAACCCGGTTGTTAGGTGAATCTGGTTTCCCCAATGACTTTGCTTGTCAAGAAGGTTGCAAAAGGTGATCACATGACCCAGGGACACTGCAACCGTCATTAATGTGAGTCAGTTGTCAACCATCCAAATGTAAATCACTTAACGCTGGGGATGCTGCAATGGTCATAAGTCACTTTTTTCAGTGCCATTGTAACTTTGAATGGTCACTAAGTGAACTGTTGTAAATCAAGGACTACCTGTACATATTTGCTTGAGAATTTTTTTAAAAACTCAAAAATAGATTCGAACAAGTAACACGGTTAGCGAAACTCCCCGAAGGGTGTGCTGGTTGACCAGAATTTCTGTTGTTAAGCAAGGCAGTTGTTAAGTGAGTCACACACAATTTTACAATTTTTATTTTGCCATGATTGTTAAGCAGATCACTTGCAGTTGTTAACAACATGGTTGTTAAGGGATTCTGACTTCCCACATTGACTTTCCTTGTCAGAAGTCAGATGGGAAAATCACAAATGGCAACCACATGATCCCAAGACATCACAGCCGTCATAAATACATGCCAATTGTCAAGTGCCTCAGTTTTGATCACATGAGTGTGGGGATACTGCAATGGTTGTAAGTCCGAGTACTAGCTGTACTAGTGCAATTGTAACTTCAAATGGTCACTAAATATAACGGTTGTAAGGTGGGCACTACCTGTAACCTTTTAAGTCTTTGCCATACTGTTTCATCTAATTTTATTCTAAAATGGAAACTCAAAGACAGAAATTCCCAAGATGAGCTGATAGGATAAAATGAACTGCGATACCAGCAGTGCTAAAAATGAAGCAGGTGCAGTAGGAAATTCTACTCAGTTACTCGAATTTCCTTTATAGACTGTAGGCCTATAGTTCCTCACCCCTGTTATAAGTCATTAGATCTTCTCTACTGCATTTTTCCAGTAGATATTCTGAATCTCCGGGGTGTCCTTAACTTTCAAAAGCTCTCCATTTCTCTGTTACGGCAACCATCTGTGGCCAATTTGGGTGCCCTTTGAATGTATAGGTTTAATCTGCCAGACTTGACTTGCCAACATGGAATTTGTTAAGAATTCTGAAGGCCGGAGTACATGCTGATTTCACACACATTTTATGTTTTGGAGGGAATACTGTAGAAATTGTTGGCGGTATGGCTTCTATTAAAAACAGCCTTTTAAAGAATAGGGAAAGGGAGAATAAAAAAACAACAACAAGGTGCGGTTGTAGCAATATGACCTTTTAAACTACTCTGGGTAACAATTTAGCCTTGCTTTTTCCTGAGATCTACTGCAGAATTGATGGTGTAGCATTCACACTTAATTAGCCACAGAGTAGTGTTAAATTAGTGCTGGAAGTTCTATCACTTCTACTATAAAGGCATGTGAACTGCATGCACAGCGATAAAATATTTTATCAGCAAACTGAATAAGTGAATATATTTCAGCAGGTTTTACCCCCCAAATGGAGCTTTGAATATAAGATTATGTGTTTGTACGCATGAATGTGCATGTATATTTACTTCCCAGATTTCCCCCCCTTTGAATAGCCTTTATATACATAACAGGCACCCACAGAGGCAAAAGAGATCAGTGTACTTGATGTAGTTAAATGTCTCATATAATTTATATAACACTACCATCCAGCTACCAGGGGAATTTTACAAAAAATATTAATAGGATGGCTTTGTTTCTGTTTTGCTTCCAGAAAGAATGTGCAGATCACTCAATAGAAAACCTTAATTTGAAAATCATCAGTGTGGATGTTCACGTCATGTGAAGTATTAATACTGCTTTATAATGCCTTGCTAAGGCCACACTTGGTATATTGCATCCAGTTTTGGTCACCACAATATAAAAAAGTTGTTGAGATGCTAGAAATAGTGCAGAGAAGAGCAACAAAGATGATTAGGGGACAGGAGGATGAAACATACCAAGAACAATTACAGGAATTGGGTATGCCTAGTTTAATGGAAGAAGGACTAGAGATGATATGATAGCATTGTTCCACTATGTAAGGGGCTGCCACAAAGAAGAGGGAGTCAAGCTATTCTTCAAAGTACCTGAAGGCAGGACAAGAAGCAGTCGATGGAAACTAATCAAGGAGAGAAGCAACCTAGAACTAAGAAGAAATTTCCTAACAGTTAGAATAATTAAAGAGTGGAACTACTTGCCTCCAGAAGTTGTGGGTGCTCCAACATTGGAGATTTTTAAGAAGAGACTGGACAACCATTTGTCTGAAATGATGTAAGGTTTCTTGCTTGAGCAGGGGTTTGGACTAGAAGACCTCCAGGGTCCCTTCCAGCTCTCTTATTCTGGGTGGATCCAGCTTATATATACAAATATAGACTGTAGGCTCAATTTTGATATAGAAACTTTTCTTGAGGAATAGTTCCCAGGATGATCTTCAGCCCCAGCTCATCAATTTAAGAATAAGCCAAAGATTTACTGGATAAATTCGCAACTCCCAGAGAACAGAATACATTTACCTTCATCTTACCTTCTTTCCCATTATTCTTTTTACATGGTTATAAAATTGCTGCAGTGTAGAGCTAGAAGTTATTTTATTTCCTACTTAGCTCTAATTCAAAATAATTTCTTTCAAAAAATATTAGATAACAAATGTTAATAATCCAAATTATGCTAACTGTGCACATAGCCACTTTGCTCCTGCTGGGAAGGAATGGCTAAAGAAGCCAGGAAGTTTTTATGTGAGGAAACAATAGATGGCTGCATAAAGAGTCAGGATATTAACTTTTTAAAATAATGCAAAATATTATGATTTGTTTTGAAACTGTAAATTGTGCAAAAGAAGAAAATACAAGATTTGATGGATTATTTGTACCCATAGGGAAAAATTACTGTTGGTATGCCACAATGCTCATATAATTATCCAAATGCTGCTAATGATGTAGGCTGCTAATAAATATAGATTTCCATTTTTGGATTACGGATTTATTGCTGGGGAAGGCACATATGTTAGAAAGAATAAATACAGTTTAGAGATTTCTTTACCTCTGTCTTATATTTGCTTTTTTAATTTCAGTCACAATTTATGCCAAGTATCATACACTCCAATAGAGTACACAAGTTAGATATAACAGTAAATGATAGTAACGTACAAAGAACAAGTCATAATAGTAACGGCACTAATAGAAATATCACTCTTAGTTAAAAACAGACACTGTGGGAATCAACTATTCCCTAATTCCTGAAATTTTTCTGAAACTTTTCTGGTGTCAGTTTTATGTGGTAGTACAAACAAGAAACATACTCAGGAGTATTAGTTCTATCTTTATTGTAAAGTTACATTAACAGTCCTGCAAGTCTAAAAGTACATTTCTTCCCCTTCCCTTTACAGTTCAAGAAATTAGGTAGAGTGCCTTCTGAGACATTTACCATACTGCCAATCCTTCTGTGGGCTCAGCTGCCTCTTACCTGACCTTTGCCTAATCAGTAACTGTTCCTCCTGTCTCCCAAGTTCATTAACAGGTACCATTACAAACAACCAGGGCTTAGCATTTTTTTAAAATGCCATCATGGTGGGAAAGCTCTTACTTGGGACTGGTGTTGCAAAGATGACCAGCAGTAAGGAAAAGTAAAACATCCTTATGGTGTCTGATATACTGCTTCAAAGAGAGGATTCAAGGGATGCTCTTCTTACTTAAACATATTGTGAGTGCACGGTGAAGGCTGCGTCCCAAATACTCAAGTCCCAATTTATATAGCGCTTTAAGACTGACAACAACAACAACAAGCTTGAACTTTACTGAAAGGCAAATTGAATGAAGAAATATTCTTCAGTAGGTTCCCCCAGACAAATGCAACTAACTTCAGGGAAAAATATACTCCATACTGCAAGCCATGATAGAAAAGGCTCTCTTCCTGAGTTCTGTAAGATGATATCCCTTCATGTACAGGACCTGCAACATGTCCTCCATGTTGGACATGATAAGATGAGTTAAGGCAGAGGTCCCCAACCTTTTGGGCACCAGGGACCGGTTCCGTGGAGAGAGGTTTTTCCACAGACCGGAGAGTTCATGGTTTTGTGTGTTACCTGCATCTCGCGGATGGGGCTTTGCTTGTTTATGTGGACCGGTTGCTGGCATGTCACGGCCCAGTACTGGGGACCCCTGGGTTAAGGAGCTGAAGTGGCATAATGGTTAGAATGCAGTATTGTAGGCTAACTCTGCCCACTGCCAGAAGATCAATCCTTACTGGCTCAAGGTTGACTCAGCCTTACATTTTTCTGAGTACAGTAAAATAAGACCGAAATTGTTGGGACAATATGCTGACATTGTAAACTGCTCAGAGAGTGCTGTCCTATGGGACAGTATATAAGTCTAAATGCTATTGCTATTGATGAGATGGCTAGATGTGATGGTTAGAGCCAGTCCTTCTGCCTCTTGCCTGTACAGCTTTATAGATTATTATCAACACCTTAAACTGGACTTGGAAGCACACTAATAACCAATGTAGCTCACACAGGAGAGGTGTAACATGGGCTGAACACATTTGGTATCATCTGAAACTTACAGATGATCTTCAAGAGCAGCTTAATGTGCTACAGCAGGGGTCTTCAACTTGGCAACTTTAAGATTTATAAGCTGGATGAGGAATTCTGGGAGTTGAAATCCACAAGTCTTAAAGTTGCCAAGGTTGAGGACCCCTGTGCTACAGTATTGAGTATGCTATAGTAATCAATATAGAAGGTTACTAGAGCATGAGTGACTTGAGAAATGGGCACAATTGGTACATAAAGTTGTGCATAAGATTTTCTAGCCACAATTGCTACATTCTTATCGAGAAAGAGATAGTGCCCCTTGATTGCTCAAAAACCCTGTCTAGGACAGTGCCACCTTATTCAGAATTAAAGATACTAAATTTCCAGATTGTGGTGGCCCTAAATCCCAAAGTCACTTTCCAGCCTTGGGAGTGGAGGGCACAATATTAATGTAAGGAGTTCCCTTATGATATTTGGAGCTTACATAAAGATGGGAAGTCAGAGAAACTGAATTATAGCAGAGATGACTGCTAATGTACATTTAAAGAAGGACTTTCACGCTCTTAAATAAATTCAGGAACTTACTTTCCCCCTCATATTACATCAAAATCCTCTTCTTTTATTCTTGGAAAGCAAATTCATTTTTGTCATATCCCTACATTGTTTCATATGAATTAATTTCACTTTTAGCAAGAAAAATATTTTTTAAAAATGATTCCATTGAAAAGCATTTATCAGAGAACTTCAGAAAACAAAACCTTCCTAATTTATTGAGCTTATTACAATCTCAATAATAGCTGTTGTATATTTAAATATATGCCTTAGTGAAACACAGAAATATTTTTCACAGTTATAGTAATAATAATTTATTAAACTCTCTGTACCACCTTACTGTCAGTAACTGTCACTGAGATTAAGGTGGTACAGAGTTAGTTAAATAAATAATTATGCATTATTGTAAAAAGTTTCTTGTTGCTCTTTGTTTCTTAGAAATGATTTGCAAGAACACTCCTTCCAGTAGGCTTTGTAGCAGTAGTTCTTCATCTAAATATATTAAGCAATTTACTTTAGATAATGTAGCCTATAAAATTTTAATTTTGGATTAAATAAACCATATCTTGTCGCGTGCCTATTGCATCTTCACATTCAAAGCATGATCTATGGGTGCATTTAGAGAATTTGGTCTTCCTAATGCTCCAGTGGAGCAGGGTCAATTGTTGCCTAATGAAAGGAATCGATAGCATTTTTTTCTAGCGAGCTCAGAGAAATTAGCATTGAAGAACAAGCATTGGCAGTGTAGAATCTGATAAGTTACGTATCCCTGCTGCTGTAGGAAATAACCTAACAGGTTTTTACAAAGTAATGGATCAATATAAAATTCTTTGATTAAAGTATCTGGGGAGTGTGAATAAATGTGACCATGTACATAAATCGATGAAGTTGGAAATTATAAGGAAAAAGCTTGAATCCATTATTGGTTGAAATATTTTCAAGTCTCCTGTGCCTCCTGTTATTGTAGTGATTGTAAAATATTTGTATGCTGACTAAAAGTTGACTAAAGTTTACTTTAATTACTTTAGCTGAGAATATAAATACCCACCCACATTCCATTGCATTAATATAAAAATTATAAAGAAGATATATGAAAACAGGTAACAGGATAGAGCATACATAGCAAATGATAAGATATATTAGCCACCTTTATTGGTGCTCCATTATCTTTGTCAACCATATTTGTTTTTTCAAGACACATGTCTCTTATCTGCATCCCATCTAGATGGGAGAACATCTATGCCCAGAATTCCCCACTTATCATTGCCATTGCTTCACTTGCCCAGAAAAAAGATTGTTCAGTTGAGCGAAATGACATGAAAGAAGACTAGAAGACTTTCCAAAATAAAAAGGATTTCAAATGGGACTCTCCTGTATTTTAATCAGAGCAGCTTTAAAGAATTGCTCTTCTACAGAACTTATCATTATATATATATTTCCTGCCTGAGCAGGGGGTTGAGCTAGATGACTTCCAAGGTCCCTTCCAACTTTATTATTATTATTATTGTTGTTGTTGTTGTTGTTATATTTGGAATGGTAGATTTGGAAGAAAAATGAGAGCACATTTATATGGCATGCATTATTGGTGACTCTACCAAACCTTACATAAATTAAATGCATAAATTAAAGGCAGGTAGCAACTCACATAATATTCCAGATTAAAATTAAAAAAAAATTGGGAGGGAGATTAATAATTCTGCAAAAGTGGCAGAGTTGCAGTTCAGGACTGTTGTCCAACATCATATTAGTAAATGTAATGTTTATAGTTATTAGTAATAAATAATATTTACCTAACATACTAAAATGTAATGTAATAAAAGTATTTGTTTAAATGTTTTGGCAAATAGCTATTAATAATAATAATAATAATAGTAATAATGATGATGATGATGATGATGATGATGATGTTGGAAGGGACCTTGGAGGTCATCAAGTCCACCCCCCTGCTCAGGCAGCTAACCCTATACCAGCGGTTCTCAACCTTTTTCAGGCTGCGACCCCGACCTGCATGCGTGCCGCGACCCCGACCTGCACCGCACATGCGCGGTGCTGCCCCCTGCGCCAGCCGAGGCGTAGGCCGCCACCTATTTGGGGTGGCGGCAGGCAGGCTCAGGTGCTCAGGTGCTCCTGGGCGGCCGCGGTGGCAACAGTGCAGGGCGACCACAGGCTGGGCCACCAGTTGGCCCAGCCCAAGGGAGGTAAGACACCCGCCGGGCCCCACGCGTGCCAAAAACCCTCCCTGCGCCTGCTGCTGCCCCGCTAGCCTTGCCTTCGCTGCCGCCCATTTGGGGCGGCGGCAGGCAGGCCCAGGCGCTCCTGGGCGGCAGCGACGGTGCAGGGCGACCATGGGCTGGGCCACCAGTTGGCCCAGCCCAAGTGAGGTAAGCCACCTGCCGGGCCCCACGCGTGCCAAAAACCCTCCCTGCGCCCGCCAGCCTCCCACCCCTCGCCCTCTTTTACTTACAGTTTTAGTAGTTGCTCAGCAGGGAGGGGTGGAAACTTCCGGAGAGCTCGCCTTCACTGCAGACAACTTGCAGCACCATTTGCAGACTGGGACTTTTGGTGGGCTCAGCAGGGCAGAGACAGCCTGGACAATTCCTATTGGCTTTTGAAAGCCAATAGAATTAGACTCTATTCAAGAGAGTCTATTCTATTGGCTTTCAAAAGCCAATAGAATAAGAGGGAATAGCACAGCTAAGGAAAAGGGAAAAAAATGGCGGACTGCGTTGTTTGGCGACCCCCGTGAAATGGTCGTTCGCCCCCAAATGGGGTCGCGACCCACAGGTTGAGAACCGCTGCCCTACACCATTTCGGACAAATGGCTGTCCAGTTTCTTCTTAAAAATTTCCAGTGTTGGAGCAGCCACCGCTTCTGGAGGCAGGTTGTTCCACTGGTTAATTGTTCTAACTGTCAGGAAGTTTCTCCTTAGTTCTAGGTTGCTTCTCTCTTTGGTTAGTTTCTATTCATTGCTTGTTGTCCTGCCTTCAGGTGCTTTGGAAAATAGCTTGACTTCCTCTTCTTTGTGGCAACCCCTGAGATATTGGAACAAAGCCTGTTGCCAGGCTTTGCGGGATGGGATGTATACATTTCATAAACAGATTTACTTCTATGAAATCCCTTCACAGAAAGCTTTTTCTACCAAAGGAATTTGGAACAGGTCTTACTCTGCATAGTTTAAAATGAAGGAACTATGAATGCAAGCTGTTGGGATGAGGACTTTGTATGCCTCCCGATACTGCTGATGCTGATATTAATTGCATCTGATCTTAATATCTTTATCTTGGCTTTCAGTTGGATTTTTCACTTTGGGATTGAATATGATGTTTATTTTGGGTTTCTAATTTTGATACCCAGTTATTCTCCAGCACTGGAGATGGAGAATCCACCAATGGGTTTAGACTGTGTTCCTGCCCAATCAGATCAAGTCAGCCAAACTTGCAACACGTGTCCTGGGCTAGAGTGTCCCAGTCTCGACTTGATCTTGCCCAGGACAGATGTGCAACTTTGGCTCATAGACAGGTACACTTACCATTGGTGGATTTTCCACCTTCTCTCCTTAGTCTCCTGAACAGCGCAGTATTCAGCACTGTCTTCGGCCTGACTGAATTTCACCTTCCCTGGGGAACGGAGGCTTCCGTTCCTCTGATATTCACAGTTAAAGCCTTCAGCTGAGGGGAGCTGTCTCCCCTCTGCAACGAGGTTTATTTGTTTCCCCAAGCAACACTGGAATCAGTGCTGCATTTCATTTCACAGCTTTCCCTACTCTCAGCACGCTGAGACCTTTTCCACAATTTCCTTTTTCTTTAATTTAACAAAGGCTTACCTTCCTCTTTCTGGACCTTAAAGCTACAGCTCTCCTGCCTGCGTTTAGGCCGGATAGTTTTTTTGAGTGCGTTCGGAAGAGCCTGCGGCCACAGCTCCAATAGCCAGATGCACGCGCGCACTCCATCTGGCATTCGGCCGCCACCTGATCAGCTGGGAGGCAGCCGTTTTCAAGCCGCGCGCAATCGGAGGACGTTCGGACGAGCTCCTCTCAGCTCCTAGATGCGGGGGTCATTCTCAGCTGGCAGGCGGCCGTTTGAAGTGGTGCGCAATCGGAGGTTGCTCGGACGAGCTCCTCTAGCCCCCTAATCATGGCTGCCACCCTCCAAGGAGTCGCGAACACCCGCTTTTTTGACGGCAATTTTATTCAAGGCCTGCAAGGCCGGATCGTTAAATCCTTGATGTCTGGGGCCTAGTCATTCCCCTCACGCAGCCGCCATCTTGCGGATTGCGTGGCTATTCATTTATTTACAAACAGCTACTGTAGGAGGGAGCTCCTTTTTCCACCCCTCTACGCCCAATCAATTTGGCCTAAGAAGGGGGGACAGGATCTATTAGTCTATAAAAGAGGAGAACAAGAGTGCCTACCATTCTGTGGGCGGCCGCCACTTTGTGTATGGCCGCCATCTTGTGAACCACATAAGGCCCTCCTTATCTCAGAGGACACCATCTTGGAACCTACACTGAGCCTCTTTATCTCTGCAGCCACCATTTGGAGACTTCTGAGGTCTCAGCTTGCCTTAGAAGGCCGAGTTTTCATCCCCCTCATCATCATCCTTCCTTATCCTCCACCAATCGCAGCCACTATTTTAGAGGATATCTAGGCCGCAACCACACAGGCCTGTAGGCCCAGCCACTCCAGGCTGTAAGCAAGGCTTGCTCTCTATTTGATTTGTCCTTCAGCAGACCCAGGTATATTTTCTCCTTCTGATTAGACCTCTTACTCAGCCTCTGCTAAGTCTGAAGTCCTGACTCTGCTGTCTCCATACCTGGCCACTTAGAGGCGAGCAGCAGCTACTGTGCATTGCACCAGCTTGGTGACCAGGGGGGGCAGGGCGACCAGTACATCCCCTGCCCTTCATCTCCTCCTTCCTGCCTAGCGGTATCTGGATACCAGGGGTACCCTATCGGGCACCTGTGTTTATCCACGAGAATGGAGGATACTAGGCCTTCCATGAGGGACGTCTTGCCGACTTCATCGGCCCCAAAATGGCAAAATCCTCCAATCAGGAGATCTGCGGCAAAAACCTCCAAAAGAGTGGAAAATCAGGCCAGCAGGAGACACCAGGCTCTAGAAAAAGAGTTTTCTAAAGCAAAAAACAGGCCAGGATCAAGGCTACACAAGCCGAAGCGCCTTCCTTCAATTTTCCCCTGGGCCCCTCTACCTCTGCCCAGGGGGTCTGGTCAACAGGAGAACTTCTCTCCTACACCTGGCGACTCACTCGGCCAAAATCCCATCTCTCAACCTTCTGCTCCACAGGCTCAACAATCGGCCCCTGAAGCCACTTTCACTCCCACAGCGGCTGGACTAGGGCGACCGAATCGGTCTCCTTTCCCACAGAAGACCGCCTACAAACATTGATTGCACAGGCGGTAGAGCATGCTCTTGAGGCCAGGGCGCAAGCACCTAGGCCAGATTTGGTTATTTCTCTTCCAATTAATCAGTCGGCTTCCGCGGCTTTCCACGCACCTTCTTCCCCTTCTCAGTCCTCTTACTCCAAGGCGTCATCTCCTCACAAGTATGACGCTGAACTGGAGGTCCCATGGTCAGATGAGGAAGAACCTTCCACAGAAACACCTTCATTTGGCGGTCTGTTTAACCCTTCCTTTTTTGTTCCCCTGCTCCACAAGGCCAGCTCCACAGCCCATATCGGACCCGATTGCTCAACACCGGCAATGACAACCACACCAGACTCCGAGGCGGACCCGGTCTTCACCAAACCGGTAACAACCCAACATCGTATTCCTTGTCCATCCATGTTTCTAAACGCGGTCTGAAACAGTGGTCTTCCCTGGGGACCTTTCCTCTCCCCAGTGGTAACGAGAAAAGGCTCTTCAACGTTGCCCAATATCTGGCTGAGGCTCTGGAGGTGCCTGCGGTGGACGAGCCCTTAGGTCCCCTGGTATCTCCCACTGCCATGGCTGGCGATATATCTGAAGCCCTAAAGGCGGAGGATCACAGATGGGAGCTCACATTCCGCAAAACCCATCAAGCTGCGGTGTGGGCTATTAGAACATCTATCTCTGCTTCCTTTTTCAATAGGTCTGCTCTCCTCTGGCTTTGACAGCTTCAGGCCAGGACCCCGGCGGAGGATATCCGCATGCATCAGGACCTGAGCAAGCTGGTGGCGGCCACGGAATATGCTTCTGATGCCATGCTCCACGCTGCCAGATTTTCCTCCAGGGCCATGGCATCTAACATCACTGCACGCCGTATGCTTTGGTTAAAGCACTGGCATGCTGATGCAAAGTCCAAATGGCGCTTATCAGCAGCCCCTTATCAAGGAGGAAAACTGATCGGGAAGGCCCTTGGTCCATACCTTACAGAGAACAAGGACAAGCATAAGGTCGTGAACCATCTTATCAGACACTCCGACAAACAAGCCAACACCTACACGCGGAGGCAGTCCTTTCGTGCTGGAGCCAGGTCCAACTATTTCCATCCCAACCGTCCCTTTCCTGTCAGACAGGACAGACAGCATGACGGACTGGTTCCTAGACCCAGGCAACAATTTCAGAGCAAGCGGCCCTTTCGAGGCGGCGGACACCCATTCCGCCGGTCCAAGTGACTCTCGGGTGGTCCTCCCATTGGGGGCAGACGTTCTCTCTTTGCCCGGCAATGGGAGGCCACCACCATAGATGCCTGGGTCCTGAATACTGTCTGTCACAGACTGTCCCTGGAGTTCATCTCCAACCCGCCAAACCGCTTCCTTTCTTGTCCTCACTTAAGGAATCCCACAAAGAAACAACTGATGCAAGAGGCCATTCGTCACCTCTTGAGCATCAGGGCCATAGAATCGGTGCCGTTGGATCAGAGAGGTCGGGGATTTTACTCCATTCTCTTTGTCTTCCCTAAAACCTGAGGGGGATGGAGAGCTATACTAGATCTAAAGGGGTTAAATTATCATCTTGCATACCGAAAATGCAAGATGCAAACGCTCCAGTCCATCTTGGGAAGCGTAAAAAAGGGAGACTTCCTGACATCCATCGACCTCACGGAAAAGTATCTCCACATCCCCATCTCTCTCAACCACCTCCAGTTTCTAAGGTTCGCCTACAGAGGCTACCATTACCAGTACAGGGCACTCTCGTTAGGCCTGTCCTCGGCCCCAAGAGTCTTTACCAAGATCCTGGTGGTTCTGGCTGCTCACCTGAGAATGGTGCCTGTCAGAGTCCAGTGTTACCTGGACGACATTCTGATCCAGTCATCGTCGATCCAGGCCGCTCAGTCGGACCTTGAATTGGTGATACGGCTGCTCCAGAGTCATGGGTTCTCAGTAAATTTCTCCAAGAGCCATACAGTTCCCACAACCAGGCTACAATACCTAGGGGCCATAATAGACACGGTGGAATGCCGGCTCTATCTATCCCAGAAGCGCCGGGGTAACATACAGGAGTTAGTTCTTCAGACATGCAGGAGTCGAATGGTGACATTGGCCACCCTCTCCCAATTGCTAGGGAAAATGATTTCAGCCATAGCAATCGTACCCTGGGCCAGGCTCCACTCCAGGAACCTCCAGTGGTTCCTACTCCTCTTCCAGAGACTGAACATCAGTTCCTCCAATCAAAGGGTGAGAGTCCCGCTTCAAGTCTCGCGCTCCCTATAGTGGTGGATCTCGTCGGCCATGCTCAAGGGGTCCTACTTCAAGGAACCCGATCGACTCACCCTTACGACCGACCATAATCCAGGCCTCCCGTCGGCCCTCCACTAACCGTATTTATGAGGCCTTTGGCTAGACCCTACTTTTCTTCCCAAGATCAATTCTCTTTTCCACAGGGCTCAGGAAATCGTGCTTCCAGATTTCTGCCCTAATCCATCGCATACTTTGGAACGGCAATGGCACCTTCTGGACATTCGCAGAGCACTCCGTTACTACATCTCATGGACAGCTGTCTTCTATAATTCCGAAGCCCTCTTCATGTCTTTCCATCCCTCTTCCAAGGGTCAGAAGGTATCCTCCTCCACGATTGGCAGGTGGATCAGGGCATGTATTGCGGAGGCATATCAGTCTGAGTCATTGCTGGTTCCACGACACGTCATGGCCCAGTCAACCCGTAGCATGGCTACTTCCATGGCTTGGGCCATTCAGGCATCCATCGAGGACGTTTGTAGGGCGGCCACGTGGTCTTCACCATCGCCCTTTATACATCATTACAAGATAGACAGGTTCACCTCCTTTAGCAGGAGAGTTCTCCAACAGGTCATACCTCGAGATTCACACTGGACCGGCCTGCTCCCCTCCCTCAGGGACAGTAGGCTTTGGTATGTCCCATTGGTGGATTCTCCATCTCCAGTGCTAGAGAAGGGGCGTTGTCTTACCTGAACGCCTTTTCTCAGCACGGAGATGGAGAATCCACTCCCACCCTCGCAGGTTACTTAGACCTAGGGTTAGATTCATGAGCCAACACATCTTGCTGTCATTCAATGGCTTCGCCCACGTCGAGACTGGGACACTCTAGCCCAGGACAAGCATTGCAAGTTTGGCTGACTTGATCTGATTGGGCAGGAACACAGTCTAAACCCATTGGTGGATTCTCCATCTCCATGCTGAGAAAAGGCATTCAGGTAAGACAATGCCCCTTCTGTAACCACCATGCTGTATTGTACACAAGCTGATCAATCTGTTTCAATAGATGTTATTTTAATACTCACAAGCACCTTATTCCTTATTGTTATTATTATTTTCTCTTTACTGATATGAATATTATCAATTACTATAATTAAATTAGATTTGTAAAGCTACCATTAGGCACAGTTTTATTATCCTTATATTGTGACCACTTTTTAATGTTAAAAGAAAGCACATCTAAGATTCTAAATAGAGCCATTTAAGCTGAAGCATTAGAATATGAGCCTATTTATTCCTATTAAAATGAACAAGAACATCTGACACTTTTGGCATTTCATAAGCCAGAATATGTGTCTATGTTGCTAGCTTTTTTCTCATTTAATGAGTCACTTAAATGATGTATTCATTTATTATATTTATTAAATGGCTCATAAACTAGGTATTATATAACAGTTAAAATACAGTAACAAAACAGAAGAAATAATAGTAAATCATTGTAATGCAGAATGTACAAGTATAAAATAAGCACTTAGAAATATAACACAATAACATTTCATCAAATGCAAAAGCAGAACCACTTTCTCAGGTATATCTAAAATACTTGAAAGGTCTAACATTCCTGGAAGAAACAAGTGCCTTGATCCAACCATAGGTAAATGGAGCCATCAGGCAAGCGTTCATACCTTCTTAAAGTAGTGAGAGCACCACCAAAAGAGTAATAATAATAATAATAATAACAATAACAACAACAACAACAGTAGTAGTAGTAGTAGTAGTAGTAGTAGTAGTAGTAGTAGTAGTAGTAGTAATATTAAAAAGTTGGAAGGGACCTTGGAGATTATCTAGTCCAAACCCTATACCATTTCAGACAAATGTTTGTGTCCAGTCTCTTCTTAAAATCTTCCCGTGTTGGAGCATTCACAGGTTCTGGAGACAGGTTGTTCCACTGATTAATTGTTCTAATTGTCAGGAAATTTCTCCTTAGTTCTAGATTGTTTCTAACTTTGATTCATTTCCATCCATTGCTTCTTTCTGTAAATATTTTTCTGCTGCTGTCTTTAAATCTAGGTATTGCCAGTGAATGAGATTCTAAAACACAAGTAATTTCAGGAAAAAGCTTTGTCTTTCTAACTTGAATAATGAGAAGGAACATTGAATATAGAACAAAAATTATCCAGTCTAGAAATCTATGCTATTAGCCTGCTTATCTACCCGAATAAACCTTCTAACTTAGGAAACATTATCCTTAAACCCTTTCCCCAAGAGCTAGGTCTTCATATAAAGTGGCTAAAGTAAGCTAATTTGAGCCTGATCATTTTGTAGGATATATAGGAAAAGCAATTCCATAATACAATTTGAACATCCTTAAGAGTAGTCAGTGTCAGCAAATTCCTCTAAATTTGGATACAGCATGCTTCTGGGTATCATTGGCAGTAGAATGATGATGGAGGAATACTATTGTAGTTAAGATCTGGTCTTGGCTTCCGTATAAATGCTACTGTATAAAGAGAAATTTAGAGATAAATAAAATTATTGCTTAGTATGATTTCATTTCATGTGTTCAGATTAAGGTTAAATAGGCTAAGTTATGATTTTCATCACACTATGTTGTAAGCCGCTCCGAGTCTTCGGAGAGGAGCGGCATATAAGTCCGAAAAATTAAATTAAATTAAATTAAATTAAATTATGCTTCAATGCCCCAAAATCTTTTTAATCACATCTACAATGCAATTAAAGCTTTGAGAAATTAGGATAATTATTTGAAAGATGAAGTATTTCTGTGGCCAGAATGCAACACTTTACAGCAAAATAATTCATGATAAGATCAATTTTCATATCTGCTCATTTGCGACATTCTAACACATACAATAGATTATTTTCAGAGAAAGTGCCATTCCGTAGTCATTACTGGAAATCTGCCCATCTGCTGTAATTTACTATGGTCTTTTCTGTTTTTGGCAGAAGATTTCAGGATGTTCAACTAAAACAAGTCTTTCCATGTTTTGCTGCCTATTATTTCAACAGGTGATGCCAGAGATCTTGCAAAGCATTTTCTCTATTTATGAACCACAGTCCTCTTTCTTACTAACGTTGAAAAAAAGGTGGTAAAAACTTATGATTGAATACTTGGCTTAATCTCTAAAGAATAAAGTAAGATCACATCAAAGCTATATTTGTGAACAATGTATGAAATTATGTCAAAATATCTAATACCGCAGGATCATTGATCCTTAATATATGGATGTATATCACCATATTAATACCAAAATTCACAGCGATGATTTTAAATTATGTATTAATTTACATGGTTTTCCCAGTTGCAATGTATGCCTATGAAAGTTGGACCATAAGAAAGGCTGAGCACCAAAGAATTGAGGCTTTTGAACTATGGTGCTGGAGAAGACTCCTGCAAGTCCCCAGGACTGCAAGGTGATCAATCCGGTCAGTCCTAGAGGAGATCAACCCTGACTGCTCTTTAGAAGGCCAGATCCTGAAGTTGAAACTCAAATACTTTGGCCACCTAATGAGAAGGAAGGACTCACTGGAGAAGAGCCTAATGTTGGGAAAGATTGAGGGCAATAGAAGAAGGGGATGACGGAGAATGAGGTTGCTGGATGGAGTCACTGAAGCAGTAGGTGTGAACTTAAATGGACTCCAAAAGATGGTAGAGGACAGGAAGGCCTGGAGGAACGTTGTTCATGGGGTTGCGATGGGTCGAACACAACTTCACAACTAACAACAACAACAACAAATTAATTTACTTGTGATTTTGCAAACTTATGTTTATGTTTCACATCAAGTAAAAAATACCATTAGGTGTAAATATCTTTTGTGTCAGTGATTTAGAATTAATACTCCAAACCTTTCCCCATAGATTTGCTGACACGTGGCATAAAGTTACCTTACTCTATTAGTTGCAGAATAGAAACCTGCTGAACGAGCTGTGCTGTGCTGACCTTATATTTATACTGCTTAGATTAGGTCCTTGCGGCTAATCAAATGGTTATTGGTTATTGACTGGATGTTGGGGCTAGATTCTGAGCCCAAAACGTCATGGGCTAAAATTAGATCATGTTGCACAATGAGGTTTTATGCTGTTATGCTCAGGACTAGCATCAACTTTTCATCTTAACATTATATAATCTGTTCAGATAACTGATGTTTGGATACATCCATAGATAAGATTATTATAACTCCCATTAGTCTTAGCTTAATCTTCAGTCTATGAACTGGGGGCACAGAATGTCTGGGTACAACATCTATTAAAATAGACACAAATATTTTTGGTGGAAAACAGATCAAAATATGTCATTAATTTAGCATTCAGAGTTAATATGCATTAATGACTTCTTACCATTCTTTGCTAAATAATAAACGCTTAGAATTTAGAAAAGAAGTGGGCCTAATTTAACATTTATGCATGCTTCAGTGCACTCATAGAGATGAGCAATTTTTTGCAAATTGTGAAATACAGGCTACATTAATTAGTGCATATTTCAAGTTTTCATATCAGATGACTGCACTTGTAGATAAGTAGTGATAGGACTTAGAAATCACCTATATAGAAAGTAATTACAAATATTTCCCAATAGAAAATGTATAATTTGTTAACCATATCTTATAGAATACAGTGGTAGAGTATTATGTTCGTAAGTTTTCTTTGGGCACCTTAGATCAGTGGTTCTCAACCTTTCTCAGGTTGAGACCCCACTTGCCCCGCCCATGCGCGCCACGACCCTGACCCGGGCGCGCGCCGGAAAAAAAATTTAAAAAAAAATTAAAAAAACAAAAAACAAAAAAAACAAAATGGCGGCCGTGATGGGCGGATCTGCGCATGCGTGGATCGGCCCGTCGCACGCGCCGTGCATGCGCGCATCTGCCCGTCGCGGTCCGCCATTTTGTTTTTGTTTTTTTATTTTTTTATTTTTTTTATTTTTTTCCGTCGTGACGGGTGGATCTGTGTGCGCCAAAAAAAATAAAAAAATTTAAAAAAATTAAAACAAAAAAACAAAATGGCGGCCGGCGGTGCCCGGCGACCCCCGCGAAATGGTCACGCGACCCCAAATGGGGTTGCGACCCCAAGGTTGAGAACCACTGCCTTAGATGAAAAAGATAGGGGAGCCAAAAACCTTGCTGCTCTCGAGAACTGTTTTCTTTTATATGATCTGGAGGAACAAGCTGCTTAAATTTAAATTTTTCATCCTTCCCTATGAGAAGAGAGAGAGACATAGAGAGAGAGAGAGAGATAAAATATTAAAAGCACAAATGATAGTTCTGAAACCATAGTGCTTAGTGTTTTAGCTAAGTTAAGATCAAACTATGAATCGACAGTAGCATGTGGTGCATGCCATTTCACGTTTAAATTGTGGAGCTGTTTGAATAATCTCACAGTAAAATAGCCTAGCACATTAAAACAACAACACCAACTAGCAATATGAGAAAGGATAGTAGGTTAATTTTCTTCCTGTCATCCTGGTTCTTACTGTGAGCTTATATATTTCACTGATATTTCTGCTAACATGTGGCTCAGCTGGGTTTGACCTTTGTTTCTGAATATTGTCACTTCGGAGCAAGTTATTAATATGGAAATATAATACTACTCTCAATATTAGATGACCCAGTACTATTTTCTTTGTGTAAAGATGTGTATTTCTTTACATATGCATTAATATATAGGTCACTTTGTCTTCTGCGTAAAAAATACTGCATGCAGCTTCCAACTCTAATTCTCCTCTGCAACAGAATTTTGGACGAATTCATAATTTTTACTATCTGGAAATTATCTTTGTACAGTATTTATTTCATCTTAAAAGACACACATGTAGTCCAGCACTCTTATTGTCCAAAAATGCTTGCATGGATAAGTCCAGAAAGACCAACTTTTTAAAGAAACATAACTCTATACCTCTTTATTTTAGAAGCAGGATAGTGTATTATCAGCTTGTTAGAACAGATTAATTATTTCCCTTTAAATCATTTATCTATTGACTTTAGCTGCTATTAATTCTGATTTTGCAGAAAGTACAGAATTTATGATTTATTTGGTTTTTTTATTTATATTCAGTCTATCACTGAAGAGCTCAAGACAGCATATGTAGCACTATCTCTATTTACCCTCATAAATGATTTGGATTGAGAGAAGGAAAACAGAATGATCCAAAATTATCCACTGAGATTCCATGACTGAGCATGGACTAGAACCAATCTAGTGTCTTAACCATTATATCTCATTGGCTCTTGTTAGATTAGAACATACTGAATATGATGTGTACATAGATTCAGTTGTTATGAAGGCAAAATTTATCTACTGTATTTTTCCGTCTATAAGACGCACCCTTGTATAAGACGTTCTGGCATGCGAGTTCCAAGCTTACATCAAATAAAGTCAGCGCTGGGAGCAACCGCCTCCCAGTGCTCTAAATAGACGCCTCCCAGCCGGCCCCATCCCTCACCCACCTAACCAGCATCCGGTACGGTGAGCATGCATAGTCAGTTCACAACAGCCTTCCAACCCTGGTAAACAAACCAGCGTGAGTCCCGGCATGACAGCAAGGCAAGGGAAACGAACGCAGGTTTTAAACTCCCCGCCATTTTTCTGTGCCAATCAGCTGTTCGGCGGAGCACCGAACAGCTGAGCCAGCAAATCCAGAAGTTCGCCTGGCTGACGATTTTGCCCCTTCCCTCCTCCTGTTAGTGGCAAGCCCACGGGCTTGGCACCTGCACCAGGTGGCACGGCAGCAACATGTAAAGAAGCTACACAGGCATGCCCTGGGCTGTGGAGGTTACCATTATTTTTTTGTGTATAAGACGCTGCACTTGTATAAGACGCACCTGATTTTTGAACAGGATGTTAGTGGGAAAAAATAGCATCTTATACATGGAAAAATACGGTATATGATGCATATACTTGCATGCTTAAGACTTGTGCTAGGCAAGATTTATGTAACCTAGTTATATCCCAAAAGAAAATTGTAATGCTGTGGATAGTTATTTTTGCATAATTCCAGCGGAACTGAGTTAGCTGAATGCTAAATATTCATCTCTGCAAGATTAATATGTTTATTAGAATAAGTATTTCTCGAGATGATTAAAAGACAGTCCTAATGGGAAGAAATAGATGTTGGGAACTGGTTCTTCTTTACATGCAGATTTATTGTCAAAAGAAATAATAATGTAGGGATCATGTAAGGTGGGGATCATGATTCCCACCCCCGAGCCGCAGACTATTACCGGGTCTCAACCCATTGAGAACCAGGCCACCAAAGTGGCGGGAAAGTGTGCGAAGCTTCATTTGCACATGCACGGGGTTTAGGTTATGTGCTTGAAACTATTCCCCCCTCCCGGCTGCCAAAACCACCAGTGCTGGTCCATGGAACCAAAAAGGTTGGGGACCCCTAGTGTAACTGATATAGTGAATTCTTTGCATATGCTGGAAGAATATTCTGCTGCATGATCTGAAACATTCAAGCCATTTAAGTGGATTCACACGCACGTAAAATATGGAAACAAGGAAAAACTAATACTGTAAACTATGGCTTTGTTTTATCATATTTGGCTAGACTACTAAGCAGGGATAGGCAACCTTGGCTCTTTCATGATTCATGGACTTCAACTCCCAGAATTCCTGAGCCAGCCATGTTGGATTGTATTTTGAGCCAGTATTTTTCTGATACATTGTTCTAATGTGTATAAAGAATTAAATAATTGTGTGAGGGTTTTTTTTTTAAACAGCAAGAATATGTTTTCCTTTTACCAGCAATTTTTGTTGTTGTTTATTAGCTGTGATGTCAGTCACAAAGGGATAAAAGTATCAAACTGAACAGGATTTTTAGCTGCACTTTTGAGTGTAAAGGGGAGCAAGAAGCTAGGGAGCCAAATTTCAGAAGTTCCTTTCCTGACCTACGGTAATCTTTTAAATTAAATCAATTGGTTGGCTGGGGAAATGGAATGGGAGAATAGCAAATCAGCAAGATTTTGTAAGAAAGAGTTGATAGAATTAGTTTCTGCAGGGAATAAAACATAGCAACATGTAACCAGATACTATCATTCTTTGTGAACTCTTAACTTCCTGGCTATAGATTGCTTCTGTAAGTTATAGGAGCAGATGGAACTGTACTGCCCCTTGTGAGTCTTGAAATTAATCTATTGCTGTTTAAACCTTTGGAAAACCATGGGGCTTTTATATCAGTGCCCCAGTACACTGCTGAATGTTTTGCTGAGACTGTGTACCTACAAAGTAAAAGAACTACAAAGATATGTCCTGTTGTAGATAAAATATGTGAGCTGAAAGACCAAGATTATATAGATAGATCCTTAAAAAGGATATTCCCATATACTCTTGGAAATATTTCTACTGTATTGGTATATTAAAACCAGCTGCACATTTCTATTTACTTCTGATAGTAGAGAAATAAAATATTGACTTGGATTTAATGTCTGAAAATTGTAATGTAATTTCTCTGAATGTCTGTTTACACAAGCAGTCTTTTGTCATTTTTTGTTTGTTTGTTTTCATGTACAGGTAGTTCTCGACTTACGACCACAATTGAGCCCAAAATTTCCATTGCTAAGTGAGACAGTTAAGTGAATATTGCCCCATTTATGACCTTTCCCCCACAGTTGTTAAATAAATCACTGCATTTGTTTAGTTAGTAACAGGATTGTTAAATCAGTCTAGTTTCCCCATTGACTTTGCTTCTCAGAAGGTTCCAAAAGGTGGATCACATATCTTAGGAGACTGCAACCATTATAAATATGAACCAGTTGCCAAACATCCAAATTTTGATCATGTGACCATGGGGATGCTATAACGGTTGTGTGAAAAATGGTCATGTCACTTTTTTTCAGTGCTGTTGTAATTTTGAATGCTTACTGAATGAATGGTTTTAAGTTGAGGGCTACCTGTACATTGTCATCATCATCACACAGCAATATTTTAGGGAGGCCATTAACACATTGTCCAAAACTAAATCTACCACCGCAAAACAAGCAAATATAAGAAATTGATTTCTATAAAATGTCTTATTTATACGTATGTTGGCTTTGAAGTAACAATTCATGAGTTTAACAGGGAAGGCAGTGATCACGTGAATTTCCCAGTCAAGCTATTGATAGGCTATTTTTCTTTTTACATTTCTTATCTTTAAGCTGGATTTGAAATAAGTATGTTTAATCAACCAAAGATTGACTTCAGACTGAAAACCATTCTTTAGTAACTGTCGAAGTAGAAAGTTATCTGCATTAAGGTAGAACCTAGTAGATCATGGGTGTCAAACTCGCAATGTCATGAGCCGTATCCTGAGTTTTTTCCCATTGCTGGCAATGGGGTGGGCGCGGTTTCGCCATGACACATCCAGCCCGCGGGCCACCAATTTGACACCCCTGTATTAGATTGTACCTTTCCAGGTAGAGGAGAAAGAAGAAGGTATTCAAATAGGACATCCGAAATGAAAGATCTTCCTATATAAATTATACACAGACAACTAACTGTGGAACATTTTTCTTATGTAGGAGAATGTCAGAAGATATTTTGATTTTGTTTCCTTTATGAAAGAGCATTCAAATATTAATGTGTTTTTTTAATCTTCAACTGACTTTCATTTTAAACTTCTATGAGTATTTTGAAGGAATAATGAAACCTTGTGTTTCCAAGGAAATGAATTCAGTGGGGCATTACCTTTGTAGCCTATTTTTTTTTAAAAAAAGATAAACAAACATGCATGCAATGATAGCACAATGAATTTGGAATCAGTATTTGGGTTACAATGAATTAATGAGTTTTGTTATATATTTCTGAACAGAGATTAATTTTGAGTTTATTCTGATTTTTACCAGTAAAACAATGTTGCTTAAGGATCATTTTACCTAGTTCAGTATTCAAATAACTATATAGTTTTTAAAGTATGGAGTTTCTCATGCCCTTGTCTTCTTTAGAATTACAATGGACTTGTAATGAAGTTGGACATAAATCAGTCACAAAGTGAAGAATTTGTGATTCTTTGAAACTTGGCAAAAGGTATTTGGCAAAAAATGTGTACTAAAATATAGTAAAATAATGTAGTGGTCTGGCAGTCTTTGAACATAAGGATGGCACATTTATGAGTGAGCTGTTTTAATAAAGAGAGCATGTGCATTATATGTTATGTTACAGAAAATATAAGGAAAATATTTTAATTCTATAAAGAATTCAGAAATACAAACTCTATCGTGTCATGACGTGTGAATATTATGGAGTTGGAAGGGGATGTTTGAAATAATTTATTCCAACCTCCTGTCTCATAAAGTTACCCAATGATAGCATCCTTAATTGATGATTGTTGTCTATGTCTGCTTAAATATATTCAGTAAAGTATTTCTTCCAGTCCAGTGCTCAGAATTAATCCTTAATCATTTCTAAAAAGCTTTTTTGCTTTTTATTTTTGCTCCATTATTTGTAACACTAAAGGCAGGCATCTTCACCATTGTATTTATTAAGACAGAAATTATTAGGTTTGAAAAGAGTAGTTAGATGTCCTACATACTTTGGTAAATGTAATATTTAACATACTCAGGAAAATTATTTTTTTAAAAAATATATACTTTATTTGAATATATTTACGTTTATTTAAATTTTCATTTATACAATTAAAATATATTCCTTTTATCAGAATGAACCAGATCTCTGGTAAAGAAAAAAGTTCTTATTTCTAACAGTAAGGACACATAAAATAAATCATCTTCCAAGTTTAATGTAAACTTTGGAACCTAAACTGCTGCTAATATTGCTATAGCTAGAAGTCATCTGGAATGCTATAATGAAGTTTTAAAACAGTTTACCATTAAAGTTACATCTCTTATCTCTTCCCATTTGTTCTTCATGCTAACATCAGCCATCATCTTCATGTAAATGTAGGAAATTTTGTTCTAAGTGACAAAGGGTGCCTTAAGGGGGCTTGAATGAATAGGTTTATAAAAAAATATTGTAACCTAGGTCTTGTCCATCTTTAATTAGTTACCAAGGTTAAAGGAGGGTCAAGAGCCTAGAGCTGTTTCAGGACTAATGTGTCAAAGAAAAATGAAGCCTTACAATGAGAAGGAAATGATGCTGCTTAGAGCTGCAATAATTCTATGACCCCATGTCAACCATTAGGGCTACTAATGGCAGTTGAAAGTAAAAAAAAAAATCTTGCATTGCAGGTGATTCAGAAGCAAAGACTGCTTAGGCTTTCGGGAGCCAACATCAAATGGAATAAGACATTTTTGCTTCAAGAAAAATTTGAAATAATAGCATCTGGTCTTTTCACCATACGTTTTTTTGCCAGCTCCTTGATTCTCTAAATCCAATGTTCACTTATTCAAGGGAAGCAGACAAGAGATATGAACGATACTGAATTGCTCATAAACTGCCATTAAAACCATATCTAATTCAATAAGTGTTAGTTTGCTAATTAGATAAAGTGCCTCAAGCTCTCACTTTGAACAATTGTGAGCTAAAGACTGTGGGCTTTGTTATATGAGAAGTGCTGAAGCGATCAGTTACCTACTCAGTTCATCATGCACTTCTTTCTCGCTGTCAAAAAACAACAACCCTTTTTTGCATTTAAATAAATGAAAAGAAAAATTGACAGCAGAAAGTAGTCCTCCTTTCCTTTAACTTAAATGGATACAGCAAGTTTTATTTCTAAGGATAGATATGGTACAATCTCGACCAACTATCTCAGTTTCTTTTTCAGTAGTTCATAGTCAATTGTGTCTTTAGCATCTGGCTTGGTAAATTGCTTTCTGGTTCCAAGAGCGGAAACTCTATATTAGCCTTGTAAAGAGTACATTTATTGGTCTACATTACAACATATTTATTAACTTTGCTGGCCAGGTATGTGTAATTTTTGTCATTATAAGTAGTTGCATGTAAGTTTGAAAAAAGAGGATTTGATGTGTCCCAAGCTAGTTAAAGAAAAATAAGGTGTTGCTGGTTTTCTATGATTATGTAATTAGGGTTCATCAACTTCATGTAATAGGACAAAATAAGCACATTTTCATACCTTTGAAAGAAGTACTAATCACATAGTAAAGAGTTAACTTAGCTAATTTAGAATTTCTGTGGAAGATATGAGCAATCTACATTATGCAGATTTCAAGCAAACTACTCTTAACACCTGTAGGAGCACACCTGTGCATCCCTGTAGGAGAAGAGAAGGCAAAGCCTGGTGATGGAGTCAAGAGATGACTCAGAGCCTAGAATCATTACATGTCCACAAATGCTCCAACTCCAGTTCCCTCTCCCCTTGAATTCCATTAATTCTCATCTAGTCCCAATTTAGTGCTGACCATTAGTTGGCAGGATTCTTGTGTATAGGTTTCAGCAATAAATCTTTTTGAACGGGAACTTATTTATTGATTCTGATTCTTTATGTCTGAAACCTGTGGAAATATCTAGTTTGCCTTTAGATAGAAACAGATAGATTAACATGGTCACTGTTCTTGATCCTGATTTTACTTAAATGACTTCTACAGTAAGTGGAGATCCCCTGAATTTTGGATGGCCTTCTCCTCCTCCTCCTCCTCCTCCTCCTCCTCCTCCTCCTCCTCCTCCTCCTCTTGGGGTAGGTGAGGGAGGCAGAATGACATGTTTCCTGATAAAGAGTTCCAGAAAACCTGAAAAATTGCATTCTGTTGTCATTTTGGTTGTTTATAAAGAATCCACTGCCAACATGCATGGACTACCTACATCAGTGGTGGCGAACCTATGGCACGGGTGCCAGAGGCAGCACTCAGAGCCGTCTCTATGGGCACATGCGCCATTGCCCCAGTCCTAGGCCTTCAGCTGAGTTTTATAAAACCTTTTCGCTTTAGGCCTCCGTCGCTGTGTGCAAAAAAAAAAAAAAGGTTCAATCAGTCAATTTCAACTTCTTGCGGGGGGGGGGGGAAAGATCTTGCAAAGTTGGAATTGATTGATTGAACTTTTCAGTCCTTGCTCCTTTTTTATGTATTAATTTGTCTACTTAGCTTCTGGTATAGGTAAAAGGCACATGCATCCGAATCACAATACTACACAAGTGTGTGAAGGAAGGAAATAAATAAATAAATCTAGAGCTTAGATACAGATCCTAAATATCCTTGTGGATGTGAATGAGCTGTTTTCCCCCCTTTGTCTAGTGATATATTATTTAAACTGTTGGGTAGGATAGAACAGATAAAACAAATGAAATAGGAGCAGAAAGTGCTGGGTTCAGATTTCTGCTCAGCCATCAATATGGGTTAATTGTGGGATTTGATTAGATGGTTGTTTGTAGAAAGAAGGACTAAAAGATAAAAAGATACAGAATATATTATTTTGCAGGGTATCATTTGCTATGTAGAATTTCCACGTTACCTTTGTCTATCTTGACAGGGCGTAAGATTTTTTTTTTTAAATGAAGTCATAGCAACAATAATGCATTATCTTTGCCTAATAGAGTTATATGTTCAAAATAACACCTGTTGTTAATTTCATGCAAAATGGGGTATATTCTTCTAGAAGACCATTTAATCAAAACATTTAAAAACTGAGCTCAGCTCCCAAACATGCAGTTAATTCCAGCTGCCTTTGTTGTAATACACTGTGAAGATTTCACTAAATGATTGGAATTCAAATGCGATCAGAATTATCTTGGCATTTATTCATTTTAAAATGTTTTTGAGTCATATTGAAGTTTGAAAAGATTTTTTTATATAAATATGGCAGTAATTGCTTCATCTTTGAAAGAGACAAAGAGATCGGGGAAATAGAATAATTTTCTGGAATTGTAGCATAAGAAGACAAACAACAACAGCACATGTATTATCAGACAATTATAAGGAAACTAGTTTTCTGGCTAAATTCTGCTTCAAATAGATTCAATAAATGTTTTATACTTTATAGAACATAGAATGAGATTATCATATATTAACTATGAGATACAAATGTATATTTTAAATGTCCTTGAGGATAGCCAGTTTTAATTTTCCTTCATCCCCAAATGTTACTGTTTATCAGAACTATATATAGGAAACAAAGGACTTGTTAAAACATAGCTTGCTGCCTAGGAGAGAAAGAAATAATGTTTTGTGTTCTTGCTGCAGGAGATCTAATCTCATCTGGGAAGTCAGAGAAGCAAACTGAATTTCCAGCATTGATTCTATCAGTTTGATAAGGCTGAGACTATTACTTCTTAGTGGCGTTTAGCAGATGTATAGGATAGAGGCCTTGAATGCTGAAGGAGATGAGACAGGGGTCTTCTGTTGACATTCTCTTTTCCCCATAGGACATGACAAAATACGATCATCTTTTCATTGTTATATATTCTTTTCCACGTCACTATTATCTTGGAGAATAATGAAAAATTATAACATCTATAAATTACCGAAAATATGCCAATAGTTATTGGAAGTGCATGGTTAGGGTTTTTTTTCTTAGCTGAGTAGGAAAAATATATATAATTTCAAACATCTCTTTAAGATATCCTTACATCTATTTCTGATTACTTTCATTTTTTTTTGTTTGGAGGAAATGAATAGTGAATAATTTTTTTTTCAAGAAATGGGGGCTGGCCTATGTTCCTGTAACTGTGAATTTTCCCATATTAAGATAAATCAGCCCTGCCAGATTATTACTGGGCTGTCCTAACATCAGAAAAAGTCAATAGAGATGGTCCTGGTGAGGGATATCCAAGAAATGCCAAAGTATATAGCTAGTCCTTGACTAACCATAATTGGAATCAGAAGTTCTTTTGCTAAGCAAGGTGGTTATAAAGTGAGTCACACCTGCTTTTACACATTTTTTTTGCCTCAGTTGTTAAACAAATCATTGCATTTGTTAAGTGAATCATGTTGTTAAGCAATGTGGGCAGTGGTGGATTTCAAATATGTGAACAACCGATTCTCTGGGTGGATGCCACTTTCGGAAGTCCATTCTGGGCCTGGGCAACAAAAAATTAGCTACCGGTTCTGCCGAAGTGGTGCAAACTGGCTGAATCCCACCACTGAATGTGGACTTCCCTCATTGACATTGCTTGTCGGAAGCTGGCTGGGATGGTTGCAGATGGGGATCACATGACTCCCGGATGCTGCAACCGTTGTAAATACATGCTGGCTGCCAAACGCTTCAATTTTGATCACATGTCTGATCACATGTCTGTGGAGAATGCTGCAATGCTCATAAGTGCATGGGCTGGTCATCATGTTTTTCAGAGCTGTTGCAGCTTTGAACAGTCACTGAATGAATGGTTGTAGGACTCCCTGTAAGCCAGACTGGGAAAATAAAAGGAAAAAGTCACTCAAGAAGGGGGAATGACAAACAAGTCAATGGCAGACTGGAAGGACAAGATAAGGAAAATAACAAATTATGTCACAAAGAAGAGGGGGTCAACCTATTTTCCAAAGCAAAACAAGAAACAATGGATGGAAACTGCTCAAGGAGAGAAGCAACCTAGAACCAAAGAGAAATTTCCTAACAGTGAAACAATCAACCAGTGGAATGACTTGCGACCAGAGGATGTTGTGGGTGCTTCATCACTGGAGGCTTTTAAGAAGAGACTGGACAGCCACTTGTCTGGAATGGTATAGGGTCTCCTGCTTGAGCAGGAGATTGGACTAGGACCTCCAAGGTCCCTTCTAACTCTACTATTCTCTAATCTGCTATTAAATGATAGTCTAAACACTGGGCAATCAAGTATTTTTCTTTTTGCTTCTGTGGAACATGATTAGATGCAAACCAAATTGTTGATATAGCATATACTTTTTATAAAATGGAAATATTTGCATTCATTCACTATTGTCTGCTTTGGTTATGCAGAATATATTTCCTAGCTGTGTTATATCAGTGAGCAGGCAAATCTAACAGATCACAATATACCACAATATAGCAACTGACTTAAAACACTGAAGTGTTTTAGAGGGTCAATTAATCAACAACCCAAAGGTCCTGATCAGTCAACTTGAATCAGAAAAACACTATATCTTCAAAAGGGACTTTTTTTGTGTATTGCTTTAATAGGATGTTGATCGTTGTAATATGTATCCTGGAAGCCATTAATGAAAATGACTACATTTTTTTCTGTTGCTAAGATCCAGAATTATAGTTTTGTTTAATTATAGAACATATGTGCTTACATAGTTATATATCTGTCTCTTTTATTGATTTGCTGTTAAGTTACCAGAAGAAAAAAATGTGGTCTGGATCTATTAAAAAGAAATTATTAATTTCTGGTATAAGTTTGACCTATACCTATGTGAAGAAACCTTCCTACATCAGGACTTAAAATGGAAAAAAATCCATAGTTAATCATAATTAGAAGAGATCCAATAAAATGAATAAGACTTATTAATGATATTATATTATTGTACTGATTTTAAAGACTGTTCTATTGGTAAGACTGAGCCTGGATCCCATTCATTAACTTTGCAGAGGATAACTAAAAGGTTAATTTATTTAAATCAAGATGATTTAACTCAGAAAAAATTAAGTTTACCTTGATGCTTAATTTTATTCATTAATTTATATCCTGCCTTTTATTATTTTTACAAATAATTCAAGATGATGGACATGCCTAATATTCCTCTCTCTTCCTATTTTCCTCACAATGACAGTCCTGTGAATTGAGTTGATCTGAGAGAAATTGACTGGCCCAAAGTCACCCAGCTGAATTTCATGGCTAAGGTGGGACTAGAACTCACGATCTTCAGGTCTCTAGCCTGGTGTCTTAATCATTAGCTGTTTACTGAAAATATTTTTTTTAAATCTACCAAAATGTGTAAACACAAAGAACAATATTTCTTACTTGTTCTGGTTGTTTTCTTTTAATGGTGCTGGGCTCAATGACATTGCAAAATAGCAGAGTTCATCTTAAAGCAGTAGCTTACATTGCATCAACTGTTAAATATTCTATTTATAATTACAAAGGAACAATCTGTATTTTTCCAATATAGTTCAAGAAAGTCTGAAGGCCCATGAAACCTCAACCCTCTCAATTTACACTTTTCGAATAAAGACGTAGTGTAACTGAAGCTATGAAGATAGATACCATGATAGCAATCTATCCAGTCCCTTTCATCCATCATTGTTTGTTCTTTATCTGTCTTTCTACAAAAGCTGTGCTGAGAGGAAAAGTCTTTTCATATCCTTTGTAATTCTGGACACCGGAAAATATATGTATATCGAGAGCAAAGAAGGGTAGTTGTCTGACATTTAATCTTCATGAAAACTGACACGAAGAGAAGAGCTAACCTTCTGCATTATTTTTAGTTTGATATTCTGTGGTGCTTTATTGATCATCGCTGGCGTCTGTCACTGTGCATAATGATAACTGCTTCAGAAGCAGAAAAGAAGAGATTGAATAAGGCCTTTAGGCCTATCAGCTTCTTACTGAGAGATCTGTCAATAGTGACTGTTCCCTCATCCTTTTACCAATAAGAACGGTTTGTCTGGGTATTTCAAAAGCTCTTGCATATTGACAAGATATTTTAAAATCAATGAGAAGCTATGGACTTTTCCAATGAATTGTTGTATTTTTCTTTCAGAAAAGAAAGGGGTTGCGTTTTGTTTTTGTTTTTGAAGTCTTGATGTGGAGAACAAATGGGCTATCATAAACCCTTACTTATTTTCAACTATTTACCAAAGAACTTTCTGTAAATCTCCCTTTGCGATGAAAGACATGCAGTGAAAAAGTCAAAGCCTGTCCTTACATCAGAAATAAAAGAATTGCTTTTAACTTTCCTTGGTTCCTTATCAGTTGTTTTTCCAATATGCACAACATATTCATACATAATGCTTCAAGCAAATGATTTGTGAATACAGAATTGGAACTAGGATGCAGATATAAAGCACTAAGATTCCAATAGCATGTTTTCTCATTAACACATTATATTTAAATACATAAATGTTCATGAGCTACAGTTCCCTTCATCAGATGCATAGATGGCACAGACATCATTAGTGGCAGCTTAAGAAAGCTTACAGCTTTGAATAAAATTTGTTAATCAGAAAAGTGCTACCAGATCCCTTCAGTTTTTTCGCCCTATGGATGCAGCCATAGTGGGTGATGTTTAATTTGAATGAAAGTATATGCTCATTTTTTGTTTATCTACAACTGGAGCACTTATCATTTCATCGAATACTGATGTGTTAGTTACTTACAGGTAGTCCTTGGGTAAGCCCAAGACAGTTGTTAAGTGAGTTTTGCCCCATTTTATAAGCCTTTCTTGCCATAGTTGTTAAATGACTCACTGCAGTTAAGTTACTAATATGGTTGTTAAGTGAATACGGATTTCCTATTGACTTTGCTTGTCGGAAAGTTGAAAATGATGATAGTGTGACCCTGAGACACTGCAACTGTCATAAATACATGCCAGCTGCCAAGCATCTGAATTTTGATCATGTGACCACGGAAAGGCTGCAAGTGTCGTAAGTGTAGAAAACGATCATAAGTCCATTTTTTTTTCAATGCTGTTGTAACTTTGAAAGATCACTAAACAAATGGTTGTAAATTGAGGACTATATGCACTCTGAAGGTAGTGGAAGTAAAGGACACATAGAAAGACACACAGATACACAAAATATCTTTTATTAAAACTTCGACAATCGCACTCAGTAATATGTGTTGTGTTCTGGTTTTCATGAAGTTTCCTGATTAAATGACTCATACTCTTAGCAGCATGTTCTTAGTGATTGAGTTTGGCTTTCAGTGATGTTAACAGAAGAAAAGTAGGGAACAAATAGATTCAGCCGGACTTGCAGCATTACAGTGGAAGATCTGCCGGTTATCACAATGCACATTGCAAAATGATGCATCAGTACTGCTTTAATTCTGACAAAAGAAGCAAGATCACGCAGACACCACTGTTGACTTCTGTAATGAAACATCAGCGCAGAGTGTTCTTAATTGAGTTTTACAGATCTCTTTTATAAAATAGGTCATAGAGAATCTAAAGAGGCCAGATTCTGAGAATTATTTATTTTATTTATTTTTTTATGCCACTCACCTCATTATACAGGAACTCTGGGTGGCTTGTATTATAATAAAAAGTAAAAACAGGTAATACAAAGCAATTCAAATTAGTAGAATTAAATAGAAAGCTAAAAACCAAGAGGGTGGATAATAAGGGGAGGTGCCTTTTCTATCCAATCAGCCACCCCAACATACAACATAGTGTGTCTCTATTGGAGCCTGAGGACAGCTGGCAGAACTGGAAGGTCAAGAGTGTGAGGACAGACTCCCGGCAGGAGAACAATCCAGAGGATGGGCCACAGCAGAAAAGGTTCTTCTCCTGGACTCTGCCAATGAAAATCTTTGGTAGACGGAATCCAAAGTAGGCCTTCCTGTTGGAATAAGTGGGAGTGGACTAGTCCCATGAGGGTGAAATGGGTGCACAGATATCCTGAACCCATATCATAAAGGGCTTTGAAGATAATTAACAACATCTTCATTTGGACCTGGAAGCAATTTGACAACCAGTGTAGCTTATGTAACAACAGGGTAACGTGTCATCCAAGAGGGCTCCAGAACTGTCTGTGCCACTGCATTCTGTGCCATTTGTAGCTTCCGAATACTCTTCAAGGGTAGCCCCATGTAAAGCATGTTGAAATAATCCAGTCAAGAGATAACCAGCAGCTAGAAATCCCAACACATGCAGAAGGTTCTGGGTGAAGAGACTGTTCTGCAATATATATTGTTGGACAGATTTATATATATATAAATATATATTTAATTAGAGGAATATTCTTCCAGTAATTCACTAATTGAGCCCATATAAGAAAACTACATCTTAAGCTTTCATATATAACTAAGATAGTGTGATTTTGATTCTTGTCACTTTCTGTGAGTACTACTATTCCTGGGGTTTTAAATATTCACATGCATTAAAACTAATCAGTAAGACCTTGACTGTAGATTTAAATAAAACATTTATTTAGTTCTTTCTGTAAAGAAAAAAAATATAAAGTAATCTTAATTCATGAGCTTTTGCTGTAGTCACAAACTGGCCTGACCTAATCCTTAACTTAATATAATTTCACAAAAATACTCTTAACATTATTAAAGACATATTTACGTTATTACGGTAGTGCCAAGTAAGTGCAGCTGATCCAGAAAGATACATAAAATACTTCCAATTGAATTTACCAAGGTTAACCAAAGCAACTAAAACTCTCTTCTGAAGGAGTCCATCTCATGAATTGTTAATAAAAAAATTACCGTTGGCAAATTAAATTCACCTACTTGAAAATATAGTTGTGATTTTGCAATTACTGTTGATGGTCTGTGATTATCATATGGAAATCTGTCTACAAATTATACAATCTAGAACCTGCAAATTATATGACATAGTGAAAGAATATCTGCCAGCTATAGAAGGATTTATTTATTCATTTCAATTTATATGGGTGTCTATGTCATATTCATGACTAACAACAGTTAAAAACAGTATATGACAACACATTACAAGAATGCAAACATGATTTGCAGCTGACGTAAAAAACAAAAGAACCCGCAAACAAATAAACACAATAATGCGGGTTCTGCTACACATTCTCCAAGTTTGGTGACACAACCGTCTCTAGTTCAGTGATTCTATGATTCTAGTAGAAGGTCCGGGGGGGTGATGTTCCCAGGGTGGGCGCCATGACAAGGTCCTGCCAGATGCCTTTTAGACAGAACCCAGAGCAGGTGTCTCATGCCCAAACACAGTGTTTTTACTGGGTTTTTTTTTTAATGAAAGTTAAAGGAAAACTAGATGTTATTTAACCATGCTTTAATGTTTCCTTTTCATTCTTTCCTACAGATGATGATTTTTTTCATGAGCTCCCAGAGACCTTTCCTTCTGATCCCCCAGAACCTCTTCCTCATTTTCTCATTGAGCCTGAAGAAGCTTACATTGTCAAGAACAAGCCTGTGAACCTTTACTGTAAAGCCAGCCCTGCCACTCAGATCTACTTCAAATGCAACAGTGAATGGGTTCATCAGAAGGACCATATTGTAGATGAAAGGGTGGATGAAACCTCTGGTGAGTTGCAATTATTTTGAGAAAGTGTATAATGGCTTTGGTATACAGATTGCCTTAAATCCTGTTGCAGTAAGGTGAGAATGTCCATAGACTTATAGTATAAGGATCCTTTTTTGTGGAACCCTAAATAGATATAGAATCAAATATTTTAGAGACATATTTTGGAATGGGGGGGTTTCAAAGAGTGACATTAATGCTTTAATATTTCTATACTATCCTTTAATAATTGTAACTCCACAAAGTCAGACAGATTTTTGTCATGGAAAGATTAAGGCTTACCAATTCAATTGTTGGTTGTTTTTCATTCAAAAAAAAATCTTACTTCTAATCAAATACAGCTAGTCCTCAACCTACAACCATAATTGACCCCAAAATTTCTGTTGCTAAGCAGGATAGTTATTAAATGAGTTTTGGCCCATTTTACGACCTTTCTTCCCACAGTCGTTAAGTGAATCACTGCAGTTAAGTTAGTAACATGATTGTTAAGTGAATCTGGCTTTCCCATTCACTTTGCTTGTCAGAAGGTTGCAAAAGGTGATCACATGACAGCCGGGACACTGCAATCATCGTAAATACATACATTACAAGCATCCAAATTTTGATCATGTGTCCATGGGGATGCCGCAACAATCGTAAGTGTGAAAAATGATCATGTCACTTTTTACAGTGCTGTTAACTTCAAACTGTCACTAAGTGAACTGTTGTAAGTTGAGGACTACCCTTAAGTATAAATATAGTTATCCAAATTAGAGATCACCATCTATGGTTTTTCATGGCTTAATAAGAATAAAACTTTACTGGAGGATGACTATTGTCAAAACCATATAGAATCAGTTTCAAGGATATATTTTTATGTTGAATCCATATACAAATATGTTATGGTATGTACACTCTTAATTGCTCAGGGCATAGACATTCTACTTATCTACTTTTAGTATTCATTTTATTATATTTAGTACTCCAAAATATTTTTCTGTCAGTCTGCCTGTCTATCAGTCAATAGGCTTGAAAAGGTATCTCCTGAGCTATAAATCTATTTGTGTCAATGATATTTTCTGAAAGATTAATAATCAATACCTGGGATCACATTCAAAATGGCAGATTGAGTCTTGTGCTGTTTGACAGCAATGAAAAATAACTTGCTAACAAGCAATTTCTTTTACAGGAGAATTGAACACTTTGACTAATTACTCAAGGAAAAAAATCTACTTAGTACATGAATGCATAAAAATTTCATATAAATAGTTCAATATAAAAAATCTCCTATCTTTTTAATATTTGACAGTACAGATCACTGTTGAATTGGTGAAAAAAATCCATAGCTTTTTGAAATAATAGCATTTCTATGGGAAAGTATGGAATAAATTTTCACAATTCTGGAAGACATGTTGCTGTTTTGAACAAATTAGAGTTATTTTCCACTTTTGCTGATATTCCATGAGTTCCTTTGCCAAAAAGGTTAGCAATGTAATACTTCTACAATGGCCCACCAAGTAGCAGCTATTTTGGCTGCCGATCCTTAAGCATGAGTTCTTTAATGGGCCCCTTGCTTTTTCAGCATTTCTAATTTGGAGAAATGGTTGGGTGGAGATTAGACACCACCTAACAACTAAGTCAAGTTCATTATTCACAGAACTGATGAGTCAGTTTAACTCAAAATTTCTCCAGTGATGTTTTCACCTAAAGTTGTATATCTCCTGCCCAGGAGAATTTTGGGTTTTCTATTCATACAATATTTATCTCTCATGATTATGGGAATGTGTTGGTCAATAGTCAGATATAATCTGAAAGAATGAGAAAAGAAGAAGAGATCTAAGAGCCTATGAGTTTTTAGTCAAAGAATACCAGTTTTTCATACTTCTGTGTGGATAATGACATGGTTCTAATGGAATGACCTCTTGTCATAAAAACGTGGTAGATCTTTCATTGTCTATACACCCCAGGATTGTAATCTCATACCACTGAGAGTTCGTAGATCATTCTTAACATTTTACCATGTGAGCAAGAAAGTATATCATGACATTGTATACAGAAGGGCTTTTGCAAAATAGGTAGAAACTTCCCCACCTTCCCCACATTATTAGAGCAGCGGCATCCTCTGGAGCCAGTTTGGTGTAGTGTTTAAGACATCAGGTTAGAACTGGGAGACCCTGAGTTCTAGTACTCCATTAGCCACAAAGTCAGCTAGTACGATGGTATTTGGGAAAGACCTTGGAAGACTGAGCCCATAAACACTGCCAAAGAAGCAGCTAAATAAGAGATAATGTACTCAACAGATGGATAGTGAGTAGGACAAGACCTCATAAGAGACCCTCCCTAGTATCCCAGGCTATAAAAGAAATGAGAGGGGAAATGTACTTGCAAGAGTCTGCCAATATAGCTTTATAATAAAGTAGAAATAGCTCATCTGATTTTAATTCCTGTCAGGTTTACCCTGCAAGACCAACAACAGTCTTGTATTTCTGAAAGTACAATTCACCCCATTTCC
This sequence comes from Bothrops alternatus, assembly GCA_034064705.1. Taxonomy (NCBI): domain Eukaryota; kingdom Metazoa; phylum Chordata; class Lepidosauria; order Squamata; family Viperidae; genus Bothrops; species Bothrops alternatus. The sequence goes on from JARGCV010000081.1 coordinate 21,950,218, forward strand.
TTGTCCTTTATAGCCTGAGAAAGTGTTTGTGGGCCCAGTCTCCCAAAGCTTTTGTCACATATCATCGCAACAACCTTCCAAGCAGCCCTGTAAGCATTATCTAGTCCTAGCAATGATTGCACAGCCCTAATATCCAGTCTCATCACATGAGCGGTAGAAATGGTGAAAGCGAAGTATTGTTTTATGGTTCTTTATTTGAAATATATTTTTTCTTAAATAGCTTACAAAATGTCCATCGAAATCATACCATTCCCACAAGTAAATATTCACATCCTCATGATTTTATTTCTGTATAATATAATCTAGCAGAAAGGCACCATGCATTAAAATCTTTGGTCTAAACTGTATGTGAAAGCCAGGGAATAATACAGGTAATTATTGATGCTGATGTATTTATTTTTCTCATTTTATGGTTTAATTCTCAATAAACAGCTTTGTAAATAGTTATTGAACCTTTATGTTGTTGTTGGTCTGTGAAAGAAGATAAAACTCACATTGTCCCCAGTCCTGTTGCTATAGTTGCATTGGCATTCACATATCAGGAAGTCAAGTACATCTTCACTTGCTTGTGACATACCATCTTAGTACCAGATTTTTTTCCCCCTAAACCCTCAAATCCTAAACAATGAGCAAATACAACACATAGCCATTTTAGGGATGGCAAACCCTGACCATGGCACTTGTAATAAAAAGCATCTGTTAGTCTGAGATTACAGCGATGGAGGATCAGAAATGTGAATGAAAAGCCTAATGCTGTATATCCTTGGCACTGCTACATATCTGAATTGTAAAAATGTAAAGAGATTAAAGAAAGTCATCAAAGGACTCTTAATATGTTCATAAATGCTGGAAGGGCCAAACCAGATAAAATTGTGGACTCTTTTGTTCATTTCTCTTGCTCCGTCCTTGACTTTTTTTCTGTTTGCAAGAATGCATTTTTCTCATTGATAAACATGGCATTGCGAGTATCTTATAATCCAACTATAATTGAGGATGTAGAAAATAACAAGGTTGGGTTTAGTTATTCCCATAAAGAATAACTGGAAAAACTGTGCCCTCAGAAGCTCAATTATTTTAATAGAAACAGGCTTATATCTACTTGCTGACTAAAGTGAAAAGTTATTATCACTGTATTTGATGAAATATTTTTGAGTATCTTAATGCTGACAGATGCAGTGTAATATTATAGAGTTGAATGCTCTAAAGGATCAATGAAGCCATTGATTCTTCTTTTTATTACTGCAAGGACCATGACAAATAATGAAGTTTCTAGATATATATATATATATATATATATATTTAAAAAAACTTAGTTGTTTCATTGAATTAAATAATGTATATGGTTACCTATCTTATAGCAATTACTCTGGATGCCATACAGAGGGTTAAAATTGAACAACAGTAAAATAATCAATAATCAAGGTCCAGGGTCAAAATAGTCCCAGGTAGCAAAAAAATTGTAGCAATTAAAAGAGCAACTAACAGAGCTTGTTAACTTTCCAGCTGAAATATTTGTTGAAACAGCCAGGTTTTTAGTATTTTATGGAAGATATACTAAGGCTCATCCGAATCTCTGGGGTGACGTTGTTTCATAGGGCCCTTTTAGCTCAATTTAACTTCTTCCCTTTTCACCATTTCAAATTATTGAAATAAATGGGCCTTAACGTCAAGTTGTAATATTCTTTACAATTTTTTTCTCAGAGAAAGGGCTTCTGGTTCTTTATATTTTCAGGATTGCTTGAGAATTTCTTTTGAGATTTCTCTTCTAGTACTTGATAGTTGGAGGTGATGGAAAGTGTTACTACTGGTCTGAAAACTGAAAAATCCATGTCTGCCTACTCATAAGAATATTTCATGAAATTGTCCTTTAAGATTCAAATAAAATATGGGAAGACAGGATGGCTACAGCCTGTTATATGGTAATACCATGACCTTTCACAGACCTCCTTATGCTAAGTACCAGGATTCTCTCCCTCGTTCATTAAAAGTATTATTATTATGAAATTTCCCAAAACAATTCTGTTTTATACTAAATGAAAACTGACAGGAAAAGGGCAGAATTTTTCTACATTTGTTCCAACAGAATTTAGAAATGAGGACTCACAAGGTCGTTTGTACTTGCAATTTTGATCAATAATTTCAATAACCAATATGAAACATAGCTTCAATTACAAGAGACAAAAATATTACAAATTTACTTTTATTTTATTAACTTTTCTCTGCACCCTATGATAGTTATTTGGGTTGTTTTGAGTAGATTTCACTGCTTCAGAATTTCTCGGTAAAACAAGATACTTTTCAAAATGTACCACAGAACCCAAGCAAATTTTAAATGAAGCATGTCCTTTCGAGAAGCATTTTGAAAAAATCTTGCTGCCCTATTCAGATAATCAATTCATCCTTTGACGATGAAGTAAGTTATATCATCATCTTTTGGTTCTATTTGAAGGAAGTTAATTTAGTCTTCTTTGAAAATCTCTTTGGTTGGAATTCTAATCAGATGTCCTTCACAATGGTATAAATCAGGGGAGGAATTCTGGGAATTGAAGTCCAGAAGTCATAAAAGGGCCAAGTTTGAAAACCCCTGGTATAAATATTCTTGAGGACTGTACTTTTTTTCAATCATTTTGGAGTCTGGGAGTTTGTCATTCCAGTACCTATTACTGAGCCATGCAGACTGATGCCATCATTTGTTTTAGAAAACAGTGCAAATACTGAAGCAAATTGCCACTGTGGTGAATTTATGTAGCTCTGAGTTGAACTATTAGGTTCTTGGTGTTCTCTGAGCTTGGTAGTTTTCCCTGCAGATATTTTGTTACCAGTGTAAATGTTTTCATTGAAAACCTGAAAAAATGCTATCAGTCAGCCTATTAAAATGGAACTAGGTGGCCCAATGTTCTAAGGTAAATTTTAATCTTCCTCTGTTTACTTTGTAAATCAAATAAATTCCAGGCAGACCAATTTTTAAGAATTCTTACATTGTTTGATAAAATAACTTATTAATGCATTTTTTAGAGTTGTCTGGAGAAAGTTATTATAGCTTGTTAGCTTTAACAATGGTGCGTGTAAATATCTGTAAATATCTCTGTGTATATGCTCTGCAGCATTGATTGGACTTGTTGACAGCTTTTAGGAGACTTGGAATGGTATTGAGATATTAGGAGGAGGAGACATGATAACACCATAGCTCTCTTTTTTCCTCCAGGGCCAGTTCCTGTTGGTGTTGGTGGGTGATGATACACAGTTGCACAACTCTGCCCTGGGCCAGTCAAACAATGCTGCTAAGGTCCTTTCTCAGTGCCAGGAAACTATGAGGGTCTGGATAGTTGAGAATAGATTTTAGTTTATCTGTGGAAAAACTATGTGGCTGAGAGTTTTAAGCTCCCTCCCCCAACCTGGAGATTTCCTATCATTAACTCAGTTTGCAGGGTTCATTTTCTCAGTAAGATCTGTGTGATCTTGGACTCATGGCTGGTGCTTGAAGAACAGGTGGTAGCCATGATAAGGGGAATCTTTGCACAAATTTGTCTTGTGCACTAATGGTGCAGGAGGCCTTGATCATGCTTTATTCATCTCCCATTTGATTTACCATAATGTGGTCTAGATGGGACTGCCCATGCAAAATGTTTAGAAATTGCAGCTGATTCAAAATGCAGTGGTATAAGCAGTTATATTAGATGAGAATCTGTAGGAGATAACCAGGCTGTGGGAGGGTTTAAGTGTGTCATCAGTCCTGAGTCCATTCACATACACAAGAGATCTATATCCAGATCTATATCCATTGACTCTTATCTATTGACAATTTGCTTTGACCATTAATAGTTCAGATTCTTGTAGAAAGTGTTAGCATGCATTAAACCTGTATTCATGTAAACTGCCGTGGTTCCTGATTTCTTGCACCTGACAGAATCTCTTGATATTCTCATATAACTTCACAGTGAGCTGCACTGGCTCCCAGTAGGCTTCTGGTTCCAATTTGAAGTGTTGGTTACCACCAATAAAGCACTAAATGGCATAGAAATGGGCTTTTTAATGGGACTACCAGTCCCACCACATCTACCACAGAAAGTATGCTCTAGTTCCCTTTGTTAATCACTGCCATCTTACTGGACCCCCAAAGTCACATCTGCTAATTCAGCGGCCCCCAACCTTTTGGGCACCAGGAACCGGGTCTGTGGAGAGAAGTTTTTCTGCGGACCGGAGGGGGCGTGGTTTTCTGTGCTGCCTGCCTCCTGTGGATGGGGCTTCACTTGTTTGCACGGCCCTGTTTCTGACATGTCGCAGACTGATGCCGGTCCTCGGACTGGGGCTTGAGGACCCTATACTAGCTTAACAACAGGTTCAATAGAAGAGGTACTGCATGAGCAGGAAAGCCAAAGATGTTAAATATTCTTTCAGTATGTTAAATGTGGAATATATCGCCCTTCTGCCTCTTCAGTGGATAGCTGTATTTCATAGCAGGGCTATTGTTCTTCAGCAACTTAGTAGCCATAAAATATAGAAAGCATCTTTTCCTACCAGATATAAAGTAGGTCCATACATTTTTTTCTTTATATATTTAACACTTATATTGCTATCATTTTCTATTTGCACAAGGTTTCTCTATGCTACTTTTATCTCTTTCCTGCATCTTCACTGCTGGAAAAACAGAATAGAAGAGAGAACCATTACTATCTTTAAAAACAGGCTCCACCTTTTTTTTTAATCAACTGGAAAAAAGGCAGCGAAACAAAATTGAGCCTCAATAATTTAATACTAAGTTCCAGATATCATGAAATTAACAATATATTTATAATATGATAAAGCTTTCATTTTCCAATTAAAAAATGAAAATATACCAGAAGTGTAGATTAGGAAAATAAGCATCTCAAAATGAAAATATTAATATATCAGAAGAAAATTGTGCAACAAAAATATCTATACCACATTTCTGATGTTATGAAGAAATACTGTAGAACAAATCTAGAATTAGAGAAAAGAGAGACTAAATGAAATTGTATATAACAGATTTATTCCCCATCTTATTAGTGAAGTAACTACCAAAATACTAAATTGGAAACAAGGCTGGAAAATCATTCTGGTTAATATTTTTCCATTGACGCAAAGCTCTCTGGATTCTTATTCTCACTGGTTTAGATATCAATTTTCTTACAAGACACCAACAGGACTATTGATACTTGGTTTAAAAAGGGACACCAATGAATTTAACCAGGGTTTCATATTGCATATAAAGATAAGCATTTTCTGAAGCTATTGAAGTTGTGAAGTTTTTTATATCCTCTTCAGTGACTCACTTTCCTGTCCAATTATTTTGCCGTGATAATCATGTCAAGAATTAAAAACACCTTGCTTCCCAGAAATTTGAGAATGCTTAAAATTTGGGAGCAGCTATTGCATTCCCTAAGCTAAGGCCTCTCTGCAAGAAGTCACTTTGCTTGACAACAAGCTTAGGAAAAAATAAAAAGCTGGGCAATAAAGAAACTTTTGAGACTTATTACATCTTTCTTCCTTTCAAAATTACCAGTGGAATAGGCCAGAAATATTTGTACGTGTAGGGACTATAAGAGCAATTTTCTCCTTGCTTTCCGGCTCTGCATTTTATGAACTAAGAAGAAGCAAAAACATTCAGTAAGGCTCCCCAGTGACCCCTTGTGTCACTGTGTCGATTTTACTTATTTCTATCATTCCTTCACCATGCCCTGAATTGTGACACACTATCTAGCCATGGAAATGATGCATTTTCCATCTAAATACTATCTTCAGAATATATATGGTAAAGGGGTTTTGTTTTGTTTGGGAGGAGAAGTTGTAATAAATAAAAATATTTATTTTATTCTCAAAACTACATTTGGAAAATAAGCTAAAATAATAAATAGGATATAACCCTGCTGGGCAAAATTTTATTGAGTTTCTGAATGGTCAGAGAAGCTTCCTTACATTTCTAATTTTCTCAGTGTGTTCTAGCAGGCAGTACTAAATGGCTACTATGCTTTTCTATACACTCTGGGATTCATTGGCTTTACTTAACTGCTTCAAAGTGTTTCAGTTTTGCAAAAATGCTAAGATACATCTGGGATGTATTCCCAGGTTCCAAACAGCTGTATCATTAGAAACAGCATGTATATTTACTGAACCAGGAATACGAAAGTGAACATATTTTCTAGAATTTCTGAATTTTGAAACTTACTTCCTTTCCCCTTCCTTCTATGTCATTTGCAGCTCCATTTTTTCTATGCTGAACATCCATGCTGTCAAATGCAAGAATAACCAATGCAAGAATAACTTTTGACAATTTCTGTGAAGATTTCTGTCAAGAAGAATTCTTCTTTGCTTGGACCTTTCCTCCCCTTGCTCCTTTATATTTATAACAATCCTTCAAAGCTCTGCTTAGGGAATCTCCAAATGTGACAATAAAGAGCCACTGAATGACAGAAAACACCAAGCAGTGCAGTCTGTTTGTGACAGATGAATAGTGGAAGTCACCCAGAGTTACGTAAGATGTCAGCCATATAAATCTGTTAAATACATTTCTGCTCATGAATGAATTCTTTATTTTTTGGAATTACTTTCTCAGGCTGACCAGGAAGCTAATGGTAGATTTTTGCTGCACTGTAGGACAGCTAGGTGCTTGCCTGTTTTATTGTATCACAATCTCCATAATTCCAGACCACTGTCTACAAGTTGGTTGGGATGGACAGATGAACCCCAAAATGTATGCTATATAGTGAAACATTGGGAAAGGATGAGCTACTAAATTCAGTTCTATATGCAAGTAAATGTATACAGTGTCATTCTATACTATTATCAATGTGGTGCTAATAAATACTATATCTAGGCTCAAGAATCTTGAGATGAAAAGTATATAGTGGAAAACCAAACTAAGATTATTTAGAGAGAGAGAGAGAGAGAGAGAGAGAGAGAGAGAGAGAGAGAGAGAGAGAGAGAGAGAGAGAGAGAGAGAGAGAGAGAGAGAGAGAGACTACCACCAAACCGTCATCAAATTACATTCACTTGTTTTTTATCTACCAATCCAAACAGTAGTAATCTGGTCTCTGAAAAATGTTTAGATTGTGCTTTGAAAACTAGAAATTATGCATCCCAGTAATGGTGTTAGTATCCTTGATATTGTTTTACGGTATTGTGTTTCATAAATGATGCAAAGAAGGCTTAAAAAACAAAAATAATTTTATTTTCATAGTCATATGAATGTTAATTTTATTATTTGATTGCACTGCTAAATTCAGCTCTACTGAACAATTTTTGTAAGGTCCCAAAGGACCTTTCTTCCATATATTTCTTTTTATTAAATACCTATCTTTTTCTGCATATTTTGGGATAAATCTGCTTCCTTTAAAGCAAGAACATCACTGCAATTCTTCTTGAAAGAATTGGTGCTGTTTTTCAGATTCCTGTCCAAAATCTAAAAAATGAAGTTTCTTTAGGGAGTTTGTTAATTAAAGGATTATCCTTTTAATGTAACTCATTTGGTATTGTTTTTAAAGCATGCAAAACCCTATTTTGGATGCTGTCATTAGTTTGATCTTTGCTTGTCCTACATCAGATACTTATCATCTCATTCTACATTAGTCTTGAAAATGATATCCCTAATGACTCAGGGGGTAAGACATGAATATGAAATTATTTAGAAGCTAAATATTAAATTCCAGATGTGGTAAGAGAGATAATACCATGTATCATAAATACACAAGGAACTTTCCTATTCCTTTGAGCTCTCCAGATATATGCTCTGACTATGCTGATTACAATTATCTAACCTCAACATACCTAGGGCAGATAAGTCAGCAGAAAAATGAGATAAGAAAAATTATTTGGGATTGGAATAAAGGTCCATCTGGCTTCTTAATTTTGTGCATACAACCTCTACAAAGTTTTCTCTAACAATCTATTTACTGATAGGATTTTTCAACTCTTTATTCCAAAGTTTTTAGAATAAAGTTCCAGGCTATTCCCAAGTTTTAAATAGGAATGAACCAAATCGGGATTAATTTTTGTTTGCTGTCTTACTGTACCACAGTTTCAACAATGGTGACAGAAGCAGAGTTCTTGAGATCACAGAATGATTTGCTATTCAGATAATCACATAAACAACACTAATGTTAACATGTCAAATGACTGAAATTTCTTGCTTGCTATCATTTTAGTAGTGCTAAATATGCCCCATATCACCCCTTTTTTTTTTTGTTTCACCTGAAGCTTCAAAATAACTTCTGAGGAAATATGCTATATTTTATTCAGGTCTCAAAAGAAGTAACTATTTTAAACATACAAACATATCACTTACAAGGTAAATTGTGAAAAGCTGTGTTAAAATGATATGTCAGCATTTCATCTGAAATTTTACTTGCTTCAACTATTTTGCTTTTCTCAGCCTAAATGACAAAAAAGAAAAAGTCCTAGTCTGAATATTCTAAGCATTGGCTACTACGTTTCATTTTAAGCATTGTATGTTTAGAAATTTTAGGCAGTTCCTCCCACCACCCAATCAAAATAAAAGTTTCGCTTCATTTAAGTTTATACCAGAAGTTTATATTTCACTGTTAACTGTTTGCATATTTCTGAATGAAATCTGCCTCAGGCCTGTTTATTTAAAAATGTGATTTCATGTTTATAAGAAATTATTTTCAATATTCACTTGCTGTCCTAATTGGCCAGTAAAATACCCAGGTATATTGATAACAAAAACTAAGATTGCTACTTATGTAGAACTTTATTTTGTACTAGTTTTGTTAATCCCAAGGAAGGTTAGCAGCAGAAAGAGATGCAAAGCAATAATTAGATTAATCACAGTTTAAAGTTGATTGAGTTTCTCTTCTCATCTTAGATATGCATATTCAAATATTTCCATCACAATTTCTAGGTTCCCATAGTGCTCTGAGTATGGGTTGTTTGGATCTGAATAACTGTGATAAACTATTGTGATTTGTAAGATGTCATTTATGGCTTAGTATGAATCCACCCAGTGTGACTTGTTCAACAAATGGACCATTTCAGCAAATGTATAAAGCCAAATTCAGTAGCTATGTTATAGCAATCATTTTGTCTTAGCAAAACATTTCTATTTAGAATAGAATAGAGCTGGAGGGGACCTTGGTAGTCTTCTAGTCCAGCCCCCTACTCAAGCAGGAGAACCTATACCATTTCAGACAAGTGACTGTCTAGCCTCTTCTTAAAAATCTCCAATGATGGAATGCCCACAATTTCTGGAGGCAAGCTGTTCCATTGGTTAATTATCCCCACTGTCAGGAAGTTTCTCCTTAATTGTAGGTTGCTTCTCTCTTTGATCAGTTTCCAACCATTGTTTCTTGTCCTCTGCTACTTTGGTGAATAATGTGACCCCCTCTTCTTTGTGGCAGCCTCTCAAATACTGGAATACTGCTATCATGTCACCCCTATTTCTTCTTTTCTTTAGATTAGCCAAACCTAAGTTCTGCAGCCATTTTTCATGTTTTCGTCTCCAGGCCTTGGATCATCTTAGTTGCTCTTCTCTGAATTTTTTCCAAACTCTCAACATCTTTTTTGTGATATGGTGACCAAAATTGGCTGCAATATTCCAGTTGTGGTCTTACTGGGTTTTATAAAGCAGTACTAATACCTTGCATGATCTTGATTCTATGCTTCTGTTTATATAACCCAGGATTGTATTGGCTTTTTTGGCTGCTGCTGCACACTGTTGGCTCGTAGTTAAGTGATCGTCCACTAGGACTCCAAGGTCTCTCTCACAGTTACTGTTTTTAAGCCAGGTCTTGCCCAATCTATACTTGTACCTTTGATTTTTCCTGCCTAAATGTAAAACTTTGCTTTTCTCCATATTGAAACTCATTTTATTGGATAGGACCCATTGTTCAAGTTTATCTAGATCTTTTTGGATCCTGAGTTTGTCTTCCGGGGTGTTGGCTACTCCTGCCAGTTTGGTGTCATCTGCAAACTTGATAAGTTCCTCTTCAATTCTCTCATCTAAGTCATTGATGAAGATATTGAAGAGCACTGGGCCTAAGATGGAACCTTGTGGTACCCACTATCTAATGTCTCTACTAGAATATTTCCAGAAAACTTCCATAAGTGTAAACTGTAAAAACAGTGTTTAACTGTAAAAAACATTTTATACAAGACAGATATTTATATACAGTATAACTAGGTGCATTGGGTTTAGACTCTTACATCATTTTTTCCCCCTTGGAATTGTTTCTTCCCTTTTTACATATGGATCCTGTTTACTAATTTCTGTATAGCAAAAATGCAGTCTGCTTTGAAGGGCTTGAATAAAAGCTTTTGAAGTGCTTGAATAAAAATGGGACCACATTCTAGAAGCCCACAAATACATTTTTTTCTGAAGATCAAAAAAGAAATACATTCTTACCCATTCAATTTTGTTTGAAGGTAGGCAATATTATGCAAAAGCACAGGAAAAAGTAGGAAACCGTAAGGTTAAAAAAAATTAAAACATAAAATACTGAGATGTGGAAAAATGTGGTTAAGCATTATTCACTATTCCCCTCCATGGGTTCTATTCTATACATTGCAAGCAGAACTGCTAAGTTTGTGGCTAAGGCAGTTGACTAAGGACCTGTTATATCAAACAGATTATAAAGGTGATATATTTACCTGAATGTTGATTGCTTATATTTAACACACATGGTTTCTTTTATACATTTTATCCTGGACTTCTACCTATATTTTATTTTTGTTTTGCATTTGATCTGATTGTAAGACTAATCAATCAATAAGCTATCTGTTTCACTGCATACTTTTTCTATTCTTGCAAACTATTGCTTCCATCATACCCATACATTGATTCATATATTACTTTTTGTTTAAACTTCTCATCTCACTCTTGAAAATCTCATCATTCAGTCCATTTTATTGGCCTTCCCTCTCCTTTTAAGTATTTCCTTCTTCATTATTTGCGAGTGGTATAAATAGAGATATATTCATTCTTCATTCATTCTGTCTGTATGACCAAGTAATCTCAATAAACTTCTGCATCTTCTTTGTATTCAATTCACATTCCTTCAGTATCTCTTTATTCTTCATCCAACCTCTTGTTTTATCTCTTCTTAATATAACATTAACATACTTCTTACATACTCCAATTCTCACTACACATTCAACTTTTATTTTGTCCTGCTATACTTATTTTCATATAACAAAATGGGTTGAAGCATTATCCTATACACTTCTGTTGACAAGCATTCATTTTTCACATATTATCCACTATCTATCTACCAGCATGTGCATGCCTTAAACTTCTCCATTTTTCATCCTTAGTAAACATTCTTCCAAAGTATATACATAGGCATCAATTTCAAAACAGCACTCAACCTTCAAATGCACATAAGTGTTATGACAGCATGGTTTACAATCATTTGTATACCGTTGTTTGATTTCAGTCAGAAATACTTCTCAATCCCATTAAGAAATAATTTCCCACTATGGAATATATATGGAAACCTTAACTATGACCTTTTCCCAAGGAAAGAAAATTGTTTTATGTCTTTACATCATTTTGGAAATAAAAATGTAGATGATGGATGAATGAGTTCCAGTGCTCCCAAATTCTGTGGCTTTATTGTTTTCCACCATGGAAAACAACCAAACCAGAGCTGCAAATGAAAATACAAGGCATTTCATTAACAATTTTAATTACTAGCTGTTTATACAGTAGGCAACTCTTGTTGAGTGTTTTGTGAACTCCTACAATTAATCCCCTGCAATTAAGTTTGTTATGACATAACTTTGAATGAAAAGCACATGCTTCTGAGCCCTGGTGTTTGAATTTATGCAAATTTATTAATGCATGCAAATTTGCAGTTTCCTGGATTTTTCTCAGAAGTTACTGGCAGTTATTCATTTGTGAGTATTATGTATAAAAATGAATGACTGATGCCAGTAGTCATCTGCTAGGAACTATATGGAAAAATTATCTCATTTTTTAAACTTCTTTTTGCTTTCATCCTAGTGGTTTCATAGTGTGCAAGGAATATTCAGTTTGATAACTTTTTCCTAACAGACCTGTTTAATGGGGTACTATTATAATCACTCAGCATGTAGAACTAGCAAGCTGACTAAAGATGTTAAGTTTTCCCAGCAAGTACACGTAAGCTTGGAAATCTTGTAAGGGCATAGAAGGAAAGCTTCCTCCCTACTTCCCTTCCCAAATAACTATGATTTCATGGCGTGAAACAAATCATGTATTGCCCCAATAACTAGATTTATGCTTTTCACCTAGCATATTTCTACTAAGGGAAAACAGAAAGGGTAAACTAACTTAACCACAAAATGTAAATTTCTGTTGCTAAGTGCAACATTTGTTAAGTGAATTTTGTCCCATTTTATGACCTTTCTTGGCACAGCTGTTAAGTGAATCATTGCAATTGTTAAGTTAGTAACGGTTGCTAAGAGAATCTGGCTTTCCCATTGACTTTGCTTGTCAGAAGGTTGCAAAAGGTGATCACATGACTCAGTGACACTGTGACCGTCATAAATATAAGTCAGTTGCCAAGCACCTGAATTTTGACCACATGCTGCAAAAGTCATACATGTGAAAAATGGTCACAAGCCACTTTTTCAGTGCTGTTGTAACTTCGAATGGTCTTAAGTGATCTGTTGTACAAAAGTTGAGGATTACCTGTAATAGGAAAGAAAGAGAAAGCTGTTCCACGTAATATGCATAGTATGTCCTCTACAAAGGATATCAGGCTGTAAATAGTGTAAAGAGTTGAAGAGTTTTTAAATTCTAATTAAGCAGGCTCTAATTAATGTTCAGTATTATTGACATCTTGCTGACATACTCTCAGCTTGTGAGAAGCAAGAACCATGTTTCTTGTTTTTTTTCTGGTCTTCTTACCAGCATCCCCATGCTCACAGAGGAGAGAGCCCTTTGGAGTTCATGCTAAATTTGATAGGTTCTTGAAGGTCGCAGACGATATTGATGTACTGTAGAGTGGAGTAGTCAATGATGCAAAAGGAGATTTAAATTTGGAAAGATATTTTGGATGGTTTTAAATTTTTCATATTAAATGTTTTGCACCTCCACTGCTGATTTTTAGCTATCATGCCTTAAAAATTCAATGATCTGTAAAATTCAGGGGGAGGAGGACTTCAAGGGCACAGAAAAAGAGATTGAGGCCCAGATCAAAGGTTGCCTACTTGTTTTTGAAACTTGTTCAAGAACAGTTTGGAGCGGATGGTGTGTAGGCAGGTGTTCTTTTTTGTGATTGCATAGATACAAATCAATATTAAACCATTTAATCAGAAGCAAAAAACAATCATTTATTCTAAAAAAAAAGGATGGAGTTAATAAGATGCTTGAATAGTTCTCTGACCCATTAAAAAAACCCAGCATAGCTGCTACTACTAAATCAAAAGTCCTTTTGTTTGCTTCTATAGCAGCAATAATAAAATAATCACACAGGAATGTCCTTCACAGACACAATTGTCTGTATGAGGCATTCACATGAAGAACAAAGATACGAATTTTTCAGGATTTGCAAAGATGATCACAAAGGAAAAATATTCTATATAATCTACAATATCACACTGTAGACCCCTACAGATGTTTTAATAAATTTAATTTTCTTTAACATGGGAAGGAAGAGTTGTCATATTAGTGGTTTCAACCTTATGGGCAACTGATGATAAGTGTTAGTTTGCTGCTTTGAGACATGGATGAAAAAACTCTCAGGCCTGGTTACTGAAGTGGTATATTTGCGTTCAACCATTTAGTTCAACAAGAGGTTTCTTTTATTTGCTGTTTCAGAAGCAAACTACTGTGGCAAGACTAGAAGGATGCTATAGATGTATTATTAACACATCACGATCATAAGCCAAGTTTATGTTCTCAGCAGAGAGAAGTTGAGACTTGTTAACACACTATATTTGCATTTTAAGGCATATTGCTAACATTAACAAGTTTACATAATATTTTAAAATATAAATTTACCATTTGAGTTAACTCTCTTTATAATGCACTGGTGCCTTTTGCCGTGATTGCCTAAAGCTGCATAAAGAATTACATACAAGCAGGTAAGATAATAATGAAACAGTTCTTTAATGGTGTCATGAGTATTGTAGTGGGTTGGAGGAAGACCAGAACCAGGCCTTGGGTGCTCCTGACAGCCAGCCTCCTTAGCACAACTAATCAAAAGGCATTGTGTAGCTTTTCTAAAGAGGTTCATAAAATTCTATGAATAATTCATGAAGTTTTCCACTCATAAATACCCATGATAGCTGAGCTACAGCACTGGATGCACTGACTACTTTATACTGATTGGGGCTGAAGGTCTTAATTACTATTTGAAATTTGGCTTTTTGTCAAAATGAAAGCTGGTTTTCGGAAATGTAGCAAAAGTGTGAGTGGGTAGGCTTCTAAAGCAAGGAGCACTAAGCACCTTGTTAAAAAAGCTGATGATGGTAGAATGATATGTTTGCACAACTGAAGATTGTACAATTGAGGAATTTCCTATAGGGCAGATATTCCAGTTTATGCAGGATATTAAGGACAACTCTATGCAATGAGTGTTTAGCCTATGCTTGAAAATTTCTAACAAGAAAGAGCCCACCAAGGAAGAGAGGACAGATAATTTGTAACAGATAGAAGGCCAACTGGTGCTTAAAAACACTAAAAAGCTGTTTCTTGTTATAGTGATCTAAAATAACCCCAACAAAAAGCTGATACTGGAACATTTAAGACATCATAATGCTGTTATTATGAACCATCTGTCCATCTGTTTCTTGTCTTGAGCAAATAATTATAAACTGCAGTCTGCCTAGGAAGAAAAGCAAGGCCATTTCCAAACATAGTTAGATTCTTAGCATAAGATGGCTCTTATTGAATTGTTGTTCTCACCTATTAAAGGTAATTCTGGGAAAATAGATAAAAAGCATTAACTGAGAGACAACTGCAGTTCTAAATAAAATAGAAAGAAGATATCTGGGACCTTTTATGGAATCAAAGTAGGTCTTCAGAGGAAAGCAGGATATAACACAACACCTTCTTGGGTTTTTCAGATATACTGTAGATTCTGTTAGTTTTTCTTGTGTTGCTTTCCTTAAATCACAGCAGTATACTTTGAGTGTTTTAATTTCACAAAATGCTATTATGAAGTATTATTTATACAAAATAATTCACAGCTTGAAGGATAAAGTGCCAAGAATAATCAATTTTGTTGATTTATTTGCTTGTTTTAAGAAAAAGGAAATGAAATGCAACAAAAGCCTTAGCAGCAACCGAATAAGATGTTAAGGCTCTGTTCACACAATTTGTATTAAGTTAATTGAATAAACCATAATGAACTTTATTGCTACAGTGTGGTAAGCCATAAAAAGTTATTTAAAAAACATAATGGCTGGCTTCAGCAACACACTAAGTCCAAATCCAAACAATCATACTGTGTTGTATCACAGTGTGTGAGCCCAGGCACTATCTGATGATTTCACAAGTTGAAGAAAGCTGTTTCAGTCTCTCTGTTTGTTTCAATGTTACAGTTTGAGATTGTTACTGTTTTAAACAGTAACATGCTGACTTACCGTATTAGCGATATTGTGAAAATGTATCATGATAACAAGTAACTAGTTAGGCTAGAGCAGCGGTTCTCAACCTATGGGTCGCGACCCCATTTGGGGTCGAATGACCGTTTCGCGGGGGTCGCCGAACGCCATTTTTTATTTTATTATTTTCGTCGCACGCGCGCCATGCATGCACGGATCGGGCTGTCACGCGCGTGCGCCGCGCATGCACAAATCGGCCCATCACGGTCCACCTTTTTTTTCGTCGCGCACCGCGCATACGCAGTTCGGGCCATCGCACGCCGCGCATGCGTGGATCGGGCCGTCGCGGTCCGCCATTTTTTGTTGTGCGCACGCCATGCATGCGCAGAGCAGGCCGTCACGCGCGCGGTTCGGGATCACGGCGCAAGTGGTGTCTCAACCTGAAAAAGGTTGAGAACCACTAGGCTAGAGCCCGAGTAAGGGACAGCACGTTGGCCCAGAGATGAAGATGTTTGCCTCCCTTTTGGAAGGTTGAAAGCTCTATCTTAGGCAGTGATAGATGTTTCTCTATCAGGATGCAAAGAGAAAATATCTGCTGCAAACTCCATCTACGTGTCAGGAAGGCCATCCAGCCAGTAAACGCTCAGCTTCATTTAGTCACCCGAGTCCACTCTGTTAAAAAGGAATTACAGGTCATAAAAACAAAAAAAGAAAAAAAAATAGGTTCCATCTTGTTTGTTTTGCATAAATTATTGATTATATTGTGAACTGCCCTGAGTCAGTTGAAGTTGAATAGAGCCTAATTTTAAATAAATGTTTATCTAGTTATATTGTTATCAAGTGCCTGAGAAGATTTTAAGCAGCATAAAGAGGTGTCTGTGATTTACACAAAAGTGTGGTCTGCCTAATAATGTTAACTTTGTTACATGCTGCCAGCAATTTTCACAGTACAATTGTTCTGCAAAAAAAAAGAAGAAGAAGAAATCTCATGGTCTATTGTATCCCCAATCCAAAATAAGCAAAATTAACAAATATTTCCCTAAAAAACTCAATAGCTATGAATTATAGTAAAATTAAGGCTATTATAGATTAACATTCTTGAAAAATAACTGAATTGATAAAATAAAAGGGTTTTTCTTTCAACATATAGTTGAAAGATACAATAAATATACACTTTTTGTGTACTTTTAATATCTGTTTTTACATCTACTGAAACAAAAAAGACATTCAGTATTTACCCGGAGAACTGAAGAAATCTAGTGCCAGAAAGTTCTTCCTACATTCAATCTGTCTTCAGAAATTAGAATCTAGCAATAAATCTTCTCACCATACACCCTACCCCATTAGTTCTTTAAGATATTTTACTGATAAAAAATATTTTTCAATGTGAATAACTATCTAAAATGTATTTTTAATCTTACTCTTAGAACTTCTTCCATGCAATTTAAAATAAAATAGATGCCAATAGACTACAGTATTTTACAAGACTATTTTAAGAAAATGTCATATGGTTTCAGATTCTGATGGAGATTTGGTGGAAAATTTACTATTTTATTTGCTTTAATTGCCCTATTTTTTCTGACATTTCATCTAGATTTTTGGACTTAGCTGTTAAGAAGGAAGCTGGCAGCCTTATATATATATAAGGCAGCCTTATATATATATATATATATATATATATATATATATATATATATATATATATATATATATATATATATATATATATATATATATATATATACACACACACACACACACACACACACACACACACACACACATACAGACAGACAGACAGACAGTTAGATAGATAGATAGATAGATAGATAGATAGATAGATAGATAGATAGATAGATAGATAGATAGATAGATAGATAGATATAGGTCTTTGGTTCTTCGGGTTTTCTCCCACGTAGAATTTAAAGTGTCTTGGCGACGTTTTGTCAGTAGTCAGGGAGTAAGGATATGTGTCAAGTGTTTATTTTTTAGATTGCACCCTGTAAACCCAAATATGGGAGGAAGGAATCATTCTTTCCTTTTGCTTGTTTCAGCTCAACCCAGAGCCATCTTGCAAGCACAAATATATATATATGTTGTTTAAAATTGTTGACAAAGAAATAAGGGATTTCTGATATAGCCATTTTGAGTTTCTTAACTCTCTTCAGTCAGAACTCACCCTTCCGGGATTCGAACCTGGGCAGTCTGCATGCTAAACAGATGCTTTAACCTATTGAGCCACAAGTTCTCTCCCGCTTTGTCAGTAGTCAGGGAGTAAGGATATGTGTCAAGTGTTTATTTTTTAGATTGCACCCTGTAAACCCAAATATGGGAGGAAGGAATCATTCTTTCCTTTTGCTTGTTTCAGCTCAACCCAGAGCCATCTTGCAAGCACAAATATATATATGTTGTTTAAAATTGTTGACAAAGAAATAAGGGATTTCTGATATAGCCATTTCGAGTTTCTTAACTCTCTTCAGTCAGAACTCACCCTTCCGGGATTCGAACCTGGGCAGTCTGCACACTAGGCAGATGCTTAAACCTCTAAGCCACAGGCTCTCTCCCGCTTTGTCAGTAATCAGGGAGGGAAGATGTGTATATAGTGTTTCTTTTTTAGATAGCACCCTGTAAACCCAAATATGGGAGGAAGAAATCATTCTTTCCTTTTGCCTGTTTCAGCTCAACCCAGAGCCATCTGCAAGCACAAATATATATATGTTTTTAAAATTGTTGACAAAGAAATAAGGGATTTCTGAGATAGCTATTTCGAGTTATTTAACTCTCTTCAGTCAGAACTCACCCTTCCGGGATTCGAACCTGGGCAGTCTGCACACTAGGCAGATGCTTAAACCTCTAAGCCACAGGCTCTCTCCCGCTTTGTCAGTAATCAGGGAGGGAAGATGTGTATATAGTGTTTCTTTTTTAGATAGCACCCTGTAAACCCAAATATGGGAGGAAGAAATCATTCTTTCCTTTTGCCTGTTTCTTTGTCAACAATTTTAAAAACATATATATATATTTGTGCTTGCAGATGGCTCTGGGTTGAGCTGAAACAGGCAAAAGGAAAGAATGATTTCTTCCTCCCATATTATTCCTCCAATAATATATATATATTATTCCTGCCATCTATTTTTTCTCTATTGTCAACTGTAGTAATCTTTATTTCCACTTCTCTGGCCACTGTACCCTATGAACTGGACACATTTTTCATTTACTGCCAACACATTTATGCGGGTTTTGATGCTTTTAACAATTCTACAATAGTCTACTTCACACTGTGTGCTTTCTGTAAACAGTGCTTGTGCAGAACACAATTTTCCACTGTAAAGACAGACCTTAGGCCTCTTTGTCTTTGGAGCCAGGGACAACAAAACTTGCCTCCTGAACTCCGAATAAGAAAGTCTTGTACAAAAGAGAAAAAAAATGCCAACACAGACTAAAATAGCTTAAGGTTAAATTGTGACCTAAAACACTTGATTCATAGGATCCAGAGCATATGTCCAAATACTTCTGGCTTGTATCATCTACCTAGGGACTATGAATTACTCATCTGGCACGTTCACTCATGCATGCAACATTTACACAGCAAGCAAAGTATATCCTTCATAAATACCTTGCTCGGTTTATATAATGAAAGAAAGCAAAGAATACATTTAAATATATTTTACTTAATTTTATTTTAGGAACTTTGCAAGTGTTTACTTGAAGAACTTTACTGTATAGAAAATAAAAGTGGTAGGAACAGAATAAGAATATATCTAGATGCAGAATCAAGAGTTGTATGTCTAATCTGCTCTGTGTTCATCAAATATACCTTATCAGGGCTTTTTTTCTCATAGAATGCCCAGAACGGAGTTCCGGCACCTTTTTTGGATGGAACCTTGTGGGCTAGGCAAGGCGGGTTGTATGATGTGTGTGAGTTCCGGCACCTTTTTTTTATATAGAAAAAAAGCACTGTACCTTATATGGAAAGATGAAATAGGTTTAAAAGGCTATTGCCAAAAAAGAAAAGCTATACATTAAGCTGAGAGGAATGGCCACCTGTCAGAAAACATATGATAAGATCCCCTCCACCAAGCAACTAAAAATGAAACCCTTCTACTCCCTCAAAGGTTGACTTTCTTTTGAAGACTTCATCACATTGGTTTAGACCAGGGGTAGGCAACCTTGGCTCTTTTATGATTCGTGGACTTCAACTCCCAGAATTCCTGAGCCAGGGTTGCCTACCCCGGTTTAGACTCACACCTGGACCCTCATTTAGGCTTCAGACAGCGCCTTCACAGCTTGGCTTCATTCAGGTTTGAATTCATTCAAGCAACTCTCCAACTTTAGGTCTTTTATGATTGGCAGATAGGATGCTGTATATATATGCCCTCTCTTCCCTATTCCATTAGCTTTCCAGGCTCTAAGCTACTTATGACTCCTCACTTACACTTACAGAGAAGATAGCATTTTAGCACATTTGTATTGAGGGCAGTCCAACAAGGTCACACAAATATAAGCTAAGCAATAGCAATTATAACAGTTTATTTCTTCTAATAAGAGAAAGAACAAGAAAAAGAATTTTAAAGGCATTATAAAGTAAATATAGGCATTATTGTAAGCCCAATACATAAAAATATAATAAAAATAGATTCAAATCTAATAACTGAAACAATAGAAACTGTCTGTAGCAAACCCTTAGATGTGAAATGTATAAATAAATATTTTATCAACAATGGAAGTGCTGTGTTTCTTCTTTGTCATTCAGTATCATACTGTAATTTAAAATCACAGTATGGATCGGGTAAATGAAGGCTACTCAGCATGTTGTAAATCTTGTGTGGGTTCTAAAACGTATAGTTAAACTGCAAGCTTGGGGTATGTTATATTATATAGCTATGATCTTTGCAAGCACTAGCGTAGCTTTACACTATGTGAAAAAGATTTTTTTTTAAGAATGAGAAAACATGATCCAGTTTAAAAGCTATTTGATGCCCTACTAATGTAAGTGAGCATAACTTGATTAATTTTATGGCACTGACAATAATCTACTATTTATTTTAACTTTGTTTTATAATTGTGTGCCTAACTATGTAAAATATATATTTTATAAAAATGCATATTTTTCCCTTCTTCCTACCTTCATCACTTCTTCAGTAAGATAGTTACAGATACATGTAAGACTGGAGTTATTTCTCAGCATTTCTCTTCCCTTAGCGGTCTACTTCTTTAAAACTATTGTCTTCTACTGTTGCCGCTCATTTTTCCTTATTTCTCTATCCATTCCCTTGCCAGATAGAATCTCACTGAACCATCGCTTTTCTATTATTTTGCTTTGCTTATTTCCTCTGGATTAAAAGGGAGAAGAATAAGTGAGAAAGTGAGTGGCAATAATAAGAAGCAAATGAGCAGCTATGTGAACAGGTCCCAAAAACTTTATGATGGACTCTCCAATAAAGTACGAGTTTTTCAGATTTCTCAGCAGCTTTGCTTTTTTAAAGAGGAAGGCAGAAGAATGTCCGTGTCATATTCCTAGAAATGGCCAGATTGCAAGCCTAAGGTGTCTCCTATCTCCAATTTTTGTGTTCTTCTCAAGACTTCTTTGTTACAGTTGGGCTAGGCAGTTTTCTATTACAACATAGAAATGAAATCCTTCCCTCTGAATGATATCTTGGAGTTTGAGAAAGGGTCTCCAAAAGGTTTGCATTTCCTCTGTTGTTTTTCAATATCTGAAGGAGCTTCGAGTCTAAAAACTGTATTTTAGAAAAAGTACACCAATGAGTTACTTGCCTACTGTTAAAAAATGCCAAATTCTGAAACCAGTATAGACATATTGATTATGTTTTGGTAGGACTCATTGTTCGAGAGGTAAGCATTGAGATTTCACGGCAACAAGTTGAAGAACTCTTTGGACCTGAAGATTACTGGTGCCAGTGTGTGGCTTGGAGTTCCGCAGGCACAACCAAGAGTAGGAAGGCCTATGTCCGTATTGCATGTAAGTATTTCCTTCTTTACATTACTAGAAAGCTTTTTTTTAATAAATACTGTAATCAAATTAAAGTTCTTTCATTACTTTGCTTTCTGTCAGAATCTGACCCAGTGGAATTTCACTCAACTTTTATTTTTGTCAGCATTTATGCTTGAGTAGAATTCTAAAAAAAATTGTATCCCAAATTATGTTTGATCAGTGTAGCATGTATACTTTAGCGATTTTGCTATAACATCATAGATATACTTATTGTACATATAGATATTTACTGTAATTTCTTGTTTAAAGTGTTCTTTCCTGAAAGATAAATGAAATTATTTATCAGATTTTTTAAAACTCTGCCTTTGTTACTTTATAAGCAACTCAAGATGGTGAACATACATAAAACTCCTTCCTCCTTCTATTTTCCGTACTAGAACAGCTCTGTCTGATAGAATGGGCTAAGAGAGAGTGACTAGCCCAAGGTCACCTAGTTGGCTTTCATTTTATTTATTTATTATGAAATGTATTTGCCACCCATCTCGTAGCCAATGACTCTGAGCAGCAAATCAAGTCTCCTGGTTTCTAGGCCAGCTTATTAACCACTACACCAATTGGCACAGACTTATTATCTCTTCTTTTAAAATGATTATTATCCCACTAATCAGTCAGTAAGTCTTCTTGTTTGTTGTCCATTTCTGACAAGTGTAATTCCTGAAGTTGAAAAAAGGGCTACCATAACACATTTTTATTGTACTGCATCTACCATGTTTTCCCGAAAATAAGACAGGGTCTTATTTCAATTTTTTTGCCTCCAAAAGAGGCACCAGGTCTTATTTTCGGGGGGTATCTTTTATACTCACCAAAGGCACCGACAGCCCCGCCCAGCCAGTCCACTTCTTTTGTGGCCAAAGGAGCAGCTTCATTTTGCAGCTGCATTCTGGCCTGCATTTTGCAGTCAGGCCTTTATGGAAGGCCTCTGCAGCTGAGTACGAGCTATGGATTGAATCCATAGCTCGGTTGTTGGTTGCAGTGGCCTTCCAGAAAGGCCTGTGACTGAGAAATTCAGGCCTGGCTGAAGAAAATGTTTCAAAAGTCAGCCAGGGAGAAGAGGCCTGGCTGCAAGGTAAATGGGTGCGGGGCACGTGGGGCAGCTCCACACTCCCACCCCACCTTGATTTTTAGGTGTGTGCCTCTCCCCAACACTAGGGCTTATTTTGGGGGTAGGGTTTATAGTAGGCCCACCCCAAAAATCAAGCTAGGGCTTATTTTTGGGGTAGGCCTTACTTTCAGGGAAACATGGTAGTTTTGTTATTGCTTTTAAAGTAACACTTAATATATGTTGCCAGTACTTTTGTGATATTCCTTTTAAGATCAAAATTTCATCAACAGTACAAAGTAATTCAAATCTAAGTGAAAAGAAAAACCATACTTCAAAAAGTATACACTCTTCATTTTAGTGTAAATGGGGAGATAGGTAGCTATATAAATTTGATTAATGATGAGCAACGCCACAGCCTAGAGGTAAAGATACTTTTCTCCCACTCAGAAGTTTGATCTCAGGCAGTGGCAGATGTTTTTCTGTTAGGGTGCAAAGAGAAAATATCTGCTGTGAACTCTGCATAAGTGTCAGGAAGGGCATCCAGCCAGTAAACTCTCAGTTCCACTCAGTCACCCTGACTCTACCCCAAAACAAAGGGATTAAAAGGTCATAAAAAGAAAAAAAGATTAATTATGTAGCACCACCTCCAAAAGGACCACTAAAGTCCGGGCCCTCCTGGCCTCCTCTTTGGCTGGCTGCCAACCCAAGGGATCTCTCATGTTGGCACCTCTGCCTGACAGGGCACATAGCATGGTGATGTTCAGTCATGGTTTGCAGCCACACACATAGGGAGGTGATGGTCAATGTCTTTCAAAGGTAACTCACGTGGGATAATGATAGTTGACCTCAGGCAGTAAGACTTACAGGAGGCGATGGTAGTCAAGTCCAGGTAGCAGCAGCTGGCATACAATAGTAGTAGTCGATCCCTAGTATCAGCAATCTGTTTAGGACGATGTTAGCCAGTCTCTGATAGTAGCAACTTGCCTATGACAATGTTAGTCAGTCTCTAGTAACAGTGACTTGCCTAGGGTGTGGTAGTCAGTCTCTGGTGACAGTAACTTGCCTAAGACAATGTTAGTCAGTCTTTGGTAACAACGACTTGCTTCGAGCAAGGGTAGTCAGTCTCTTTCTGGATCTCATAAAGGCCCTCCTTTATCCACTGTCCTCGTCTGTCTCCGCCCTCACTATATGTAATCCCCCCCTTCCCTTCCTTATCCCCTTTTTGCCTCCTCCAGCGGATCCTATAAAAACACCTCTACTTCCCACTAAAAGACATACCCTCAACCTGGTCAAACTCTTTCCTGGCTCTCTCTTCGCCCAGTTGGCTCCAACAAGGGAGAAGAAATAAAACTTACCAACCTACTCTCTCTCCCTCTCTTTGTCTGGCCTTTTTACTTTCTCTCTATCTCTTCGCTTAGCTAGCTCTGGATGGCAGGCTCCATTAAGATAAGCTCTCTCTCCTTTTCCTCAATCCCAGTCTCCTGCCAAAAAAACCCTCCCTCCACTCTCTTTCTCTTCCCCCCTCCCATCTGCTTCTTCCTCATTTTTCTTCCCTCCTCAGAGCCATGCCCCACAGCAGCTGCCGGAGCTCCTCGTTTCCTTGCTGGATCGGCAAAACTACCGCAAAACCTCTCAGCTGGCCCCATTCTAACCCCAGCTCTGCTACACACTCCACCCACCCAAAAATTCTTTGGTCCCCCAAAGAATAAAAAATAGTTACTGGGAACCTAAGGTGTCCGGAGGTAAATCAGAATTTTGTCTAGCAATGAGTATCACTTCTTCTGTGCTGTGGCCCAGAGCATTCTATGTCAGTCTTCTAGCTGGGTGTATCACCTGCCTTGGTCTCTGTACTTTGGGCTGAGCAATAATACGAGGGTCATCCTCCCATGACTTTCCACCCACAAAGATCTCCGGGGCTGAAGGCCCGTTCTCTAATTCTGGCAGTTATGGAGCATGTGGAATAACTGTAGGTCTATCTCTATAGACTCCTCTAGCCCTTGGGCCTCTGGAGCTAACGGCACTTGCTCCTATCCCAACAGCTTCCCAAACTGTTCATCCGCCTCAGATTCTATACACATCCTCAAAGATTCATTCTTCTTCCAGACCACCACTATGCATAAGGGTTTCGAGATTCCCTGATGATTCCAGTTCACTTCAACTCTGCTAAATGCTCTCTAAGATCATCTAAGTCACTCAAGGCAATCTGCCGGGATCTCTCTCAAAAGGGCTTATCCTCCTGTAAATGGATTATATGTTGGGTGCTCCTAGCACAGCTCACATCAAACTCATCTTTTGAGAACAGATGTTGCCACCTCCAAAGCTGGTCTCTAGCCCTCTCTCGCCACTCTTGGGAAAGCTGCATGTTCTTAGGATAGAACTGATCTATTAAAACCTCACCCTCAGTCTTTTCCCTAGAATCAGAAGGCGCAATTGGGATGGCTGGTCTCACATGCCCCAACAACATCCAATCTCTCAACCTCACAGGGAGGTTCGTAATATTTCGGACTCCAATTAAAATCCGTCCTCTGACCTGCTGTAAGGCCTTTGTAGAGACCACCTCTGGAATTACCTCCACTCCGGCATTCTGCCTTCTAGGATTGGATTTGAGGATGAGGTAAAGGTCAGGCTGTTCCCAATCTAATCTGACAGAGGCCCGCAAGCATGCCACTTCCCCTGGTTGTAATATTCTCTTTGCTCGATCTAATTTCCACAATCATCCCACCCCCTCTGCCAGGGCGTGTTGGTCCCGCACCAAATGTTGGTATTCTGTCTGCAGTGCAGGATAGACATCCCCTATAACCAAGTCATTCCCTACTGGGATAATCGAGGTGAGAAAACGCCTAATTAAATTGGTATTCGTCCCCACAATCAATGAGCCCTGACTAGCTCCTGGGGGGCAGGCACACACAATGGCAAAGGTCAAAAGTCTCTGTGTACCCAGCAATAGAGGGCCCAAATGTTAACTGGGTCGGCAAGTACCCATCATATGGGAACGTCTCATCCCAATACCCCAAATCTTCAAATCGCCCAACTTCTGTATGGGTATATGTGTCAGGTGTCTATCATAAAAATCCCAATATAATAATGTCCACTTGTGCACCTGAATCCAAGAGGCTCCTCGTATAAATACCTTCCGCTTGTAATGGCACCATTGGGGAGGGGCCCACCAGCTGTTTAGGAATTTTGGCAGTGGGAGACACAGCATCTTCCCACCTCAGAGTCACGCCCCGCTGCCAGACCCACAGCAGCTGCCAGAGCTCCTCCTTTCTGTGCCGGATCGGCAGGACTCCCGCAAAACCTCTTAGCTGGCCCATTCTCACCCCAGCTCCGCTACAATTAATAAATGTGTGACATGGAAAGTCAAGAAGAGCAAATAATGGTTCAGCACATTCAAATTAACAGAAAGATTATGAGCAGGCAGCTGAATGAAGATTCCCAGTTACCAACATCAAACTTAGGCAATTGGTATATCTATTGCCAATGAAACTGCCATCCAGAAAATAGAAGAGGCAAGTTGTGACCTCAAAGCCAAACATGATCTCCAGAGCTCCTCCAAAAATTTTAGCTGAATTGAATTATTAATGTGACAAAGGTAAAAGTAGAAAATGCATGAAAATTTATTGTGTTAACAATATTGGAAGTAATTTCTGCTGCTTTTTTTGTGCTGACTCTACTGACATGTAGGATTCTCAAGTCGTTCAAAAGATAAATGTTGTTGGAGTTCTGAAAAGCATTGCACAACTTGGCAATAAAACCTCTTAAGTTTAGTCACTTGATTCTCCATATTTATTTACTACACTGAACATAAATTGCAAAAAGTGGGAATAAGTCTGATTGTTAAACATATTGTGAATACTTCTTTTGGTGCTGAAGATTAAATGAAAATGAATAAGGTTTTATTTTTCTCAAATTCACAATTCAACTTTGAATATTTATTTCCCTTGATGGATTCATGAACTTTAGAGTTGTACCATGTAGATCCATTAATCTGTCAGAACTGAAGTGTGCTGCAACTAATGGCCTTCCATCTAGAGAAACTGTCTGCAGTCAAACAGTTATTTTATCCAAATAAAGCTTTTGACAGGATAAATACAATCCATGGTAGTAGATTAGATCTGTGTAACCATTTCATTCCATTGCTTTTAGCAGGTTGAAGAAAGAATGGATAACAGTCTATATTGCTTTAAACAGAGAAGAGAATAACATTGCAAAAAGGTCCTTAACTTACATCCATATTAATAGTATATTATTTCTTCTACTCTTTTCTTCCCTTCTTTCTTGGGCATTATTCAAGGCGAACAGAAACGCAGATATTCCCCTTACTATACAAATATTTAATTTCCATTAATTTTCAAATCGAAGACTCTCTTCTAAAGCAGTATTTGCACTGGAGATTCTCATTCTACCATCATGTGGATAAAATGAGTTTACGCTGACTTAACAATGAAAGCCAGGGCCATTACTCAGAGTTAGCCTTTCTTTGCCTTTGGGGAAGTGAAATAAACAAGTTTTGGTGAATGCTCACTGGAAACTGTCTATCAGTCTGGCATTTAGCCTGACATTTTAGTGAAAGAGAATTGCACTTCTAATAAAATGAATAAATTCCAGAAAACCCTTTTATCAGAATGTACAATTTTTCCATGAAACATTATAAAAGCTGTTAAAATAATTCATAGACAAGAATTCTTAAGACACATAAAGGGTCTTGAAATGGAGACATGCTTTGTTTCAGTATCATCTATTAAATCCTAATGTTCAAATTTCTAACTAATGTTTAAGGTTGGGATTTTTCTTTAGTTTCGTGTGTAGGGTTGTTTTATTTTTTTGGTGATGCTTGCAGGAAATTAAGATAAACAAGTGATTACATAGGTTTTTTTCCAATACCAAAGTGCACAAATTAAAAAAAAAAACTAAACTTAAAATCCAGACCTATATGTTTTATCACTTGACTGCCACATCTGGAAATGACATTCATAGATGAATTAAAACCATCATGTTTATTCTTATTGTAGCATTTTAGTCCATCAGTTGCATAAGAGTTGCATTTCATCCCTTCTATCCTGTTTCTAGCAAATGGAAGCCTACCATGTTTAAATTAAAATACGTTGAATTGACAAGTTGTCATGGTGCAATCCAACACAGCATACTTTTTCACACACCTCATTTTTCCAGTACTACCGGTAGCTAAAAACCTGCATCAGCAAGTGCATTTTGTTTCTCTTCTGTTAACCATATATGTTCTCCAGATTTAAGGTACTTATTTTACACGTGAAACTAGATTAGGGTGGTATCATACATTGTGGGTGGAATATTTTTTTTATGAAGAGCATTGAAGAGACAGCATAGGCAATCAGCATTTGTTATAGGTTGCTATCAATGAATACCTTTGAAAGGAGTACTGAAGCTGCTTCCAATTTTCACATCGCGGCAAAGCAGATGCAGGAAAGGGTCGAAAGTCGCCCCCTAGAGGCAGCAAGCAAAGAGGGGACCCTTGTTGATCGCAGGGGGGCAGCAGCCCTCCTGTTTGATCTGAGGAAACCTTCCAAACCAGCGGGGGAAAGACAGGCTACATACGCGTAGCCAGTCAGAAGCTACTATCAGTGGAAGACCACAAGCACTATTAAGCAATCTTACAGCAATGTGGATGAAACTGGGTGAGACCTAAGCCTCTCTTCATGACTTTAAGACCTCTTCCTGAAAATCTACCCAAAGCACTCCCCCCAAGAAGGAGGGAAAGGGAATTTCCACCCCATTCCCCCAGGAAACTGGCAAATTAATTACTTGGGGAAAAAGGAGAAACCTATAAGACTAATATATATGTGTGTGTGTTTATGATTTTATCCTGGTGATCACCTTATTTTATTTCACATTATATATATGAATGACTTGGAAATTTGGGGACTAAAAGTGTTTCTAAGACCTTTTTTTTTAAAAAAAGGACTTGAAAAGTTTACAATATACATTTTGAATTTAAAAACTGAAAAATGGGGTTGATGACATCTAGTGGTGAATTACGGCACTACAACTTATTTATGGCTAAAAGAAACCTGACTCGAAGCCCAGAGCTAGATAAGACTTTGGCTGGCCTTGAAGCTTTTACTTCTGAGAATTGCAGCTGAGAAAAAGGAACTGACTCTGTGTGGCAGACACGATAATATTATTCTAAAATTGGCTTGTCTGAACTATGAACACAAATACTGACTTTCAGAACTGTATTGTGGAACTATTTTCCTGTAGAAGAAACATACACTATTGCCTGATATGATGGAATACTTTGGATTATAAATCTTGATTGTTAAACAACCTTTAATGGTTCTTTTTTCTCCCTGGACAGAAAGGATATTTTTCTCATTGTACAGAAAAATTTGAATTTTACTTATATCTGCTTAGGGGAGGTTTAAAAATGGCTAGTTGGTTGGATAAATTTATAAAGGCTATTTACAAAAAATAAAATGGATGTTCCATACTTAGCTCTAAATAGTAAAAGACCATCCTTAACATCTGTCTCCAGAAACCTCAGTTTGCCATATCACCAAGAAAATACTGATGAGCCACAGAAAGAAATTCTCTCCATGTTGAAATTAATACAAGAAACTATTGCTTTAGCTCATGATGAGATTAAAAATAACACAAAGGAGATAAAAGAACAATTTTCTAATTTAAATCTACAAACTCAGAAAATAATTACAGAGAAGGATCCAGCAACCCAGAAAATAGAAGGAAAACTAGAGAATGCTGACACAAACATTGAGGATCTAAAGGAAGAAGCTAATGACCAGACTCAGATAAATGAAGACTTAGAAGACACAGCGATAATATTGGAAATGGAAAAGATATTTTACAAACCAAGGTTTCAGAACATAAGGAAGAACTGATGCAATGGAAGATAAAGCCGTTAACAGAACTGTGGAGAACTGGAGAAGGAGGGAGGCTGTTTAATGACTATCAACGGGCTAGTTCTTCCAAAAATACTTTAACTAAATTGTTTCTCTTGTTTCAAATAATATACACAAAAATAGAGGAAGAATTATTTGATGATCCAAATGCATTGACTTGGAAAGTTAGTTGGCAAAGGAAGAAAGCTAGAGTAAGACCGAAGGAAACAGAAGCTTTGATCGATTAGAGGGGATGTTATATTACCAATTAGATGTTTGAATATGGTTAAGAATAGACTGCTGGAAATAGAATTATTATTATAACTAGATAGATAGGATTTGTAATCAGAATATCGTATCTTGGTATGAAAAGGGAAATAAGAATATGCTAAGAACTTTGAATAAGGGAAGCTTTTGGTTACCTAAATATAACTTGTTCTGAAATTATAAATGATTGGGATATTTTGAACATGGGTGGGGAATTAAAATTGAAAACAGCAAAAATAGGATATAGACTGAGTAAATGGATATTGAATGCAAATGCAATTAAGATATGCTTTGGTTAGAAAAGATATTCTAAACTGATATTATTGACACTATTAGAAAAATGTAACAAATGTTAATAGGCAATTGTATATTTACTCACAACAATAAGAATTGTATTTGCTTAGTGTGGAAAAATGTCTATTACCAGAAGAAGAGAGGATATACTGGAGGGTGTAATATTGGATTTAGTTTGAAGAAGTTTACATGTACCACGGAATCACTAATGGATTCAGTCATCACATTGTCTATTAGGCACAATTGTAAAAATAGAAAATTAATTAAAAAGCACAGCACTGAAAGGAGTACTGAACCTCAGTGCTCTATCTCGGTAGCTTCTGGGGCCTAAGCTTTATTATTATTTTATAGCACTTCTGAAAAGCAGAAGGCTGGCTAGGAATATCAGCACTGATATAAAAATGCTTTTTATAGATTTTTCATAGAACAGAGAACAAATTTTATAGAATAGAAACAGATTTCACAGAACAAATTGCATGATTTATTTCATGTACAGTAAATCACTCATCTTGTCTATTAAAACTATGCTGTCATGAGTTTAATAGGGCTTGTGCTGTATGTATGTGTGTGTGTATATATATGTATATGTATATGTATATGTATATGTATATATATGTGTGTGTGTGTGTATATATATATATATATATATATATATATATATATATATATATATATATATATATATGTTTGTTTTCTGAGGTTTTCGCGGGTGTTTGTATGTAGGTCTTTGGTTCTTCGGGTTTTCTCCTACGTAGAATTTGAAGTGTCTTGGCGACGTTTCGACGAAGTCTCATTCGTCATCTTCAGGCTGGTGCTTTCGGCTTCGTGCTTCTAGGAGCAATGTGTGATTGTAGCTGTTTCTTCCTTTTAACTGCCAGTGGGGGTTTGAACTGATTGGCTGGGAGCTCGGCTGTGTTCTGATTGGGTGGAGGTGTGTTCTGATTGGTTAGGGGCTTGGCTGTGCTCTGATTGGCTGGGGGAGTGTTCTGTTTGGGTGGGGGCTTTGTTGTGCTCAGGTTAGTCTGAGTTACAGGGGGATTAGAGATGGTGAGCTGCATAGCTGTTTGGCTTCGCGTTCGTGGTCGTGCCTCATCTTCATGGTGGGTGTCAGTTTGTTTCATGTATGGATTGGAGGGGTTTAAGGTGGCTAATGATGCAGCTGTGGTCTGGCTTCTGGTTTGTGGTCATGCCTCATCATCGTTGTGGGTTTGGGTTTAATTTTTGCCTGGATGTGTGGTGGTGACATCCTGTGTGGTTTTTGTGAGTGTAGGTATGGTGTCATTCTTTGTGTTATGGACTCGTTTGTCAATAAGGGCGGGTTTCCAAATGGCTGGTAGATGGGAGGTATCAGCTCGTTTGTTCATGCTGTGAGGGCGTTTTTCTATCTCGATGGCTTCTCTGATTATTCTGTTATTAAAGTGTTCAGTTTTGGCAATAGTTCTGGTCTTTTTGAAATCAATTTCATGTCCTGTGGCTTTAAGGTGTTGGACCAGGGAAGAAGTTGGTTCCTCTTTTTTGACTGAGTTTTTGTGTTCTTCAATGCGTGCACTTTTCTTCTGTTGGTTTGTCCGATGTATGTGGTGGGGCAAGCAGTACATGGGATTTCATATACTACTTGATTTTCTAATTCAATTTTGTCTTTGGGGTTTCTTAGGATGGTGGATATTTTTCTGTTTGTGCAGAATGCTGTTTTGATGTTATGTTTGTGCAGGATCTTGCTGATTCTGTCTGTGGTGCCTTTTATGTATGGGAGGAGGGCTTTGCCGTTTTCTTCTCTGTCTTGGATTTTAGTGGGAGTTTCTTTTTGGATTAAGTTGGAAATCTTATTTCTTTGAAATCCGTTGGATGTTAGTACATTAGTGAGAGTGTGTAGTTCGGTTTTTAGGTGTTGTTCGTCAGCTAGGCATTTGGTTCTGGAGATGAGTGTCTTGGCTACGGAGTTGATCTGTGCTGGGTGGTGGTGTGAGAGTGCGTGCAGATAGCGGTTTGTGTGTGTTTTCTTCTGGTAGATGGTGTGTCCTAGGGAGCCATTGGATTTCTTGTAGACTAAGACATCCAGGAAGGGAAGTTGGTTATTAGCTTCTGTTTCCATGGTGAACTGTATTTTGGGGTGTAGGTTGTTAAGGTGTGTGAGGAAGTTGTCTAGTTTTTCTTTCCCATGTGGCCAGATTACGAAGGTGTCATCTACGTATCTGAGCCAGATTATATATATAAATATATATATATATATTTGTTTTCTGAGGTTTTCACCAGTGTTTGTATGACATTGAAACGTCGCCAAGACACTTCCAATTTTACGCAGGAGAAAACCCAAATAACCAAAGACCTACATATATATATATGAAGTCCGCATTTCTCCCACTCTCCCGGCCTTCCGAAAGAATCTTAAAACCTATCTTTGCCGGCAGGCCTGGGGATGATTGTGGGTTGTTGTGTGACTGATGAATATGTGTGGCGTTTTATTTTTTATATATTTTTTGCTTGGACTTAGATTGTAATTGTTGTTTTATATATATGTTGTAAGCTGCTCCGAGTCTTCGGAGAGGAGCAGCATATAAGTCCAAACAAAATAAATAAATAAATATGTATATGTATATGTATATATATGTAGGTCTTTGGTTATTCGGGTTTTCTCCCTTGTAAAATTGGAAGTGTCTTGGTGACGTTTCGACGAAGTCCCATTCATCATCTTCAGGCTGGTGTTTTCGGCTTTGTGCTTCTAGGAGCACGAAAACACCAGCCTGAAGATGACGAATGGGACTTCGTCGAAACGTCACCAAGACACTTCCAATTTTACGCGGGGAAAAACCCGAATAACCAAAGACGTACATACAAACATCCGCGAAAACCTCACAAAACACACACACATATACATAAATACATGCATATACATATACATACATACATACATACATACATACATACATACATACATACATGATATTTAAAGCTCAAATGAATAAACATATGCATGTTAACTATGCTTCCATATCTCCCAGTAACATTTATCTAAGTATTTATTAAGTAAAAGATGCAAGTTCTAGCATTTTACTGAGAGTATGTTTTTGGCAACAAGCACATATTTAGCCTCTGGGGAGCTTTCTGACTGTTAAATGTCAAAATAGCTATTCATTTAAAGTACTAATAATGAGTCCAAGACAAATTGAAAAATGCTGCATACGTAGTTTTAAATGCTGAAAATGTTAAATTATGAAATGTATTTGATTTTGGGTTTTTGCCAGAGTAGTCATGACAGATTGCCAGCATATCATACTTAGAGTTTTAATTGAAGTTATTGTTATCTGATGTATCAGGGTTATGTATCAGCATAGTTGGTGTGACTGTAATTAGCTTTCTACAGCAAGATTTATGGATGATAACTCCTCCTCTCTATGTTGAAGTTCTTCAAATGCTTCATTTAAGTGTGATGTATTGATTCGAGCCAACCAGGAATATATCAGAAAATTGTTGCTTATTAGCTACATTAATTGTGACACACTGGCTCTTTGTGTCATTTGATCAATATGTAACTATCAATTCATAGACTTTCATGTAATGTTTATTTATTTATTTTATTTTATTCAGGCTTCTATGCCGCTCCTCTCTGGAGACTCGGAGCGGCTAACAACATGTATATAAAACATCCAATTTCAATACAAGTCTAAACAAAAATCTAAAATACAAAGTAACACCCACTCATATTCATCATTCGATCCACAATCATCCCCAGGCCTGCCGGCAAAGATAAGTTTTAAGATTTTTACAGAAGGCCAGGAGCGTGGGAGAAACGCAGACTTCAGGAGGCAGTTGGTTCCAGAGGGCGGGCGCCACAACAGAAAGCCCTCCCCCTAGGGCCCACCAGATGACATTGTTTCACTGACGGGACCCGGAGGAGGCCGACCCTGTGTGCTCTCACCGGTCGTAGGGAAGTATGTGGCAGAAGACGGTCCCGTAAGTATCCTGCTCCCATGCCATAAAGGGCTTTATAGGTAATAACCAACACTTTGAATTGCGCTCGGAGACCAATAGGCAACCAATGCAGCATGCGGAGAGATGACGAAATGTGGGCACGACGTGGAAGGCCCACAACTGCTCGCACAGCTGCATTTTGCACTAATTGTAGTCTCCGAACACTCTTTAAGGGGAGCCCCATGTAGAGAGCGTTGCAGTAGTCAATCCTCGAGGTGACAAGGGCATGTGTGACTGTGAGGAGAGACTCCCGATCCAAGTAAGGGCGCAACTGGTGCACCAGGCGAACCTGGGCAAATGCCCCCCTCGCCACAGCTGACAAGTGATGATCCAATGTCAGCTGTGGATCGAGGAGGACTCCCAAGTTGCGGACCTTATCCAAGGGGTTTATAGATTCACCACCCAGAGTAATGGAAGGACAGATTGAAATGTCCTTGGGAGGCATCACCCACAGCCACTCTGTCTTGTCGGGGTTGAGCCTTAATCTGTTAATGCCCATCCAGACCCTCACAGCCTCCAGACACCGGCACATCACCTCAACTGCTTCACTGATTTGGCCAGGAGTGGAGATGTACAGCTGAGTATCATCAGCGTACTGATAGTATCTCACTCCGTGCCGATGAATGATCTCACCCAGTGGCTTCATGTAAATGTTAAAAAGTAGGGGGGAGAGAACCGACCCCTGAGGTACCCCACATGGGAGTAACCTAAAGGTGGACCTCTGACCCCCCACAAACACCGACTGCGACCGACCAGAGAGATAGGAGGAGAACCACCGCAGCATGGTGCCCCCCACTCCCAAACCCTCCAGCCGGCGCAGAAGGATACCATGGTCGATGGTATCGAACGCCGCTGAGAAGTCAAAAAGCACCAGGAAAGAAAACTGGCCTCTATCCTGGGCCCGCCAGAGATCATCCATCAGAGCAACCAAAGCAGTTTCGGTGGAGTAGCCGGGCCTGAACCCAGACTGCAGAGGGCCCAAATAATCGGCTTCCTCCAGAGACCGCTGGAGTGCCACCACATTCTGAACAACTTTCCCCACAAAGGGGAGGTTGGAGACCGGACGATAGTTGGTCAAAATTGCTGGATCCAGGGAAGGCTTCTTGAGGAGGGGGCGCACAAGTGCCTCCTTTAAGGGAGCCGGAAAGGACCCCTCCCTCAAAGAAGCGTTGACAATCTCCTGGATCCAGGTACGTGTCACCTCCCTACTGGCAGAAACCAGCCAGGAGGGACATGGGTCCAACAAACAGGTGGCGGAACTCACCGCTCCAATGGCCCTGTCCACTTCATCAGGCGTAACAGCCTCAAACTCGTCCCAGATGATCGGACAAGAACATGCCCCTGTCCCCTCAACTGAATCATTATCAGTCGACTCTGCTACACAATTGGAGTTTAGGTCGGCCCGGATCTGAGCTACTTTGTCTGCGAAGCAGTTGTTAAAGTCCTTGGCACTACCCTGCAAGGGAGGCCCCGTACCCCTCGGGTTAAGGAGGGACCGGGTCACCCTAAACAGGGCGGCCGGGTGAGATTCCGCAGACGCGATCAAAGAAGAAAGATACGAAGATCTTGCTGCTTTAATCACCTTCAGATAGGCTCTAATGAATGAGCTCAATCTGGTTCGATCAGATCCGGACTTACTTCGTCTCCATCGCTTCTCTAGACGTCTCTTATGGTGCTTCATCCCCCTGAGTTCCTCAGTAAATCAAGGAGACCTCCTGGGGCCAGCACCACAGAGAGGTCACAAAGGCGCAATCCGGTCAATAGCCCCCTTCGCGGCCGTATTCCATGCCGCTACCAGGGACTCTGCCAAATTGTGAATGAGGGAGCTCGGTAATTCCCCAAGCGCCGTCTGGAAACTGACTGGATCCATCAGGCGTCTGGGGCGGAACCACCTAATCGGTTCCGCCTCCCTGCGGGGAAGGATTGGGGCCGTAAAATTCAGTCGAAGCAGGAAATGATCGGTCCATGACAAAGGCAGAGTATCTAAGCCCCTTAAAACCAGATCATTACCCAGCTGTTCCAAAAGAAAAATCATATCCGGGGCGTGTCCACCCTCATGCGTCGGACCCGATACTACTTGGGTCAGGTCCATGGTTGTCATGGCGGCCATGAACTCCTGTGCCAACCCCGAGGATTCGCCAAGCAACGGCAGATTAAAGTCCCCCAAGACCATAAGCCTGGGGAACTCCACCGCCAGCCCAGCAACCTCCTCAAGTAGCACAGGCAGGGCTGATGTCACGCAGCTGGGAGGCAGGTACGCAAGCAATAAACCCACCAGAACCGCTAGGTCCAGCGTCATAAAGATGGACTCGCAACCCAGAATTTCGGAAACAGTGAGCCTGTGTAGACTGAGGTTCTCCCAGGCCAAAACAGCCAATGTTGAACCTTTTATGCAACTTTCTAATACTCTTGGTTTATAATTAATATTTTGTACAATAATAATAGCAGAAACAATGTCATTCTGATTAAATAAAGAATCTTTGAAATTATTCTTTTAAAAAAGGAAGATTGGGAAAAAAATGTCCCTATGATAATCAAAAAAAAAAAACCCCTACAAAGTGAATTTAGAAGCAGCAGTTTTAAATTTTTAAATATATGCTTTTGGACTTAGGTAAATACCTACTTTGGTTATTTTGGAGAGCTAGGCAATGTGAAAATCCTCTAATTTATGTTGGCAGGATAATTACTGTTAAATGATCAAACCCTTGGCCTGAAATGAAACAGTAACAGTGGTAAGCTTAGTACTACTGAAAACTTAATCTTAGTGAAATATGCAGAATGGTCACCACAGGTCATTCACAACATTTAAATTACAACAATCATAGATTTCTTATAAACACAGAATGCCCTTTCTAAGCTTATGTTGGGTGTAGAAGGAAAAAGGGAAGGTCTGGCCCTACAGATTCTACAGGATAGTGGAAGACCTTCTCTGTCTCCTTTATGTCCAAAGTTTCATGATTTTATCACAATTCTATTCACATTCAATCTGGATAATAAATCAAGAATTAGTAAAAAAAAAAATAGCCTGATCCAGTGATTAAAATATTTAAATGCCAAAGCCTAATGAAATGTGACTTCAGAAACTCCAACGTTTGTGACAAATACAAACAAAAATGAAACAAAATAGAAATGGCAACAATGCTGATTAATGCTTTGGTGGGGGGAAGGACACATAATTACAATATTTGTTTTTAAAGTAAGGAAATAAGAATATTTTCACACCGTTCTAAGTCCTTCCCTTCAAGTATTTTTGTAATTCCTCAGCCATTATCCTGAAACTTTAGAACAGGCAATGAATATTCCAATGCATTATGGTCTTATTGCTTGAATTAGGTATTTTAAAATTACTTAATATTTTTATTACAAAATAATCATACATTGATTATTGGAGAAGACGTGTTTATTATTTGAATGAATGGCCATCTAGAAATTATTTGAATGAATGGCCATCTAGAGAGACCATCAACCTCTTTTAAAGGTTTTAGCAGCTTCTGAGAAGGCTGTGGTAGCTCTTGTCAAGATGAAGGAGCTATAGTCGGTGTTAATATTGAAAGTACCAGAGGGTATATGAAAACAAGGTCAGAACAACCAAGCTGGAAGATTTGGAAAAACTAGTGAATATATCTATAATGACTTACCTATTTAAAGTTGTTAAAATAATTTCCCTAGAATGTCATTCTAGCTTAACCTACTTACTGTATTTATATAGCCACCCATCTCACATGAAATTAACACTCATTCCGTTACCTTCAACTTGTAAAAACCAGCAATGAATCGGACGGATTAAATAGAAATTCCTTTCTGTTGGAAATGATTCTGTAGGAATCTTGTGAAAAATATCATCATTTTGTAATGATTTCTTACACTAAATAAATTACAACAAATCTACCAATTTTTGCCTATAACAATTATTCTTACTTTTAGAGAACTTTATCAGCCTAAAAGTGAGACCCCTTAAACACAAGCAGGCCCCGTATACATTTATTATATAAATTACATTAAATGTTCATATTGATTAACATTTTCTTCTTCCTCTTCTTCTTCCTGTTCTTGTGTATATACGTAGATGTATAGGATATATATATCTAATATACTGTATGTATGCATATATTGGATGTATATATCCTATAGATACCTTTCCAGAAATAAAGGTTTCTGTAAGGTACTATTGGTGAAGCATTTCAATCTGAATGCTTAGGTTTCCTTGATAAATTATGATATACTTAAGTGGTGGGGATGTTGAATTGAAGTAAAATGCAATGTGTGTTTCCAACATTCATGTAAATCTAGTGATACCCCTTCTACCATGGATTTATCAATCTGTGTTACAGAATAAAGCTTTATCTAAATAATGGACTACATGTATCCTCATATAATCATAGATATATGTTTTAAATAGCTTATTGTCTTATAGTAAGAGAGTGATGTTACTTCATGGTAGCTAATCATAAAACCAGAAATCTGGTGGCAACTTTACTGACTAACTTATGAATTTAATAAAAATAATAAAATTTCATAAAATTCAGAAAAGGTGGTACCAGATTTCTCATTTTTACCCTCATCTTGGAATCTTAACAGTCATTATGTATGTGTCAACATCTGAATTTGAAAAATCCTTAAATGAATGATTTCCATGGTCTTTAAAGTTGAATAATTTGAAATTATGTGCTGAAAGTGGTGCTTAGACATGACAATATTCCTCAAAATCAAGATTTCTGTTGCATAAAAATACAAATACAAGCTATTCTAGTTTATCATAGAATTCTGCTGCATTTGTTTAAGAAGTCTTAGCTAGGATTACTGACAAATACATGTGAAAGAAATAAATCCTTAAGGTCTACCAAGGGCAGAAATCCATCTGATTTTTTGATAGTAATGCAGCATAGTGCAGCATGTTCCTAGTTTACATTTAATTCCTGGCTGACAAGTGTCTGTTTTTCATGCCTATTCATTAGTCACCCTTGTATTACCACTGCCTTGAAGGCACTTCACCTAACTCTTATCACATTTTGCAGAACATGATAAAAGATATCCTTTAGCTTTACCCATAAACAATTTCCATCATAGTAAAGTCCAGCAAAGGTACCAGAAGGATGTTAAGTGACCATTTTTTTCAGGGAAAAAATTCGCTATGGATTATGAATTTAAATTGGAAGTGATAAGGCAAAATAAAATGTGATCTTAACTGGCAAAGAAATGTCGTGCTTATTCAAATGTAAAAGAAATACACGAAAAGAGATAACCTAAAGGAAAAGGAGAGGCTATTTGTTAGAAACCCACTACATTATTTTATTTGATATTTTAATTCCCGCGGTTCTCAGAGATATAACTGTGTGTTTCTCTAGCGTCTTCTGCCCACAGACTAGTCATCCAATTTTGCTTCACCTCTTCTCCTGGGACCTCCCTGACCCAGTCTCAACTAGTCTTGAGCCCGTTTAAACTGAATTCTTGACTCCTGGAGTGATTCTTCTTTAAGGTCGTATATTTCTGATATTTTGGTCAATCCGTGGAGGGGGAGGAACTGCAAGAACAACGGCTGTTTGTTTGAGCCCTTTCTGCTGCCGGATTGCAGCTCAGTCATGAGACTGGCCTGAGCCCAGCTGATCACCGGACAAACAAGGAACCGGATGCCATTTTCCGGTCACCAAGTGTGACCCTGAACAAAGGGAGAGACAATCTCCTTCCCCCCCCCCCACAAACCAATCATCCCACAAAGCTAGCCAGGATAGCCAAAGCAAATTTGGAATACATTAGCACAGCTGATCAGCGGGCAATTTAAACCTCCCGCAGATCATACGGAAGCCGGCGAGCCACGTGGGAACAATAGGGGGCTGGTGAGCTGCAGAGGAATATCACAGCTCTCCAAGGCTCTTACCCTAAATTCAACTAAAGACCTCGAAGGCTCCTGTTGTTTTCCATTGCCTGAAGCGGGGATTAGCTGGTCGATGGAGGAGTTTTAAACTCCACAGCTCCCTCACAGAGTTTCCCTGCATCTCCGCGACTCCCTTGCAACTCACGCTGACCGTATTCCACTGAATACAAGTGCAGTTGTTTTGGGGGGGGCAGTCTCCAAGAAATTCAGCTGAGGGAGACACGAGAGAGACTTGGGTTCGACCAATAACAACCTCAACTCACCCAAGCTCAGTCCTTCTTCCTAGCCACATAGGAATAATAATAATAATAATAATTAAAGTAATAATAATAATAATAATTAAAAAAAATAAAAAATGATATTAATAATAATAGTAATAATTGAAGAGCACAAGACATAGATCAGCTCACAATTACCCTGAACCAGACCGGAATTGAATTTTATTCCAGTTAAGAATGGCAGATACCAGCATAGTTCAAACAGCGCAGGAACCTGCCACCACCAGCCCACCTGCTCGTAAAAGACAGAGATCACCCAAGCAGGAGGTGGCTAGGATGATCAAGGCCAAGGCAACATCAGCCAAAAGGCCTTCCAAAGCAGCGGATAGGGAAGCTAAGCGACATCACCAGGCTCTAGAGAGGCAATTCTCCCGAGCCGAAAGGAGACAAAACTCCACTGAAGATGAATTAGAGCCACCCAATTACAGGAGGAGGAAATTTTTGGCACAAGGAAGCCCAGTCAGGAACCTCTGGAAACAGAGGCCAATATGGAACAGGGGAATGGCTCTCCCCTAAGCAAGGGGCCTGGAGATCTGGGTTCAAAAGCAGGCACCTATCGCTCAGATAATCATGGAGCAATGTCTTCAGAGCACCTTCAATCCCTGATATCTCAGGCTGTCGCACAGGCCATGGCCTCCTCAAGACACTATTGTTCGAGAACAAGGTCTGTGGCCTCTAGAGATGGCTCCCGCTTTTCTCAAGAGGAGGCTTCTGAGTACCAAGACTCTATTTCCTCCTCCAGGTCCTCCAGAGGCAGGAGGTCTCCTGCGGAGGACCATGAGCTGACGGATCAGAGACTGTCCGATGAAGAGGATGTATCTCCAGATCCTCCCCCATTTGTAGGCCTGTTTAATCCGTCCTTATTCAAGATGCTGCTACATAAAGCCAGTGGCACTGCAAATATAGAGAGGCCCCCGATTCCGCAGAAAGAAACCTCCACCAATCCCTCAACTAGTAAGGTCACAAACAACAAAGTGTTTTCACAGCCCACCTATACCCAACACTTTGTCCCCTGTCCACCTCTCTTCTTTGATTCTGTTCAGAACAACATGGGGGCACTGGGTTCTTCCTCCCAATTGGGGGGGCAGACAAGAAAATGTTCAACATAGATCCGGCACTATCAGAGACAATAGAAGTGCCAACAATAGATGAACCCATTGCAAACCTCTTTTCTCCATCCCCGATAGCCGGGGATGCAGCGGAGGCCCTGAAATGAGAAGACAAGAAGATGGACCTCATCTTCCGCAGGGCACACCAGGTCTCAGCGTGGGCAATCAAGGCGGGCATCATTACGTCCTTTTTCGCCAGGACATTTCTTCTTTGACTGCGCCAACTCCAGTCAAGTATTCCCCCAGTGGAGGAGAAAACTCACCAGAATTTAAGAAGGTTAGTGGCAGCAGCGGAGCTCATGTCAGATTCCTCTTTACACGCAACCAATTTCTCTGCCAGAGCAATAGCGTACAAACTGG
The DNA here is from genome assembly GCA_034064705.1 of Bothrops alternatus. Taxonomy (NCBI): domain Eukaryota; kingdom Metazoa; phylum Chordata; class Lepidosauria; order Squamata; family Viperidae; genus Bothrops; species Bothrops alternatus. The sequence goes on from JARGCV010000081.1 coordinate 21,991,801, forward strand.
TGCACGCAGATTGCTGTGGCTCAAGCATTGGAGAGAGGACATGAAGACTAAGTGGCGTTTAGCGGCGGCACCCTATAAGGGTGGCCGGCTCTTTGGTGAGGCGCTTGACCCTTACCTAATTGAAAATAAGGACAAACGCAAGATCCTAGCCCACCTGAAAAAGAGGACGGAGAGGAGAGCTCCCTCCTATTCCCGCAGACCGGCCTTCAGACCTGATGCAGGCATGGATCAGGGGACCTTTTCCCATCCCTATCAGTCCATATCGGACCGTCAAGGTGAGAGAAATAATAACAGGGACAGGTTCAGACAACAGGCCCAAGCAAGATGGCCTTTTTGAGGAGCCGGGGGGCATCCCTACCGCAGATCCAAGTGATGGATGAATCTGAATGGTATTTAGGACCTCTGGGTCCTAAATACCATCAGATTCAGCCTATCCCTAGAATTCCTCTCAACACCCCCGAACCGGTTCATTCCTTGCCCATCTCCAAAAGATCAGATCAAGAAGAACTTCACCAAGGAGGCCATTCAACACCTCCTTGACATTCAGGCTATAGAACCAGTAGAAAGAGATCAGTGGGGACAAGGATTCTATTCCATCCTATTCATAGTCCCAAAGAATTTGGGGGGGGTACAAAAAATTCAAAATGCAAACCCTTCGCTCGATATTAGCAAGCATCAGGAAGGGGGACCTTCTGATGTCCATAGATCTGACGGAGGCCTATCTTCACATTCCCATACTTCCGGATCACTGGAGGTTCCTTAGGTTCTACCACACAGGTCAACACTTCCAATACAGGGCCCTACCTTTTGTACTTTCTTCAGTTGCCAGAGTGTTCACAAAGGTATTGGCAACAATCGCCGTGCACTTGAGAACAATTCCGGTGCGCATCCAATGCTATCTGGACGACATTCTCATCCAATCCTCACCGGCCCAGACAGCACAGTCAGACCTGGCACTGACTCTGAAAACCCTTTAAGACCACAGGTTCTCAGTAAACTTTCAGAAGAATCAAACCGTTCTCTCAAACCGTCTTCTTCATCTGGGAGCGGTCATAGACACACAAAAGTGCACGGTCCATCTCTCTCAGGACCATCAATGCAGCATTTGAACCCTGGTCAGGCTCATCCGAAGGAAACGGTCCTCAGCACTGGCTACACTCTCACAGCTGCTAGGAAAGATGGTGTCATGCCTTGCAATCGTACCTTGGGCAAGGCTACACTCCAGAGAGCTCCAGTGGTTCCTACTTCCGTTCCAAAGAGTGGGGATAGGCTCCTCAAACCAAAGAGTGAAGGTGCCACCAAAGGTCCTGAGGTCGCTCCAGTGTGGTCCTCTCCAGCGATGGGGAAGGGACACTTGTTCAGGGAAGCAAACCGAGTCACCCTTACAATGGATGCCAGCCTATTCAGCTGGGGAGCGCACCTGCAATCACAGCTAGCACAGGGTCAATGGTCAAAGAAAGACCTAAAGCACAACATAAACTGGCTAGAACTCAGAGCCATACTCCTGGCTCTCCGTCACTTCCACAGTGCAGTGGTGCATCGATACGTGCTCATACTCACAGACAACGTGGCGGCCAAAGCACATGTCAACTGACAAGGACCCTCATGAACAAAGCACAAGCACTGGGAACCTGGGCAGAAAACAACCTAGCCTCCATCAAGGCCGAGCACATCTCAGGAGAAGCCAATCTCCAGGCAGACTTCCTGAGCAGGACAACGATAGACCACTCAGAGTGGAGCCTGCATCCTGCCCTCTTCAAAGAGGCAGCAGAGAGATTCGGCCATTCAGTGTTGGATCTGTTTGCCAGTCCAAAGAACACTCAGATTCCGAGGTTCTTCTCTTGTTTTCCGACACCAGGAGCAGAGAGAGCGGATGCACTTCGAGGCCACTGGCCGAAAAGATTGCTGTATGCATTCCCACCTCTTCCTTTGATACAAGCAACCATCAGGAAGATATTGCAGGAGCAAGCGGAGGTAATATTCATTGCACTGCACTGGCCAAGACAACCGTGGCTTGCTGATCTCGTAAACCTATCTACATCTCCACCATGGAGGATTCCACACAACCCAATTTCCCTCAGGCAGGGATCCCTGCTACATCCAGACCCAGAGTGGCTCAAATTGACTGCCTGGCACTTGAGTGGAGTCTTCTAGAGAGAGACAACTTCTCACAAAGAGTCATTAAGACTCTCCAGGAATCTAGAAGGCCTACAACTAACAGGATCTATGATTCCACTTGGAAAAAGTATTGCGGTTAGTGCAACAGGCAACAACTAGACCCATGCAACATCTTATCCCAGATATCTTAGATTACCTAGCAGAAGGCCTGGATAGGGGGTTAGCACCCAACACAATTTGTAGACAGGTGGCTGCCCTATCAACCATTCTTACCTATGGCAACTCTGAAACTTTAGCCAAACACCCAATGGTGCGATCCTTTGTAAAAGGCGCATCTAACAGCAGGCCACCTAAGGTCCTACAGGCCATAATCTTACCTCCATTTGAGCCTGCCAGGACCTGTGACCTACAGTACCTTACCCTTAAGGTTGCCTTCTTAGTCACTGTTACCTCAGCAAGATGCATCTCAAAACTAACAGCCCTGTCAGTGAGGGAGGATCTTTGTACCTTCCACATGGACAAGGTGATGTTACGTTTGGACCCCTCCTTCATTCCAAAGGTCAATTCCCTATTCCACAGTGCACAGGAGGTGGTGCTACCAAACTTTTGCCCCGAACCGTCCCATGAACTGGAGCGCAAGTGGCACACCTTAGACATTCACAGAGTTTTAAAGCAGTACATCAAGCGAACGACACCCTTCTGTAGATCGGAAGCACTGTTTGTCTCCTTCCACTCTCACACAAGATGTCGGAGGGTCACTGCATCCACAATCAGTAGATGGATTAAAAGGTGTATAGCGAAGGCATACATGGGACAGTCCTTGACGGTCCCCAGATGAATCACTGCACATTCCACATGCAGTGCTGCAACCTCAGCAGCATGGGCAACTCAGGCTTCAATTGAAGAAATATGTGGAGCGGCGATGTGGACGTCGCCTTCTCTTTTATAAGACACTACAAATTAGACAGATTCGCATCTGCAGAGACCTCCTTTGGCAGGAGAGCACTCCAGTGCATAGTATCAGAGAGTGGGACACAGGCCCAGACGGCATCCCACTCACAAGGACAGTGAGGCTTTGGTATGTCCCATTGGTGGATTCTCCACTTGTCATGCTGGAGAAAGGGCGTTGGTCTTACCTGAACGCCTTTTCTCAGCATGGCAATGGAGAATCCACTCCCACCCTTGAGGCCAGTCAGGTCCTGTGAGGGGAGAGGACGGAGTCAACGCAAGAAAACATAGCCAACTAGCTTTCGCCTCGTCGAGACTGGGTCAGGGAGGTCCCAGGAGGAGAGGCGGAGCAAAATTGGATGACTAGTCTGCGGGCAGAAGACGAAGTTAACCCATTGGTGGATTCTCCATCGTCACGCTGAGAAAAGGCGTTCAGGTAAGACCAATGCCCCTTTTGTAAGATTGAGACTTCCTATAGTCTATTATGAAATGGAATAGATTAGCTCAGAAATATGATTGCTTCTTGTATTTCTCAAGCTTACTATGGAATGTTCCTAAGTTGAGGCCTTAAAGATGTGTCTTTCTCAGGTGTTGTGATGGATGGCATGCAGGTCTAACACACCTTGAAAGACCCAACTATGGAACTATTAAGATGCACTGGATCAATATTTTAATAGCAAGATTTCTGTATGTGAAATGACTTAGTGTTCAGTCAGCCACCTTAATTTTAGTGAATTTAATGCCAGGATATTTTAAAATTATTAAAATTATTTTAATGAAAATTAATGGAAGAACTGTTGATGAGTTCTCTGATAAAGTAAATATAAGTAAGGTGAGATTGAGCTGCATATTTTTAAAAAGAGAACTTTGGTTTGTTTTTAATTTATGCCATGAACAATGAGTTGAATCTCACTGTTGTCTGGAGGTTTTCAGGCACAGGTTTGTATTTACAGAAACTTATTCTGAACTTGGCTATCTGCAAGCTGATGCACCTTCCAAGAGTTTTGCACTGAAGTTCCTAGAATTCTCCATAGCATCTCTGATGCCCCAACACAACTGTAGGGTACCAGTTTGGGGGGAAAGTACTTTAGATATGCAAATACATTCAGTGCAATAATCATAACAGACCACATGAACCCTGGAAGGGAACATTAGATTTGGATTTTAAAAGTTCCAACAGAAAATGGGGAAAAAAATCAACTTCCAGTGTTGATTTCTACACTGTAAGCAATTCTTTCATTAGATAAATTGTGCTAAAAAATCATACCTTCCTTTTAAACCAGGGATCCACAACCCCTGATTTGTGGACCAGTACCGGGCCGCAGCATGCCAGCAATCGGGTTGCACAAACAAGCAAAGCCCCATCCGTGAGATGTAGGCAGCACACAAAACCCTGCACCCCCCCCCAGTTCGCGGAAAAACCTCTCTCCACGGAACCAGTCCCTGGTGCCCAAAAGGTTGGGGACTTCTCTCTTAGACGAAAAGATGTTTTATTTAGCACATGGTAGGCAAAAGACTGGAATCACAGCGAGAACATGACTTCTGCATAGTACACAGACTTGTAGTTGTACATCCACAATAAATTTACTAACCTTCTTACCTCTTTTTTGTATTTGTTTTATATATAATGGAATTGCCTCCAATAAGCATATTTCACAGCTAATCAGTGTCTGTTAATGTAGTGCAGTGTTTCTCAACCTTTGCAACTTTAAAATAAATGTACTTCAACTCCCAGAATTCTCCAGCCAGCATACTGTGCTGTGAGCCGCCCTGAGTTCTCCGGAATAGGGCGGCATAGAAATTAAATTAATAAATAAATAATAAATAATAAATACTGGCTGGAAAATTCTGGAACTTGAAGTCTACAAATCTCAAAGTTATCAAGGTTGAGAAACATTGATGTAGTGGATTAGTGGACTACCATTCTAAGTTCGCAAAAGAAAGCAACCAACAAACTCTTCTGCCTTGTAAATACACAGTTACACCCTTTCTTTAAAAAGGGTATTATTCACTTGATATTCTCCAATGGGTATTTTAAGGACATTGCAGCTTATTGTGCCAGTTGATATTAGACGTCTATTTAGTTTATAGATCACTGACCTGGTGATCAGTCCTGGTGTCATTTCAAGTGTTAAAACCACATCATTCCATGCTGATGGCAATAAAGAAAACGAAAAGAAACTCCTTATGAAGTGTGTGTGTGGGGAAATGTTATCTGTGGTTACCTGTGTCAGTTTTTTCAGCAGACAGAAGAGAGTTTAGGGTGTTAGGAAGCAGTAACAACAAATTATCACTGCTACAAGTTAATAAAGCTGTTTCTAGAATAATTCCTTCGTAAACATAGTATGTTAGGAACAGAGAAGATTAAAAACTTGTACATTAAATTCAAGTTTAAATTAATGCTTTAGAGTGCTAAAACCAGACTCCAAGAACTAGCTTAGATTTTTATCTATTCCAAGTATACTCCTTTTTCTTTCACTGCAGTAAATATAAATGTTCCTAGTTTATTTTCTGGATGTTCTTTATTGCTATATCTATGTATGCTACTGCAATTATTACTGTATTTTTCTCTTTGTCATCTTAAATTTAAAATGGCATGGTGCCATAATAATCTCTCTATATATAGAAATGCAAGCTGTGTGAAGCAGTGAAGGGATTTTAGCATATTTTGTGCCTGAATAAAAAGGACATTTTATTTATTGCATTTATATTCTACCTTTCCCCCTGAAATTCAAATTCATATAAGAGGAGGGGGTTATCTCCCATTATCTTATTCCTCCAACAACTGTGTGTCATAAACTGAACTAAAAAAGGAACTGATCCGAGTCATTGACTGTGGATTTAAACTCAGGAGTTCTCAGTCCAGAATAAACTACTTACCAGTCTCAAAATTACAGAATTCAGAATAACAGAGTTGGAAGGGACCTTGATGGTCTTCTAGTCCAACTCCCTGCTCAGGCAGAAAACCCTACATCATTTCAGACAAATGTTTGTCCAATCTCTTCTTGAAAACCTCCAGTGATGGAGCACCAACTTCTGAAGGCAAACCATTCCACTGATTAAATTTTCTAACTGTCAGGAAATTTCTCCATAGTTCTAGGTTAGTTCTCTCCTTGATTAGTTTCCATCCAGCCCTTTAACCCAAGTTGGCTGGCAGCAGAACATAAATTCAACAGCAGATTAAGCTAATACAGAACAGTTCCAACTACACACTTGCAGGCAGCAGCTAATTGCTTTGCCCTCCAATTTCTTGCTAGTTGTTCATTTCTCCATTGACACTGCTGACTGGTTATAGCAATGAATGCTGCAGTGCAGCAATTTGTATCATGGGAACTGAACAACACATACTGTAGGTATTTGTCCCACTGGAGCATTTGTCCTTGTGCCTTTCTGCTCACACATATACAGAAATACTGTCAATGACATCATAAAGCAGCGGTTCTCAACCTATAGGTCGCGACCCCATTTGGGGTCGAACGACCGTTTCGCGGGGGTTGCCGGACACCGCGGTCCGCCATTTTGTTTTTTTTTTTTTGGTTTTTTGTTTTTTTTGTCGCGCACGCGCCGCGCATGCACAGTTTGGGCCATTGCGCGCGCACCACGCATGCGCAGATCGGGCCGTCGTGGTCCGCCATTTTGTTTTTTGTTTTTGTTTTTTTTCATCGCACTGCGTATGCACGGTTCGGGCCGTCGCGTGCGCGCCGCGCATGCACGGATCAGGCCGTCACGGTCTGCCACTTTGTTTTTTCTTTTTTTTTGTCGCGCGCGCCGCGCATGCGCGGATCGGCCTGGCGTGCGCACACGCATGTGCGCGCTGGGGTCGCACCGCGCATGGGCGGGGCAAGTGGGGTCTCAACCTGAAAAAGGTTGAGAACCACTGTCATAAAGGAAAGTACCTGGGCAAAATAAAATTTCTTCTAGCTAAGCACTGACCAAAAAAGGAAAATATTAAAAGTGGAGGTGAGTCTCAAGGCATAGGGTAAGGGTGCCACTCTGTCTATGTTGTCATTTGCAATCCAAGGCAATTGCTTTATTCTTTATGATGGTTGGGCCAGTTCTAAACAATGAGCCCCTTGAACTTAACTTTGACTACTGTCCACATACCATTGAATCCTATAGAAAAACTGATCACAAAGTGCTGCACTTTTTCTAACTTAAACTTACAAATCCAGACAATGACTAGTAAGGAGAAACTAGTAAGAAAGGAAGTAGTAACCCAGAAAACAGGAGGAAAATTAGAAGAAATGGATCCAAAGATGGAGGACCTAAAGGAAGGAATTAACAGACACAGAAAAATGAAAAATTAGAAGATGCAGTGATAACATTGGAAATAGAAAAGATATGTTACTTGTCAAGATCTCAGAACACATTTGAGGATAAGGAAGAAGAGCTGATTGAACGGATGATAAAGCTGTTGGGAGAAATACTGAATATTGACAAACAAGAAATGAAAAAAAAACTGAAGGAGAAGGATGGAGGCTGTTTAATAAACATAAATGGGTTGAGCGTTCTTTCAAAAATACTTCAATCAAATTGTCTTCCTCATTCCAAACAATATATACAAAAACAGAGGAAGAATTACTTGATGATTCAAATGCACTGACTTAGAAAGTTATTTGGCAAAGGAAGAAAGCTAGAGTAAGACTAAAGAAAATAGAGGTTTTGACCTATTAGATGGGATATTATACTATTAAACAGATGTTTGAATACGGTTAAGAGAATAGATAACTGTTAGAAATAAAAGTATTATAATTAGAAGGATAGGATTTATAACTAGAATATTATACTTTGTTATGAGATGGGACATATGAAAACTCTAAAAGGGTTTGAATAAGAGAAGCTTTTGGTTACACAAATACAATTTATTATGAGAAAATTATAAGCGATAAGAGATATTTTGAACATTGATGGGAAATTATTTTTTTTAAAAAAGTGGGAAAAACAAAATATTTATTGAACAAATGGATTTTAAGTCCAAATGAAATTGAGATATGTTTTGGCTAGAAAAGATATTATAAACTGACACTATCAATATTATGTATAATACCAGAAAAATGTGATGAAGATGTCTATATTTAATTGTATATGAATTAACAGTAATAAGAATTGTATTTGCCCAGTATGGAAAAATGCATACCACCAGAAGAAGAGAGGATCAAGGAAGCACTGGATGGTTTAGTATTGGAACTAGACTAAGAAAGTTAATATGTACCACTGAATTACCAATGGACCCAGACAACACGTTATTTATTAAGTACTCATGATTGTAAAATTGTAAAATTAATAAAATATTTATATAAAAAAGCCAAAGAGCAATTTATCCTCAAACTGCCTTAGTCCTTAAATCTTTCCCTCCCCATCTCTTACTTTGTCTGGTACAAGTAATAACTGGAATTCATTCCTATAAAGCTAAGTGCAGGGCAGTAGGAGCAAAACATATTGCCTAAGATACCACTCTCCATTAATAAGGTAGTCATAGCAGGGTATAATGAAGATCTTTCATTAAAAATGCTACTTTTCTTTATACATGGCCATCACATCACCTTAATGGTTGGTGCTTTACTGGTATTCTAATTAGGAAAGGCTGGATCAATCATATTCTGGTCTACACCAGTTCAGTCTACTGAATCACAATTCCATTCCATTTATTTTTGCAACAAATCTTCCTTCCTCGCTCCCTCCCTTATTTCTTTTTTTCTTTCTTTCTTCCTTAGAAACAGTCTCACAAAACTTAAAAACTGCAATCCATGTATTAGTCCAGGAGATACAATTTCAGAAGTTTTTTTTTCAAAATCTCTGTCTTTTAACCATAACAAATAATATAAGTAAATATGTTTTTCCTCCCATCCTAGATTTACGGAAAACTTTTGAACAGGAACCATTAGGAAAGGAAGTATCTTTGGAACAAGAAGTCCTACTCCAGTGTCGCCCACCTGAAGGAATCCCAGTGGCTGAGGTGAGTGACAGGAGTCTTTGAAGGGTGGGGAACTGATGCTGTTATGCAGAGACCTAATCTGTGGCTAATGGTGCAGTGAATTAGGTGATGGCATGATAAATGGAAGGTAATGGACATGTAACTGCCTGCTGTTGGTAGAATAGATTGATTGGGAGCTGATTAATGACTTCAGAGTCAATTAAAATGCCCCACTAGGTAGAGTTACAGTGGGATGCTTCCTTCCACTCTTATGCTTCCTGTGATGAAACAAGAACACGGCTAACATTAGTCTCTTAAGACAGGCACCCGTAGAATGTATGAATATAACTCTTTCTTCCCCCACCAGGCCATGCCAGCATTCTAATACTGAGAAAATCAGCTTTCATATATATTAATAAAATAATTTTAATGCTGCATTTAGTTTTACAGCTATGATTATACATACGGTGACTCATTTAAACGGCATCATGATAAGTATGCACCTGCTGTGGTCTGATAAGGATCTGGAACAAAGGAAAACTATCATCCATCTTTTAATGTTCCATGTCTGTTTTACTTAACAGCAATTAAAAACACATGAAATAAGTATCTTGATATCTATCTAGAGGAAGTGACCCTACTGAGTAAAGGAAAAAGCTATAAATATTCTGACTAGGGAGCCCATCTGTTAAGAAAAGACCTGCCCTCCAAACCTGGAGGTCATACTGCTTTTAAAAATGCTTGTGGACGTTCTTTTAAATTGGACTTATAAACTTAGATTTCTTCTGTTTTTTGAAGTATATAATACTTGTTTTATATTGAATAAATAAAGGCTTTATAATAAATACAGTTCATAGTAAAAACTTTCTACTGGTTGGAACTATTTGGTGGGATGCCACACCAAGTGACTTTTAACATTTGCTTCAAGGCAAGATTTAGAAAACCTAAAATATGTAAAAAAAAAAAAAGCATTACATATTAAGCTATCAGCTGTTCTAATTCCAGATAAAGATAAAGGTTCTTCTGGATATCCAAATCACTATAATTTTAATATATATTTCTCTTTTTGGCTTTTCCTCTTATTGGCTATGATAATCTTTTGATAAGGGAGTCCTGTGGTATATCTTGCTTTTCCTAAAAGTTTTTAATGCTTTCTGATTTCATGGATTTCTAGTTATTGGTTAAGTAGCTACAGAAAAGTATATAGGAAAAGTTATGCATTTGTAAACTAGTATTAGCAATATACCATTAGAGTTACAAGAAGAGTAGTAGGGAGGGAGGTATAAGTCTACTAACAGGACTGGCTTTATGGAGACTTCCATTGGATTTCCTGAAATTCTTCCCAAAGTGAAGAATTCACTTTGGAATATGACACCTGATATGCTGTGGAATTGTGGCCAATTATTTGATTTATTACATATTAAGTTCTCTCTAGGAGAGAGAGATGAAGAGAAGGATTCCCCATCATGTTATCCCATAATTACCTCTATTACTAAAACTAAAGATGGATTTGAACCTAGCTTGCCTCTGTGATTGAAACAGATGTTGCTCAATTCTATAAAAATATATGCATATTCTCCTACTTTGCCTGGTCTGTTTTGGGTGTAGCAGTGACTTGGAAAATAGGAAGATTATACTGAGTTGAGATCAACTGAAGCGAGTGACTGCTGGTGGGTTGCATTTGCATATATTCAGACAAGCTGTTATTACAATAGCAGCACAAAGGAAGGTGTATAGTTAAAAACTACACACCAGTCTCAAAATTAAGAATACTGAATAAGAGAATTGGAAGGAACCTTTGAGGCTTCTAGTCCAATCCCCTGCTCAAGCAAGAGTCCCTATATCATTGCAGACAAAAGACTGTCCAATCTCATCTTAAAAACTTCCGGTGAGAGTACCCTCAACTTCTGAAGGCAAAACTGTTCCAGTGATTAATTGTTCTCAGTGACAGTAAATTCCTCTTTAGTTCTAGCTAGATCTCTCCTTAAAAAGTTTCCATCCATGACTTCTTGACCTTTCTCTTATCTGTGACAGCCCCTCATTTATTGGAAAACTGCTATCATGTCACCCCTAGATCAGAACAGTAAATATAAAATAAAATCTGGTCTGTCTGTCTGTCTCTCTCCCTCTCCCCCCCCCTCTCCCTCTCCCCCCCTCTCTCTCCCCCCCTCTCTCTCTCCTGATTTCTTAAAACGGCAGCAGATAAATATAATTACATGGTTAATGTATTTTACTCCTTTTCCATTTTTATTTTATAGACTGGTGCAATGAGATTAATAATTTAATGCGGAGATAGGTTGGAAGCCAGCATTGTGATAACGGTAGAATTAATCAACTAGTATTCTCCAGAAGAACTTATCAATTTCTTTGCTTCTGAATTGCCTAACAACCAGCTGTTGCATAGAGACAAGAATATTTATAATGGGGCACGTCATATCGCAATTGCATGATGGTATTTAGGGACTTCATTACCTTTGCTAGAAGCTGAGATTATTCATGACTGGCAGATTGACTAGGTTCTAAATTATTGTCCCCAAAGCAGAAATGATTGTGTGCCAGACAAGGAAGAAGAAACGCGATTAATAGAAAGAGAAGTTCTCAGGGCGTTTTGGTTTTTTTTTGTATATCATACTCAACCAGTTACAAAACATTAGCTTTTTGACAGGGGAAAAAAGTAATTAAAAGCAGATTGTTTAAAATATTCTATAAGACCACAAAAGAAAAATGACTATAAAGTCAGAAAAGTTTTTTAAAATCTTCTTTGTAAATGCTGTTCTCTTAAATCCAACAGTCTAAGAGTTGCATAACAAAAAAGGATAGTTTTATTTAACCATATATTTCATTGTTGATATTTCTGGCTGTGCTTTTTTCAATAGACGTAAACACATTTCATTGTAATCTGTATTTTCAATTAGAAAGAGTCTTGTTTGTTTTTACCATGCAGGGCAACATGTATGTGGACAAACTTAACACAAGTATACATAAAATATTTGGAAATACTTGTAACTTTATTTCATGCTTTATTTATTTTATTTATTTATTTATTTATTTATTAGACTTATAAGCCGCTCTTCTCCAGGGGACCCAGAGCGGCTTACAACATAGATAAATAACAATCGCATTAAAGTCTAATATAAATTAAATTAAAGTGATCATAAAGTAAAAACAATACCCCAAATTTTTAATAAAAAACATTCATCCAACATTCAACACCAATCTTTATTAAATCTAACCTTATAACAATTGTCTAACATTTATACAGTAACTGGGATCCCCTTGAATTGAACCATGGTTTATTTTATGATGGTGTACAAAAAGTCAGACAACTCACTCAGGCATAAGTATGGCAAGCTATAGATGAGCTAAACAAGATAATTATTTAGATCAAGTATATCCAGCCCATGTGGCATGCAGCTCTGAACAGCTAGTAACATGACCTCACAAGATCATAAACTTTTAATATTATGTGATTTTTTAGAACTACTTACTATATTATATATTTTACATTCAGCCCATGACAATTCCTCTTAACTCAATGGAGGCCCAGGCAAGCCAAAAGTTTTGAAACACCTGATTTACAGTAATATGATTACTTACTCCAAGTAATATTTTGTTTCTATATAGAGAAACTACGTATATGTACGCATATGTATCATATGTACATGAGAATTTATCAAATGCCAATTGCTTTGCCTCATCTCTTTACACAATTAATCTTTCAACATATATACCTAGCAACAAAATTTATTTATATTTTAGCTAATAATTTTTACAGCAAAAGGGAGGTATTTGCGGACATGAAGATTTTCAGTACTATTAATATATGTCATTTCCATTATTGCTTTCTAACCATGAGTAAAAAATATAATGAGGGAAATATTTGTGTGTTTTTATCTTTCATTTCACTATATTATTATTTTAAAAATGTCATATTTCATTCAGTTGATGATGCTGTATATCTTTCCTCTTTTTTGGATCAGCATCAAATTTTGTATAAATATTCTAGGATAAATATGGCAAGTCAGGATTTGGGTTTTCTTAATTGTGAAAAATAATTAAAGAAGTATTAATTTAAAAGCCCTTAATAATTCGAGCAGTTATCCATTCTAGAAATCTTTAAAACACTGTTAAAGAGAGCAGGACCCCTGAGTATTGCACACTATTTCTATAATTGCTTAATTGCTAAATTTCACATCTAGGGTTAAATGGTGAAGTTTGGGGATACATTCCTGGTGAGGAACTTGACTTCCCTCTTTTTGTCCCTATGTCAATTCTTACAGTATCTTCTATAGCAGCAGTCCCAACCTTTTGGCCACCAGGGACCAGTTCTGTGGAGAGAGGCTTTTCCACAGATTGGAGGAGACATGGTTTCATGTGCTGCCTACATCCCATGGATGGGGCGTCACTTGTTTGCATGGCCCAGTTTCTGGCATGCTGCGGCCCGTTGCTGGTCCACAGACTGGGGGTTGGGGACCCCTGTTCTGTAGTATCTTCTATAATAATAATAATAACAACAACAACAACAATAATAATAATAATAATAATAATAATAACAATAATAATAACAATAATAATAAAAAGTTGGAAGGGATCTTGGAGGTCATCTAGTCCAATCCCCTGCTCAGGCAGGTAACCCTATACCATTTCAGACAAATGGCTGTCCAGTTTCTTCTTAAAAACTTCCAGTGTTGGCGCATTCACCGCTTCTGGAGGCAGGTTGTTCCACTGGTTAATTGTTCTAACTGTCAGGAAGTTTCTCCTTAGTTCTAGGTTGCTTCTCTCTTTGGTTAGTTTCCACCCGTTGCTTCTTGTCCTGCCTTCAGGTGCCTTGGAAAATAGCTTGACTCCCTCTTCTTTGTGGCAGCTCCTGAGATATTGGAACACTGCAATCATGTCCCCCCCCCCCTCGTCCTTCTCTTCCTTAAACTAGACATACCCAATTCCAGCAACCATTCCTTATATGTTTTAGCCTCCAGTCTCCTAATCATCTTTGTTCCTCTTCTCTGTACTATTTCTAGAGTTTCAACATCTTTTTTACATCATGGTGACCAAAATTGTTTTTATATATTTAAATTTATTAGCTGTCCAACTCCAGTGGACTCTGGCAGCAAATCTCTCAACTAACAGTAAATAGGACAGGCTTTATGTTAGTTCAACAAGAGGTAGATGATGCTGTGAAGGTTTACATCACTAAGTAAGGAAATAACACAAACACTATCTCAACTTCTGGAATGTCATCCTCCTTGCCATATTAAGATTTTGCTTATCCCTTGATAGCATCAAAGGCATTCAGAAAATGCTAACATTTTGATGCCATTCAAAAAGGAATTTTTTTCAGTTCAGCTTTGATATGCTGTCATCCGCAAGTTGGTCTGTTAGTAACTGTTGTACTTTGAAGACTGAAACATATTAATTCACTTTGTCAAGCAGAAAAGACTGATGACTACAAGCTAATTGGCTGTGAAGCCTATTTGTACTGCAGTCGGGGCAGACACCAATTAACACTTGGCAGGTCCAAGAGTCCTTTCCATAAAGCCGTTTAATATCTTCCACTCCACACAACTCTCAATTGCCTTTTATACTTTTTTATTTATCTTAAAATCAGGAGGGAGGTTAAACATCCAAGAAAGGAGATTAGCCTATGAGAGCTTCTGTATAGATTCCTTCCAACATTGTTAAAAGAACAAAATACAGAAAATTAATGAGTATGAATAATTTACTTTAGTATTTTATTGTTGTCACTACCCACAACTAACAAGATATAAAATATGGGGGGGAGAGACAAACCAATATAAGATAACTCAGTTGTAGCATTAGATTATTATTTTAGTTTGAAGATGTATATGTTCTTTGTTTAGATTCCATGTGCTTGAAAGGTATTATAATTGCCAGACTGGAAGTTAGAAAGTTGGCTGCAACTTTCCAACTCAAGTTGTTTAATACAAATAAAACAAGCAAGCTTAAAATTATTATTATTATTATTAAAAATTATTATTCTGTTTAAAAGAAAGACAAGCCATATCCGGCCTTTTTAAATGTTTTTTTTCTGAAATACACAAGTATGTATTTACATTTAAAACATCTATGAGAAAATAATATCATCCACATCTAACAGCAGGGGTGTCAAACTGCCGGCCCACATGCCAGATACGTCATGGCAAAACCGTGTCCACCCCATTGCCGGCAATGGAAAAAAAAGTTGTGATACATCGCGACACGTCACGTGACGTTGCCAGTTTGACACCCCTGTCTTAAAGTCTGAAGTTCAGAGCATGTGAAATCACATGGTCTGCACATTAGTTTGAAGATGTGGGTATGGTCATTTTTTACAAATGAATTTGCAACTCCTTCTAGATTTTAGGATCTTATGACTGATAAGTGGCATGCAATCACTACAGATAACAAGTAGGATAATTTTGTTTATTCAGAATATTTTACAGCATAGAAAGGATATTTGCTATGCTTTTTGTCCTCAGCAGGAGGTGCAACCTACCACACTGAAAGCTGTCCACTATCTATAAATTTAGCTGCTTATTTAAGACAGTATATAGCTGGGTAGCTTAATGATATGCAAGTTAGTAATCTTGTTCCACAGATTAGAAATTGAGTAAAACAAGACATTTAAAAGCACTGATTTTAAATGTTTCAGCTTTAGTGGAGATAACATTTGTGGTGTCAGATTCTATTAGAGGCCTTAGGAGGAAAAGCTGAAACAAATAAATGTGGGTCACACCAGGCCATTTGTAAAGCTCAGAGCCAAAACTAGAAACATTTTTCTTAGAGATTTGAATCCTGGCAGTGTAGCCCCTTATATTTTTAATTGGTTTCAAAATCAAGTCATTATCTTTTCAAACAGCATTAAAAAGATGTGGTCCAGCACTTGATGGATGGAAATGTAGAAATACAGCAAGAAACTGAATACAGGTAGTCCTTGACTTACAACCACAATTGAATCCCAAATTTCTTGTTGTTAAGTGAGACATTTGTTAAGTGAGTTTTGCCCCATTTTACAATTTTCTTGCCACAGTTGTTAAGTGAATCACTGCAGTTGATACGTTAGTAACCCGGTTGTTAAGTGAATCTGGCTTCCCCATTGATTTTGTTTGTCAGAAGGTCGCAAAAGTTGATCACATGACCCCAGGTCACAGCAAAGGTTATAAATATGAACCAGTTACCAAGCGTCTGAACTTTGATCACATGATCATGGGGATGCTGCAAACGTCATAACTGTGAAAAGTCACATTTTTCACTGCCATTGTAACTTTGAATAGTCACTAAACAAACTATTGTAAGTCAAGGACTACCTGTAACAAAAGAAATATGAGCTTCCAATAGTATTTGCTTTTCTAATGCAACTGGTATATGGAATCATTAACAATATTAAATGAATCATAAATCCATACATACTTCAGCCTTCCAAAGCATAGACATCAACTTCCAGGCTTGATGGTGATAACCATTACACTCACCTTGATACTGCCTGCTAACTACCATTTGGAGTTATATATTTATTATAAATATAACCGCACTTACTGTTCCAAAATTTAATGTCCAATCCAAAGTTCCATTTATTCCTAAATCTGAAAGCTCCCAAGTGTTGTTGTAACTTGAAAAAGAAGGTAGGTATAAATATATTAAAAAGTAAACTGCCTATGTTCTCATATTATGCTTCTAGTCTGGCACAGCATCATAGGTGAGAATTTATTATTTTCTTAGCATTTTCCTCCCAAATTCCCATCTTAATAAAGTCTCAGGCATTTGACCCCAAAAGCTGTATGTGATAATTAAGGTGGTGGAATCACTAGTCTGACAACAGTTTAACAAAGAATTTCTGCACTAAACAATAGAGTTCTTGTGAGCCTTTAAAGAAACACCTAGCACTAGAAATTTTCTTTTTTAGTCCTAATTTCTAGAACTTTTTACGTTTACATGACAAACTGGTGGGGAATGGCAGCGGCGGCAGTGTGATCTGTGTGGTGGGTGGGGGGGAAAGGTGGCAGCAGCACGATCCACACGGCGGGTGGGAGGGAAAGGCGGTGGCGGCAGGGCGATCCATGCGGTGGGTGGGGGAATTTCGTGCCCCCCCCATGCCCGATCCGAGCAGCAGAGGCCTTTTCCAGGCCTCCAAACCTGGATCAGCCCACTGGGGCACCGCGAAAATCACTCCGGAGGCTTACCTGGACTCAATGCTGGCAGCTGCCTCCACCATCCAGCCTGGATCCACCCAGCTCTTGCAGCTGCTTCCTGACTCTTAGTGCAGAGAGAAAGAGAGCAAGAGCGCAGATGCATGTGGAGAGGCGGAGGGGAGCAGCCTGGCCCCGCCTCCCTCTCCGGTGATGGCGTGCGTGCCCACAGGGACTGCTCTGTGTGCCGCCTGTGGCACACATGCCATAGGTTTGCCACCACGGACATACACTGTCCAGAGTCACTTGAAAAGGGTGGCTAAAAAATCAAATATAAAAATAATTCAGAATACAATTGTTTTAGATGCTTTAGAACCTTTGGGCGCTTGCCGTGTTCTCAAGAGGTTGCCTTCATTTGATCCCAGCCCATGACTCAGTCAAGGTTAAGTTCTAACACTCTTCAAGAGCAGCCTCAGTGCACAAAATCTGTTAAGCATTGTTATCCGTTATTTTAGAGGGAAGTAAGATGTCTTCAGGGACATAAAAGAAAGGCAATAGAGGCAGGTTAGGAATTGACAATGGAGACAGCAATTTCATGCTACTATAGTTTCCTGCTGAGTCAAGGATGGATGAACAGTTCTTCAACTTACACAGCTCTCAGTGGATATGGATTTTTTTAAAGTCACATTTTGCAGTTCTAGATAAGCTCATGTTCGAGGTATGGAGAAGAGACTTTTATGTTCTGACAATACATCACAATTGGCTGTAATACCTTTTTTCCTTTTTTTTCTTGAGTGAAAAATAAAATATTTTGAGATATCTGTAAAAAAAAATTTAAAAATCATCTCTATGGCAGTTACTGGGATTCTCTTGTAGTAAAGAAAGCACAATTATTGGCAGTTAATGACTTTTCTCATTGCTTCTGTTTTTTTCAAAGAGGCCCCACTGTCCTTAGGAAAAATGATGTCAGACAGAGGCGGCCTCATCGAATTAACTTCTCACTCTAAGGTTATAGATCAACCCATCAATGATATCTGAGATTAGTTAATAAGGTATAAGCAGTTGAACAATTAGCCTTGCTAAGTATAGAAGGAGGTTTCTAAGAATTCAATTCAACAGCATCAGCTATAATATTTGATGACCCAGTTGAGCTTAAAAACTGTTGTACTTAACTTCAATCAAGTTAGGTACCAACTGGGGCTGGGCGAAGCTAAGTGAAGAGGTTGTTATACTGTGTTACCAAGTGATTACATTTGCTTGCCAACTCAAAATGAATATGACACAAATTCTACTCAGCTGGGCAAAATGTACAGAGCACATGGGACCTATACAAACATGTAGCATCAGGTGGCTGCTGCATCTAATTGATTGTTAATATAACTGCTGGTTGCTTTGTTTAGCGAGAGTACTTCCTGATTTTGCAGCCGTTGCCTTTAATTGGAACTCCTGTGTGTACTTATTTCCTTACAGGTACT
Organism: Bothrops alternatus; assembly: GCA_034064705.1. Classification (NCBI taxonomy): domain Eukaryota; kingdom Metazoa; phylum Chordata; class Lepidosauria; order Squamata; family Viperidae; genus Bothrops; species Bothrops alternatus. Next base: position 22,010,379 of record JARGCV010000081.1, read on the forward strand.
TTATCGACCTGACAGCATTTTGCATTCTGTTCAAAAAAGGGAACCTTTTCTATAACAAGAATAGGGAGCTGAGGAAGGAGAATGACTTTGAATACCAAAGAAGAGAAATAGTCACTCTCAGTGCTTTGTGTTGTATCCTGGTGTGATTTATTTTCTGGGAGGTATCTGAAAAGTTGGAAACAAAAGGGATCATAAGAAAAATTTAGTGCATTTAAATAGTAAGATTGGGAAAATATACGAAGTCTGCTATAGAGATAGATTGCAGTGGAATATCGAGGCAGAATGCCAGCTTCCATTTTTCTTTCTTGAAAACAGCCTGTCTTTTTTTTTACTTTCTTTGTATTTATTCAATCTTAGGCTGGGTTTTGTACATAGCTGGTTCCTTGCCTACATTGGTTGGGTGATTGGATTAGGACTAGCTTAAATAATAATAATAAAGTTGGAAGGGGTCTTGGAGGTCATCTAGTCCAACCCCCTGCTCAGGCAGGTAACCCTATACCATTTCGGACAAATGGCTGTCCAGTTTCTTCTTCAAAACTTCCAGTGTTGGAGCATTCACCACTTCTGGAGGCAGGTTGTTCCACTGGTTAATTGTTCTAACTGTCAGGAAGTTTCTCCTTAGTTCTAGGTTGCTTCTCTCCTTGCTTAGTTTCCACCCATTGCTTCTTGTCCTGCCTTCAGGTGCCTTGGAAAATAGCTTGACTCCCTCTTCTTTGTGGCAGCTCCTGAGATATTGGAACACTGCAATCATGTCCCCCCCCCTCGTCCTTCTCTTCCTTAAACTAGACATACCCAATTCCAGCAGCCGTTCCTTATATGTTTTAGCCTCCAGTCCCCTAATCATCTTTGTTGCTCTTCTCTGTACTCTTTCTAGAGTCTCAACATCTTTTTTACATCGCGGTGACCAAAACTGGATGCAGTATTCCAAGTGTGGCCTTACCAAGGCATTGTAAAGTGGTATTAACACGTGATCTTGATTCTATCCCTCTGTTAATGCAGCCTAGCACTGTGTTGGCCTTTTTGGCAGCTGCAGCACACGGCTGGCTCATATTTAGGTGATTGTCCACTAGGACTCTGAGGTCCCTCTCACAGTTACTACTATTGAGCAAGGTACCCCCTATACTATACCTATGCATTTGGTTTTTCTTGCCTAAATGTAGAACCTTGCTTTTTTCACCATTGAATTTCATTTTGTTAGATAGCGCCCAGTGTTCAAGTCTGTCCAGATCCTTCTGTATCTTAAGAGTGATCTTGATTCTATCCCTCTGTTAATGCAGCCTAGTACTGTATTGGCTTTTTTGGCAGCTGCAGCTTAAATTCTTTTCCCTGCTCTGTTTTCTCTGGTTTCCTTATCCCTGGCTTTTTCTTCATTTACTTTCTCTTTGGGATCAGCTATGATAAGTTCTAGTTCTCTAAACCCTTTGAAAATAGTTCAGAAAAATTTTGGACCTATCTGTAATACAGCAGCTCTTTGCTATTACTTTTTATTATGTTCCTGAAAAAAGTATACAAATACATTAAGCAATCCATTCCTTAAATATTTTAAGGAATCTACTGCTTAAAATTATGGTGACTCTTTTATGGTGCATCATTTTTTCAGGCTGACATGGAAGCTTGCAAAAAAATCAGGCTGCTTTAAGAGCAGAGAGAGGTCCTATGCTTGACCAAGCACTTCTTCCAAATTAGTTCTGAAGCATGTACGGTTGTAATGCATTAATTTTAAAATAACATTAATGCATTCATAAATTAAGTTTGTGAACTTAATAAATATTAATTGCTCTGAGCCATTTGTTTTTTATTACTCTCCTACTCCTCCATTCTGCCTTGTGTGAACTTAAACTATATTAATGTTGCTTAAACATTAATAATTTCAGGTATTTAAGTTGATCAATTAATCAATTAATATTTGAAGCCAAAACTTATATCTAAGGGGGGGTGTTATCTGTTTGTCTACAACTATTTGTACATAGAACACATTTTAGCATTTAATTTTTGAGGATAATGTTCTGAAAAATAAAGACCAGTTTAGGACTGTAACAAAGAGTCATTGTGACAGTTGTGTGTTTTTCTCTCTTGTTGAGGCAGTTGGCCTCACATTTCATGTTGGGTGACATGTGGCAGGTTCTCTTTTCTAATTAGAACAAATGCCCCAATTATGTTAATATATCTCCTGATGCCAATCAGTGAATAATTAGAGACAACACATCTGTCTCCCGCTAAGGGAATGGGATGAAAAAAAAGAAGAACAAAATGCAAAGCCTCTAAATTGCTGCCACATTGGATTGTGCGTTTTTTAAATAAGAATGCACAATACCCATGAACAAGTTTCAAATGTGTTAACTAAATATTATATTTTTGTTTGACTTATTCTATCATTAACTCCAAAGACCCTAAGCATTTTATAGTAAAAAAAAATAAGACATTAAAAGCATGTGCTTTAAGGATTTTTTAAAAGTGAATATTAGTCACTGTCCTCCAAGCTTTCGTATTCGTGCTGGAACCCATCCTCAGCGAACTTCAAAGCTCAGAAGACTAAACCTCTGGTCCCAGTGACTGACACAGATTGGATCCTGCAACATTATTCTGGGATCCATATATTCACCTTCATTCGTGAATATTAGTCCCTCAATCCAGCCTGTTACTGATAGCAAAGGGGTGTTCAAGGGAGCCCCACCCTTTGCTGAATTAGTAATAGAGAAATAGATCTGAGTGCTCTCAGATTATATATATCAAATTTATATGCCACTACGCGCACACACACACATACACACACACACACACATACACACACACACACACATTCAAGTCACTGTTGGCTCTTGATGACTACCTGGACTACCTGCAGTTTTCTTAGCTGTATTTTCAGCAATGAATTGCTATTGCCTTCTTCCTAAAGCTGAGACTGACTTAGGCTGACTTCATGTCTAAGGCGAGACTAGAACTTGGAGCTTCTGGTTTCTAGCCCAGTACTTTAACCACTACACCAAACTGGCTCCTTTTCTGATTACTAGTACAGAAAAAGAGGTACTTGCATGCAAGAAAGATTTGCGAAGACCTACTGGAGAAATAATAATATTAAAGTCCAGGTTTTCTGTTTCATCTGAGTGTATGGTACCTTTTAAATAAGTACAGGTGGTCCTCAATTTAGGACCACAATTGAGCCCAAAATTTATGTTGCTAATTGAAACATTTGTTAAGTGAGTTTTGCCCCATTTCATGACATTTCTCGCCACAACTGTTAAATGAATCATTGAAGTTGTTCAGTTAGTAACATAGTTGTTAAGTGAATCTGGCTTCCCCATTGACTTTGTCAGAAGATTGCAAAAGCTGATCATGTGAGCCCGGGACACTGCAGTCATCATAAATATGAACCAGTTGTCAAGCATTTGAATTTTGATCACATGACCAAGGAGATGCTGTAACAGTTGCAAGTGTGAAAAACGATCACTTTGTCACCGTTGTAACTAAATGAACTGTTGAAAGTTGTAGACTCCCTGTAAAGTCTCCTCCGAGTTAACTTCATGGTCAGGTAATGTAATTTTCTCAGCAACAATACTGAAGTAGTTTGCTACAGTCTTTGCCTTAATTAGTTTTTTGAAGTTCCTGATCAAGTAGAGTCTCCTCCAGTTGTTTACCAGGATAACAAACTCAAAAAGTTTACCAAGTATTGACTCTTTGCATGATAATATCGATATTACAGTGCTTCTTACAGAATGAGTCTGTGGGATTCTCATCTACTTCTGTTGTCCATACTGTCACCATTCTATTCATGCTTTCACATTTTGGCATAAAAATAAGTTATGAAACAATTGACTACAATTATGTCAATGCAGATTATCTCTGCAAAGTTTCCTACATTTTTGGAGTAACCTCTGTTGTATTCTTTTTAGGTTTCAGTCACTATGACCTTGCTCTTAAATAGTAAAATAACTAAAAATATGTAGATTATAGTCCTGCATATGTAACAATAGATAGTATCTTCATCTATCATAATTATAGCCATAATTTTTATAGTGAAATTTCATAAAATTAAAACGAGCACTTCAGTTAACCAAGTCTAATCCCATGCACAGTGCAGAAATCCAAATTAAAGCATTTTGAACAGATGCCTGTTCATTTCCATCACCTTTCTTTATAGCTGGTTCTATATGTGTTAATTATTTATAAATATACACACCTATCACACTATTTTCTAGAGTTAAGGTATGTTATGCAAAGCATCTAAATGGACTAAAATAGTAAAAGTAAAGAGATTAAAGGAAGGGAATATAAAAATTTCATTTACACTAGCATTGTTCACGGCATCGCTCCATTTCTTTCTATTTTTATAAACCATCCTTCTTCTACCAAGTTTATATGTTGCTTTATGTGTTTATTCATTGCTTTATTTTTATATGACCTGGGTGGTTAACAGGGAATAAAAACAAGATAAAAACATACCAAATAGATGAATAAATCACCAAGGTAGGAGCCAAGATAAAATCAAATGGAATAATCAACATAACTATTTTATTTATTTAGTGTATGGCATATCATGCAAGGACTTGCAATATATTATATAGGACTTTCTTGACTCTCAAAATGCAACAAAAAGACAATTATGATATGGGTTCATCCACACACCATGGGTCCTTACCTCAGTGATAGAACCTGTCTTTAAAGCCTTACAGAAAGTAAGATGAGGGCAACCTTTGAGGGAATGATGCTCCAGAGGAACCATGACGGTTTCTTCCAGGGACTCACCAGATAACCCTCGGTAATGGATGGGAACCAGAGCCTGTCTCTCCTGCCAAATCTCACAGGAAGGGAAGATACAACTGAGGGACAGTCCCACAAGAATTTGGCTTCATGTCATATTGCCTTTTGTTTACTTTTCTCCTGATAAATTCTATCCTATACATTTCAGTCCATTTATTAATTCAGTATAGATATTTTTCTTAATATTCTCTCTTTCATCTGAGCTATTAGGCAACTGTCCCAGTTTTTTGCCCCTGCAAACTTTATAAGTGTTCCCTCAACCAAGTAATTGATAAAAACATGGAATAACAGAGGCCAGTGCCACTCCAGTTTATTCTTCATTCAGAGATGAAGCGAGTGAATTAATTAGCACTCTTTGGTAGACATTTGTCCACTTATACATCCATCTAACAGTATTGGGGCGGTTGACATCTTGCCCCTAGCCAGTGTATGTTTGTGTGTACGTTTGTTGAATGAATGGTTTCTTAAATTTAGGGGTTTTCTTTTTATATATGTATTTTTATATATTTATTATGTAGTATTTTAATATTGGATTTCTATTTATGCTGTGAGCCGCCCTGAGTTCTCGGAATAGGGCGGCATAGAAATTTAATTAATAATAATAATAATAATAATAATAATAATAATCTAGTCCACATTTTACCATTTTATAAAAGGGAAACTCATAGGGAGATGTAGAAATTTGTCTATTTGCAACATCATGTTCTTTCTCATGGGTCTATTTCTTTGGAATAAGAAAGAAATGAGAAATAGTAACAGAAATTAAGTACATGAGATAAGAAAAGGAATCTAGTTTGCATCACCATTTGCTAGCTACCTCTATACTTTTCCATTTTTGCAAAATCTCTTCATACATATACATATACATACATACATAAATACATATCCTTAATTACTGTAAAAATCCAAATCCCGGGCATATCTGTTCAATAATATACAATCCTTGAACTCCAGGAGGAATATAAATCAGCTGTTTATTGTTAAAAAAATTAAAAACAATAAAAGCAACTATTTACAATACTAAAACAAACTTAGCTTTCGCTGATCCACTGTCAGCGTCTTCAGAGTGAAGTGTTGGGGGGGGGGAGAGATCTCTTATAAGCCTTGATAACCTAGTTTCTTACTCATTGACCATGTGATAGGGCCATTCGTCCTGACTGACCGTAATTGCCTTAACTGTCCCGCCTCCCTTTGTTTGCACTCCAGTTCCACAACTTCTCTCCCTCCCCTCCTTGTCCATCTTCTCCTTCCTGGTGTTGTTGCCATTGGTATGCCTTCTAGCCACTCCCCCACACTCACTTTGGGCCACGGGTCCGGATCTAGTATCCCAGGTGCCCTTTCACTGATGTTCCCCTCTCTTCCATTCCATTTATCTGCCTGTTGCTCCTGTCTTTCACTGTTTGTCATCATGAGTCCTATTTTCCCCAGTTTCCCCTCACGTCTGAGTGTGTGTACATGCAGCCCTACCCCATCCTTCCATCCCATCTGTCTGCAATCAGCTCGGCTGCCTGCCAGCTCGCTCCTGAATTCACTCCCTCTCATCCTTGCCAATCCTATCCTTGCATCCACCGGCTGTCTCCCAGCGGTCATTCTGGTCTGGGTGCTCAGAATTGGCACTGTCAGTGCTTCTCCACTGTTGCCCCCCTCTCTTACCCTGCTGATCCATCCACTGTTCTTGCCTTCCACTATCTGTCCCTCTGGGCCTAATTTTCTCTTATCTTTCTCCGTGCTTGGGTGTGCGCACACACAACCGCACCCTATCCTCCTGCCTTATCCGCCTGTGTTCAACTAGGCTGCCTGCAGTAATGCCTTGGGGGAGGTTAAGAATATTGTATATTCTGGGAGTAATTCCACAAAAGAGGCTGAAAAATGGCTTACTGTATATGCTTGTATAAGGAAGCATAATACCTAATATGAATTACATGGTTATCCATGTTTAACTGTGTTTTCCTCAATTAACTTTGTTTTATGGCTTGGCCAAACACACTGAATATGTGTGGGCTGGGTTCACAGTGGACTGGGTTCACACAGCATGCTGTGCTAAAATATGATCTGACATTTTGCTTCAGTGCATTCTTTGAGCATAGGCATAAAACCTCAATATTTTTGGAGTTCCAAATTGTATTGGCATTATATATAAAAGCTTTAAATGAAAAAACGCCTTACTAAACACATGTATTTATTCCGAAGCAATTGTTATATGTTTGTAGCTGAAGCAATTTTAATTTGACATTTAGTACTATTACCAAGGACATTACAACTGACTCATTTCTAAAAGGCCCTGCAAATAAGACCTGTGGTTTTGATCAACGCAGTAAGGAGCTTTAATTGCAACAGCTTGTCTTCTTTGATAAATTAGGCACATCAAACATTGGAAAATGACTTGAATGCTCATTCTCTGAAAGTATATGATGAGTTTTAGAAGAAAATATTAACAGCTCTCTGAAAAAGGATTTAGCTTTGAAAAATGTTATAAAGAGGGGAAAAAACAAGTGTTCTTTGAAAGGTTGCCTTAAAAACACAGAAAACAAAAAAAGATGCACTTACTATCTAGTTTTCCTTCTTAATTTGTGCCAGTATATTAGAAGTTCTCAACTTTATCCATTCCTTAGATTCTTCATAATTCAATGCACATTTTTATCAATATTCACTTTGCCATCTATGATTTCTAGGCTACTTGGTTAAATGGTTACATGATTTAGGAGAAAAAAAAGCTGTTATTTGTATATCTATACTGTGAAAGATAGGACCTTTATACATACCCATTGCTTACTTTATCTCTGAAATGCAAGATTTTCCCATGCAGATTTTATCTGAATTCGCTTTTCTTTTTCATAAGATTGTATGGGAGCTAATATAATAAAAAGAAGTAAGATTTTTCTTTATAACCTAAGAAAGTAAAGTAAGATCAATTCTGCTTCACAGACTGCCATTGAGAAGGCCTTTGTACATGGAAGTAAAAAAATGGCACATATATTTTCCTTCATTCGCGAAATAAACAATTGTAGAGTACAATTTTCACTCTATAAAAAAGACATTCAGAACATGTGAAAATACAAACATGGCACCTATCTGCAACACTTTCAAGCACTTATGCCTTTTCTTGGGCACCGTAGACCCTTTATACATACCCATTGCTTACTTCATCTCTGAAATGCAAGATTTTCCCATGCAGATTTTATCTGAATTCGCTTTTCTTTTTCATAAGATTGTATGGGAGCTAATATAATAAAAATAAGTAAGATTTTTCTTTATAACCTAAGAAAGTAAAGTAAGATCAATTCTGCTCACAGACTGCCATTGAGAAGGCCTTTGTACATGGAAGTAAAAAAATGGCACATATATTTTCCTTCATTCGCGAAATAAACAATTGTAGAGTACAATTTTCACTCTATAAAAAAGACATTCAGAACATGTGAAAATACAAACATGGCACCTATCTGCAACACTTTCAAGCACTTATGCCTTTTCTTGGGTACCGTAGACCAACAGTGTAATCCCACCCAAGTGCTGGCCAGGTCTTGCCTCTAGTCTAGTCAAGGTTGTCTAGTGTTGCCTGTATCTATCTAGTGTTGATTTTGCAGCCGTTGCCTTAGTGTTGTCTAGTGTTGCCTGTACCTAGGCTGTATCTATCATACGGCTTGTATTACCATTATTTCTTGGGGAGGTAATTATCTACCTTTATCCATACTGTCCATGTTCTCTGTATGTTGCTATAGCACAGTATGAAAGTAGGACAGGAAACAATCAACTGTGATTATGTCAAGGGTGAACGTTATCTTCTGCAAATTGTGTATCCTTTTTGGGTAATTATGACAAAAAAAATAGTTTATAGAGTTGCAGGCTGACACTGTGATATATTTGCACATGCTCCAAAACACATCATAAAAGTGAATCTAAGTGCTGTGCTGCTGAAGAATCTACTTTCAGTAAGGACAATTCTGATAGTGCCCAATATATATATATTAAATTATATGAGAGCTCGCTAAATATAATAATGTTATTTTGAGAGTTACATCCTGGAAGGTATTAGGGAAAATACACGAGTGCAGGAGTGCAATAAGGAATACTACCATTGCCTTTGGTTCTATTGTGCAAATTGTGTAGATGTTTAAAATCCCAGAAGCATAGAAAGGACTATCTTAAAATATAGGATGAATGTGTTTGATATACAATCACTCTATCAAGTTTTGATTATTGTTTCCATGAAGAAATATTCTTTGCCTAATATTTTGTTATTAATTATAATTTCAGAGTAATAAAAATCTAAGGTTGTAGATTCATTAATTCATGGTTGCATGTAGTACTTTATCACTGAAAATTAATGTAATTTCACACTATTTCAAATGCAATAGTTTCCATTAGAAACAATTCATTTATGCAGTGCATAGTATCATTAGTAATTCTATATTGCAAAATATTAAGTTGATGCACACTAATTTATGGATAGGAGAACAGATAAGTGCATACTTGCAACCAAGTTTTGTTTTATGTGATGAAATGAAATAGCCAGTTAGAATATTCATGTTCCTATCTTAAATGGGATGTATTTTACTAAGCACACTTTCAGAAAAGAATCAAGCTTTAACAAAAACGGAAGAAGGACCAATTGCCTACATGAATGATTGATCACAGTCATTTTTGTGATTTAAAAAAACAGAGGAGCAAACCTTCTTGGCTTTCCATCTCTTTGGGCAGATGTTCAAACTGTTTAGAGTAAAGGGCATGTTTCTCTGAATGAACCAGGTCTTTCTTTGTTGTGAAAATTCTCTGTATTCCATTGGGTTGGCCAGGGGCAGGATTTTTTTTATTTAATTAAAGTGCTGGGCATAAATTCCAGTGATCCAGTGACATGAAGGCAACTTCTTTGATCTATCCCAGGCTGTAAAACATGCTCAGTTCAAAAACAAATAAGCTACTGAATGTTCAGCCAATTTATGTGGACTAACTTACCTCAGGCAGCTCCAAGAGACTGGAGTGCTTCTTTATGATAGAAATGAATGGAATATTATATAGCTTGGGGAACATGTTTTTAGATCTTTAACAATTTCAACCTTTCAGAATGCTTTTTTTTAAAAAAATGTATGAATACAGGGTGTGATTGTATATACACAAGTCATAACAGAGTCACATTGATCCATATAGATACGGTAAACAGTATCTTATTTTAAGTACACACAAGATGCATTATTGGTGAAATGTTTAACCTATGTTCCTACTAAGTTATTAATGGAAAAAAATCATTTGTTTCAAAAGATCATGACCCACATAGGTTCCACAGGGGTCTCCAATAGTTGTTAACATTCTTAAAATTTGGAAGGACCAGAGAATCACTTACATAAAAAGGTCACTCAATGCTATTTTTCTTTAAGTTTAAAAACTCACTATTCAATTTCCAAAGAGCGTTACTGAAAGATAAAGTAAAAAGTAAAGATTTCCCCTATCCAGTTGTGTCCAGCTCTATGGGGAAGTACTCGTCTCTGTTTCTTAGCTGAGAGAGCCAGCATTGTCCAATGGTCATGTGGCCAGCATGACTGTATGCAGAGATGCACGGAATGCAGTATCTTCCCATTGAAGTTTACCTACTCACATTTGCATGCTTTCGAATTGCTAAACGGTCAGGAACGGGGTCAAGTAAAAGGTGCTCATCCCATTGCACAGCACTTGGGTCTCAAACCCAGATTTCCAACTGACAAACTCAGCATCTTTAACCACCGCACCCTTATTGAAAAGTAGGATAAAAATAATTATGATTCAAAATATATTTAAGGGATCTTGATAGGAAATCTAGATTTGTCCTTGCAATGTGGGATCTCCTCATGTCTCTAGGGCAATTGATCACTGATAGTTGTCACAATGAATTCTGGAAAGGATCCCTGAAATTTAAAAAAAAAAAAACCACCTTACAGGTCTTTTCAGCTGGACATTTTTTCCTGTATTATCATTACAGGTAGTCCTCAACCTGCAACTATTTGTTTAGTGACTAATCAGAATTCCAGCCACAATGAAAAATTGACTTATAACCAGTTTTTACACTTATGTACTTTGTAGCATCCCCATGGTCATGTGATCAATATTTGGGCACTTGGCAACTGGCATGTATTTATGTCAGTTGTACTGTCCCGGAATCATGTGATCACCTTTTAATCTTCCCAGCTAGCTTCCAATAAGCAAAGTCAATGTGCAAAGCTGGATTTGTTTAACAACCACATGTTTCATTTAATGACTGCAGTGATTCACTTAACAACTGTGGCAAAAAAGTTGTGAAAGGTTCACTCAACAACTATGTTGCTTAACAGTAGAAATGTTGGGCTCAGACATGATCTAAATCGAGACCTCTCAGCTGTCCTTGTTGCATTTGTATTTAAATGGTATTTGTGTTTATTTACTTGTTTTGTATATGTAACATATAAACTTTGAGAGAATTATTAATCTGTCAAAGAATATAAAACCATGTAATAAAAATATAGTTGAGTGCTTCATATAAAAATGCTGTATCTGATCATATTTGTGAATCTCTCAACAGGTTGAGTGGCTGAAAAATGAAGAGGTGATAGATCCTGTTGAAGACCGAAATTTTTATATCACTATTGACCACAATCTGATCATAAAGCAAGCACGTCTCTCTGATACAGCCAATTATACTTGTGTTGCCAAAAATATTGTCGCAAAAAGAAAGAGCACCACTGCTGCTGTCATTGTCTATGGTAAGAGAGTTATCAGGTTACATATTTTGGCTATTTATAGATTTTGGTTTTACATATAAACAAAATTAAATCTGTGCAGGCATGAGAAATGTTGATTTCTAAAATGGGTTGAATTCTACTTTATTCTGCTTTGTATGCTTAGTTGAAGCCTAGAAACAATGTAGGCAATTTATAATGAAAGTAGAGTGTCCTTTGTTTTGTAGTTAATTAAAACATATTGGCCTGGGGGAAAAAACTCCACAGACTTCTGAGTTTTGTTCCCCTCATTTTACTGGAATGTTAGCCCAAGCTACATGTCCATGCTTTCAAATTTCATTGTGTTTATGAAAAGATTAAAACTCAGACAGCTTGAATAAGGCAGCCTTACTGTTTTCAATCTGCCTGCAATTAGAACAAGGACACATATTATACTTAGCCTTTGAGATCAGCTTGGCGTTTTTCCTGTTGAATTGGAGGTAGAATAGGAAAAGAGAGAGAGAGAGAGAGAGGGAAAAGGAGATAAATAACTGCTGCTTGATTGCACTTATTCTCATTTTCTCTGTCCACAAAGAAGATCCAAAGTTCTCAATTTGTTGCAGTACCATTATTTCTACATTTTCCATCACTTTTCATTCAGTTTCATGATAAATGATAGGCTTTCAAAATTTCTTTCAAAGAACAGAATTTCATCACTGGGTTCTTGCACTTACTTTGTTACAAGAAAGAGTATGTCTTCCGTCTTTCAGTGATCAATTATCTTTCCAGCAGTTCGTAACTGCTGTTTTTTTTTATTATCCATTTTTGAAGTCCAAGCAAGCATAAAAGAAATATATAAGCTTTCCTTTTTTAACAAAAAAAATGTTTAATTCATAGAAAGGCTTGGAAGCTATAGGCTTAATAAATTGTCAGTTCCTCATCTAAGTCATTTTCCTACCTTCCTCACTTCTCAGTCAATGGTGGATGGTCAACTTGGACAGAGTGGTCAGTATGTAACAGCCGTTGTGGAAAAGGCTCTCAGAAGCGTACAAGAACATGTACCAATCCAGCACCACTGAATGGGGGAACCTTCTGTGAAGGCCAGAATTTACAGAAAATACCTTGTACTACATTATGTCCAGGTATGTTGTATCACTGTGGTGCAATATTATTAGAATAAGTCTTGGTTTTTTTCCCCCCATGGTGGTAGTGTGGGGGACGAAAATGATGACTTCTTACTTTTAATTTTAAAGTAAACTCTATTATGCCATTGAAATACAGATAAGCTGAATAATTAGCACTATTATTATGCAATGTTTGCCTCACATTGCAGTTGTATTTCTGAACACTTACATAATGAGTCAAGATTTAAACCCTTGGGAACCTAGGCCTTGGATCTGTTAAAAATTCTGCATTTAAATAATAACATGATTTTATGTATTAGTAAGCTTACACATAGGTAAAGATAAGATTTTTTTTACTAAAAGTAAAAATATTATCTGAAGGAGTTGGATTATTGTATTTATTGTAAACCAGGAGTCCCCAACCGGTGGGCCACAACCCACTACTGGGCCGTGGCCAGTGGGCCACAGAACAGACTGGCACACACATGTGTGTGCATGCTCACCCCCATTTGCACCATGCAGCAAAAATGGGGTGCTAGTGAGTGTCACATGGGTGCTAACACCACCCCATTTGCATTGCACGTACTTGCGGCCCCATTTATGTTTTTCATGTGCGTGTGCATAAAATGCTTCCCCCTCCCTTTCCCTCCAGTCCGCCAACCGAGAAAAATTGGAGACCTGTTTGGTGAACTTCCCAGAGTCACTATGAAGACAGGTGGCATATAAATGCAATAAATACATAAATGAATAAATACATAAAATTACCATGTTATAACTGTTGTAAAATAACAGAATTTTAACATTAAAAACAAAAACTGTGCACAGTCTCTTAATAATATGTTTCAGTATGTCTTTGGCTGCGATCTTATTCACTAAGATGGGCAAAATACACCCTATTCATTTTAGATGGATTAGAAAGTTATTTGAATTCATTCAAAGGACAAAAAGTTCAAATAATGCTCATGCCTCTCTAGTTCAAAACCTGATTCACTCTTTACACCAACAAAACATTTTCTCTATCACCAGCTATGGTCCTTTATCTATTTGGCAATAGTGATCTAAATAGTATTAATGTAATGGTTGGAGGAAAATCTATTTTGTTCCCCCTCCTTAAATTTGTATTGCTCTTGACATCGATTAAACTTTCCCTTGAAACATTACAAATTCAAGGTTCCATGTTACTGCATGCTTCTCAACATTACAACATTACATTAAAGTAAGAAATAAAATATAGATTTTAAAGGACGAAAGCACATAACAGTGCAAGCAACTTCAAAAATTGTATCTATTATCTGTAAGAATTTGTTGCAGATCTGTTGAATTCTGTCTAAACCTATTATTTTAAGAGGGAATATTTTGGGAAATCAATTCAGTAAGCATATATTTATTTTAGGTGTCTGTATCAGATCAGAGGAGAAATATGTGACTGTATGGCATCTCCCTAGCCCAATGTCAAACCAAAACACCATGTTGGGATGTAAGGAGATGGTCTGTTTAAGTTTTTATAATATACCAAAAGAATTTAAAGCCTTTATTGCATAGAATTCTAGTGACTACTTATCTAACTTCTTCTGAGGGATGCACTTGAAGAAGGACTTCTCAGAATGCTCTTAGAGCAATTTTAGGTAACTTTTTACATATGAGCCATGTGGAATCAGCAAGACTATGACTCTTGGCTTTTGGAATTCTAAAGAGAAGAATCTTCTTCCTCTTATTTTCTCTTGATGTAGGGTTTTGGGAATACAGCAGTGATCTGGGGGGAGGAAAAGCAGAAGCTATCTAACAGCTCTTCTACCCAATTATTCTATTAATCCCTGTGTCATATTTCTCTTTGCTTATAGCTACACTATTCTTCCCTCTTGTTTAACCATGAATTTCCCATGAAAGCTTCTTTCATTGTGTACTACCATGCAGAATCCTAATAGGACAAGAAGTTGGGAATGTCTATGGAGATTCTCAATTATCCAACTCATGGTTTCCCAAAAGTGTTTTTCCAAAAGACAACTAGACAACAAGTTTTCCTTGTTATCCAAGAAGGTTCTTCAGAAGATGGAGACATTAACGTACATTATAGGAAAGGGGTACTGCTGAGATAGTCAGAATTTTTCTTTTGGCCCAGATTAGACAATGGACAATAAATGAATAACTTTAAAATCAACAAACTGATAGCATTTTTTTTTATTTTGTGAAACTTGATAATATTTTTGTTAAAACCTCCATCTCCATATTATTAAGGTCTGAAATGATTTCCTTTTTCAGTATGAGTTCTACATTGACATACTGCAGTATGTTGGACTCATAACTTTCTATTTATCACTAGTATCATTTCTTTTTGACCATCATACATGCAGGTTTATTCTTGATTTTGCTAAGGGAAACTTCTAGATTTGAACCTGGGAAGGAATATTGCTTCTACAGTAAAGTATGCCTATTGCTGAACAAGAATGGAGGGTATAATTCTTTATTTTAAGAAATGTTATTCCACCATCAATGTTTAATACTGATAATTAGGATTGTTTAATGCAGTATTTTGATTAGAACACAGTATTAAACTGCAGGCTTTATATCATGATTTCTTCATGTGGAGTAGGTAGAATTACACAAATCTTTGAATCTTTACTGACACAATAGAACATATCTAATTTGCTTACTTAAGAGTATTTCCTGATGTCACAGAAGAAAACAGGTGAATCAAAATTTTCATCCCTACTCACATTTAATGAACTAAAACATTTGCATGGCAATTTATTGGTTGTTATTATCTATAGCAATGTCTCTCAACCTCAACAATTTTAAAATGTGTGAACTTCAACTCCCAGAATTCCTCAGGCAGCCAGTTGAAGTACACGCATTTTAACATTCCTGAGGTTGATATTCCAGAGTTTGGATTAGTAAACCTCATATGATCTACTAGTGGCACCATTTCTAATGACAGCATCAGTTCTTCGATTTACTGCATCTCTACTGCTGCTGGATGCTGAAGGAATGCATTAAAGAGAAAACATCAAAGACGGAACATCTTTCAGTAAGTGCAACAGAACCAAAAAGAGAAATTTGGATCAGTATAGTTCTCCATTTCTGAAGAGTTTTAAACATAAGCTCTACAGCTACCTCTGGTGGATGATTTATTGGTTATACTGCATATTGCAAAGAGTTGGGCTAGGTGATTATTATTATTATTATTATTATTTATTTATTTAACTTCTATGCCGCCCTATTCCGGAGAACTCAGGGCGGCTCACAACATGATAGAAATTACAATAAAATACATAAATATAAAAACCCTTAGTTAAAAAAGAAACCAATCATTCCACAAACATACACTGGCTAGGGGCAAGGTGTTAGCTGCCCCAGGCCTGCCGGCAAAAGTATGTTTTAAGCAATTTACGAAAGGCGGAGAGAGTGGGGGCGACACGGATCTCCGGAGGAAGTTGGTTCCAGAGGGCCGGGGCCGCAACAGAGAAGGCTCTTCCCCTAGGCCCCGCCAGGTGACACTGTCTGGCTGACGGGACCTGGAGAAGGCCCACTCTGTGGGCCCTAACCGGCCGCTGGGATTCATATGGTGCTCTGCAGTTCTGTGATTGGCAGTAGAATTAAAAAGGATTTCATCTTACATAGATTCTATAGTCAGATTTTATCCTAAGAGTTCAACTTTGCATTCAAATAAAGGAAGCTGCTACTTATATACAAATGATCTGACCAGAGTTAAGTTGAAATTTATCACTTTGACTAGGAAGAGTGAGAGATGAAAGGGAAAGGGAAAGGAAAGGACTTCTATTATCTATATTTTCAATAAGCAAACTCCTTATAGAATTTCATGTAAAATCATTTTTTTAATCTGAATATTTTCTATTTTTCCCACTCCCACCTCATTTTGTCTTTATATTTTGCCTTTACATTTTTCCATTTTCTTATGACAGTGGATGGGAGGTGGACAGCATGGAGTAAATGGTCCACATGTGGAACAGAATGTACCCACTGGCGCAGGAGGGACTGCACCGCACCAGCACCCAAGAACGGCGGCAGAGACTGTGAGGGCCTTGTCTTGCAGTCCAAGAACTGCACAGATGGGCTGTGTATGCAGAGTAAGTGAAAGTACCCTAATGCTGCTTTGTTGACATTGCCATTTGGGATGGACAGACAGAGAGAAACAGCTTAGAGGTCCAGCCTTCTCTTGATATTTGAAGAAAGAAAGGATTCATGTAAGTCTATATTGGAATAAATTCAAAAGAAATTCCCCACTTTGTAGCCATAGCAGAGGAACAAACTCACCTTTAAAAGGTTTGGCATAGCTTGGCAGAAACAAATCATTGCCTGTGTTCTTCTAATCCCTTTTTGGGTGTGTTTGGATTACAGCTTCCTGTTAAGTTTGAGTATGGAAGGAATTGACCTTCATATGTCCCTCAAAACTCCAACATATTAATACAGTCAATCGTTCAGGTTGGGTCATGACATCTAAAGCCCTACATCTATTGATTAACTCAGGCTGGCATTTAAGCTAGGAGAGATGTTTTTATGAGTAGCAAAATATCCTCTTTATCTTGTTGTTCTTGAGTGTAGCTGGCACCTGACAAAAAAGTCCTGAGATATTGTGAATAGGGGTCTCTGTTGGCTTTGCATGTGTTCATTCATAAGTCCATGTTATCATTTTTCTCATTGCTCTGCTCCATATTTTAAAAACAAAGGAAAACATAAACCTTTCTGATACTGCAATCCTGTTGCAAATCTGTTCAGTAGTAAATGC
Organism: Bothrops alternatus; assembly: GCA_034064705.1. NCBI lineage: Eukaryota > Metazoa > Chordata > Lepidosauria > Squamata > Viperidae > Bothrops > Bothrops alternatus. The sequence goes on from JARGCV010000081.1 coordinate 22,027,667, forward strand.
AGTTTCATTGTGAGGATGAATTGTACATATTTAGCACTTTTATCCTTCGCTACATATTTTATATACATTTTAAATAGTTGGGGCAGGGTGATAACAAGAGCAATATCCCAGAATGTCCAAGAAGTATGAAATGTATAGTATTATTGTATCTATTGCACCTATTAGTTTGTGATGGAAATCAGGATAACAACTCCTTTAGATGGAAAAGATACCAAATTTCACTGCAAAAGAGCTAGTTTCTCTTAAACATATAGGTGCATATGGATTTTTTAAGATCACAATTATGTTACTAAAGTCGTTAAGTTTTTTCAATTAGTTGCATCTTTACATACAATACTAGAGAATCAACAATAGTAAACATAGAATTTGAAAACACGTATATATTTGTATTTGGTGATTCTGTGCACTTCCCTGAAAAGTACTTGAATAAAATTGTATTTATTTTACTCGTTAATGATATTTGCAGAAAGATTAAAAACATAAAAATCAGTAACAATCAAAACTAAAGACAAAAGAAAATGGAGAAAAAAACAAAATTTTTGTAACTTGAAAAACATCATGCAATGAGCTCACAGCATTCCTTAGACCAGGGGTAGGCAACCTTGGCTCTTTTATGACTCGTGGACTTCAACTCCCAGAATTCTTGAGCCAGCCATGCTGAGGGGAAATGGAGAGGTTTCCAAGCTGAGCCATGCAGGCTCAGGAATTCTGGGAGTTGAAGTCCACGAGTCATAAAAGAGCCAAGGTTGCCTACCCCTGCCTTAGACAAATACCTGGGACAAGAGTCACTTCTGAAAGAAATCAGAATTAGGACTGTTCAGCTATCTGGGAGTATTCTGTTTCAAAAGGAAATACTGAAGCATGCCATCTCTGAGACCCAAATTGGGATTTGAAGCATGCCATCTCTATCAGATCTTACAGGACAGGCAGAATCATGGGAGAAAGGTGATAACTTTAAATAACAAGGCTGCATACCATGGAGAACTTAATACAGTACATGACAACTAGTATCTTGAATTACATCTAGTTCATGTACCAAAAGTTTTAGATGGACACACTTTGGCCAGGCTATAAATGTTCATGCTGTCACATTTTGCATCAGCTGAAACTTCTGAGTGGTCTTCAAAAACTATCCCAAGTACAGAATATTTCAGTAACTCAGATGAGAAGTGACTCAGATGAGAAGGGCCTCCTGATCCAAGAATGGATACAATTGGCATACAAGATGGATTTGTATGAAGGACATAGCTGCCACTTGTTCTTCAAGCAGGAGCTATGAGTCCAAGAAAATCCCCAAACTGCATACAAGTTCTCTCTGGAGAAGGATGAACTTTGCCTATAAATAAGTTTTTGGATTCTATTTTAGATTGTGTATATTAATAGTTTGCACAGATGTGAAGGAACAATTATTACTTATTAAGAAACATATCATTGTTTATGTTCTCTTATGGTCTTTAGTCATACAGATCATGAAAGCTTTTGAAATATTACAACAGTGAACACATTTCAGATTCTTCCTTTACACCTTTGCTCCTTTTTTTGTTCAAGGTATTGTAAAGGAAAACCAGTAAAGCTCATAATATTCATTTCAAAGTGTTCTTCTGATGTTGATAGCCATTTTATGTTGCATTTCACCAATATAAAGGAAGGAAAGGAATCTCTAGAAAGATTAGACGATTTTCAAAACTGTCAGACTTTGATAATACTAGATGGAGGAAAAAAAAGTCTATTCTGAAATTAACTACCTGATTGTACGCCTTGGAGATAATACAGCAAATTATGCATCACTTCAAAACAGCTAGTCCTTGACTTAACAAAAGTTCATTTAGTCCATTCAAAAGTTACAACTTGAATGGACAACAATCAATTCAAAGTTACAGTGGCACTGAAAAAAGTGACTTATGACTGTTACACATTTATGACCATTGCAGCATCCTCATAGTCACATGATCAAAATTCAGATGTTTGGCATCTGACTCATATTTATGACAGTTGCCGTGTCCTGGGGTCATGTGATCCCCTTTTGTGACCTTCTGACAAACAAAGTCAATGGGGAAGCCAGATTCACTTAACTACTGCATTACTAACTTAACAACTTGTGGTGTGATTGATGAGTATGTATGGGGTTTGTATTTTTAATGTTGTTCGGATTTGTTCAATTGTTTATATATATATGTTGTAAGCCGCTCCGAGTCTTCGGAGAGGAGCGGCATACAAATCCGAATAAATAATAAAAAAAATAAATAACTGCAGTGATTCACTTAACAACTGTGGCAGGAAAGGTCATAAAATGGGGCAAAACTCACTTAACAAATGTCTCACTTAGCAACAGAAATTTTGGGCTCAATTGTGGTTGTAAGTCGAGAACTACCTGGAGTGTGAATAACCTGTTGTGATAAATTATGAAGAAAAAATATTCTTTATTTCCAGCAGTTTGTATTTTATACTACCACTTTATATTTAGATGGGATTATACTGTTCGTGCATGTATGATGAAATAACCTTTTGCACAGAAATTTAGAGTGGAAATATTATAAAGTTCCTCCAGGTACTAATATTATATACTGTACTTTTCTTTAGCAAGGTTGTATTGCTAAGTTTAAAGACTTCACTACTTTTAGGAAAGTTTATGTATACTTAGTATTACATTTTATATATTACATTTCTATACCACCCATATCATTTAAGTGACTCTTGGTGGTTTACAACATAACAAAACATTATAAATCCATGAATAAAAGCATAAATTAAAACAAAATTAAGAAAAAAGTTAAAAGTTAAAATAAAAAAATCAAAGTTAAAAAGAAAATCACAGGACTAAAAAGTTAACAAGGCAGAGGGAGTGCCTTCAAGCCACCAGCCATCCCCAGGGTGGTATCACTCTCTTAGAACCTGTGCTAATTAAGCTTTCTTTGCTTGAGTTAATTATGCCCAAGTATTTTACAGTTGAGAGGTGCACAGTTGTTCATTTATAATCCTGAAATATGAGCCAGCCCAGGGATGTATACAGACTATAATAAAAAAAGTTAAGATATCATCTCTGCATCCCACATAAAAAAACAAGTGGATCTTCTATTGCAACATTGTAGCTATCATCTTGACTTTTTAATCACTCCTTAATGAGACCTCTAAAAGTTTTGATTTGCCACCCATGTTTGCTCCAGACCATCCACAAACTTTCCCCCTCCACTTTTCTTATCCACCAATATATTACAGTTTTTTGGCTCCACCAATATTTTTCAAGGCAAGTGGTTAACTAAAGAGGGGCTATTCTTTTCAGCCACAGGGTACAATTCTGCATAGAGACAAAATAAACACTGCCTTTAATGCCTAGCATGCTGGGACTTTTTTCCTGAATAAGAAACCAAAAAATCCCATTGAAGCAAATGAAGGCGGTCTTTTCTGCTTGCAGAATAAAGTACTAGCCTACTTAATCTCCTATGGGCTTCCCAAACAAATTTTGCTAAATATTGTTCATTAAAAGTAATATGTAATTTGCCACACGGCATGCAATATTATTAGATTAATCAAAGTCAAACTTAAGCTAGGTTATAATCTTGTGCTAAGCAATGGTTTGTGTAATGCCTTAATTCTCACATGTAACAAAAAGCCATACATATCACCATGACTAGCTGATTGTGAATTTATCTATTTATTATTCCACCTAGTAATTATACTACGGGATACTAAATATGCTACAATTTCTTACAAACAACAATTTTTCACTGGTGGCAATAGCCTTTTAATATCAGTGGTCCATTGATATGATGAAGAATGAAGAATGTAAGTGAAACAGGTCTCTCCTACCTTCCTCCCCCTTTCCCTTCAAGAATCTTTCTTACAAGCACAGTAGTTGGCCATAATGTGATTGCGGCTATTTTTTCCAGTTTTTTATGTTGGGCAAAGCAGCAATGGCATGCAGTTGTTAAACTCTGCAAGAATGAAAGTTATAACCTTTCAATAATTTATATGAGCAGAACTAGGAATTCAGATTTATTTGGCAGATCATAAATAGCCAAATGAAACAGATAACATCCAACTCCTATCAAGCTTTTAGTCAAATCAAGAGAATGAATTAGTGCTGCTTTGTTCCTCTAGCTTCATCAAATATCTTTCCTATACCTGCAGTTATTGTTCTATCCTTGACTCTCTTGACTAATTCAAACAGACTCCTAAACTGTTCATTTAGATATGAACTATCTTGTTGCAAAGTTTTAAGTCTTCATCCTCGATTGCCCATCTGAATTAGAGAATAATGCAGTCATTTAGGTTAGCCCTTCTGCTCAATTTAGAAACCCGTATTAATGCATCTCAGGTGGCTTTTCAATGTCACTTTAAATACATCCAATACAAGAGAGCTCATTGCTTTCCTAGATAGTTCCACCTGTTACACAGTTCCATTTCTACTGTTCCATCATGCTGAAAAGTTCTTCCAATTGTGCAGTCAGTTAACATAATCTTGGTTTAGGATAATCTTGTAAATCAAATGTCTACTTTAACATACACTTTTCCTCAGTTTCTAGTTAAATTCAAATTAATGTATGTTTGTTGCTAGTTAGCTCACTATAGATAATTTATTATTATTTATATTAATCAGAATTCAATTCTTGCATTGAAGGAAACAGGGCAGGAAGTAGTCAGAATGACTGGGCACTAAAATCTAAGAATTCAAAGCATGTATGGATCCTGCCAAATCCTATTATCTCTTCTCCAGTCCTTTGCTATTCCTCTCTACCCTGCTACCTTCCACACCATCTGAATTGTAGTGATTGCTGCTTACCTCTATTCTGACAACAGCACTTTATATGGGTGCAACCATTATTGAGGAAGTAATGAAGTACCATATGATCATCCAAAGCCAATTTAAATGAACTGGCAAAAGAATCACTGAACAGTCTCATCTTTTCTGTACAATCAATCGCACCTTTCTTGCACAATCAACAAGAAGGGCTGCTATATAAACAAGATATCTTAGTAAATCTTGGTCACATTTAGAAGTATTTTCTTTGCAGTTTATTATTTACTACAGTTATATCACTCAGGCAATCAATAAGCTCTTTGATACATCTATCCCTATTCCTGTGTAAAATAGCTGTCTGAATTGGTATTGATTTCTCTTGGAATAAAAACTATGGAGCTTTCCTTTTCACTCTCCATTGCTTGTAATTACTGTATTTTTCACCCAAAACTGTAGTTTCTGCTTACTGCTAACTGTGATATTTCTGGTGCAACTTGGCTGTCACATTTATTCAAACTAATGATCTTGCCCATACACTGGCGCTCTCTCTCTCATTCTGTAGTTAGTATTTTCCCCCTAATGTGAAAGGATGAATAGTCAATAAGCCAATTCCTTCACAGAGACTGAATTAGAAAACTAGCTATAGTGCCATTATTAGAGGAGGCTGCCTAAGTAGACAACAGCATTTAGGTGCAACCTTTACAATTATTTAATTGTTATAAGGGATTTAATTAGACTTCACCCATATTGTATGTTGACCAACAAATTAAAAACTATTCAGTTGCCATCCAGAAGAATTTATTTTGCTATGAACTTTTTTTTTCTTTTTGCAAATAATACCAGATACCAATGCTGTATAGCTAGTTGTAAAAGGGCTCGAGGGAAGGATTTTTTTTTGGTAAAACTTAGTAAATATATTATTATATTAAATTACATTTGTACATTTGTCAGAGATAACAAAATGGTGGCTAAAATAGTTAGGCTGACTAGAAACGAAATAGCAACAAGCTTCGTTCAGAGAAATAGATTAACTCATCTTTCTCTAACCTTTTTTAATCCAGTGGGTCAATTGTAGTTTTTCGCCATTTCTGTCCCTGCCAGATTTTTTTTTATTGTTTTCCATCAGCTCACACTCTCCATGGTCCACTCTTCCTCCTTTTCCTGATACAGATCTTAACAAATGTCATGACAAACCAGATTCTAGCCACCATCCATATTTTTTTTCAGCTCTGTTCCCGTCAAGAGTCCAAAGGAATGGCCTCTGTTGGATTAGCCCTTTCATGCTGACCTTGCCAGCATCAACTTCAGTATCCCAAACAATGATTCTTTTAAGCCTTATCCCAGGAAGCTGAAACAGGCCAAGGATTGATTATGTACAGAAGCAGTTTCCCACAGGTAGCAAGCAGATAAGAAGAAACTGAGAGAATACAATACACTTTCCTTCTCCTTGTCCTCAACATGGGCCAAGAGGGAGTTTTCTTTGCAGCTTCTACTTAAAGAGTAGGATACAGTGGTAAAATGATTCTAAGGTACATCCCAGGCCAGAAAAATCCTGTTATAATAAGATAATGGAACAACACACCTAGTCAACAGTAAGATGAGGAAGACTACTTTGTTCTTTTCTCATAGAAGAACTGTAATTGTTCTACTTGAAAAGTGCCATTCATGTAGCTACTTCTTGATTTTGTCCATTTCCATAGTTCTTTTTTTTCTCTTTTATCTTCATAGCTCTCTCTTGTGTTTAATGACTATTCTTAAAACTCTCTCTGAGTCTTGTGACTGGATGGAAATTTGAACAGAGATGTAACCCTATTTCATGAGATGTTAATATCCTACTGGCATTTCAAAAAGGGCATTTCATTCTCTTCCCGGATGACTTTTAATTAAAGGATGCTCAACAAACTTGTCTTTCATTTTCCTTTATAGTCTTAACCTATTCATTTTGCTTTTGGCATCCTTGAACTTTTTTTTTTTTGAACATACAAATTGCCTTAATACCCGGCCTGTGGTCAATCACGAAGCATCAAAGCTGATCACTTTTGAAAAGCAACCATGAGATTTTTTACCATATTATACATATGCATGCCTTGCATTTCTCCAAAGAGAAATGTATCATTCTTTAATTAAAAGAAAGATTTAAAAATAATAGTCATGTTTAGGTTGAAATTGGGGTGGGGGGAGATTTAATAGCTATTATGTGATAACTATGTGCATTTTTTTATTTGTCTCTAAAGTGTGAGATGACATTTCCACTGCTTGAAAGGTAGGATTCACTTAAGCTTACCCCTCAGAAAAATGTCAGTAACAAATAGATGAGTAAATAGCTGGACAATCTCCTGGGCTTCATATTCCAAGGTGATCTCTAGTTGGCAATAATTAGCTATTCAGAAAGAAGATAAATGTATGCGATTTATTGCTAATATATCTAGTGTCAGCACTGACCTATGGCATCATTAGTGCAAACCAAAGTCTTTCTGATTGATGATGATTATGTGCCTTCAAGTCAGTGTTGACTCTTAGTGATCACACAACTGGATAGATTTTTCTCTAAGATGTTCTGTGCTCAACTTGCTCCTTCAGGTCTTTCAATGGTTCACCCATTCCTTGTATAATTGAATCTAACCCACTTGTTACTACTCACCCTCTATTTTTCATTTCTTCCATCTTCCCTAGCATTAGCACAAACCCCTCCCCCCGAAAAAAAACCCAAAGCCTTTCTAAGCCAAAAAAAAAAAAGGAAAGAAAATGAATTTGAATTTTTCTCAAAAGGAATTTGAGAAAAGAAGGAAAGGGAGATTTCTGATATTGCCTGCCAGCTCCCCAAAAGGACACTCAGTGAGAAAGCCAGCAGAAAGTTGAAAGTCCCTACAGTTGTCATTGTTGTTATCATTCTGTTTCTCTCTTTAGGTAAGGAAATATATTTGAAACATGCATGTATGTATCATTAGTGCTATTGTATTATCCATAAAATCGGAAGCATTGTACATCCCTGAAAAAAATGTGACTGCCTTTCATCTTCCAAAATACCTCTTTGCACAGTCTTAAAAATCAATTATTTTGTGCAAATGTACACCAACATTCAGAAATCATAGTCCTTTAAAATATATGTTCATTTATGTCCTAATTTACAGAATTCTAATGGCAGCTTCCCTGATTTTGAAAGAACAATCCAGATGCAGATGAAGAATTTCAGCATGACAAAATGATCCTATTTAGTTCCTTCTGAATTAGTTTTATATATACATTAAAAAATCCCTAAAAGCCTGCAGCAAGATTTACTGTTTGCTTTTGAAAGCTGACTGCTTGTTTCTCTTAAATCAGCATGTTTCATTTGGTTCTTCTTTGGTTATGTCTTCCAGATCAGTGTTTAAGCACAAGGCTATTATATGTACTTAATTTCACTGAAAGATCCCTTAGTGCAGAGGTCCCCAACCTTTTGGGCACCAGGGACCAGTTACATGCAGAAAGGTTTTTCTGCAGACTAGAGGGTGCATGGTTTTGTGTGCTGCCTGTATCCCGCAGATGGGGCTTTGCTTGTTTGTGTGGACTGGTTGCTGGCATGCTGCGGCCCAGTAGTTTTGGTGGACAGCTCGATGAAGATGTCAACCCAATGCGCAGCAGCAGCAGTAAAAAAAGCAAATTCCATGCTTGGCATGATTAGGAAGGGAATCGAAAATAAGTCAGCAAGTGTTGTATTGCCTCTGTACAAATCGATGGTGAGACCACACTTGGAGTACTGTGTACAGTTCTGGTCACCGCACCTCAAGAAGGATATAATGGAACTGGAAAAGGTGCAAAAAAGGGCAACAAGAATGATCAAGGAAATGGAGCGCCTCCCTTATGAAACCAGATTGCAACGCCTTGGTCTCTTCAGCCTTGAAAGACGGCGTTTAAGGGGTGACTTGATCGAAGTGTATAAAATCATGCATGGGATAGAAAAGGTGGATAGAGAAAAATTCTTTTCTCTATCACACAATACCAGGACAAGGGGGCACTCCCTAAAGCTCATAGCTAAGAAAGTGAGGACAAATAAAGGGAAATATTTCTTCACCCAGAGGGTCATTGATTTATGGAATTCACTTCCAGAAGGGGTCGTGACAGCTGTCAGCCTTGACAGCTTCAAGGCAGGGCTAGATAGATTCATGGATGCAAAGTGTATCGGTGGTTATTAAAACGGATGTCCATGTGCCGCCTCTATGTTGGTTGAGGCAGGCAGGATTCCCTTGAGTACCATTTGTTGGGGGTCAAGGGAAAGGGAGGGTTTTGCCTTCTCTTTCTGCTCAAGATCCCCATGTACAATTGGTGGGCCACTGTGTGACACAGAATGCTGGACTCGATGGGCTTTGGCCTGATTCAGCATCGCTCTTCTTATGTTCTTATGTTCTTAGTACCAGTCCACAACCGGGGGTTGGGGACCCCTGCCTTAGTGTTTTCCAGAAATTACTCTTTCATAACTAAAATGATCCTGATAATTATTATGCAAACCTGATAATGCTTTGCACTGTTACTTTAAAGTTCGTGTACCTTAAATCAGGAATCCCCGGTCCATGGACCAGCACCAGGCCACAGTATGCCAGCAACCAGGCCACACAAACAAGCAAAGTCCCATCCGCAGCATGCAGGCAGCACACAACCCCCCCCCCGGTCTGCTGAAAAATCTTTCTCCACAGAACTGGTACCTGGTGCCCAAAAGGTTGGGGGCCTCTGCCTTAAATTCAAAGATATATATCAGGGTTTTTTTTAAAAAAAATACACGTTTAGCTAATCCTATGATGATAGTTTCTACTATGCTTTATCTATCTGTCTGTTTGTCTGTCTGTCTATCTGTCTGTCTGTATATCTATCTATCTATCTATCTATCTATCTATCTATCTATCTATCTATCTATCTATCATATTTCTTAACCGTCCATCTCCCCTCCCAGTTCTGCAGGAAGCCTAACTCAATACCATGTAGGACTTTATAGGTAATAACCAATACCTTGCATTAGACTCAGAAGCAAACTGGCCCCTAAACTGCCATGCGGAGCAAAGGTATTAAATATGCCCTTCTTTAGGCACTTAGTATGGCTCACACAACTACATTCTGCGCCAGTTAAAGTTTCTGGGTACTTTTCAAAGGTAGCCCAAGTAGAGCACTTTGTCTTTTATTCACAGAATCATAGAGGTGTTCTAGTCCAACCTCCTGCCAAAGGGAGAATACCTTATATGGCGAACCTTTTAGAGACCGAGAACCCAAAAATTGGCCCTGCCCCCGTTCCACCCCTGCCCTGCCCCCACTCCACCCCCATCCCTCACCCTGCCTGCCCGCAGGGCCACTCACCGCCTCCAGGGCCCACCGCAGATCGCCCAGGCAGCCTAGCAGCGCTATGGCGGTCAGGCCCTCTGCCCATGCCCTGCAGCATCAACTGTGCATGATGGGGTGTGAGGGCAGAGTCTTGTCTACAGTGCCTGGCTGCCATGTCCTTGGCTGCGCTGCTCTGCGTGGGCCCCACTCAGGGGCGACTCTCCTTCAGGGGGGCTGCTGGAGGGAGGGGGTCGCAGGGGGAGGGGAGGCTGGGGCAACGGCACGTGTGCCCACATAGAGGGCTCTGAGTGCCGCCTCTGGCACCCGTGCCATAGGTTCGCCACCACTGCCTTATACCACCTTGGACAAAGGGATATCCAAACTTTCAGCAATGGAGCACCAACAATTTCAGCAGGTGAACTGTTCCATTGAATAATAGTTCTTACTGTCAGGAAATTTTTGCTTAGTTATAGGTTGTATCTCTCTTTGATGAGCTTCCACAAATTGCTTCTTGTTCTACCCTCAGATGCTTTGAAGAATAAGCCAATTCCCTCTTCTCTGTGTGAGCCCTTCAAGTACCAGAAGACAGCTATCATGTCATCCCTAATCTTCCTTAGGCTAGCCATTCCTAGTTTCCTTAACTATTCATTGTACAATTTAGCCTGCAGACACCTTATCTCTGTAGCTCTTCTTTGCACTCTTTCTTGGGTCTCAGCATCTTTTTTGTATCTTGGTGAACCAGAATTAGATGCAGTAGTCTAAGTAGTGCAGTATAAAGTGGTACTATCATATCTTGATGCTATCCCTCTGTTGATGTACTGTAGCTTAGGACTGCAATAGCCTTTTTGGCAGGTGCAGCACACTACTGGCTCATATTGATGGTCCACTCTCATTGTTACTACTGCTAAGTCATGTACCATCTATTCTTATGTTACTAAGTGAGAAATTTATTAAGTGAGTTTTCCCCCACTTTACGACTTTTATTGCCACATTTGTTAACTATTTATTATTTATTTATTAATTAAATTTTTATGCCGCTCCTCTCCAAGGACTCGGAGCGGCTAACAACATAAATAAAAACAACATCTCAACATTTCCAAAAATCTAAAACAAAATCTAAAAAACATTTTAAAAGACCCCCTGACACATTCATCATTCACACACAATCACAGTCATCCCCAGGCCTGCCAGCATAGATAGGTTTTTAGATTCTTCCGGAAGGCCGGGAGAGTGGGGGAAACGCGGACTTCAGGGGGCAGTTGGTTCCAGAGGGTGGGCGCCACAACAGAGAAGGCCCTCCCCCTAGGACCCGCCAAACGACATTGTTTTGCTGACGGGACCCGGAGGAGGCCGACCCTGTGCGCTCTCACCGGTAGAAGGGAAGTATGTGACAGAAGACGGTCCCGTAAATATCCTGGTCCAATGCCATAAAGGGCTTTATAGGTAATAACCAACACTTTGAATTGCGCTCGGAGACCGATAGGCAACCAATGCAGCATGCGGAGAGTTGACGAAATGTGGGCACAACGAGGAAGGCCCACAATTGCTCACACAGCTGCATTTTGCACTAATTGTAGTCTCCGAACACTCTTCAAGGGTAGCCCCATGTAGAGAGCATTGCAGTAGTCGATCCTCGAGGTGACAAGGGCATGTGTGACTGTGAGTAGAGACTCCCGATCCAAATAAGGGCGCAACTGGTGAACCAGGTGAACCTGGGCAAATGCCCCCCTCGCCACAGCCGACAAATGATGTTCCAATGTCAGCCGTGGATCGAGGAGGACTCCCAAACCCCCTTCTCCGAGGGGTTTATAACTTTACCCCCCAGTGTAATGGAAGGACAGATTGAAATGTCCGTGGGAGGCATCACCCACAGCCACTCTGTCTTGTCAGGATTGAGCCTCAATCTGTTAACACCCATCCAGACCCTCACAGCCTCCAGACACCGGCACATCACCTCAACCGCTTCACTGATTTGGCCAGGAGTGGAAATGTACAGCTGAGTATCATCAGCATACTGATGGTATCTCACTCCATGCCGATGAATGATCTCTCCCAGTGGCTTCATGTAGATGTTAAAAAGTAGGGGGGAGAGAGCCGACCCCTGAGGCACCCCACAAGGGAGTGACCTAGAGGTGGACCTCTGACCCCCCACTAACACCGACTGCGACCGACCAGAGAGATAGGAGGAGAACCACCATAACACGATGCCCCCCACTCCCAATCCCTCCAGCCAGCGCAGAAGGATACCATAGTCGATGGTATCGAATGCCGCTGAGAGATCAAGAAGCACCAGGAAAGAGGACTGGCCTCCATCCCGGGCCCGCCAGAGATCATCCATCAGAGCGACCAAAGCAGTTTCGGTGCTGTAGCCGGGCCTGAACCCGGACTGCAGAGGGCCCAGATAATCAGCTTCCTCCAGAGACCGCTGGAGTTGAAGTGCCACCACCTTCTCAGTAACCTTCCCCACAAAGGGGAGGTTAGAGACCGGACGATAGTTAGTGAGAATTGTTGGATCCAGGGAAAGCTTCTTGAGGAGGGGGCGCACAAGTGCCTCCTTCAAAGGAGCCGGGAAGGACCCCTCCCTCAGAGAAGCGTTGACAATCTCCTGGATCCAGGTACGTGTCACCTCCCTACTAGCAGAAACCAGCCAGGAGGGACACGGGTCCAACAAACAGGTGGCGGAACTCACAGCTCCAATGGCCCTGTCCACTTCATCAGGAGTAACAGTCTCAAACTCGCCCCAGATGACCGGACAAGAGCATGCCCCTGTCCCCTCGACTGAATCATTATCAGTCGACTCTGCTATACAATTGGAGTCTAGGTCGGCCCGGATCTGAGCTACTTTGTCTGCGAAACAGTTGTTAAAGTCCTCGGCACTACCCTGCAAGGGAGGCCCCGGACCCCTCGGGTTAAGGAGGGACCGGGTCACCCTAAACAGGGCGGCCGGGTGAGATTCCGCAGATGCGATCAAAGCGGAAAGATACAAAGATCTTTCCACCTTAATCGCCTTCAAATAGGCTCTAATAAATGAGCTCAATCTGGTTCGATCAGATCCGGACCTACTTTGTCTCCATCGCTTCTCTAGAGTCTCTTATGGCGCTTCATCCCGCTGAGCTCCTCGGTGAACCAAGGAGACCTCCTGGGGCCAGCACCACGGAGAGGTCGCAAAGGCGCAATCCGGTCAATAGCCCCCTTCGCGACCGAATTCCATGCCGCTACCAGGGACTCCGCCGAATTGTGGATGAACGAGCTCGGTAATTCCCAAGCGCCATCTGAAAACCAATTGGATCCATCAGGCGTCTGGGGCGAAACCACCTAATCGGTTCCGCCTCCCTGCGGGGAAGGATTGGGGCCGTAAAATTCAGTCGTAGCAGAAAATGATCAGTCCATGACAAAGGCAAGATATCTAAGCCCCTTAAAACCAGATCATTACCCAACTGTTCCGAAAGGAAAACCATATCCGGGGCATGACTAAGTCACTGTAGTTGTTAAATTAATAACATAGTTGTTAAATGAATATGGTTTCCCCATTGACTTTGCTTGTTAGAAGACTGCAAAAGTTGATCTCGTGACCCTGGGTCACTGAACAATCATAAGTGTAAAAAATGGTTATGTCACTTTTTTTAGTACATTATAATTTTGAACAGTCACTAACGGAAGTGTTGTAAGTCAAGAACTACCTGTATTAGTCTATTTGGTTTTTCTGCCTAAGTGCAGGAAATACCTTTCTGTCTACTGAACTGCATCTTGTTGGATAGGGTCAAGTGCTCAAGCTTGTCAAAATCCTTCTGAATCTTGAGTATATCTTCGAAAGTTTAGCAATTAAGAAAAAATATAAATGATAACTGAAGTTTCAACAAAACTTTTTAAAGTTTAACTCTGTCCCACTTTTTCATTCTTGAAATTGTAAGAATTATTTTCCCAGATTTTAAATAATGTGATGCATTAATTAATTTAAATGCAGGGACATATGTAAACACTGTACTAATAGCACTGTAACTACTCTAGTAGTAAAGACAACAAGAAGTTAGGGGAAAAAATTACAGAATCCTTGGAAAATGTGTTGCTTCTTTTAAAAAAAAACAACACTTGAGACTTTTTAAATTACTTTTTTCCCCAAGACAAGTTACTGACTGCAACCCAGCAGCTCAAGTCTCAGAGCAGCAATGGCCAGAAATTATTATGGAGTCAAATTAAGCAGCAGCTTTTTATACATTTGCTTGAGGGATTTTTTTTTATGTGATGGTGTTATCAGAAGAACCCCAGGTACTTACCATGCAGTAGTGCTGAGACCACGAGCAAAATAGATCAAGGAAAAAGAACAAATCCCTCTTTTACACTGCTCTCGCTTTGAAGCTCGGAGAAAAGTCATTTTTCTGTTATTACAGGTACTAATCTCACCAGATTTGCCTCATTATCTGAGGAAAATGCCCTTTCTTATTATGTAAAGATCAGATAGAGAAGCAGAAGAGGGGGAAACGCCGCTTTTGAAATTCTCATATTTGTGCAGAAGCAATTGTCAACTGTCAATCATGTGTATTCTCACAATATTTTTCTTTGCTGGTCTTTAAATGCTCTAGGAAAAATTATTTTTGATATATGAAAATTCTTAAAATGAGTTCCTGTTCTCCAGGGTGTAGGTGTGCAAAAACAGCAATGAAGAGAATCAAGTTTGTTAGCTGCTTTTCCCCCAGAATAGTTAATAAAACAGGCAATAACTGTTTTAGTTACTGGGGTTTAGACATTTTGTTTTTCCAGTCCCACAGAGCTACAAAAATTAGGTTTGCACTTAGCAGCAGCAATTTGAATTTCAGTGTGATCCTCAATCTGTCAGCTAAAATGATTTTAGATATTCATATTACTTAACCTTTTATGTCTTCCCAATTCCATCTGTTGCATCTACATGTTGCATCTTCTGGGCATAGGTGATCTATCAATAGCGATATTGAAAATTGGATTCCTTGGTGTAATACATATTCATGATGACACCTCCTTGATACTCGCTAGCCTTTTTTACCCACTTCATTATTTTTGGAGGAAAAAATGAAAATGAATATTATTATTCAAGAAAAGAAAGTTCCCACATCAGAAACCACAAAGGTATCCTTAGAAAACAAAAGTGGTTGTTTGCTTCAGACCAGTGCTTTGATTTAAAATGGGCACCTATGTGCAAAAAAAATTGCTTATGTGATAGAGACCATCTTAAAGATGACAAATTGGCCATCAACAGACACATAGACATAAATACCATCTACATACCATTCAAAAGAGACATTCAAAAAGCTAAGAATAAAAAAAATCAAAACATCTCCTCATCAACAATCAACACCCAGATAAGCAGATTTTAACACCAAGATTAACAAACCAACAATTGAAAAGCAAACAATCAAGGAACTGCCAAACAAGCTAACAGTAAACAACAGCCCAATCGAGGAACCACCAAGACCACTCCCACCAAGCCCTGACAGGGCAAGTCACTAGAATATAAAATGAGCGCAAACCCCGTCTCCTACTAGCACTGATGATGCTACCAAATTAGATAATGAAACATCAGAAATAAAACAACCAAGCTCAGAGAGCACCAGGAACCCCAGAACATCTTAAAGATTAAGCCCATAAATTCCTTTTTGTCCAATCTCTGATTGGCTACTTCTTCCATTTTATACAAGTTCAAAAACTTGATCTAAAAATTCCAAATTTGCTTAACAGCTCAGAAAAATTGAGATGTTTCCTATGTAATCTTGAGTATGTTTCAGTCAATGGTGAAATATTTTGGCAGTTGCCAAAACTGTGATCCTCCCAGCCTGCTGTTGGCTGTTTGGCAGATAAGGAAGCTGCAGGCAATAAAAGTATGATATAAAGTAAGATTCTTCACATGTGTTCTTTGTTCTAACCTAATTGTGTTCTCCAGTTCATCCAAAAACTCTTTAGAGGATGTTGTTCAGTCACTAAGTCATGTCCGACTCTTCATGACCCTATGGACCATGGCACTCCAGGTGCCCCTGTCCTCCCCTGTCTCCTAGAGTTTGCCCAAATTCATGTTCATTGCATCAATGCTTTAGAGCCGTGGCCCCCAACCTTTTGGGCATCAGGGATTGGTTCCATGGAGAGAGGGTTTTCCACAGACCAGAAAGGGCATGGTTTCACAGGCTGCCTGCATCCTGCAGATGGGCCTCGTTTGTTTGCACGGCCCAGTTTCTGGCATGCTGCATACCGGTGCTGGTCCACAGATTGGGGGTTGGGGATACCTGCTTTAGAGGACAAGAGCAGTACAATTAAAAGCATTGCTAGAATCATTCCCTACATAGTTCTCTCTATTTATTTGGCATGGTTTTCTTTTGAATGCACTACTCAGTTGTTCCAGTTGTTAGAAAACAATCTTATGATTGAAAGGGTTCTGCATAAGAGAAATAGAAGCCAGTGTGAAAGAGTGGGAAAAAGCTATGCGTATGTTGCTCTTCATGTGAAACAAAGTTGAAGAAGCAGCTTCTTTACAACTGTTGGCAATTTAAAACAGGAATGGAAAACCCAAATAAGCTTGCATATTTCACTTATCACAAATAGCCATTTCAAGTTATGAAGTCAGTTATCTTAATAATAAATTTCCCAAAGTGATAATCCCAGATTAAAACAATAATATTTTGAGGCAACTTTAAGACATGTGAATTTCAACTCCCAGAATTCCTCTGCTAGCATGGCTGGCAGAGAGATTCTGGGAGTTGAAGTCCATTCATCTTAAAGTTGCCAAGATTGGGAATTCCTGTATAATAACACCAATAGGAATTAGATCTGCTGATATAAATTTAAAGCCAAAGGTCAGCGTTAAGCCAGTTCCTCATAAGTTACATCTACCAACTTTTCATGGCCATACGGGGAGGAAACCATGTAAATATAGCAGCTTTTTAGATACTAAATAAGAATATCTAGACCAAGGTTTCATTTTGTTCATTCTTGCCAACGTACCGTATTTTCTGGCTTATGATGACTTTCTAAACCATGAAAATATTCTCAAAAGTCGGGGGTCGTCTTATACGCCAGGTGTCATCTTAGAGGGCGGGTGCTGAAACTTACCGAGCCAGACTGGACAATCTGTGGCACATTAGTTCTGCAAGGGCGGGCCAGACGGGTGAAAGAAGCGTGTTTTTCTGGGCACAGAGCCACTCTTGCTGTACTAACGCTGCCCCTGGGCACTTGCCAGACCTCATCATAAGTCTTTTTTGGAAAATCTCAGCGAGGGACAGCACTAATAAAGGTACGGTACTTTTGGAATGTGGCCAAAGCAGCTATAACCTGATCTGAGCGGCCTAAAACACTCAGATCAGGTGACAGACTCCCTTGAAGCAGCCCCTCTCCCTGCTCTCTATCACATTGCGCTACCGCTCGGATCGTCTTGGAGACAGGGAGGGCTGGGCAGGCAGGGAGAGCTGACCCACCCAATCCAAGCAGGCTTTGTATACAACAACCAGTCAATCACCAGTAAGGTACATCGCTTACCATGATTGGCTGGTTGTTGTATACTGGGTACATACAGTACAGCACCAGTATCTGTACCAGTTCATACAGTACAGCACCAGTACATACAGTACAGTATACAAATGTTCAACAGTCAAGACCCCATCATGGCTCCACCAGCAACAAGAAAGAAATATGAAGCCAGTTTCAAACGTAAAGTTGTAAACTTTGCCATGGAACATAATAACTGCGCTGCTGCAAGACAATATGGAGTAACAGAAAAGATGGTTCGGGACTGGAAAGCAAATGAAAAAGCATTAAAGAGTATGCCAAGGGGTAAGTGTGCATTAAGAAGAGGCACCTCACATTGGCCAGAACTCGAAAAACATGTAGCAGACATGAGCATCGCCAAAACGGTTATGTAGTGACATGAAATAAAATACGTTTGCTTGCACTTCAGTGGGCCAAATCTAACCCAGATCACAGCAACAGATTTAAGGCCACTGTATGCTGGTGTACTAGATTCTTGGGAAGGCATAATATGGTACTGAGGCAAAAGACAAAAATTGCACAAAAATTACCTGCAGATCTTGATAGCAAAGTAAATAGTTTCCATCGATACGTAATACAACAGTGCACTAAACATGGCTATGCGTTAAGTAGTATTGGAAATATGGATGAAACTCAATGAATTTTGATATGGTTGGAAATAAAACTGTCCATCAAAAAGGTGAAAAAACAATTTTAATTAAAACAACAGGACATGAGAAGTCCAGTTTTACAGTGGTACTAGTATGCACAGCTGATGGTGCCAAACTGAGACCAATGACTATTTTTAAAAGAAAAACAATGCCGAAACTCAAGTTCCCTGTTGGTTGTTTTGTACATGTGAATGAAAAAGGCTGGATGGATGAAGAAGGGGTAAAGCTATGGCTTGATAATGTATGGAGCAGGTGACCAGGTGGACTTATTCAAAAACGTAGTCTACTGGTGTGGGATATGTTCAGGGCTCATTTAACTCCCAGCACCAAGCAAAGGCTTGCAAGAATAAGCACAGATGCGGCAGTTATTCCTGCAGGATTGACATCGTTGGTACAGCCACTGGATGTGTGCCTAAACAAGCCATTTAAAGATCGCATTCGAGAACAGTGGAATGAATGAATGGTTAGCGGAGAAAAGTCATTCACAAAAGGAGGAAACATGCGTGCTCCACAGTTGGATGTTTTGTGCAAGTTTGTCATAAAAGCCTGGAATGATATTGATGCAGAAACAGTAATCAAGTCTTTCAAGAAGTGTGGCATATCAAATTCATTAGATGGTATGGAAGATGACTACTTGTGGCAAGATGAAGAGGAAGCCGAAGCTGAGACCACATCATCTGATACGGAATTCGATCCATACGATGACTGCCTTACAAATGTATCACAAGATGTCATTGATGTACTTATGATATCAGATGACGAACAGGATGATTTTGAAGGCTTTTAAAGGGAAACTGTCACGCCAGCAAAACCTGTAAAAATACTGTAGCTTGCAGTTATGATAGGTGTTGCTGACTCGCCAGGGACTTGCCTGGCACTTGCTCTCTCTGTTGTTTGTTATCTTCCTCCTATCATCATCAGTTCCAGTTTGGTTGACAGCTTAGAAAACAAACAGCATGGCAGCTCCCATGGGTTTATTGTCTTATCCTTCCTTTCAGCTTTAGAGTGAATTAGAAAAAGTTTAATCCACTTGCACTGTTTTATGTTTACATGTTTGATGACAAACAGCCTTATGTTTATAAGTGACAGTTTTCCTGCTAAGTACCTGCATGTCATAAGCATTTGAATTAAAATTACTATATTGAAATCAAATCTGATGTTTTTTAATTTTTATTTGGTGTGCGTTGGAAGAGGGGTAGTCTTATACGGCGAGTATAGCCCAAACTCTATATTTTAACTGGAAAAGTTGGGGGTCATCTTATATGCCCAGTCGTCTTATACGCCGGAAAATACGGTAATAGTAAAAAATATCCCTTGCTGAACACATCTGCAATAATACTGGGGAAAGAAATATAAATCCAACACTGAGCTACATTTTGATAACAACAATCTAAGAATAGGGCTGTCAGATTTGAACTGCAAAATCTAAAATATCATTAGATGGCAACAAAGAGGTGCAAAAATGTTCTAACATTTTGCAGTTTAGAACTGGGAACCCTGAAGAAGGGAGCCCGTATAGAGAATTGCCTGGCCCTTGTAGTGAAGACCTTTAGTTGTTGGCTGAGACAAAACAGTGTGATGAAGACAACATGAACTACAGTATCCATACAGCTATATTAGAACTAGGGTTG
Organism: Bothrops alternatus; assembly: GCA_034064705.1. Taxonomy (NCBI): domain Eukaryota; kingdom Metazoa; phylum Chordata; class Lepidosauria; order Squamata; family Viperidae; genus Bothrops; species Bothrops alternatus. The sequence goes on from JARGCV010000081.1 coordinate 22,047,475, forward strand.
ATTTCTGTACAAAATGCTTGCTCTCTGCCTCTGTGCACAGGAGCCATTTTCAAATCTCAGAAGATCATACAAAAAATGGTTAAAAGAAAAACTTTACACATCCCATTTAATAACTACGTTTAGTCCTTAACTTATGATCCATGGCTTAATTATGATGTACCGCCCGCTAAAAAAGTATGACCCAGATTCAAAGGTCCAATGGCCATCCTGTGATCATATTTTGGGCACTTCACAACCGGTCTGCATTTATGACTGTTTGCAGTGATTTGTGTGATTGTGATTAAAGACTTTTTTTACCCAGAAACCAACATTTACTTTCAGCAAAAATTGTTAATTGTGGATAATGGTTTCACTTAACAAGCCTTTTGTTTGCTTAATGACCACCACAAAAAAAATGTAAAATGAGGTTGGTTACATGATGATCTCTTTATGACCATAATTCTGGGCTCAATTACAGTGATAAATCCAGGACTACCTGTAGCTATAACTTGAATTAGTGCATGGCTTGGGACTTTCCAACGTGGATTTATTTGTTGTCTTTATGCAGGCAGTTGACTTTTGGAATATGGGAAGAATGACTTATCTGGAAGTACTATCAAAGCAAACCATAGCACCTCAGAATTGAAGCAGAGGTTTTGTAAAGTCAACATAGCTATGTAATATTAGTTTAGCAATTCTTGGAATGAGAGATGGGATGACTGTGTTTGTCCCTAGCAACTCCATACTCTTGAGCAAAATAGCACTTCTCAGCTGAGCTGCAAAAAAGAGAGAAAACAGAATGACTGTTTGAGAAACTTCGTGGCAACGCATGCCAATGTCAATATCAGTGGCATAAGAAACAAAATTGGGAAAATATATACTTGGGAGCATTTCATAATGGGAGTATATTAGAATAGGCACTGGATATTTCCGAATGCTAAATCAATTTTTTATTATGGATCATGACCTTGCAAATTCTCAGGATTATATACAGTATTTTCAAAACTAGGCTGATTCAATTTCAGCAATTCATAGGTTTTCCCACTTTCTTTTCTTTCTTTTTTCTTTTTTTAAAGGGGGGTTTAAAAAGAAGCTTATACCTCTCTTGAAGCTTATTGTTATTAATGTAAGGTACCATAATATGTGTCATTGTTTTATGTTGAAATCTATGGGCAAGCAGCCACAAATATAAAAAATATCTGTGTAGGTTGGTAGATTGGAGAAGCATATCCTGTGTTTCCAAATGCTACTTGTACAGCAATTTTTGAGCATCAGCAGTTACATATGCAGTGGAATTCCTTTGCTTAATGTGTATCATGTTCCTAATTTGTGAAGGATAACTGCAAAAATGGTCTTGCACTACTTGGTCAAAAGAAAGTGAAAACTTGAAAGTAAAAACATTATAAATTGTGCTTTTCTTACTGAAAATCATGCTAAAGCATGAAAATTGTGAAAGTTGTTGATTTTCATACTTCGATCCATGTGGGCCTTGAAGATAATAGATCCATGCTGTAAGGATTCTGTAACAAGGTGGATAAACTGATTGCCATTTCTCTATAGCAGTGTAGCCTACATTGATGGAAAAACCTTTTTTAATCATCAAATAATAAGTAATATTATATTGAAATTTGTGTTATGGCTTATCAAAGTGGCTTCTGTTTTTCAAACTCATTCTCGTGGTATTTTAAAATGTCTTCAAAATTTAATTGCTGAGAGATGGGCCTGGAATCCAATATTTTAGATGAAAAAAAATTCCATCATTTCAGGTTTCTTTGGATTTTGGTTCCTTTTTTTTTTTTAAGTGAGTAAGCCAACTTCCTCCCAGCTGTTTCCTTGATTCTGAACATGCTTATTTAGAAGTACGATTTCCACTCATCACAGTGGGAATTTGGTTCCAGCTAAATGTTTCTCCATTGGCATAGACAAAAAAAAAACAACAGCTTTTTTTCCCCTTTACTACACAGCTTCAGAGCAAATTGCTCGAAGGAAAAAAAATAGATTGCTTGAGAACTGCATTATCACTAAAAATCAGAGGAAAGTCACTTTTCTTTCTATTTGTTTCTTGTAGGAAAAAAAATTGTGTTATAGTTTTGTCAATATTACACAAAGCTTCAAAAATCTAAAATAAATTACTTTATGATGTCAAGGTTCCTATTGATTTTCTAATGATCTCAAATGGAACACATGCCTTTTCCAACTCTCTGGCAAATTGCTTGCTCCCCGGAGAACAGAATTGGATTTCTATTAGAGGGAAGGTTAGAAACCATTCCCCTGAAATCTAGGGGAAAAGGAAGAGTGGAGGGAATGATGCTTTTCCATGGGTTGAACACTTGGCAAATGGATATTTAACCTTTGACCATTGAAGGCAAGCCTCTTTCAGTTCTATTAGACCAGCAGCTAGCTTCTATAATTAAATAAAAAACTATTTAGAGCCCTGCTGAATATATCCTGGGAATTAAAGCATATGGCAGGAATTGGGAGGAAGAAGACTTTCCATATGCTAATGATCCTTGATGTCTAAAATAAATTAGATCCATTAGAGTTTATGCTCAATAAAAGAAAGACTTTAAGCACTCCAAAGTTAGTGACTCGAGACCAATTTTTGGCTCTGAAATTCAATCTGTCTACTTATTAATTCTTAGTAAGACTATTGAGCAGACAGGAGATGCAAAGTTATAATAGTGTGCTGAATCTGAATTTTGAAATGCCATGAGTTTCCTTTCCTTCCCTTTTCCTTTTCCATTCCTTTTGTTTTATTTTTAAATTAAAACATTTGTGTGTGATTGTGGGTATGTGTGAATGTATGTGTTTAAAAGCTCCCTGTGTTAATTTGATTTTATTCCCATCTTTTTTTTTCTTTTAAAGGTTTCATTTACCCTATTTCAACTGAACAGAGAACCCAGAATGAATATGGATTTTCTTGTAAGTGTTGCTTGATAATATGTGCTTGGATTCTGATTAGCTGATCCAAGAGTTACTTTCCATGAGGTTGTACATACATTGGGGAAGAGAGGCTCAACTTCTTCAGAGTTATGTTTTGCTTGTTTAAGAGTGAGTCTCTTAACAAATTTGAGAAAGGAAGGTTAAAAAAAAATCAAAGAAACCAAGATTCCAGCAAAGCATTGGACAATTGCAACATTTTAATTTGATTAAAGAGGAGAAATGGTTCCCTTGATGACTTTCCTTCCGCTTTTTTTTCCATGAAAGCCATTTATGAAAAATATAATAAAATAGTAGCATTTTCAAATACATTTTTTGAGTTCCATTAAGCAGAATACATTGAACCTGATGTCTCTTGATAATCTATTCACCTATGCTTTTAGGAGTTAAAGAAAACCAAAACCAAGCATTTTTAGAACATGATCTTTTCTTTTAAGAAGGTATTGCCTATGCGAATAAGGAATCCAAAAGCTTACTATTTAAGCATATCCGTATATTTAAATATTGTCATATGGCTTTATTTAAAAATAAGTAAAATATTTTCTGTTCATGAAAAAGTGCATCATATTTATGTCCCATAGGCATGTTTTTTGGAAAGATTTCTTGAGGGAAGCAATGGGTTGGCAGGTAATATTATAGTGGGATTAGTGAAGAAGATATGTTACAAACATATAAGTGAAAAGATCACCAAAGTTGGTCCGATTCACACAATAGAACCATAGAAAATTCTACCTTGCTATTATTGTTTTTACAGTTTGCTCATCTGCATTGTGAAAATCAATAAACTGGAAAATTTAAAGGATAAATATTGAGATATTTAGATATGTACAATAAACTATGAACACAGTAGGTGGATGTTGATTACGTTCAGCTTCACCTCACCAGTGTTGTGGACATCATCATACTGGCCTATCTTATAGCACTGTATATAAGTGCTATATAAACAATAAAGTCAATGTTGTGTAGTAGTTAAGATGCTGGACTATAAGATGAGACAGACCTGGGATTTAATCCAGCCTTATTCATGAAAAATTGGGGACTTTGAGACGGTCACTTGCTTTCAGCCCAAACCTAGATATAGGAGTTTGTTGGATAAAATGAAGGGGTATTCCATAGACATTGTCTTGAGCTCTGGGAGAAGAGACACACTATCCACCTAATGAATTAATGAATAATTATATGCTTGTTGAAGTTCTACCAGGTCTTTCAATAAAAGCCAAATTAAATCAAACCAAACATAAAATTTGAACGGGAGCTCACAATCAAACTAAAATAACTCCAACTGACAGCAACTTCATAAAATCACAATTGTAAAATGAAAACAACAGAACAGTAAGAGTTCATCAAAGAGTACAGACACACACACACACACATGCGCTTACAAACAAATTGGAAGTCAATTGTATTTTAAAAGACTGGTAGAAAGAAGAATTGTGCCTGATGCTTTAAATTTAAACTTAATTTTAAAGACATTTAGATGGTGACAGTGCTTCAAGGCAATCAAAGAACACATCACCGGTCACTGGTCACTCATTTGGAAGAATAGCCTCTAGGGAAGGAGGCTGATTATGCATGAAAAATATTCATACAGCAAAAATACAGGGCCTTAAATATTATTGAGTTAGATGGCTTTGGCTCTAATTTCATCCTTCATCTCAATACATTCCAGCAAGCTATCCAAGGCATGTTGAGGTATCAGCTTGTTCTGTTGCTGTTAATTGTTATTTTGTTCTTGAAAGTTGTCTAAAGCAGAGGCTGTTTGGATTTTCATGTCAGACCATGTTTGAAACAGGAGGAACAAATCTGATTTGGACAGCTGCCTTAGGCTCTGACAGATTGCAGACTTCTTGCATTCTGTCAGCGTGCATAAAACAGTGATGTTCTCAAATCTGAAGCTTACTACAAATCACAAAAAAATAGAAAATATGATTTTTTAAAGAAGAGAAATCAGTCCTGTTTTGAATTTTCTGACAGTATGATATTTTCCTCCACATTTCTAATGTTTCAATAGTCACCTATAGTCTTAGAGCACAGTTGCATATTTGGGACTTAAAAAATAGATTCCCCACAGCTTGTCTGGGGTGCATGTCAACAATATATAGATATTTAAAATTTCTTTAGGCAAAGTATATGCAGCCACCTCAATTGATACATATGTACAGATGCATACACTGATCCACAGAGACTCAAATAAATAAAATACACATGCACATTTGAAAAGTACCAACATACAATTACTTCTATGTCTCCATATTATGGAGCTCTGTCCTCAAAGCATTTTCCTTTAAGAAGTAGGCAGATTGTCTGTCAGACATGTCACCATTTCCCATTTATTTTTTTTAAGATTTGGTTACTTTTAAAAGTAAAGCTTCAGTATGCCAAAAGGAAAAATAGCATCTTTTATTAGCAGGTGCCTTGCTGAATAAATTAGCACTGAAAAGAGTGCTAAATGGCTCTCTTGATTAAATTTGCCTCGACAGTCTAGTTACAGTTATGACTAAAGCTTTGAATATTTTTTCCTCCTTACAAAATCATGTGGCAGAGCATTTGATTTCAAATTAACTTGCACAACTATAATAAATACCTATAGGAGCTGATAGAAATATGTGGGACAATTAATATGTTCTACCTTTGTGTCCCAATTTTTTTTTCCTCCTAGCTGCTCCTGATTCGGATGATGTCGCTCTCTACGTTGGCATTGTGATAGCTGTGATAGTGTGCTTGGCTATTTCGGTAACTGTTGCATTATTCATCTACCGGAAGAACCATCGAGACTTTGAGTCAGATATTATAGATTCATCAGCACTAAATGGTGGATTCCAGCCTGTAAATATAAAAGCTGCAAGACAAGGTTTGTTTTCAGTCACTATTAACAAAATTTAAACAAAAGCTGCAAGACAAGGTTTGTCTGTTCATTTCCAGTCACTATTAACAAAATTTAGAGTTATGCCATAAAGCAGATTTCTCCAATTAAATGCCCTGTAGATAAATTCATCTAGAAAACTTAATCTATAAGGGCTAATGTCACTTGGCCTTCTTCTTTATCCTCCTTTTTTAAAAAAAAACAACTCATTACCTTTCCTTTCATCTTACCCAATATAAATTGTAAGTTCTTTGATCAGGGACTCTTTATCAATTATATATCCTATATAGGATTCAAAGAAAAATAATTTGGGAGGTGAAATGCAGGCCTTTCCAGCTTCCTTTTCCTTTTCTATTTAACCTTGCCATGCCAAGGTAACTTCCATTAGTTTGGCCTATAGATTTATTTCTAATCAGTTCATTTACTAGAGAACTATATCAGACACCTGTTGTTGCCCGTTTTTCAAGATTTGTTTTCAAGAAGATTTTCCATGAAAATCAACGGGACTCATAAGAGTTCAGCCATACAAGGATTACATTTTTCTATGCTGTAGAAGAAGAAAAAAATAAATACTGTACGTGAACAACAAGAAATGCCAAATGGATAAGAAAATTACAAAACATCCAAAACATTGTGATTTTTTTGAATTTTGATTCAAATTCTTTGGAATTTTCCACAGAATACAATACGAAGAAAGATTTTTTTTAATTTTATCACTTCTTCCAATTCTTCTAATTTATTCTATTTTCACTGCTGCCACTACTCATTTCCTTCTTCTGTGTGGAGAAAGTCCATCCCATGTCCATCCAATGAAACTTTTAGAAGATGCAAGATGCAAAAACAAATCAGCTCATTGTGCATTTCAACAGGAGGAAACCAATATGATTAAAATCTTCAAAACAATGGAGGCAACATATGCTTTTCAATAATTTATAGCCTACAAAAACACATTTTGAGGAGGAAGATAACCTAGAATCTTTTTCCTGACATCCTTCTGCTCTCCTTCAAAAAATTATTATTTTTGTCTTGGAAAATCTTATCTGTAAACGAGGTACCTGAGCCTCAAAATGAGACATTCCATAAGGTCTGGAGCTTTTTTCAATCTTGAAACATTATTTTCAAGGTCAGAATACTTTGAATGGCCAACCTGGGGTTTGGACCATTCCATGATTAAATGTTTACTGACCTATAGCCTATAAGATGCCCTTTTATGTTTTCTTCCCTTCTGGGTTCCTTCACTCCAGAATTGGTTTCTATGGTTTTGTGGCAGCAGCTTTTCTTCATTTTGCCATACTCAGTTACTAAGTCCTTTACTTAGCAGGGAAATCAGTGCAGCCTAGCTTACAAGAACACTTCAGATAGCATCTAAAGCACATAAACAAAATAGACTGACTGGAAGGATACATTGTGGGCCCCATCAGATTTCAGCTTTATGAACTTCTGATGAAAGGAACCTTTATATTATAGAACGTCAGTTCTACCTACTTCTACACACCTAACATTTGTCCTTTATATAAAGAAACAAGACAGAACTTGATCCTGAACTTCACTGCACTTAGGTTGCTGTCATATAGATTGCATTAGTTGGAAAACCTTTCTAATCACAGTTTGCTTCCCAAGTTCTTGAAATCTTCTAGAATCAATTCTCAGGAAAACCCCACTTCTAAAATACATGTGAATGTAGCAGTAGTAGTATTTTTTAGCCAGCAGATATAAGCATGCTCATACTGAAAGCCACCAAGTATTCTGCCATGTAGGTCAGGTGTGTGAAACTGCCGGCCCATGGGCCGGACGCATCATGCGGAAGCCGCGCCCACCCCATTGCCAGCAATGGCAAAACAGTCCCGATACGTTGCGTGATATCATGTGACATTGCAAGTTTAACATGTCTGATGTAGGTGATAATTTGTGTTTGTCAAATTAGTAAGATTTGTGCACTATAAGAGGATGCTTCCTATATTGTAAGGTATAAGGTTGACAAGGTTGTCCTCCAGCTTGATTAATCTTCTACAAAGTATTTTCTGTTTTTCAAAGACTTGGGATATAGTACTTTTCACATCCTTTCCCAACTCTATTGGTCTCCTGGGGATTTCTTTTCATTAGCTAGATCTTAGGCCTTTACAATGTCCTAGATCTGTTTTCTGCCATGCTGACACTGGCGTAGCTTTCTTAACTCTTTCCAACATTTCTGTCAATTTTGTTGATCACTTTGTTGGTCTAAACTCCTGTGCAAATCAGAAGTCAGTCTGCCAAAGCTTTTGGAATCTGCTGCTCTTTCTGGAAAAGTTATATGTTGGGACATCTCTAGAACTGCAGGTTGATGTACTGCATCTATGAGAAATTATTGATTAGAGATAGTTCAAATATTTAAGCTGCTTCTGTTACAGCTGTGCTTCTTCCATCCTATCTTAGGAATACTTAACCATGTTTTTTACCATAAGCATGATGCACAGAAATCATCTGGAAAAACATCAGGTTCTTACCTGTAAAAGTGAATCTTCATATGTGAAATTCCTTAGTATGACTGCACAAATTTCTACGTATAATTTTAGCTGCATGCAGCAGGTTAATATTTTCAAACGTTTTCAGATTTCAAGTTCTACAGCCCAACCCTATACTCAGTCAATGAATTTCATGACTAATATAAATTACTTTTTATCTGTGGTTTATGAGCATATTATTTTTTTTAACAAAATATGTTCCAAGTTGCCCTAGAGGCCAGGTTAAATATGGAACCCTCTGAGGGTTATATTCATATCAAATCCAGAGAAAGCCTATTGGGAATGCGCTTTTTAAGGCCATGGCTTCTTGATTTTAATATTACATTTTTTTCTTCTTTAAAACAGATCTCCTAGCTGTACCTCCTGACCTTACTTCTGCAGCAGCTATGTATAGGGGCCCGGTTTATGCCTTGCATGACGTCTCTGATAAAATTCCAATGACCAACTCTCCAATTCTGGATCCACTGCCCAACTTGAAGATCAAAGTTTACAACAATTCTGGTGCAGTCACACCCCAGGATGAGCTGTCCGGTTTTTCATCCAAACTCTCTCCACAGATTACTCAATCCCTACTGGATAATGAAGCATTAAACATTAAAAACCAGAGCCTTGCACGGCAAACAGATCCATTGTGCACTGCTTTTGGGACCTTCAATTCTCTTGGAGGTCATCTGATTGTACCGAATTCAGGTAAATTATTATTTACAGTCATTTGCTTTTAAAGAACACTTCTCAGGTATTTCCAGAGTTATTGGAGGGTTTTTTTCCCCTCTAGCAAAGGTTTGGATCATTATACAAAGCTGTATCCTACATTTAAATCAGAGAAATATTTTTCTCCCATTTGATTTTACTTGGCTATTATACATATTCTTCTCAATAACTTTGGTCTTCTGAAGGAGAAAAATGCAAAACTCTGAGTCATTGCCATCAGACAGAGACCTTTTACTGTCAACCTATTTGATGTAGGATGCTCAGCCCTTGGCTTTTTTTCTTTCATGTATCACAATTAAAGAAGTGAAGAGGGAGAAAACTTTGAAGTTCAAGGCAAAAAGGGTTCTGTTGTCACTTGACATAAAAAAAACAAATTATAAAAAAGAAATCAGTTCCAAATATGTTTGTTTCCTCCAGCTCAATAAGAAGGCAGATGTTTACAATACAATAGTCCTTTCTCTGTGCATTTGCAACCTCAGAATTTATTTATTTATATTTTAAAGAAAAATGAGCTCTTTAGTGGTCAAATAGAAAAAAAACAATAACAAAGAAGAAAATCCATTATTTCTTCCATAATTATAATGACCATTTGCAGGTATTCCAATCAACGTATTTATGTGTAAGTTCTGTCTCATAAGAAGAGATGATATGACACAGAACAATGTAGCAATTGCACTTAGACTTATATACCACTTCACAGTGCTTTATAGCACTCTCTAAGTGGTTTACAGAGTCAGCATATTGACCTCAACAATCTGGGTCCTCATTTTACTGACCTCAGAAGGATGGAATGCTGAGTCAACTTTGAGCGGGTCAGGATCGAAGGAATCGAACTCCTGGCAATGTGAGTAGAGTTAGCCTGCAATACTCCATTCTGACTACTGTATCACCACGGCTCTTAGTTGGATTGAAGTTGGACTGAAGTTCTTGCCAGACTTTGGGAAGCACTGGGGAACTTCCCATACAGGAGAGGTTTTAGAATGAGAAGGTGGGGAATATTCAATGTGTTGTGATCACTGTTAATTAATTTGCTTATTTAGCTGCTGAGACTATACAATAGTCTGTATATACAAAACATAGCAGGGCAAGACCAACAGGCCAGGGGTGATGTTGAGGAAGTTTGTTGACATCAGAATCTGGATGGTCATGAGGACAGCATCTAATTAGCACTAGCAAACTCTCTGCCTGTTTATCTCTCTGTCTTGAAGCTTGCAAACATTCTCATAAGGGACAAGGGGATAATGCAACATTCTCTTCTCATAATACAGACACTCTTCTTACCTTTTATAGTACCTGAAATGGAAGATTATCAATTGCTTCCTGAACCATTAAGAATGTTCACCAGTGGAAACTTTAGTATCCCTAAATGTCTATTCTCGGTCATCCAGATCATGGTTGTCCCAAAGCTGCTTTTTCAAAAGGCAACTGCGCTTCCTTGTTTTTCCTTGAAGATGTTTCACCTCTCACCCAAGAAGCTTCTTCTGTTCCAAAAACTGAAAGAACTGAAACTGAAGAAGCTTGTTGAATGAGAAGCAAAACATCTTCAAGGAAAAACAAAATCCAGTGGCCTTTCGAAAAGCACTTTTGGGACTTTTAACATCCCTACCACCCCTGCCTAAAGGCCTCCTCTGAGAGGAGAGGATCTGGGTAGGGATTGTAGACCTAGAGAGATTTTAACAATACATTTAATTTTGCAGCGGCTGAATCTTACAATGATTACAATTTAATTGCATTTTGACAGCATACTTTTATGGGCTGTATTATAAATTGTAATCCAATAAATATCCCAAGCAGCTGGCAATACAAAAATGTAGCGAATATTCCCCATTCTGTAGCCAGATATACATTAGTTCATCTAAATACTGAATAATGACCAGATAAAGCTGATATCCTCAGGAACATGAAAGAGACTCCTGTTGTTTCATGAGCAATGTTTTGCTGCCCTTTTTTCCCCCCCAAGTTTCATTAAATAAGAATTGCCAAGAACAATGATCCCATTTACTATTGTTTGGAATAGTAAATGCAACTCTTGGCTTTTCCCCCCTCATTTTTACCATCTAAACAGCAGTGCAACCATCTGCTTGTTTCTTAAATAAAACAAAAGCAGTTTCAGACTCCTAGAATGCAGAAGGCATACACCATGGCTCCAAGAAGTAAAAAAAACCCACATCTATTAAGATGGCTGTAAAAATCCTATTTCATTTTCAAGAGTCTGGGTAAAATTCTGGGTAAAATCTGCAAAAAGCATATTATTCAAAAGATCAGACTGTCTCCCCCTTCTCTTTTATTTTCTTCAACTTTTTTTGTCATCTTGTTCTATAGGAGTAAGTTTGCTGATTCCTGCGGGGGCGATTCCTCAGGGGAGAGTTTATGAAATGTATGTGACGGTTCACCGAAAGGAGAACATGAGGTAAAAGAGATTCTTCTGCTCGCATTTGCTTGAGTGTCTAGTTGAAGGGAGGAGACAACTTGTGCTAATGTAACCTTCTGATCAGCATATCTGCTTGGTTTAACCTAAAAAAGATGCTGAGGCCATAAAATGGTTTGCGAACAAACTGAGAAGGCTTGCTGAGGAAATAAGGTCTCTTCTCTATGGTATGAGCCAGGAGCAAGTGATGAAATCTTTCACTCTGTTTTTTTATTATTATTATTTGTCAAATTTAGGCAACACCGCTTTCACTCACAGTGTGATTCTAGACAGTTAATTGCACAGCTTGAGTAGTTAAGAAGTATTTGGGAAACTAAGTGCAGAATAATTCAGGAATAACAGAACAGGTTCTTTGTCTTAATTTTTTTTACAGTTTATTCAGAAAATAAAAATAAAAAGTGGTGTTATAACACATAGGTTTTTGTTTTGTTCTTTTTTTGTCTTGTTCTTGTTTAGTATTGTTCATTTTTCTTTTTCATTTTGAGTTACTGTATTATACTGGTATTTTAAATGGGTCACTTATGCAAGATGGAAGGTCATATAAATGTAGTAATATTTTATTTATTTATTTATTTATTTTTATTAATATAAATATAAACAACAAAAATATAGTTAAATATGGAATTTACTGCCATATGGTGTGATGATAATGAATTTAGGTTTTAAAAGGAACTACACAGATTCATGGGAAATTAGGCTATTACTCTTAATGATGAATTCTATTTCCTTAGTAGAAGGCAATGACATACTGTATAAACTTAGGGGCATTAGCTAGGTTGGGGAATTTTTTAAAAAGGAGACTTAGGGAAAGACAAGGGATAACACTCAAAAAACATTGATGGTTCAGAGTTTGACAATGCACAGTCTGATAAAGAACATGTGTCAATGTGGAAACAACATGTAATGGCTCATTATGCTAAATCTTCAGGACTGGATTGTAAAATGTATTGACATTTTTTTTGTGCAATGTACATGTTTTTCCCTGACACTACATAATCCTGTTTTGCCGTTTTCAAAAAATAGTTTTGAGACGAGGATAATTTTGCAAGTTCAGTATGACTTTTCTGCTATCTCACCCTATCTCGTATAATATTTTTTCTGAAAGAATATCAGAAATAAGTTTAGGTTTATGTGTTTTCTGAATGCATTTTTGGAAATAGATTAGATGGATCCCAAAAGCTTTTCTTGTGTTATGGACAATAATAACAATATATATGCATTTTCTTGGCCAAAATTTTGTTGAGTGTCAATTTATGGAAGTGTCAAGTAGATGACTAATATCAGATAAACAAAGTTTTTCTCTAATTATCAAGACACATAACAACAGTTTCTATTATAATATCTTCACATTTATTCTTTTTTTAGTTCTTATGTGACATTGATTTTGCTATGATTGAATAGTGATGCATTTTTTTGCCACCTACATAATCTGGCATTGTTCTTTCAGAAGAATATTTGTTATAAGAAAAATAATAATAAAAATTAAAAAGTACTGAATCTAGCATATGGCATTTCTGGGCAAAAGAAAGAAGTGCAAATATAGGATTGGCAAAGGCTGCCCAAAACATTTTTTGATAATGCCAATTTGGAGAAGACAATACGTTTATATAAACATATACATGAAGTAAAACTTCAGTGAAATACCAAAAAGTTTTAAATTTGTAAAATATCCAACATGTCTGGAAGGATAACCATCTGCTCCTGTAGTTATTCATCTCAATTCTTTCACTATATTATTTTTTTTCCTTTAAATTCTGTGTTAATCAAAGTATAGTATTTTATTCCAGCAAACTAAATAATTGGCCCAATAACAAAGAGGACACAGTTGAAATAATGAAATCTGTATGTCACTCACAATTATACATACTATAAACTTATGAAAGCTTACTAATTGCCAGCATGGCTTTCCCTGAGGAGAACCCAATATTGTAATTTAAGTTAGACAGAATCATTAATGACATTCTCAAAAATCATAACTAAAGACACCGGGTTCCTTGGGTGAAGTCCTAATAACTGTTTACCACATTTGATTTTCTAGATGAATGCTTAATATAGTAATGATGCCCTCTAGGATAAATACACAGGGAAAAAAAAGATTTGTACCAAGTTTTAAGAGATGTTACATGGGTAATTGTAGTACATAAGTGAATGTCATCTTAAGTTGTACATGACATTCACCACTTATTTCACCACATTCACTATAAACTGTTCCCTGCCCATTAAAAACTTATTTTGGTTTATGCTCAAAAGAAAAAATGTCATTGCTGGAGTTCACAGCTGTTATTTCTTAAACTATTTTCATTGCATTGCATTCTAATGAAACACCACCAGAAACTTGGTGGTATGAATAACCTAAGTCATTAGTCTATGGAAATCGGGGTCATTAAAAATATTGGAGAGATACAGTAATAAAGATTTATGAATATTTTAATACACTTTTCAATTACAATGAAGATCCACTTGTGACATTTCCTGATACTAACTGTATTTGTAACATAATCCTAGATTTTAGCCTGCAAACAAGAACTAGCTTAGAATAACAGAAAATATTTTACATTTTTCTTCTCAGACAATCTACTGTTTTGACCCTTCTTACATTTCTGTTGCAAAATATGACTAATGTATCAACAGCATTGCAATATTTAAATGGCTTACTTAGTTCTACTGTGTTCTATGTCTGGTAATAGATAATTCTCTATACAGAAACAACAATATATAATGGCTCATTATGACTAAATATGTTTATGAATTAAGTTCATTTCCCTTTTCTCTCTTCTCTCTCTCTCTTTCTCTCTTTCTCTCTCTTTCTTTCTTTCTCTCTCTCTCTCTCTCTCACACACATACACACACAACTAGAACTACAGTGCCACTGAGAGAGAGAGACAGACAGATAGGCAAACAGACGACAGATAGAGACAGAGAGACAGATCTCAGTCAGATTCGTGAGCCCCATTCAGTATTTGGAATATTTACCATATGAAATTCCCAAGAATCCTCAGGCAATGTTGTTCGAATGATACAGGCATTTGTAGAGCAGAACTGTCTGCAAGAGTAAAACTGTTTGGGGTATCTCAGTACATACATTGGCTACCACATGAGCCAGAACACCACATGGTCAGAGTTTTTCCTAATGAAAATGTCTATGTAGTTTTTCTCATGTGTGTATTTGTATCAAATACACAAGTCTTTTCAGCAGTTAACATCATTTGAGTAGTGTTAGCTGGGGGAAAGGAGGGAAGAATTATAAATATATCTGAATAAGACTATAAAATATAACTGAGAGGCACTGTAGCTCCAGTTGTCATTCCTATGCCACAGTGACTTTTTATGGGTTCTGCAGCATATAGATCAATCAGTCAGTCCGTCAATCAAAATATGCGATAGACTAGATACAGTAGATAGACCATATATAGGAGAAACACCAATCAAACAAAATGTATTCGGAGTATACTTGAAGATGTAAGGGAGGAGGGAAGAATGTTTACTAAAACAGATGTTTACAAAGATTAATACCTAATGTTGTATGCTATGTTCTAGGATGATTGCTTAGCAATAGGATCTTATGCTTAATGTTGATCACATTAATATTGAAACGGATAGGGGAATCACCAATCAAAATAAAATGTAACAGGAGTATAGTTGAGGCTAGACACGAGGAGTGGGGGAAAAAGGCTTACTAACCCAGACGTTATCAAAGACTAATACTTAGTATTGTATACCAGGTGTCATGATGATTGCTGCACAATATGTTTTTATGTTCAATGTTAAATGTTTTAATAAAAGAATTTTTATA
Organism: Bothrops alternatus; assembly: GCA_034064705.1. NCBI lineage: Eukaryota > Metazoa > Chordata > Lepidosauria > Squamata > Viperidae > Bothrops > Bothrops alternatus. The sequence goes on from JARGCV010000081.1 coordinate 22,062,690, forward strand.
AAATATATATATATATATACCTTTATAGAGTGCAATACAGAAGACTGTCACAAAGACCTGCATTAGCAGAAATCTCACAGCTCAATATTAACTAATTGTTTCTACTTGACACCTCCTACCAAGACCTACATTCAAATTAGTGATTTTGGATTATTCTTTAAGAAGCTGAATTCTACTTTGATTCTGCCCCTGCTCCCATCATCGCTGGCTTCTTATTTCTGGCTTGTGTAGAGTGGCAAACAAGACATTACAGGTTACATATAATGCTAAACAAATTGCAGGCAGATTTCCTATTTTGCTTAGCTACTCCTACTGGCAGCATGAGCGATTAGCTGAGTAATCAAGCAGTATGCCTCTGCATAATTTTAGCATGAGGATGAGCATTAGATTGAGTTTTATAATTAATGATAGCATCATAATACTGTTTCTGGCTCAAACTGAGGGTTTCAATTAGGAAAATATTTGTATTATTGCTAGGGTGAATTTTTGTATGAAGAATTTGTGGGAATCTGCATAAAGTGTTTTAGGAAGCAGAAATATAAATCTGTATTATTAGGCAGATTAATCTAGAAGAATGAATAGAAAGTTGATGAAAGAAGATATTATATGTATGATAAAATGATAAGGCCCAGAGTATGGAATTTTTTGCATGAATATGAGTTTAAAATTTTGGCTGCTAAATGCAAAGTCTAGCTAAGAATGAAAATGCTTAAGAAATAGTTCAGCACAAAGAAGGAGTTAGACAAGGATGTGTCGTGTCTCCTTTATGATATATTTATGGTTCAATGTATAAGCAATTGTACTGGTGGCATTAGAGGAGTGTTGGTTGCAGATGTAAATGTACATGTACTTTTGCATGCAGCTTTTACTGTTTTGTTGGTTGACAATCTGAATGATTTCCAATGAATGTCAGGTAGATACTAAGTTGTAGCAAAGAGTGTGAATCTGAAAATTAATGTGTGAAAGAACAAGCATAGTTGTGTCTGATAGAAAATGGAATGATTTTATAGTTACATGTGTGTGAGTGTGTATACATTATAGAAATGGGGAGAAATTAGAGCAAGTGGATGTATTGATATTGCTTGTAAAATGTTTACTAAGTATGGGAAAATAAAAGATCTTCTAAGATGGACAAATACTATTGGAAAGATAATAGGTGGTTTGTAAATGACTAATAATAATTCTAGATTTGATACAGAATTGGTGACCAGTAATAATTTGAGAAGTTTGGCCATCTATAGAGACAAAAAATAACGGTCAAATTGAAAATTAATGTATAAGGAAGAGTGAATGTGTTGAAAGAAAGGAAAAAAATAACTAAAAAGGTTATGATGACTTGATGAGATCCTCAATGAACAAGATGTTACATGAATCCTAGTATCTACGTGGTGGAAGCAATGTCATTTTCAAGAATAAATAAATAAAATAAATACAGTGGAAGTTCTATTGCAAATCGACTATAGAACATATTCAGACTGGCAGTAGCTTACTTTTCATTTGATGTTTTCCCAATATTTATCATACTGTAGATACTGCCTTACATTGTTTGAGATATTCTCTCTGCTTTCCTTCCTTATTCTTTTGCAGTCATTTTAGGCATAAATAGTTATTATATTATAATTTAAATAATAAATAATGCCAAGCTTTACTGTGATATCAATTCATAGATAAATAATAACAGGTTTTAAAATGAATCAGTTTCAATGATACCAGATGATTTCCCCCCCCCCTTCTTCCTTTATAATCCATTCAGGCCACCAATAGAAGATTGTCAAACCCTTTTGACCCCTGTAGTGAGTTGTGGGCCTCCAGGAGCATTACTAACTCGGCCTATCATTTTAACGATGCACCACTGTGCAGAACCAAACACCGAAGACTGGAAAATTCAGTTGAAGAACCAAGCAGCCCAGGGACAATGGGAGGTGAGATGATTGCCCTTCACCTGCATGGCTCACATTGTCTGATTGAATAGCCATTAAATATATATTTTTCATGATCTGTATGTATCATTGCCATTTTTTTTATCATTTCATTCACATTTCTCAACTTGGTGTTGGGACTGCAATTTCCATGGAGTGTTCTGAGTTGTAAATTAAGGGAAGAGCTATAAGTTCTGAGTAATAGTAGATAGTATATTGTGTTATTCCTGATACTGAAATTGTTTGGTATGTTAGGGAAAAAATAAAAAAAAGAATATTTCTTTTCTTTTTTCTGGAACACCTGGGATCAATTTAAGCTTTTTTCTGTAATTCATACATTCTTAAAAGCATGAAGGAGAAATGGGATGTAGCTAGTTATACTACATATATGTTTGATTCTCCCATCATGATGTGGAAAGACTGAAAAGGAATGTAATTATATTCATATGAATCCTACGGCCTTTTATGAACTTGAAAATTTCGTATAGTCCAAGATATAAAACCTGATCAAACAAAACACAATAATTATATTCAACCAAGTATTAAAACAGTTCTTCTTTAGACTTTATCTATCAATATACAGATGTAAAAGAGGCATATCTAATTCATACATTTCCATCTTAATCTAACTGCTATAATTTATTGTTACTTGAAATGTTTTTTTTTATAATCTAACATTAACTTTATAGTTGAAAGTCACTGGAAAAAAAAGATAAGATATGATGGGATTTTTTTTAAGAAAAACTTCTCCATTCCAGTGGTATAGTATTAATAACTCTGTAGAGAGTGAGCTACTTTATCTACTCAGTGGTGCTAAGTGGTTGTAAATATGTCCAAACACGGTTTTTGTAGGAAAGGTTAATACTTGCTTTGCAGCAGGCACCTGCTAATAAATCTGTACCTTCACTAAAGTAGTCAGCATTGTTTCGCTGTCATCTTTGAGAAAACATAGGTGTTGCAATTCTGTTGAAATTCTCATCTTTTTTTGTAAAATTAATTTTTGCAAAATGTACTTGACCTCATAATTTGAATTGTTTGCTAGTTGTATAGCAATAGCAACTGAATAAAACAGATACTTCAGTTCTAAAATCACCTCTAGGCTTTGATATGCTGATTTTATATTGAAATATTTGCTATGTGGAATTTTCCATTAATGTTCAGAATATAAAGCAATGGACTTGTAAAATAAAGGACTTGTTTTATTCACTCTCAAAAACCTAAATTTACAAAATTGAGAACCTAAATTATCACTAGAACAGCCATTCTTTGCTTCACATAAGAACTTTCTAGATACCCCTTTGAATATGAATGATATTACTATATGTGGATTTGCTGTTTTATCTTGTATTTCCATGTTATTTTTTTTAATATTAGCTATCTTGAGCACTGTACATATAGAAAACAGGAAATAAACTAAAATATGAGTGCATACACACTCAACATACATAAACTGAACATTTGTTGACTGAGTGATATCTTGACAAGTGATCTAATCTTGTCAGGTATATTTTTATGATAGGTTCTTTATTTCTTGCTTCTTGTATATATATTTATAGGGATTTGACAGTAGGGAATACCTAAAAGCTTTTTCAAACACTGTAGTTCTGTGATAAGATATGCATTATACTTATCTTGGAGGACCTTGTATTTAAGAATATCTAATGCTTCCTGCTTGCATTGATTATCAGTTTCTGGCCCCAGTTAAGAAATGGTAGTCATTTTTTCCATTTGCATTAAGCAATGATCTTGTGCAATGCTTTTACTATCTAAAGTAAGATGTATGGAAGTTATATTTAGAGATTTCATAGTACTGACATCCTGTCCAGGGAACTCTGTTTAGTAGACTCTTTTCTGTTTATTTTTTCTTCCTTTTGATCAAATTAAGATTCATGTCGCGTTTTTCCTTTGATGTTTTCCCATGCTATTAACTTTTATCCTGTACATGATGTTTCATTATTTTCTACACCTTTGATTTCATTATTGAATATTCTTATAAACCATTCAGAACACTTTGCTATGAAAGAATATCACAAATATCACAAATTAAATATATAAAAATAAGGATCCACATTTTATTTTTAGGTTCATCAACATCAAACCCCAGAAAACTTGTGCTACTTTAGTCGGAATTGGGTTATCTGTACTCATTATTTTGGTACAATCTCTCGTTGCACATGTAAGCATGCAATCTTGAACAAGCTTCTGACACCATATCTTATTCCTTTCTTTCTTTTGTATATTTTCTCCTTAGTTTAACTAGATATTTGTTCCTTCTGTTTGTCCTCTTTTATACTCCTCTTATATAGAAGACAATCAGGAATATGAAGATATTTTCAAATGGACTGTTTTTGATGCTTTCTGGCTACATCAGTCTTCTAGCTAATTGTAGGGTTTGGGCAATGAAAGCACATTTTTATAAGTGCATTTTGCTGTTGCCAGTGTTGTCTTCTTTTGACATAGGAATATTTTGTTTTCTGTTATGGAAAAGAGAGTGCTTCTTTTGTGATTGATCTGGCTGGGTCTAGACATTCCTAAAGCATTAGTGATCATGATACAGTTTTCATCTCCTTGATCTGTAGTGTCATTATCAGAGAGGTCAGCAATATGTCAAAAATCAACAATAAATTGGCATTAAATAAAGGTCAACAGAATTCGGGGAGGGTGGACTTGGATCTCTTGTGGCAACACAAAGACTCTAAACTGATGATGCATTTAACTCTTCCCTCCATTTCTCTTCTCCTACATGATCCCAGCAAAGTTAGATCCCACTTCAATCTTCTCCACTTGCCCGTTCTTTACCATGTCTGTCTCCAATATATACCAAGTGCTTGTCTAAATAACCTGAGTCATTGTGAGGATGAGAGGATTTAACATTAGACCTCTGTATCCATTGTTACAAGTTGTCAATTTCCCCTTTTCAGTCCCTCAGATTAACTGGTGGCTTCCAAAACCACTGACACAAGTGCTTTTGAATCTCTTTGAGTCTGATGGATTAATCTAATTGGAATATGGCTTAAAAATTGTGGGAAAGTGATCCAAGCTCCTATTTTTTTCTCCACATAATATTGCATCTTTGGATCATGTGCATCTTGTGATAATAAAATGCAATGATCCAATGACTATAATTACTGGAATAAATAGATTTATTTGCTCATAATAATTCACAGTGCTTTCAGTGGCACTCTTGACATTCCTAACTTAAGTATGAAAGCCAGTTGAGTAGCTTTGGGTCAGTCACTCTCTCTCAACTTGACTCACTTCACAAGATGGCTGTAGTGAGGAAAAGAGGAGGAAAGCCTATTAGATATGTTCACCATCTTGAGTTATTTATAAAAATAATTACAGATGGGATAATTAATTAAAAATTCCAGGATTAAAAATTCCAGGAGCCTTTTCTTTCATTAATAAAACAAGAGCCTTCTTCTTTCATTCTCTTCATTTTTTTAAATCAGGATGATCCAGGATTCCCGTGTTATATGGAATTGTAGCCAAGATGTGGTTCATGTCTCTCTTCTTATAGTCTCATTAAACACACAAAAAAACCAGCAGCTTTGGATTTGAATCCTTGCATGGAAAAATGTTAACTGCTTGAAACATATAGTAATTTAATTTGCTTCTGAAAATCAAAATAAGTTGGTGCCACCCATACTTGAAATATTAGGAAAACATTTTATATAAATAATAGTCAAATATACAGTAAATAAGTGAGCAAGTATTTTGAAAGTTACTGTATATCCCTGATTTATTTGAATTCTAGTTCCTGAAACACTTTGCTTGGTATCAGTTTTTCTCAGATTTCTCCAAATATTTTACATGTCTCCATGGTATTATAACTGGGAAAACAATTTTACTCCATAAATGGTATGCACAGAAGCAGTGTTGTCAACATTGTCCAAGCCATTAAATTGTTCTTATTCTATTGTCTTTGATCTTTTCAGGATGTAGTAGCAGTTGGAGAAGAAAACTTCACTACTCCGTGTTATATCCAGTTGGATCCAGAGGCATGCCATATCCTCACAGAAACTCTTAGCACCTATGCCTTAGTAGGACAGTCAGTCACCAAAGCAGCCACAAAACGTCTGAAGCTGGCCATATTTGGGCCACTGATCTGCTCATCCTTGGAATACAACATCCGTGTCTACTGTCTGGATGACACCCAAGATGCCCTTAAAGTAATTTTCATTTTTGATATTATCATGATTTCTCCTTCCTTCTTCTTTTCTTGCCATTGCTGCTGTTATTACTTAAGATTTAATCTTTGGTTCGATTCACAGTCTGGGACTGATAAAAACTTAACAGTTCAAGTCCCAACAAAGGACTTAAGAGCTGTTAAGGTAGTGTCTGAGTATATAGGCAGTTCCATGTTTGTTGGATGTTTGATGGTGCTACTGCTGCTGCTGCTGTTGTTGTTATCATTATCATTATTGCTTTAATATTTACTTGTGGACTTTACTTTTGATTACTTACAAATGTCCATTAATATCTTTTATAACAAAAGATGGAGATGAGTAAGACAAAAAAAATACAGATTAAAATGTAACAATGCCCTTTTCATCATCCTTTCCCTCACACTATAAGTGAATTCTTTTCCCAGAATGCCTTATTCTTTTGTCTACCTGCAGTGTAATCTGGATTCCACGATATTTGCATTATTAAAAGGCCATAAGGTGCTCAAAAATTTAATTGCTGGTTCATGTATTTTTGATGCAAAGTGCCAGCTCCCCAGAGGAACAAAACATATAAATGCCTCTTTGTAAATACTTTATAATGATAAAAGAACCTCCAGGGTTGTTAATGCAGTGCTTGCTGTTGTATTGCTTAGTTAGATAACTTTGTCTGCAGTGTTTGCACTGAGAATTTGCAACACAAATGATCCAACACTGCTGCTTTCTGTATTCCTACACACAATCTTATTCATTCATGTGAGTTCAACTAATTCACAGCAGGGTTTCTGCACTGACAGATACAGCTCCAACTCTTTTGTAGTTGGAATCTGTGGTGCAGTTATAATCTCTATCGTTAAGCATACCATTATTGATATCTGAGTCTTTATTTGTAGGTTGTCTATTGAGTGGATTTTTCTCAATGGGTTTACATAATGGTTTAGTAAATATATCCATAAAGTCTTCCTAAAACTGAATTGTTGTGCATTGCCTGCAAATCCATGTGACTCCAACTGACATTGGCAATGCCTTTTATAGAACAACCATTATTTTTGTTCTATTGCTATTACTATTGCACCACTGGTAATAATGGTAGAACGCTGTTATAATACACTGTTTACATTGTGTCTCTCAGTTAATACAGTGGTCAGGGTGTGTTACTTAATGGATAATGGTCTGACTTCTGCAACTGTTTTAAATACAGTAAGGAAACATTTGATAAAACTGAAAAGTATAAGAGAATATCTGTAATTCAGTGTTAATTATGTAGTCCTTGGTACTTTCATAATGATGTTATCTACTGGGGTAATGAAATGTGTGCAAGCAAGCAATCATGCTCAGAGAACAACAAGGACTCTACAGAACAATAAAAACAAGGCATATACATCTGTAAAGGCAAAAGAAAATAGCTTTTAAAAAAATCCTCTTTAGTCTGGCACCTTACCACAGCAATTTTAGGGCTTTAAAGTGCTTCAAAAACATACAGCCCCTGTTTGAATAGAAACAGTAGACCAAATCTGATAGTGCCATACATTCTTAAAACTTTTACAAACAATTATCTGCCTGTAGCAATAGAATACAAGCTGGCAAAACTTTTCTGAACCACATGTGGGGTTTTTTTGGGCAGTATCTGACGGTGTTGTTAGAAAATTACTGCATTTTATTCATTAGAATATTATTGCTTGCATTTCAAACTCATTAAAAGGGGATTAAGTTCTGAGCAGTGTCAAGGTTTTAGTCTCTTAGAGATAAATTATTTTATCTTATCTGCCCATTTTGGCCCACAGAATCAGTAGGCGTTTTCTCATATTCTCTAGACTTTGTATGTGCAAACAAATGTTTTCTGAGAATTAGTAATAGAGGGAGCTAGCCTGCTGGCTTATGCAAGGAAGTCTGTGAAGCTGTTCCAACTTTTTGGGGTTTTCCATGGAGCCAAATGGTTTTTAGGAATTCAGATACTTAACATAGATACACATCCTATTTTTAATGTTGTATTAATTAATGTAAAAATGAGCATAATGTATAATAATATACAAGTTAATGTATTCCAGTCCAATTAAATAAATCCAAAGTTTACTTATATAGCCTTATCCTGGGACTGAGCAGCATAAAGGCCCCGTGTCATACTTTACCATACATTTGATCAGGCAAGACAACAGAGGCATTATGAAGCATTTGGCAAGTCATAGTACTTTCCGGGAGTGTTGTGCATAGCACCAAGGAGACCTTCAAGCAAACTTCCATAAACTTGTATCCAAACAGCAGGTCCCTTCATAGCTGTTTTTAGTACTGTAACATTAGATGAAAGTAAGGATAGGTGTCTTAAAAAAAGTTAGCAGTACAATTGCCTACTTATTTAAGTTTTATGTCAAACATGTGTCCTGACAAAAAAATAGCAAGGTACCATATAACCACTGTAAGGTTTTCAGATTAAATCAGCCCTCTGAATCTTATAATGCTACATGTTTCTTTTGAGTAAGCTAAAACATGCTAAAATTATTTTGAAGTTTAGTAAAAAAAAACAAAACACTCTTATTGCTGTTACATTGATCGCGTAGTCAGCCAGATGTTCAGAGTGGATTTGGCATTTTATTCAAGCCTGACACTATCGAATTCATCCCAAGGACCCTGGAATAGGCAGATGTTGATGATGTAAAGGTATTGTCTCAGGATGCAAGCTGTTCCAAGTAAAGTTGCTTATTAGTATTACACAATTAGTAGTAGTGTTACATAGTCAGCCTTGATGGTTCAAACTTGACTTGAATCTAATTCTTCCTGCATGTAGTCCAATACATTAACCAAGAAAAAATCTTTATTCTTTCTGTTATCCATTCCCTTATTCACTGGTGCAATTTTTTTTTCTTGGGCTACTCAGTTCATAGCCTATTTATGAGTCAATTATGAGTATATAATGCTTCAGTATACAACTCAGATAGCCAAACATAGAACAATGAGATCTGGGTTCAAATCTCCTTTCACCTATAAAACATAGTAGCTGATAACATTGTTTCAGAGATACAGTTGGTGAGTCTTTCTGACAGATATTTCAGAGATACAGCTGGTGGCTTTTTCTGCTGTATCTCCCCTCAGAGATTAGAATGACTCCAACCCTGTTGGCTTTTCGCAAAGCTTTAAAAAGTTGTCTATGTACCTGGGCCTGGAATGCCAAATGTGTTTAAGGGCCCTGTTACTTGGTTTTACTATTAGTTGATTAATCATCACAGCTGCTATTTGAACTAATTTATTTTGTGAGTATTTTTTATTGTTTTATATGTTATTGTTTATATGTTTTAAGTTGTTTTAGAATTGTAAGCCATCCAGAGTCACTTGGTTAAGTGGGGTGCTATAAAAATTGAATGAATGAATGAATAAATTTACAATGATCTTGACTTCACAGAACAGAGCAGGGTGCACAACTTTGTTTTAATTCACATGTTATCAATGACTCTTTTAGTCCCATGCTAAATGCACTTTGTATTTCTTCCAACACTCAGGAAGTGCTGCAGTTGGAGAGGCAAATGGGTGGACAATTATTGGAGGACCCAAAGGCTTTACATTTTAAGGGTAGCACTCATAATCTTCGTTTATCTATTCATGATATTACTCATTCCCTATGGAAGAGTAAACTACTAGCAAAATACCAGGTAAGAATTGCCAAATTCTAGAAGAATTCATCAGCCGTCTTGCAATATTAAGCATCATTCAGTATTTCAAAGTCAAATGGGAATATAGAATTTCTGAAATTGCTGAATACTTGATAAGAATAAAAGAATGTTTAACACCTGCTGCTATGTTGTTTGGTTAAATGATTCTACTTTGCATTTTCGATATGTGTATTGGGGCTTGTATTTTTAAATGCTGGTAAAGGATCTTGATAAGGAATGCACAGTGAACAGGCCAGGTTTACCAAAGATATCCAACAGATAGCAATGGGATCCCTTTAAACTGGATGAAGGGTCAACCTAGTAGCATATCTGTTTCATTTAAGTAAGTGTAAACTGATGCATATTGAGACAAAAGTATCACTAACCTCGTAAGGGGTTGTGAGCTGTATGTGAAAAAGAACCAGTGGACCAATAGACTATATGACTGAACCATGTATAATTAACCTGCGGAATTCATTATCACAAGATGTGATGATAGCCACTAACTTAGCTAGTTTTATTTTTAAAAAAATAAGTAAAACCAATAGAAGACAGATCTGCCAAGTATTATTATTCTTAATGGCTCACTGTTATCTGTTGTTTGAGAGAATTTCAGACTCAGATTCCTACTTGTAAGTATCTCAAAGTCCAGTTGGCTAATGAGAAACAAAATGTCTCTTGGCCTAGTTCAATTCTTACATTTTGTCCTGATAATAATTATTTAAAGGCGTACCATCACATTTCCACAGATCTTGAATGTTACCTTTAAGTGAGAGAGTCAATATGGTGAGTGGCTATAGAATGCTGGCCTATAAACCAGGAGACTGTGAGTTCTAGTCCCACCTTAGGCATGGAAGCCAGATTGGTGACTTTGGGCCAATCACTCTCTTAGCCCAAACTACCTCACAGGTTTCTTATTGTGGAGAAAATAGAAGAAGGTAGGAGTATAATGTATGCTCGCTGCCTTGCATTACTTATAAAATAATAAGGCGGAATAAAAATAAATAAAATCTGTAGTTGACAATTCATATAATGATTACAGAAACAATAAAGAAATATTTAATAGTATAGAGTAAGGAAAACTATTGTATATGAAATAATACCTATTTTAACAACAAATGAAACAGCTACCGGTATATCATAGCTAGAATCCATCTACCTGCCTACCTGGTTTCATTGCTGTTAATTCCAAGAATTAATCTCTTTTTTATAATGCAAATATTATATAACAATAAAAAATCTCTTTGGAAATTTACATAAAAATGCAGTGGTGAGAATTTAATAAATATCAGTTATATAAAAGTCAGTAATTTGACATTAAATTAAATCTAAGAAACTTTTTCTTGTTTTAGGATGTCAGATACCATTGGAAAGAATGGGTATTTTTGTACCCAGAATTCTCAGGCTATGGTTAAAATTCTGGAATATGTTTGTCTGTTAAATATATGCTTACCTTATTTATGTATTTTGTTATGGAATTATTATTTTATTTCCTTCCATTCTACTCTTAGTTATATTTGATCAATTATTACACTAACCTAGTCACTTTAGATTTATGTTCAACATAGATTTGACTAAGTGAAAAATCAGAAATTCATTTTCATTATCAGTATTATTTTTTCTCCAGGAAATTCCCTTTTACCACATCTGGAGTGGATGTCAAAGAAATTTGTATTGTACCTTCACCCTGGAAAGATTCAGCCTGAACACGCTGGAGTTAGTATGTAAACTCTGCATACGGCAAGTTGAAGGAGAGGGACAAATATTCCAACTCAACTGTGTGGTATCTGAGGTGAGGCATCGATACACTCTTACTTTCTTTCCTGACACAATTGGGTGAATCATGAGAGGAAGATATTCGTTATCTACAGATCAAAGAAATAGCGTAGAAAGTGAGAATATGCAAAAGTTCTTGAACTGACCAACTAGGATTGCAATTTGTTACAGATAATGAAATAAAACCAGAAGGGTGACTTTGTCTGGAAATGCTTTTATGTAATGAACACATAAGAAAAGGAAAGATAATATTGGCAAAATAGAAAAGAGGGTTTGTCTAAGCTGAAAGACAGTAGTGTATCAGTTGTTCTGTATATAACTTCACTTTTCCCATGAAGGACCTAGTTTTCAGCACAACTGAGATGTTAAATTTAGATGTTCAGTTGGCATTTCTGATACGAAATAATTTCTGCTAGTTGCAGCCTCTCCTACACAGAGATGGCGTGGTCTCTGTTATCCATACTGTGGTGACATTCAGATTTGTCCTATGCAGATCTGACTGTACTCCAGCATAGTGAATAAAAATGCCACACTCTTAAGGTAACCAGTAGGAATGACCATGGACAATCAAATTTGTTTTGGGAATTTTCATTAGGACTCACCTGAGCAGTGGAATGGGTCTTTTGGATGCCTAGGAACATAAATGGGATAAAAGCATTAAAATGTAATTTTATTTTGAAAGTATTTTAAGTCTGCCGTTGTTGCTATACAATCAGGACAAAAAGTGATTAGGATGAAACCTTTCCTCTTCATTTCCATCTCCAAGAGCAAAGGGCAAGCCTTAAAAATCCCTTGGCCTTCCTTCTGCTTCGTGCAGTGGCAGAATTACCACTCTCTTTCTGGCTTTCGCTAGCCTTTTCAGTTAAAAACAACTCCAAGGAAAGACCTCATTGACATTAATAAGGAATGATTCTGGTGTCTCAGCACCATAGCAACCAGCCATTAATTTCATTCTGCTGGCCATATCTCTGAGCCACACAGCTCCACCCCTGCTGGCTTTGGATGGTGTTTTTACTTCTGAGCCCAGCAGGTCTGTGTCATTCAATAAGTGCACAACTCCAGCAACAACTGGAAGAATAGCAATTCAGGATAGGGAAAGACCCAGCAGTCCTTCGGATAAATTCTGCCCTGTCCACAAATGCTGGTGGATAAAGGAAAAAAGTGGATCAGACAGGAAAACAAATGAAAAGATTAAGAAAATCCCCCTTTTGTGGGCATTTATTTCCTCAAAGGGGACAGTGGCATCAGTATAAAGACTTTATGTGAGATTTAGTAAGGTTATTTCATGATTCTGTTAATGGTGTAAGCTTCCATATGCAACAGCGGCTGGGAAGAATGCTGATAAGGGTTTTATAGCAGCATATCTAAAAATTATGATAGTGCATAGTATTGTCTGGAAAGGAAATGAGCAATAGGAAAGTACCTTTTTTCTTCCTTGTCAAATCAAGGATAAGTAGAAACAGCCAAGAGCCATGTCACAAGTTTCTCATAAGTGTGTGAAGCCACCCAGAATGACATACACAGTGGTGTGCCTGATCCAGTAAGTATGTATTTAATTGTATGAATGAATCAAATGTGCCTGCCAATCCTTACACTTAAAACTGTAGCAATGATAGTGGATTTTAGTTTAGGGGGAGCCTCCTAGTCTACCAGCTCTTACAATATTAGAGAACACAGTACCAGTAGTAGAGACATTCAGGTTTCTGGGTTCTATAATCTCCAAGGATTTGAAATAGGCACCTAACTTTAGAACCATCATTTAAAAAGCACAATAAAGAATGTTCCTCCTGCGTCAACTTATAAAATTCAGACTGCTTCAGAAAATGATGATACAGTTTTACAGAAGAGTTATTGAGTCTGTCATTTGTACTTCTCTAAATGTCTGGTTTGGTACAACAACCAAACAGGACATGTACAGACTTGAACTGATAGTTACGATTGCAGAAAAAATAATTGCAACCAGACTGCTTTCCATTGAGAACCTGTATACTGCACAGGTCAGAAAGAGAGTGAGAAAATATCTATAGACCCCTCACATCCTGGACATAAACTGTTTCAATTCGTCCCCTCAGGATGCCGCTATTGGGAATTGCATGTCAAAACAACTAGACACAAAGACAGTTTTTTCCTTCAAGCCATCACTCTGCTGAACACCTAATTACCACTGTCTTATGTCTAAGGATATTTACCCACATGGTGTGGCTGTATTACTATTATCCTTCTCATCTTTTCAACTATTTTCTCATATTGGTTTGTTGTTCATATATACACTGAGAGCTTTTGCTCCGTAGACAAATTTTTTTGTGCACCCAATCACACTTGGCCAATAAAGTATTCTATTCTATTCTATTCTATTCTATTCTATTCTATTCTATTCTATTCTATTCTATTCTATTCTATTCTATTCTATTCTATTCTATTCTATTCCATTCCTTTCCATTCCATTCCATTCATCATAAGTGACATAACTTTTGGTCTGCAATTATCTCTCTGTCAAGTGAATTTTTGGTGACAAACAGAAATAATGAGCCACCATCCTCCAACTCATTTCATTATTGTCCCATGAATGTTATGGATTTATACTTTTAGTTATATTTTTTAATCCATTTTCTGTGACCAATGACCTTGGTGTATATATTTAAATGTATTAAAATTCTAATCAGTGAATATAATCCTTGAAACTTATAACATTGAAATCAGTATAACTGAAACAAATCCTCAAACTAAAAAAGTCCCCAAGAAGTTAAAAGTTGTTAGGAAATATTTTAAAACAATAACTAATCAAATCTGATCATAGGTGCGTTTCCAAAGTATTGGTGTAAATATTAGAAAACCTATGAAAAAAGTAGTTCTAATTATTAACTATGATGACAATTAATTCTAGTAAGCTTAAGATTTGACATGGTCAGATCACAAAATCAGGTTAATTTTCATGTGATATCTACCCTATTTCCTGACTTCTGAAACTCCTATTTAGCAATAGTAAAAGCACTTAGACTTATATACCACTTTATAGTTCTTTACAGCCCTCTCTAAGTGATTTACAGATTCAGCATATTGCCCCCAACAATCCGGGTCCTCATTTTACTGACCTCAGAAAAATGGAAGGCTGAGTCAGGTCAGGATTAAACTGCTGGCAGTCGGCACAGCTAACCTGCAATTCTGCATTCTAACCACTGTGCCACCATGGCTCTATTTTTATTATATTTATATATATAATATTTCTTTCTCAGACAGTTAAAAGAAATCTATGGAATGACTCAACTTTTTTTTTGCCTTTCAGAACAATTTCTGTTCATTTGTTCATTTTTTTTCTTAATCACCCTGAAAAAGCTATTACGTATAAGTACATTACACTAACAAACTAGTCATATATTAGTGGGGCATACAGGGTTGCACCATTTTTTCCTTTATCATAATTGTTTTGCAAGGTTTGAAAAGGAGTAAAAGCAACTATTTGCTTCACTCTACCAGAACATGCACTGGGGGCACAAAGGGAGTGTCAGGATTTGAAGATTAAGTTTCCAGTTGGGAAAGCACAAACTTTACAATTCCTTTCAATTGCTGCTTCCAACCACCATGCAGACTCATTTTCACCTCAGAAAATCCATATTACATTATATAGTTGTCTTGTTGATAAAGTTCACCTTTCAAAAAGCAGTAACTGATTTTTGCATCAATGTAGTCATTGTATTATATTATTGAGACAGCCCTTTCCTATTGCTACAGTGTCACTTCCAAGTGAAGCCCAGACAGCTAAAAAATAATGCTAAAGTCAAATAAGCATCAATATTTTGTTAATTTTTGTTGAATGGACCATTCAAAAAAATACTGAATGTAACGTCATGTTTGAATTTTTTTAAAAAGCCATTTCAAATGATATTTTGAAATGTTTTACGAGTCCTCGTGTTCTTGTATGTTTTTGATTACAATCAGACCATAAAAAAAATCCACATACTCTCCTCTTAGGTTTCTAAATGAAACAAGGATGTCTAAATGATGATATGCCCACAGTGATGACATGCAGCAAACTTCACTGTTACCTACTTGCTGTCCCCCACCTGACAAGTGGGGGTTGTGTCATGGTTGTGTCACAAAGTTATGATATATTCCTCCATTTCATTGTGACATTTCCTCTTGACTGCCTGTCTCTCTCTTTGTCACCATAAAACGGGTGTCCAACCTTGTCCACTTTGAGACTTGTCAACTTCAAGTCCCACAATTCCCCAGCCATCCATGCTGGTTGAGGAATTCTGAGAATTTAAGTCCACAAGTTGTACACCCCTGCTCTAAAACAAACCCCTCCCTCTTGTCCATATATGCACCTGCCCAGTAATGTAGGATGACTGAGGAAGAGAATAAGGGTATCATTTGCCATTAATTTTGCTTTACTGCCTTGGGAAAAAAGGCATTTTACAGTTTTTTTTTAATCACTCCACGCCATAATCCCCCTTTAGTAGTAGAGAAAATTTTCTTCTGTTCCTATCAAATGAATTTGTTGTTCATCTGGAAACACTGGAGCTTTATGGAACTTGGGTTTGGCCCATTTCCCAATTTCCAAACCCATCTTCCTGGTTCTTGAGTTTTAGTTACTCTCTCTTGTAAGAGAAATGCTGACTTGATAGTTGCACATCTTCTCAGTAATTCTAGCAACTGAGCAGGGATGAAACTTACATAGTTCTGGTCAGTTTCTACTTTCTCATTGCCAGGGACCAGCCACATATAAAGAACCAATCCACCTAGGCTTATGTGTAGTCTGTCTGTCCTTTGTTTTCTTTTAGTGCAGTGGTTCTCAACCTTGGGGTCGCGACCCCATTTGGGGTCGCGCGACCATTTCGCGGGGGTCACCGGGCACCGCCGGCTGCCATTTTGTTTTTTTATTTTTTTTATTTTTTTAATTTTTTTTTAATTTTTTATTTTTTTTTATTATTTTTTTTGGGCGTGCGCGCGGCGCGCACGCGCAGATCCGCCCATCACACCGAAAAAATAAATAAAAAAAAATAAAAAAATTTAAAAAAAAACTAAAAAAAATTAAAAAAACACCAAAATGGCGGACCGCGACGGGCGGATGCGCACATGTGTGGCACGTGCGATGGGCCGATCTGCGCATGCGCAGATCCGCCCGTCGCGGACGCCATTTTGTTTTTTTGGTTTTTTTTAATTTTTTTAAAAAAAAATTAAAAAAACAAAATGGCGGCCCGCGACGGGCGGATGCGCGCATGCATGGCGCGTGCGACGGGCCGATCCAAGCATGCGTGGATCCGCCCATCATGGCCGCCATTTTGTTTTTTTTTGTTTTTTTTTATTATTTTTTTTTTTCCGGCGCGCGTGTACGCGCGCACACCCGGGTCAGGCTCGCGGCGCGCATGGGCGGGGCAAGTGGGGTCTCAACCTGAGAAAGGTTGAGAACCACTGTTTTAGTGTAACATTGAGATGAGTGGGTTTTAGCACCAGCTCAGCAGCAAAGCAGCATTTCCATTCCTTGTTCTGAATATTGCAAAATCATCATTAATTAAATGGCTTTTGAGAGATTGGAGAAAGGATATATTGACTTAGAATATCAAAGTTATAATTATTTTTATCTGATTTTTGGATATACTGATAGTGATAACATTTTGGGAAATAAAGAAAAATTGACAGTTGCTGATCAGTACTTTGATGTACTATAAAATATGTTTCATGGTCCAGTGTGAATCGTATCACTAGTGCTCAAGTTCTGGATTTCCTACTGCAATTCATAAAACTGGTTGTGTTGCACAAAGGGAGCAAGGGTTGGGGTAGACAAGAGTTTTGCCACTTGTGGCATCAACAGTGAGAATGCTTGGGTCCTGAATGATAAATTCCCTTTAAATTATGGTGCATAGGACATTTGTATATGAAATGCACTAGCATATTTATCATATATCAGACAAATTTTAGAATACAGGAAAGGAATAAATTTGTTGCAAACATGGAAAGAAAGGGATAAGAGGGGCATGGAAAAAGAGCTCAGAAGTATTAAATAATCAAAAAAATGACAAAATTAGAGCAGGGCTTTTCAACCTTTTCACCCATTGTGCCACTTTTAGGATATGGCAACATCCGAGTACCACCAGTCGCCTAGCAAGGTGTCAAAAACTTGACCGAAAAAAAAAAGGGAAAAAAGTGATAAAGTACAGGTAGTCCTCGACTTACAACAGTTCGCTTAGTGACTGTTCGAAGTTACAGTGGCACTGAAAAAAGGGACCCCGAAGGCACAGCCGAGCAAGACACCTGCCTGCCCGCCTGGCGGCGCTCTTCCTCCTGTCCGAGGTTTTCATTGTTGTGAGCATTTCTGTTGAGGATTGGCAGTGGGGGGTGGGGGGGGGATGTTTGGTTTTTATTCCCCCCGTCTTCTGGGTGGTTGCTGCAGGTTTTGGTCACTTCACATGACCCTGGGACACTGTGACCATCATAAATATGAATCAGTTGCCAAGCATCTGAATATAAATCACAAGACCCTGGAGATGCTGCAACATTCCAGCTGATCAGCGCTTCTTCTGGGCTCAGCAGAAGCGCCAGGATCAGCGCTGAGCTCCAGCTGGAGCCTGGCACTGATCGTGGTGCTTCCACTGAGCCTTGACAGCCCTGCAGCTCCAGCCATCTCTCGCTCAGGCTTGTGCGGTGCTACCACCAGTTCAGCTCATTCCCCTCCCCCACTACCACTTTTCTAGGATGGTCACGTACCACCTGCCAGGTGCCAATGTACCACAGATGGTACCCGTACCACTGGTTGAAAAGCCCTGAATTAGAGGACTGGAAGTGACATCTGGCCCCAACTTTTACAATAATCCAATGTACCCTTTGCAGAAGAGAAGAACATCCTAGAAAACCAGAGAATGAATTTGGCTTTTCAAGGTTGGCTTTTTTCTTACTTTTTGATTTGGCCCTTTACAGTCTAGATATTATAACCCAGCAGCCTGGCACCATTAGGTTCATAATTCTACTTTGCAAAGTCAGTAGCACCCTCATGACAAATTTGGCTGAAGCTGTGCAAAATGTCTGTCAATAAAACTGATCTTTCTTTTCTATCATGGATTTTAGTCCAGGTAGGAATGTGAAACCAATCTTTATTGTTATAGCAACTATAAAACCTCCCCTCTTTTCTATGCCCCTGTAATTCTTGCTGTAGTCTGTTTGGAAAATCTACCCTAGCAACCTTAGCAACCACATCCACATTTGTCAGGCTTCATTCACTACACAGGTGCAATTTATTTATATTCTCAAATGTTGACTATGCTTTGACACTGACTAGGTCTAACATTGATTTTATTTGTTGAAATGTGTTCTGGAACACTGCTGTACTCAAACCTGTAGATGAAATATAAAGAAACTGACATTTAAAGCAGATTACTTTTTATTATTTAGTAGTTTACCAACAATATAACCTTTGATTTGCTATAGATAGAAGTTCCTGAAACAATAAGTTTTTATTGGTTTCATATGCTGTAAATATCATCTAAGGTTTTCTTGTAAATGTGTATTTGTGTGTGTGTGTGTGTGTGTGTACACACTGTATAAGTATTACCACAATACAGATTTTTGATAACATGCTTCTGCCTATACATAATCTTGTTTTCCAAGCAGTATAGTACTTTTCTCAAGAAAAGAAGCAAAAAGCAAGGGCATAGGGCTGTGTTATAAAGGAAGAAGATCTGGTGGTGATAGTGTTTTACTCTTAATTTCCACATTTCTAAATGAGTTATCTCTAAACAAAGATAATTACACTTTGTAAATTGATTTGAAATATAACATATTATGTGTCCATGGGTTACATGAGTATTTTCAGGGTTACCAGGATTCCCAGTGTTGTGTTTACATTTATTATTTGTATTTCATTTTGGAGTTGTTGGGGGTTTTTTTTTTGGTTTCTCAATATACTTTAACCAATAGATTTCAAATTTCATTTTATTGTGACATTTTTTGTTGCATAAATGTCTTTTTAAAAAAAAACTTGTGAATTTTATATTTTATGGGCAAGAGCTATCTGTAAAAATATAGGGATGATAGCATTTCAGGGTAAAATATTTAGGCTGTTATGCATAAAAATATTTTGCACTACACACACTGCACTTTTTAAATATCATAAAAAACTATTTATATGTTCACATATACTCTCTGAAGTATGATCTGACTTGGCCTTTTCCCATCTTTCTTGATGTTTACCAATGCTTTTGTTTTGGAGAAAAATGAGTGTTTCCTAGGATTGAAGGAATTGTTCTACAACAGTTCAGAGGATTCATCTATCACAGGGGTCCCCAATCCCCGGTCCATGGACCAGTAGCGGGCTGCGGCATGCCAGCAACTGGTCCGCACAAACAAGTAAAACCCCAAAGCCATGCACTCTCCGGTCCGCAGAAAAACTTTTATCCATGGAACCGGTCCCTGGTGCCCAAAAGGTTTGGGACCTCTGATCTATCAGGTTCAGGACTATGGCAATTACTGGCATTAACTTTATAGATTTAAAGAAAGGAGTTTTGCCAACTCTGAAAAACCTACCTGAAAAACCAGAAATAGAACCTTAAGCTTTTTACATGCATCATTGATAACATCAGCATCTTTTGACCGAGGATTGTTCTCTAGCAGCAGCGCAGTGGAATTCTCTCAAGGGCAACACATGGAATGATTTGCTTGTGGCAGTTAAGGATATGAGCAGTGTGGTGGCTCAGCACTTAAGAGACTGGGCTTGTCAGCTGTAAAATCAACAGCTTGGGTTTGAGACCCTAGTACCACACAACTGGGAGAACTCCCTTCCTTTCTCCAGCTCCTACCAAACTAGCAATTTGAAAGCATGCAAATGCAAGCAGATAAATAAGTACCACTTCAGTGGGAAGGTAACAGTGTTTCGTGATGTCATGCTGGCCACATGACCATGGAAATGTCTCCAGACATTACCACTCAATGGCCTTGAAATGGAGATGAGCACCACCTCCTATTGTCAGCAATGACTAGCGAAGTAAAATCTGCAGGGACTCCTTTACCTTTACTCAAAGATATTCCACTAAGGAATGTGGAAAATAGAGCAAGTCATTCCCTGGCATGTTGTCAATAGCAACTTAAAAAAATCAAAGTTCTACTATATATGAGGACTATATACTGTAAGCAAAGGAGAGAATGTAGTATCCAATTTGTTCCAGATAATCTTTTAAATAAAAAAGTAAGCAAATAAATAGGAAGCTGATATTATGAAAGCCAAACACCAACTTTATTTCATTTATTCATTGTTACATGAATGTCCAATTATGATTCCACTGGGATGGTAATAAACATTCATTGTTACAACCACTAGATTGTAGAAAACTGTTTGACTGTGTCTCAGTCCATTTTCCTAAAATTAAGACTATGCTTAATTAATTAAGTTATTATGACATTGTATAGGGGAAGCTACAATAGACAGTGGTAGAATTCCCTGGATGGTATGGTTCAAATGAGGAATAGAATAGAATAGAATAGAATAGAATAGAATAGAATAGAATAGAATAGAATAGAATAGAATAGAATAGAATAGAATAGAATAGAATAGAATAGAAACAGAAACAGAAACAGAAACAGAAACAGAAACAGAAACAGAAACAAAACCTTGGAGATCTTCTAGTCCAGCCCCCCACTCAAGCAGTAGAACCTATACCATCTCAGACAAGTGACTGTCCAGTCTCTTCTTAAAAATCTCCAGTGATGGAACGCCCACGATTTCTGAAGGCAAGCTGCTCCTCTGATTAATTGTCCTCACTGTTAGGAAGTTTCTCCTTAATTCCAGGTTGCTTCTCTCTTTGGTCAGTTTCCAATCATTGTTTCTTGTCCTGTTGGTTATTCCTGCCAGTTTAGTGTAATCTGCAAATTTGATGAGCTTCCCTTCTATTTCCTCATCTAAGTCATTAATGAAAATGCTGAAGAGTACTGGGCCTAAGACAGAGCCTTGTGGTACCCCACTGCTTACGTCTCTCCATGTGGATATAGTACTATTGAGCACTACTTGCTAAGTATGGTTTGTCAGCCAGCTACAGGTCCATCTGATGGTGTTGCTGTCTATCCCACCTTTTTCTAACTTACTAAGCAGTAGGTTGTGGTCTACTTTGTCAAATACCTTTTTGACGTCTAAGTATACTATGTCCACAGTGTTCCTCTGTGACTGCTAATCTAGTCACTTTATCAAAGAATGAAATGAGATTGGTTTGGCATGATCTGTTTTTGAGGGTATGAGGGTATTAGTAATTTTAAAAGTTTATTTTAAAATCTTTCATGTTGCCTTTCTAGTCAAAGGTAGTAGAAAAGCAATATATAAGTACAACTTCCAAAGATTCATAACCATTATGCTATATCTAACACAACCCAAAGGGTTTATATTTCATAGATTGCTTCTTTCTTAATTTAATTCTGTCCCCTCACTTATTATGTGGCCATATTTTCTACTTTTCATATATGCAGGAACCTACTGGCATTGAATATCCACTTACAGATCCAGCAAGTACCATTACAACCATAGTAGGACCCTGCGCATTCAGCATCCCTCTTCCTATCCGTCAGAAACTTTGCAGTAGTCTAGATGCTCCTCAAACAAGAGGCCATGATTGGCGGATGTTGGCCCACAAATTAAAATTGGACAGGTAAGCAAGCATATTGTCAACGTAAATTTAACATTAGTTGAGTTACTTTTTTAATTATCCTAGCAGTGCATTGCTGATCCTTCTGAAACTAGTAGCGGAGAGTTACCATTGAAATATGCTCTTCAAAATGTTTCTTACAGAGAAGTTTGTACCAATATCCATATACAAGGAGTAAGTCACATAATGGAATATGGTTTATGGCAACAATTGTCTCAATCGACACTGGGAATACCATCCAAATTATAACTGGTTTACCAAATGGTCTAATCTTTTAATCCCAAATAGTAAAATTAATACGTTAAACTATAACTGCTGGGCATTATTTTGGTATTTTTCTCTACACATCCCATACACACACACCAGAACAGAAAGCACTCTGTGGAAGTTGTAATTATGTTCTGTGTCCTTTAATATGTGTAGCCTGTGACAATTGAAGGCTCATTTATAGCCTCTAGTGCATTTTAATTATATTCTGCTGATCAGGAAAAAAAATCATATTAAAAAAAGATGGTTCATTTTCTTTTTTAATGCATATCACTCTTTGAGTGACCACTATTATTTTATAACAAAGCTTCAGATCAAACAGTAGGGAAGAACATAATATTCTGGACTGCTAATAAATGACAGTTGAAGGGAAGAAGGACACAATGCCCTTATTAACATGGTATACCTGGAGACAGCAGAAGGACATGCAGAAATAATGCCTGTGTTCCAGGCTGCTTATTTTATACACTTATTAATTACAAATGCTTCTGTATCCTTCACTTATATGATTAACACCTATATATAACATACTGTATATATTTTAATGCATTACAATAATTTTTAAATTATCAGGCATACCAGATGCAATAATAATAAATAATATTGGCATACATTCAAAGTAATATAATAAATACATAACATCGATCATTTATCTTAATCAAGTACATAATTCTTTATTTTATCAGTCTCCAAATATACATCTTAAAAGCCAAATTTTTAGAACCTTCCTAAATATTAAGAATTGGGGTATGGTTCTTCCATATGTTGAGAGGAACGGAATGGAGACCACACTCCCCTCTGAATTCCTATTTGTTGTTCCTCCCAAGTGTAGAGACTCCCAAACATGATTTTGGATAGGTAGATTCAATTTGGAGTTCTCAAACCAGATACGGTAGATCTTTAAAGGTGATCATCAAAATTTACCTTGAATTGCATTCAGAATACAACATCCAACAAAACTCCTGAATAGTGGTGTTGTATTACATTACCAAGTTTCCCAATTAATATGTAGACCACTTTATTTTGTGCCAGTTTTAGTTTGTGGTTGGTTTTCAAAACCAATCTACTCATAAGGTGACAAGGGCATAAGTAACTGAACCAGCTCATTTTGCTCCAGGAACAGTTGCAACTGGCCCCCTTGCCAAAAGATAGCAAAGGTCCTCCTATCCACTGCTTCCATCTGCTTGTCAGCAGAAGATGACCATCAAGGACCAGCCCCAGATTGCACACAACTCTTTCTGGACAAGTACAATCTTGTCTCAAGCTAAAGTAGATACTGTCCCAGCTTTCAATCCATTTAGTAATGTTGAGTTTCAATTTGTTTCTCTCCATCCAGTCTCTAGGTAACAGAACAAGATTTAAGCTGCATCAACCACACGACTGGGATAGAGATATATACGCTACATATTGCATGAATTTCCCCTACAGTTTCATGTAACATCAAGGACCCATTAGACACGCCGTGCTAGAATACCTGAGGGCTCCATCTGTCCTTTGCCCCAGTGTCCATACTCACTGGGAAACTCCACAAGTACTATTATGAAACCCTAGTAGATCCATCAAATGTCTAGAGGGATCTAATTGATCAATCTCCCTTCAAAGTTTGTACCCCCCCGTCAACTCTACAGTCATGAGAAAGTCCATAATAAGAGCATAGTTCTTATATCTTCCACTAACAAATCACCTCAGGTATCCTGGAATATAAATAATGTCTAATATGTGCCTCCTAGTGTTGTCAGGCTGGCGATGACTTAAGATGAGTCCTTGGTTGTAATGGTGGTCATGAAATGTTGAGCCCCTGAGAACCCTCAGAGGTTAGAGATGATAAACTTGAATATCAACCTGGTCATCTCAATCACCAACCTATATCAAAACATGGGCAAAGTGATGCTATGGTAGAGGTGAGAGGAAGCAAAAGCAACAACATGTCCATCCGGTCCTGTTACCTATCAGACAATCTTGTCTTTGCAGCATTTTGTTGCTGCCCCCACATATAAATCACTGCACAGTAGCTCCTGGCAATAATACTGATAAAGTACTCCATCCATTATAGTCTCCAATATCTAATGGAATTAGAAACCATGCCTAATAATCTGAGGACTGCTCACCTCTGATCTTTTACATGGAGCAAAATATAAGATATTTTTATATTTTGGTCCATGTAAATTATATTTATATCTTATATATAAGATATAAGCAAAACTATAGCAAAGAGTACAGTTTTAATAGCAGCTGATTTCTCACTGCAGGTACCTCAATTATTTTGCTACAAAATCAAGTCCCACCGGTGTGATCTTAGACCTTTGGGAAGCTCAAAATTTTCCCGATGGAAATTTGAGCATGCTGGCCACCGTCCTTGAAGAGATGGGAAGACACGAGACAGTTGTTTCATTGGCAGCAGAAGAAAAGTACTGAACTGACCTTGGAATGAGAATGAAGGAATGTTCACCATCATGTCAGCTGTGACAAACACAAACCAAGCACCCCCAAACCAATGTGTTTCATAGCAAGAGGCATTCCAGAGGGACAAGACATAGAATCCTGCCTCTTCACATGCATCCTTTTTGTATATTATCACAGGATTTGAAAGAAATCATGCAAAGTTGCTACCTTTATAATATAATTCAACCTAACATTCCTCTCAGCTTGGCTGTACACTGCTTAGTGCAGGATTTTACAGTTTCCTAGGAAACGCTTTTTATTGCTATCCAGATATATGGATAAACTTTCTTAACAATCCCAGTTTCTATGAACGTTGTTTACATCAAATCCTGGGCAGCAGGATGGAAATGACTGTCCATGGCTATCTTTTTATATATTATTTTTCTTCTTTTGTTGAAAGCCATTCTACACCAAGCTGTGGACAAAGCAGGGTTGTGGCTATTTTCTGATAAATCAGTCTCCAACACACATTTAAGACAATTTCATAATTGCAAATCTGCCCATTAGATGTCTTAAAATAACCTACCTATTCTAAGATTGGGTTAAGAGAGAATTTTAAACGTGCAACTAGCAAGAAAAATAATCTGAAAGCTGATCAGGTATGCATGTACCCTCTCTACCTTCACCAAGGTAGCTTGTGTCCCTTGGTGACTTCAACTGCAGGGATTCCCCCTCCTCCTCACCCCCCCCAGCTTACAACATGCCCTGCCTTCATCTTTAAAGTGTATGTATGAGAGAGAGAGAGAGAGAGAGAGAGAGAGAGAGAGAGAGAGAGAGAGAGAGAGAGAGAGAGAGAGAGAGAGAGTTTGGTGTGCTTTGAGACAAAGAATCCTCCCTAAAAAGAAAAAGAAAAAAAGTTGCTTGTACGATGTCTGTAACTGAATAGTATCTAGTATAAATAATATTATATTTCTTTTAGTAGTATTATTTTTGTTTACCAAAATTATCTACAGCATTAACCATTTGAGCAATGGCAGCACCCTCCCTGGAAGCCGACGATGGCTGCCATGAGCCTTCTAATCCCTTTAAGAGGTAGATTCTTCCACCTTTTCTCCTGGCCCTGGAGCTCCCCCCCTGCCCCCCTCCCAATCAATTTCAGTGAACTGGTGCATGAATTACTATCATGCAATACACTTTCTCCTGACAAGTTTTCTTTTACAGATGGGTAACAGTGCATTCATCTTGATAAGAGAATTCGGCCTAGATGGATTATTTTACAGACAAGATGTTTCACAAGAAACACTGCATGTTGCCCTTGTTTATTTAGTAGATTTGCCATTAAAGATGCCTTTTCTCTTTGCTGTAAGCCATCAAAACTTCATGCATGTCCATGGGACCTTGATTAATTTTCTGGTGTCTCAACATTAACAAACAACCTGTTCTATGCATATTGCACCATATTGCTATTCTTTTAGAGAGAAATGTTCCTTCAGATACTGGTTTTTATTCAAAGATGAAAAAGTATTTTGTGCAAGTAATTGCAAAGTTTGAAGCTAAAGGATATGATAATTTAATTTGTATGTTTCAGATTTATAGAAACATCTATGCATTGTTGAGTTTAAAGTACTTGAGTTGGGTCCTGTTTTACATCTTTGGTGTCTTGGAGAGGTTTTGATGGCCTATTAGCAAATGAAACTGGTAATTGTTCAGGCTCATATGAAACTTTGGTACATTTTTCTGTTACAAAAACAATATTATGGCATTTTGTTTCTAGCTTTCCCTTTCATTTTTCTCCCTTCCCATCTTAAAAAATGTTATTTTGCCATCTTCACTTGCTTAAGATTTTGTATACTGTGTGTATGTGCTTGTAATATTTCCTGTGAAGGTTCTCAGATCTACATTTCTAAAAGTAACCATGGAAATACTGTTGGTTAGCAGGAAAGGTGAATTTTGCCTGACCTTTTCTTCATTTTGACATTTCCACAAAGTTTTATTATCCATCCAGTGACTATGCTTTTATTAAACACAGAGCACCATTCATAAAACATTCCATTAGGAAACTCAGACATTCGTCTTTCAGTAATCAGAAGCAGTAACAGGTTTTGATCAAAGTTAATGTGGGTTTTGTTTTTAAAATGTAGTTAACATTTGGTCATGGAACGTCCTAGCTGGGCTTTAAAAATAACTTTTGATTGGTACAGTTGCTTTCTTGTGTTCAGTCAGGTTCTTCAAAAGTTAAATGCAACAACCATTGAATTTAGATGATCTCACTTCTAATCTCTCTTTCACACATCTGTCTGTCTGTAGCTATTTAGCTATCATATATCTATATCTATCCATCTATCATCTATGTCTATTACCTGCCTATCTATATCTGTCTATCCATATGTCATCTATATCCTCTATCTCTTATCTACCCCTGTCTATATCTATCTAGCATTTATCTCTATCCACTATCCATCTCTATTAAACATCTTCTGTCTGTCTATCTATCTCTGTCATCTGTCTAGTTTCAGTTTTGCTATCATTGTCTAACAATCCTGTCAAACATATTCATTAATAAATGATCTATGTGATTTTTTTTTAAAGTACACATACAAAAAAATAGCTATCATGTGAAATGAGGTAGGTCTGATACCATACAGGTGCAGAGAAAAAGTGGATATCTAAAAGAGGCTGATGCAGCCACAGTTTTCTCTCTCTGCCTAGACATTTCATCTAACAAACCACAGGGTTATTAAAAGGAAGGCTATCATTTTAAAACATACACATACTTTCATTAGCTGGTCTAATTTTTTTAATTGGACCATTATCAAGAATTGGCAAGATGGTGCCTATTAGCTGGAACCTCAAATAAAAAATAAAACTTGCCAGTTTTTAACAAATTTTTAACCAATTCTCTCAAGATCTACAATGCTTTTGTATTTTTATTTTTAAAATATTTATTTATACTTTTTTAAAAATAGTAATACCACACAAATTTTTACCATGATAAAGTGTCTGAAAAGTCATTTTCTGCAGTCAGCTTTAGATACAGTACATGCAATGAATAGTAAATATACCCATGTATAGACACCCTGTCTGTAAATTTGAAAAGACAAACAACATGAATTCCTACTTTAAAGTAGCCCTTTTCAAACCATCTTGAAAAACGTGTCTGGCTGAAATGCTTATAGAACGTGTATGATTATAGGGATGTGTGTGCATTTGTGTGTGTATATACTTACAGTCCATCAATGCACAGCAAATTAGGAAATACACCTATCGTCATAGCTGTTCTGATATAGATCAAAGGTTTTTAAGTTACTGTAAAGCAGTTATGGAAAAAAAGCATAGACTGTTCTGAATTATGGCATATGCAGTAGATGAGTATGGCCAAATAACCTTCAAGTTGCCCTGTAGTTTAAAGTACTTAGAGTTAATCCCCAAGATAGAGCTTGAAACACACTTCATATTTTAATAGGAAACATTCCTGAAAAATTAAGTTTGTGGAAGCAGAAAGAATGGAGGAGTTTATAAGAGAAAAAGATTCTAAGTTTGAATATGCTTGAGCCTACTGCCATCTAGTGGCTTACTATGCCATCTAAATGCATTTTAGAAAAATTGAAAACCAGTTTTTGTCTTAGCATTGAATGTAATTTTGTTATCCTTTCCTTGATATTATTTTAACTATATTGAGATCTAGTAGTAAGACCTTTACGAGGTACATATGTTTATTTGTGACCTATAGAAAAATCAGGACTATCTGGTACAACATCCCACTTAAGGGTACCTTAGAGACTTTGGGTACATATTAAAGGGATTTGTAAGTTTTCTCACCTTTGTAGAATTCTGCAGATGTGTCTATTGTGCATACAGGTATACACAATATATAGGTATTGTGTATTCAGGTCCTCACAGTGATATATCAAGTGCTAGCGATAGAAGTAAAATATATAAATACTATACCTATACAGTTATATAAAGGTAACTAAATATATTTAAAACATTTTAGTTTTTTCTCTTTTTTAAAGTCCTATAATGAAAAAGCATTTAAGGGTGTTTGATGGTTTGTTTTTTGGTTTATGTTTCTATATTTTTTTGTCATTCTTTTCTTGAGAAATCTCAAAATATTCATATGAAGTGAATTATATATTCATGCAGCTAGAATATATGAATGTAACTCATTCTCAAACATTACTGGAATGCTTAGCAGTAACTTCCTTTCTTGGTGGATGCACAAATAATATGCATTTCTGCACAATTCATTGAATTGGATGTTACCATTAGATTATGATCAAGAGATAATTAATTGTGCAGCTTTGCATCCACTGCTTGAATGGAGGAAGACTTAACATATATCAATTCAGTCATGAGGAAGAGGGAATCTGACATATAAATGTATGGGCTTGATTTGCGTAGTACACTTATCTAGATCAGTTAAAACAGAGGTCCCCAACCTTTTGAGCATCAGGGACCGGTTATGTGGAGAGAGGTTTTTGCACAGACCGGAGGGGATGTGGTTTTGTGTGCTGCCTGCATCCTGCGGATGGAGCTTTCCTTTTTTGTGTGGACCGGTTGCTGGCATGCCACAGCCCGGTACTGGTCCATAGACCAGGGGTGGGGACCCCTGAGTTAAAAGATATAGCTGCTGCATTTATGTAACATGCTAAGTTTGAATATGTTAGACTATAGTTCCTTGAACTCAACCTATATTATAGGAAATGTGTAAGATGTGATTCAATTCGATTTAATTCACCATCCATGTTGAGCATATTGTGTGAAGTGTGGCTGTGCAAATACTGACATAATGTTTAGAATTTCTGCCATGAACTAGTTTCATAGATATCAGCACCATGGTCCCTATGAACATCTCTTAGTTGGACCTACATCTTTCCCCTATTCATCAATAGTTTTCTGTATGAGCTATTGTTTTTGTAGTAATATCAAAGACTCATACAGAAGCATTTTTCAATGGTTATTTATGCATAGTGGAGTGCAGCGGCTAAAAAACTGAGTTGTGTTACCATTTGAAGGCTCTAAACCAGCCAATAGATACAGCCTCAATTATTCATGGGGCATGAAGAGCACTGTCCAACTTATCAGTCGAATAACAGAGATAAGTAACCCTTTGACTCTTCAACAGCTGTATAAAATTTTAAGTATACTATTCCTTTAATTATGAGAGTGATTTTTACCAATCAGCAGCAATAAATGTACAGTAAAACATTCAAGAATTTTGTAGAAAATGCTATACATTCTTTTTCTGCCTAGATTTAGGATAAGCAGACTTTCAATTTTGACTTTCACAAATTTTTTGAGGATTTCTTTCTCTGATCCTCAATATCATGACCAGCATCTTTGGATGGCAAATATAATTTAAATGTATCTTTCTTGAAGCTAATTACTACCTATGTTTCACAATGGCTTTAAGAAATCTACAGACTGAGCCCAGTAGAAACATAGCTTATTTGCTGGCAGGCTGCATTACTTACTTATCTTTCTTCAGTATATTACATGCTGTGGATCAAGATAGCAGTCTGAGCAGGCAAATATATGCCCAGTCTGAGTAATGTATTTAAGAAGACAAGCAGTGCTGCAACTGATCACATTATGCACATCAGCATTACAGCACTTATTTGAGTAGATAGATCCAGGACAGAATTATAAATCAATGGTAGAAGTGTGGATAACAGATATGTACGTCACACAACATAACTTGAAACCTTGAGGCAAGCCTGCTGATTTTTATGCTCTGCTTCTGTACCCTTGTCAATGTCAATTCAGTTTTAAGGCCTGTTGCTTTTTGTTTATGGAATAATGATGAGTAGAAGACCCATGAGTAGAAGACCCTCTTGGACAGAAGTAGCCTAGTCCTAAAACTCAGGGCAAGGTTGAAAAAAATTGTTTTCATAGAACATGAACTCATCTCTGAAATGGAATGCCAAAATAGGAATAGCAACAATATAGCATGTTGTTCAGTACGTCCATCTTTATAGCAAGGATAAAAGGGCAGCATAAAAACTTAAAATCAGGCACAGGTCATTCATACGAGATCATTTTGTGTGTGTGTGTGTGTGTGTGTGTGTGTGTATGTGTGATGATTAACCTTATTTTTCTTGATCTTCAGGTAATAGCTGCTTACATAACCCTGTAGTTGTTCCTTGTGATTCAAGTGGGGACAGTGCAGGCATATTTTGGTTGTATGGGCATTTCCTTCTATAAAATTAGTTGGATAGCTTTTTAGACAAATGGAGGTTAAATCCACATAAAACCACCAATTTTTCTGGCTGAATGTTGCTCCTCATGGACTTATTCCTCACTCAAAGCCATTGGTTGAAGATCAATGGTTCAGACTATTTAAAGTGAAGAAACTATCAGTATTACATTTTGTATTATTGGTTAAAGACTTTGAACTTTAACTTTAGTCTGATTGGATCACAATATACTAGGCTGTTTCTTTATGAAGATATTTTTAAAATGTGGCAGTTTGTGACTTTGCTGCTATTATAGTTTAATTCTTTAACTGTCTCTTTGAAAAAGAGCAAGACAGCCAGATGTATCTTACTGGAAAAATTAATTCAACACTCTGTGACAACAGTGAAAATGTATATTGTGGTTTTAGTATTGACTTTAACTGACAAATATATTAATTCCTCAACTCCCTCTTTCTTATCTTCTTTTTATAAAGTACAGATTGTGTGATTGATGTAGCTTTTTTAGATAAGGTTATGATCTTTATGGTGTCCTTATCTGATAGTTTTGATTTTAATTAAAATTTCACTTCCTTGGCAGTTCCATTTGGGTCTGCTAGGATTTAGATAAATGCCTTTTGCTGGGCTGGAAAAGTTTAGTTGAGCTTGTATAGCTTGTTGGATTCCATATGAGTGTTTCAACAAACTAAAATAAACCCAGAAGAAACAAAAAGGAGAAATAATAACCAAATTAAACAGACAAGGTAGAATGAAGCAAAAATGTCTGATGTTCATTTTTATTCCCCCTCTGTGGCCTTTGCTGATTATCCCTTCTAAAGTAATAACCATCACTACCACAATACATCACCTTCTAACCCCTCACTCTGTGAGCGGGCACTGAACATAATCATTGGTAAGAAATATGATTCTCTTGGGGCTGAGAGTAGAGCATCTACATCCTACTGAGATGCTTGTTCCATCTATTACTGAGCAGTAACAGAATGAAAACAGACACTTGATACTGGTTTAAACTTAGACCAAGACATCCCTGCTAAAGCAGGAGAGGAAAGAGGAGGAAATGTACTTCAACGTACAATTTGAGAGGAGAATCTTGTTTCTTAACTTTTTGCACTCGCAGCTGAAACCGCAAGAATATTGCTTTAGGTTTATGCTAGGAGTAGATTTTGGTCTTGCATTTATTTTGTTGAACCAGGTTAAGGGAACAGGTTTGGTTTGATTTTGATCTCCCTTATTGCTGTATCTTCTATGCAATTCTTTTTCTAAAGAATTACTAACAGAGCAAAGTGCTAGCCATTGCATTCTTTGTATTGCTGTACAGTGGAGGTGTAGTTTACTAGTTCAGAGTGTGCCTCTGTCCCCTTCTCCCTTTTTCCTTCAGCCCTCTGTTTGTAAATGCCTGCATTTATGCTGTCAGCCTGACATGTACAAAGTGTAAGAAAGAATTTTTAAACACGTTATAAATTATATTTATAAGCAAGTGAAAACAAAATTATGTGTGTCTTTTCATTTAGTAAAAGCATCTTCAGTCTTCCTTGTTTGTGGGAAAGTGGTTTGTGTTTTCCTGTATTATAACACAATGTGTTCACATTCACATTTATGCCTCCACCTCAAGAGAGTAACTGCAGAGAATGAGGCATACAAATGCATTGAAAATATACATGCTTCAAGACATTAACTGCTTTGCAAGACACAATTCACAAATGAATCCATTTGCTTCATGAACTCAAAACTGTTTTTTCTGACACACCATACCATGGCCAAAGGCTGTATGCCTCACAAAAAGGTACAAATATTGGGTGTTCAAGGGAGTACACTTTAAAATTTCATCATATACAAGATTTAAGCAAAGTAAAGGTAAGTCTTTATATCCAGCAATTAATGGTGGGGTATATTCTGATATGTACCTTGGGGTCTTTCACATTGGACAGAAAGTTGGGATCTTGGTGCTCAAATCATTGCAAAACACCAATCCATATGGTGACCAAGAAGGAACTGCACTAAAATGAACATTTCAATCACAGGATAACAAGTACTGAGGAAAAATACCTTAATAAAACACACTAAAAACATAATAAAGGTTACTAAAAAGCCAGACAAGAATTGGAATGGGAGTTAAATCAATCAATGACAACATTCTTAAGTTACTGTCTTACTCCCATGTAATACCGTGTAGAATGTAGCTACACCAATTTATTCCAAAAAGGGAAAAAATTGGAGATGGAAATGCATTATTTGTTACCTGTCTCACAATTCTGTCCTTATTGAAAGCTCTTGTTTTAGACTTTGTTGTTTTCGAAACCATTCTTAATAGATCTTCCTCTTTTAAATGAATTTCCAGTTCCAGTTCCAAAACTGAAAGGCAGCTAGTGCAAAGTATCTCCTTTCCTACATCTACACAGGCACACTGCACACTGCACATAGCAAGTACTAATTGTTAAAAGAGAGGCCAGCAACCACAGTGGAGACCAGCAAATCTGGTGCTAAGTGCTACGGTCATTAAGTGGAAAAATCAGACGTATGACTTCACTTCCCCTTTGGTCATTAAACACAACATTCCAAGACCTTACAATTTTACATCCACCTTCCCTACTAATCCTTCTTGTCACAAGCTGTTTGCGAAGCACATGAATGATGATCTGATGGCCACAGATTGCGATTGTAAAAGTGAGGATTTATTTGTTTGGGCTTGTATGCCACTCCTCTCCGGAGACTTGGAGCGGCTAACAACATATATATAAACAACAAATTACAATAAAAATCCCAAACAAGAAATATCTAAAAATACAATAAAACACCCACTCAAATTCAACAGTCAACCACAATCATCCCCAGGCTTGCCGGCAAAGATGAGTTTTAAGATTTTTTCGGAAAGCCGGGAGAGTCGGAGAAACGCGGACTTCAGGAGGCAGTTGGTTCCAGAGGGCGGGCACCACAACAGAGAAAGCCCTCCCCCTAGGGCCCGCATTGTTTCGCTGACGGGACCCGGAGGAGGCCGACCCTGTGTGCTCTCACCGGTCGTAGGGAAGTATGTGGCAGAAGGCGGTCCCGTAAGTATCCTGGTCCCATGCCATGAAGGGCTTTATAGGTAATAACCAACACTTTGAATTGCGCTCGGAGACCGGTAGGCAACCAATGCAGCATGCGGAGAGTTGGTGAGATGTGGGCACAACGCGGAAGGCCCACAACTGCTCGCGCAGCTGCATTTTGCACTAATTGTAGTCTCCGAACACTCTTCAAGGGTAGCCCCATGTAGAGCGCGCTGCAGTAGTCGATCCTTGAGGTGACAAGGGCATGTGTGACTGTGAGTAGAGACTCCCGATCCAAATAAGGGCGCAACTGGTGCACCAGGCGAACCTGGGCAAATGCCCCCTCGCCACAGCCGACAAATGATGATCCAATGTCAGCTGTGGATCGAGGACTCCCAAGTTGCGGACCTTCTCCGAGGGGTTTATAGATTCACCCCCCAGGGTAATGGAAGGACAGATTGAAGTGTCCTTGGGAGGCATCACCCACAGCCACTCTGTCTTGTCAGGGTTGAGCCTTAATCTGTTAATGCCCATCCAGACCCTCACAGCCTCCAGACACCGGCACATCACCTCAACCGCTTCACTGATATGGCCATGATTAGCCATGATTGGTCATGAAGCTTTTTTTTTACACTACTGTAACTTGAAAGTTACTAAAAAAGGTAATCATTAAATAAGGATTACCTTTAATCTCTATTCTAGGCTCCTTTACAGACCTTAAACATTTATTTTATTACAAGGTCTTTTTGTTGTTAGTTGCGAAGTCGTGTCCGATCCATCACGACCCCATGGACAACGTTCCTCCAGGCCTTCCTGTCCTCTACCATAAGGCTAACCAGAATTCTCCGCCCTATTTCCCATCTCCCTCTGCCTCTACCCCCCCCCCACCAATCAGTTAGCAACAAGATCTGATGGGTGAGCAGCAATTGTGTGCTTTGAAACTGAGGTCGACTGTCAAGGCCTCTTCCTGCCTGGAGTGAGGGCACCTTGGAGACACACTGGGATAGGAAGCAGGGTTGTAGTTTTCCTTGTGGTCCATGACTCCCCTTGTTTCTTCTGATCCCAGCAAAGTGGCAGGCAGTTCTGCAGGCCGGGAAGAGGAGGTGGTGTTTCAGTGGAACCCTTTGAGAAAAAGGGAAATGATGCCAGCCTATATCACATCTGGAAACAAGGCTGATCCTATGGATCATGGGATGCCTACTGGAATCTTAAAAATTGCCTCATGCAGGGGGGGCAAATAACCTAACTAGACTGAGAGAAAATGAATAACAGTAGCAGTGAGAAATATAAAGCAGTGACAAGTTGTTCTCAATATTTTGAGGACTCCATACTGTTACATTTTGTTTCACAACTTCAGCTTTTCTTCTCAACTATCAAAAAAAATGTTTACTCAATGTGAACATATTAATTTAGTTTGTGATACAAAGCAAATTCACAAATAAATATATCTGCCTAATCATAACAAATCCCACGCCAACTAATTTTGTGAAAGCATTTCAAATTATTCCATTCCAGCAGGGCTAATGATGAAGCACAATTCTCTCTCTATAGCTGCAATAAAATAGTGGGGGATGAAAATCAGAAGAGGTTGTAGAAAGCATAAATCAACTAACATGCACACAGGAAAAGTATTTATAAAAAGTGAACGTTTTGCCTACCCAAATGCTAGCTTAACACTGTCACTTTGTTTTAAATAATTATACAAGCTCAGATTTTTTTTCTACAAAGACCTAAACACGAAATCCACCTTTATTTGCAGGTAGAAGAAAGAATATAATAGATGTCCATTTTTAATACATTGTTTCATGTCTTTAAACTTAAAACACAGACAAGAAGTAAGATAATAACCATGCTTATAAGAGTTCAGTGCAGGTAATTTTTTCATTGCTATCCACTGTTAAGTTTGAATGAATATCACTGTCATTAGCAAATAATTGGCAGGGTTTTTAAAAAAAAGCATAGTGAAAGAGTTAAAACAAACAGTAAAAAGACACTGAAACCATTATAAACTCAATGAAAGCTAGCTATCAGTTAGAACCAATATAAAGGTAACCAGTGCTTTTTTTCTTAAAAAAAAAAAAGGTGCTAGAACTCACACACGTCATACAACCTGCCTTGCCTACCCTACAAGGTTCCATCTGAAAAAGGTGCCGGAACTCCGTTCTGGGCGTTCAATGAGAAAAAAAGCCCTGAAGGTAACACTAAATAGCATTTCAAGACTTTTTAAATACTCTTAAAATGCTATTATCTGGAACCCAATTGTTGACCTGCCACTGAAAAAGTATTTTCCTCATATTCACCAATCACAGGTATGTTGGAAAAGTGGATTTTAGCATGTTTAAACATTTTTAAAAGTTACTTGAATGTCACTTAAGTTTTTATATTTTAAAATCAGCACCGAACCCTTAGACTTGGAATTAAATTAGAAACCTATGCAACTATGTAATAAAGGTATCAAGTTGGAATTTTCCAGCAGTTTCCCTACATTGACTGGTTTAAATTGCAGTTTTGTTCATTGTTCCTCTTATACTATAAGTGCCAAGATACTGGTTCAAAATCTTGGAGTCATTATAAAAGTCAGGTCTAAATAAGCATCAAGTTTAGGTCCAAATGGAAAGTTTCAGATAGATCTTTAAAAGCAGAGAAACAGCATTTCAATGGGGTGAAGAAAAGATCATTGATCACTACTTTCTAAAACTTTCAGCAGAGTGAGAAACTTTATACTTTTTCCTCTCGTCCTGTAGCAGCAACTCTATTGTACTATAATTATGAAAAGTATAAATTATAGAATAGAGTGAACAATTTTCATGGTAACTACAATTAAACAGCTAGTAATCTCTAGCAATCTAGCCAGGAGCAAGGAATATACTCCTACTGTAGAATTAATCTTACATGCTTATAAATATTTCTCCATCATTCAATGATTTTTCAACTTGCTGTCAACATCCAGCTCAAAAATCCAAATAAAACTCCAGATTAATTCTGTTTCCAAAATCTTAAGGTTTATTGAATACCCTGCATGGTTATGTTGAATCAAAACTAACTCTGAGGCTCCCATGCCAGTTCATAGACTTAAACAATAGTTTTCCAAGCCAAACCCCCAAGGTCTTATGCAATCCATATCAACAAGTCCACGTTGTTACGGGAACTGTCAGCTTCAAATCCACACTTGTTCTTGACAAGGCTTCAGACTCCCATGGTCTGCAGATGAATCGAAGAAGCTTCATTTGTCCATCTACCCACTTGAAAGTAACACCTCTCATCCCCTTATCTAAGGCAAGTTTAAATACAGAGGCATGTAACTGCCAAAGTTTCACACTTGACATTGACTTTCTTATACTGAAGGCAAAATTCCTTGATGCATTGTAGACTATTGTGATACTTTCCCCAAAGTATTGCTTTTATAGTTTAGTAATTTACATCCGATGCTGACAAAAGGAAAACTAAAGCAACTTAGGCAGCTGTCTAACTGCTTATAGATGGGGAAATGACAAATATTGGTAAAAGTTGCAAAGAAGCTAGCTATTTGAAAAGACATTGTCTTTTTAATGAGTATTGAAAAATTTTATTTGGGGAATGTTAAAAGGAAATACAAAATTATGAACAATCACAACCCAGGCCTGTTCCCTATGTTTCTGTTTGTTTTATAAATACAGTATTTACAGATTGAATAAGGCACTGGTTCTCACATGGACACAAATCAGTATCGTTAAAAAAAAATCACATCAATCTTCCTTGAACTGCATTAACAAACATTAAATCATTATTCATCTCAAACTTCCTATCCTCTCAATGTAACTGATAGTCAGACAACTTTTTTTAAACTTGGTATTCTTCGAAGAAATTGAAACAATCATGTCCAGGCATTCTCCCCTTTGGCCTGATATAAATTTGTAGTCATGAAATATAATAGGTCCTTAGACAAAATATCCATTGTGGACAGCAGTTTGAATCATTCATACCTGACTCTATGTGCAATTCACTTTTGGAACAAAACAAAGAAAAATTATATGGTATCTTTTCATGGCTTTTTGTTTTCAGATCACAGTATCACTGTGAAGATTCACTATTGTGTTTTCATAAATTAAAGTTTTATTTCCACTGTTACTGGCTATTTTATAACACCTTACATTTAATATTCCAAATCCCAACAGTTTGAGATACAAACAAATATATATATATATTTAAATCCAGGCACCTGGACAGATGTAAATCACACAAATATTCAACTTGAGGATATTGTCACTTGAAGACCATTTCTTTCAAAAACAGAATTTGATTAAAAAATAGCTTTAAGGTTAGCAGTGAAATGATTTACAGATTTTGAGACTTTTAGAAACATTTTGAGAGAAAGACATAAAGGACTTTCTTTGAGCCCTGAGAGGATTTGACTTGATAAGTCAATTATTGTGGACATTTATTCCAAAATTTCCAAAGTAACATCTGCAAATTCTGGTACTTTGCTAATTAAGACTAAGTGGTAAAGAATAACTACATATGGAAACAATGAAGATAATGCAACTTGACTATAAATATTGTGTAGGGTAGGGGCCAATAAGTTTCCTTAGCACTTTATCCTACTTTGAAATGGAATATTTTTCTACAAGTTATTAACATGTACTTTAAGTTAAGGAATATACCCAAATTAAATTGAGGGATCTATACCTCCGGGGAATGAAAGATATCTTGGAGATACAGTATGCAGTTTAATTGCAGTAGTTTAACCCAGGTATGATGCAATCAGAGTTTAAATTGGTTATATATCTCTTGCTTCAAACCATGTAGACGATTCTTTAGAGATTTGAATTCTTAGCTTCCATTAAGCTAATCACAATCATGGCTTGGGTAATTTATGGAAGCCAGTTGTCAAAACACCAGGCACCCAGGAGAAAGAAGAGTACAACTTATGAAGAGACTTGGTTTGTGCATGATCAACTCTGCTTTGGAACAGAAGTGTTCATGTAAAAGCAGCTAATAGCTTCAGAAGTCAAATTGCTTTTAGAATAGCCTATAAATTACTCCAAATCAATGAGAATAAGTCATGCTTAACTGAATGCAGCAGTAAGTCCATACAGGTTTTAAAAGCATGGAGGCTCTGTGCTGTATTTAATTAATGAATCTTTCTAGTTGGCTTTGTTTACTTCAAGACTGAATGTAGAAATTCCTTCATATTACTAAAAGTATCATTGTAAAAGGATGCACTAGTGAACACGGTCCATCCAAATATAGCATATTCATCTCTGAAATTTGGTGTTAGAAATAATTTTTAACTATCGTTTATATTTGCTTTCATTCCAATAATTTATACCAAGGTAACTTCGCTTACATCCATGCATCTTACAAAGAGAAAGGAAATTCAGTAGTTATCTGACCTGTAGAATTCTAACAATTTCATAGATGATTGGTTTTAAAAATGTCCTTATTAATACATTGCTTTTAGAATGACAAAATGCATGGTGCCTCCTAGTTTTCAATTTCTCTCAGTGAAAAGCAAGGCAGAAAATCTCAGGTCCTCAAATCTGTATTTTCCCACTCTATTCTGAAAACCCAGCCAATCTGTGGTTCTGTCATTTAAAATTACTCCTCAGACAAATTGCTTTAAAAATTACATCAACATTAATATGAATATGAGAAACTTTTATTAAATTTATATGCTCCCATCTCACAGTCTACAGCATCCCTGGGCAGCTAAGAAATATTTGGAGCAGGGTTATAACCAGGTCACAAAGATGTATCTTTCTTATATGTATCCCATTTATAGTTCTTTTTACTGTTTTGTGAATTTTTTTAAATGAGCAATTCTTTTTAAGGTAGTTCATCAAAAGGTAGAAAACTGTACACATTCTGAAACAAGATTAAGATAGGCTGAGATCCATGTTTAAAATTATTTCTGCCATATACTGAAACTAGCAAAATTTGTTTAAAAATGCAAAATTGAGAGAAAGCATCACAGGAATTCTGAAATATGCAGACATTTGCATCTTGGCTCAAAATCTTAAATAACATTATCCTTTTTCACCTAAACTATGGGATTCTGGTAAGGGATTAGCATTGTCCAATTTACGTATTTTTTTAAAAAAATAAATAAATAAAAAGAAACATGGAGAAAAGTTTTTTTCTCTAGGAACATTTCTATCAACACAGTTTATTTTAACGCAATTACCTTAACGGCAAAAAGTTTTTAATGCAATTTTGGGAACAGTTTCATTTATCATTGAAATGCTAGTGAGAATACACAAGTTCAACCTTTAACAAAAGTTCTGTAGGACATTCCTTTCAAAACATGTAAAATGCCAAAAAAATAGTCAAAATGACCCCAAGGGCACAGGCCTCTGTCAGAATAACTTGCATAAGTCCCATTAAGTGAATAACTATATCCTGATATCACTGTCATATTTCCAGGAGTAGAGAATACACCCTATGGGTATGACCAAAGCCCATGTTTCTACAAGTATCACAACCTGGAATTGGCTAAGAAAAATGTGTTGTGATGACATGCTCCTGCAAGTTTCGTGAGTTTAAAATGTTAAAAAGTTATGCACAGGAACTGCATGACAATATCTTGTGTATTCAAGGCACTTCTTGGTTGCAATTTCATGGGCGAGCCTGTTTTCCAGGTGTAGCATGCATCCTACGTAACAAGTTAAAATTGGATTTGGGTCATTTTAAGAGTGCAATACATTTTTCCATCAGTAGAAAGTAATAGGACTTTGGATGCAATTTTGTTTTTGTGGGGCTTTTTTTTAGCGTTAGAAATAATTATTTCCTTGGACTTTGTAACTGCAATGATTCATTTCCATGAAAATTGAAAACTTCAAATATTAATAACAATATTAATAATAAAGGCTTTCACAGAAAGCAGCATATATAGTCTAGAAACAATTACCGATACATTGGCTTGCTTCAATCTCCAAGGAAGCTAATAGTCTTCTTTGTCTGGTCATACAGGAACCAAAAAAATTCTCGACTGGGCCATGTTTCTTTCCTCTGGAAAGGTTTCTGCCCCAGTGCACAAATGCTTTGCCAAAATCTGCATTCAAGGTTCATATTACCGAAGGCATGTCATTCTTCTTCCTGTCTCCTTGAGACACAGAAGGAAAGTCCATTTTTTCTGAGCTTTAGCTTTTGTTAGCTGAATCAAAGCTTAATGTCCTGTGACTCTGACATTTTGGCAAGTGTTTTCTTTACTCGCAAGGCTGTCAGCCTAGAAGCCGGGTTGTGAGCCCAGCATTCAGTCATTAATTTTCTCATTTGTCGTAGGCACTGTGAAAAAAAAAAGGTATATATATATATATATATATATTAATCTCTCTCTCATATCAAGAATATTTCAATGGCCAATATTACATATTTGGAATTATAGATGGAACACTTCAATATGACTGAAAAATCTATTCTAAATAAAAGAACTCCTGTGAGCAAGGAAATTTACATGAAAACAGTCGCATTATTTGCTCTTTGCTCTGATTATGTAGATGTTACTAGATCTTTGTGGATAATTCTGTTTAGACTTGGCCTCTGAGAGATTACCATTCTCCTTCAAAATGAGACTACATTTATTCTCAAAGCATTTGATGGTTTTACATCAAACAACAATCTGTGAAGATTACACCGAAACTTCCTAAGACAACTGTAGTTAGGACAGTAGTTCTCTTCTAACATGTATTCAATAGCATCATATCTCTTAAAATGTTGGGGATAGGAAGATATTTCAGAGGCTGGTTTGAACTTATAATAAGAAACCTGCAACTTATAGAACATAACTACTCAGTTTCATGCTATTTTAAACTCCGAATTTCAAGGTTAAATTGCTGAAGATTACAAAAAAGTCAGAAAATGTAGTAAATAAACATCTCTGTGGAATTTTTGCAATTTATTACATTTTTTCACTTTTGTAAAAAGCCCACTTTGCCTATGCTCCCACCATCACTCACTCAAGATTGTTTACAACTCTTGCCATTTTTAAGTCTTTTTAAATCTAATTGCAGAATACTTAAGCAAAGACTGCTATTCCCAAATCACAGCTGTCTGCTACAATAATAGCATTACACTGTACCACTTAACAAGATTAATGACCTCTGCATAGCATCACCATAACTGTCGGCAGATTTGTCTGCAATACATCAATTACTGGTCTACTGATTCCAAAACACAATTTTGCTTCATTATAAATTCTCAGTGGAAAGTGTACAGACTTTCTCCCTCCTCCCCTTTAGGAAAATATCAGTATATTAGCTTCAGAAAAGCAATTTCCCATATTAATTTACAAAAGTAGAAATAAGGAGCAGAAAACTCACTGCATTCCCAGACTATCTTTTGCAGAGCTACTATGCTATTTAGTCAGCTTGTAAAATAATGTATATGTATCCATATTCTACAAAGAATTTAGCTAGGACTGTGTCTGGGAGAATATAAAGGGCACATTAATAACCGCAATTCCCTAGATTTCTTCTTTGAAAAGTAGGAGATCCTTATATCATATGAGCCAGTAGTTATCCAGCCCAGGCTCTCGTCTTCCTACTTATCAATCCATCTCAATTCCTTATCACGCAAAGTTTGGCCGTTCTAGTTAGGAATTCATAGGGTTAAGATTTCCTCACAAACCCAAGTTGAAGAATTAGACCCATTTGGTCAACAGTGTACTAAAAGCTAGCCATGCCTAGAAATGAGTTGGATGGTTGTTTTGTTCATGAGAACAAACTATTACAATATTTCAAGCAAATATGTCAAAGCACTGGAGCAGACTAGATAGAGTATAAAAGTTACAAATACTTTTATTGATTAAGGTAACAGTGCTCTTAAATTCAACCTGACTCCTACTCAACAACAATCCATCAATGCTTTAGAAGGGATGTTTTTTTTTTAATTTCTCACTCTAAGCCATACCTCTGGTTTTCCATTATGATTACGATTAGAATCTATTTTTTGTGCCTACATTTTATTAAACAATTTTCAAAAGCATTCAGTACAGGTAGTCCTTGACTTACAACAGTTCGTTTAGTGACCATTCAAAGTTACAGCAGCATTGAAAAAAGTGAATCGTGACCTTTTTTAACACTAACGACCCTTGCAGCATCCCCATGGTCACGTGACCCAGATCCAGACGCTTGGCAACTGACTCATATTTATGACGGTTCCAATGTCTCAGGATCATGTGATTCCCTTTTGCAACCTTCGCTCAATGGGAAAGCCAGATTCATTTAACAACTGTGTTGCTAACTTAACACTGATTCACTTAACAACTGTGGCAAGAAATGTTGTAAAATGGGCCAAAATTCACTTAACAATTATGGTCGTAAGTCGAACACTACCTGTAATGGATTGACTGAGGAGAAAATACTTCCCTAAAGTATGGGTAGTGTCCTAACATTTAGGTATTCCTTTTCTTCATTTTAAGCACGTGATTCAAATTTTTCTAAAAAATACACAAAAATTTTCAAATTTTTTTTTTAAATGGTGTCCTTACCTCATCACTACTCCATCTATTGGGAAATGAAGGCCGTAATCTCTTGATACATACTATTTCCCTCATGTCTTCATATGAAGGGTCACTGGAAACAAGGTCATGATAAGGAAGCTGATATTCCTCAAAAATACCTAGCAGAGAAACCATTTGGCAAATATATAAATTATGTCCAACTGAACATTCCTGTGGAGTTAAGAACTTACAAATTTAACTAAATTCAACATAGATATGGATAGCAGCAGAAAAAAAAATCAATCTATATTTTATTCTGATCAATATGGTGAAAGAGAATTTATTGTAGAAAGTTGCTCCGGAAATCAAGAAAGATACGTAGTGATTCTTCGAAGCAGATTTATCAATTCACACCTATAGACAAAATCTTGCCTAACTGAAGCAGACTATACCTACATGAAACAAATACTCTGGGAATATTGGGCAGGGGCTGCCTTCACCCCTCTCTGATTATTCGTCATCAAAGATGATGAGCCTTTGGGGCGCAGTGGTTAGAACGCAGTATTGCAGGCAAACTCCACCCATAGCCTCGAGTTTAAGCCTTCCATCCTTCCAAGGTCAGTAAAATGAGGAATCAGATCGTTAGGGACAATATGCTGACATTTATAAACCGCCCAGAGAGTGCTGTAAAGCACTGTGAGGCAGTATATAAAACTAAGTGCTATTGCCAGAACTGAAGGCACTTTTGTAATAATGTGTTTGTAAGTCCCATTACCAAACTTTTAGAAATAAAATTAGGACCTGGTCTTTTCCAAGATTAATCTGTCCTAATTTTTAGTAATTGAAAGTGCTACCAAAATGCCCAACTTCCTTTTTTAGGTGACTTCAGATTATTAGAATAGATCTATATGCTATGCCCCTTTAAAAAGGATACTACAATATGCCGATT
This sequence comes from Bothrops alternatus, assembly GCA_034064705.1. Lineage (NCBI taxonomy): Eukaryota > Metazoa > Chordata > Lepidosauria > Squamata > Viperidae > Bothrops > Bothrops alternatus. The sequence goes on from JARGCV010000081.1 coordinate 22,107,047, forward strand.
TCAGTTTACAAACATTTAAACATTAAACAGTCATAAGAAAAAGAACAGAATAAAATAAAATAAAAATTAGGGTTAGCATTCCAAATCTTCCTGAATCCAAAATTAATTTTCTATCAGGATATGTGTTCCCTCCTACACACTTGCAGGCCTTCTAAAGACAAATAACACCTGTAGTGCCTATATTTCTGCTCTTAAATTTAATTTCCTTGTTAATCATGATACCTAAGTAAAATCAACCTCATCGTATTTTTGCTCAAACAACAGCTGTGCTCTTGCTTTAGCAGTAATTTTTATAACCACAAGAGTTCCCATAAATGAACTCCAAATTCCCACTACAATTATGAAATATGGCATCTTTAAAAGAGTCTATTAAAATAGAGAATAAATCTTTATGGGCTAAGTAAGACCTTCCAGAAAAGGAATAATAAGTCCCAAGAGTAGAAAGGGACTTAGTTTAGTGCCACCAATTATTTTTAAAAAGCTATTATAATTCTTTTTCTTTCTTGTTAAAAAAAACCCCAAATGTTTTCTGGAGAATAGTTTGTGTTAACCGGCTACAGCAAAAATAAATTTTATGGCACCTTAAAAATCTAATTACAGGTAGTCCTTGGCTTACACCCATTTGTTTGGCAAGGTTACAAGGGAAGTGAAAAAAATGACTTACAACTGGTCCTTGTACTTATAGTCCAGTAATGGCAAATCTTTTAGAGACCAAGTGCACAAAAACTGCCCCGCCTTGCCCCCACCCGCAGGGCCACTTACTGCCTCCACAGCCCACTGCAGATTGCCCAGGTGCCCCTTCAGAGCCATGGTGGCCACACCCTCCGCCCACACCCCACAGCATCATCCACACGCGATGGGACGCAAGGGCAGAGTCTTGTCCCTACGGCCCGATTGCCATGTCCTTGGCTGTGCTGCTCCATGAGGGACGCGCCCTCTGGCAAATCTCCTCTGGAGGGGCTGCTGGTGAGGAGGGGGCTGGGGCAACAGCACGCGTGCCCAGAGAGGGAGCTCTCAGTGCCGCCTCTGGCACGCGTGCCATAGGTTCGCCACCACTGTTATAGTCCCTGCAATCAGATGATCAAAATTTGGGCTTTTGGCAGCTGGCATATATTCATGATGGCTGCAGCATCCTGGGATCATGTGAATGTTATCTGTGCTCTTCCCAGCCAGCTTTCCAACAAGTAAGCCGATAGAAGTCAGACTTGCATAATGACCACATGGTTAACTTAACCACTGCAGTAATTCACTTAACTATAGTAAATAAGGTCGTAAAAGTCAAGGGTGACTTGTTTAACAACTGCCTTGCCTTGACCTAATGGTGGTCATTAAGTCGAGGACTACATGTAATACATTCCAACATGAACTTTGTGCTGTAGATACTGAAAGCTGATAATGTACTGTTAAAGGCATGCAGCCATGCCTAAAATATTTACCTCCGGAAACACATCTCCTTGCTATTTCCCAAAGGATGAGTCCAAAGCTGTACATATCAGCCATAATATATGACTGAAAGTGATTTCGATTCAAGCTTTCATCCAGCACTTCTGGGGGCATGTAACGTTTGGTTCCCACTCTGGTGTTTGGTGGGATATCAACTTCGTTTGTATCACTGTAAAATGGGGGGGGGGGTGTAAAGACACAACAATTAAGTATGCAGTTTCTCTTCAAAAACCAAAGTTGCTATTAAAAGAGAAACACCCATTTCTTTTCAAATTAAAACTGTATCTATGCAAGCCAGAATTAACAGATAATCTCAATGGAAATTATTCCTATAGAGAAAGCTTATGAAGTGTTAACCAAATGCTCATTTTTAAACATTATCCTTACCTAACATTACATTAAGCGTTCAATTGCAAAATTCAGAATTCAGCAGAGGATGCTGGATATTTTTCTGAGAGTTTGCGGGTAACAAATTGGAATTCTGATGCTGGGGTTTATAATTTTATTTCTCTTACAAGTACCTTAAGATGCCTCAGATGCTAAGGCTTTCATGGAGGGTAACAAAAAACTAAAGAATTACTCTTCATAATCTAAAAGAAGATATACTGTGGATATAAGATACATAGCTAATTAAAATGTTTAGTAACAGAACCATCTATATTAATGTGTTTGCATCACCATCAGAATCAGAATTGAAATGGAAAGGACCTTGGAAACTCTATAACATTTCAGACAAATGGTTCTTCTTAAAAACTTCCAATGATGAAGCACCTACAACTTTTGAACACAAGCCATTCCACTGGTTATTATTCCCACTGTTAGGAAGTTTCTCCTTAATTCCAGGTTGCTTCTCTCGATTAGTTTCCTTCCATCGTTTCTCGTCCTGCCTTCTGATGCTTTGAAAATAAGTTGACTCCCCTTGTCTTTGTGGCAGCCCCTCAAATACTGCAATACTGCTATCATGTCACCCCTAGTCCTTCTTTTCAGTAGATTAGACACACTCAATCCCTGCAACTGTTCTTCATATGTTTTAGTCTCCAGGCCTTTAATCATCTTAGTTGCTCTTTCCACTTTTTCCAAAGTCTTGACATCATTTTTGTAACGTGGTGATCAAAATTGGATGCAGTATTCCAAGTGTGGCCTTATCTCACATGCACCTGTGCTGTGGCAGTATAATTCAAACTACTGAAGAGACAGTCTTCATTTGAAAATATATTAGTTGAAACTGGTTTATTCTTGTGACACTACAAAATTCACACACCCTGCCACTCCTTCTAGTGGGTAGTATCATCATAGGAGAGCTTCAAGCGGCCTTCTGAAATGGTACTTCTCAAAATTGTTCACTCCTACCACAAAAGACTGGTTGCTAGAGAGGATGGACAGAATTTCAAGGATCTTTATAACTTTCTCCCTTTTTTCTCTTAAAAAAAAAAAGTTTAACAGACGTAGCTTCATTAAGGCATGCAGTATTTTACCCACCTAATGAATTTAACCGCCAGACCAAGATCTGCTACACAGCAAGTTCCATTTTTCTTCACCAGAATGTTTTTACTTTTGAGGTCCCGATGAGCAATTGCTGGTTTGCCTTGGGTGCTGAAGATCTCAGTATGCAAGTGGCACAGTCCACTGATAGAGGAATATGCCAATTTCAGCACTGCTTTTGTATCCAAGGTAGTAGATTTTAAATAATCATACAGAGATCCGTTTTCATGATAATCGGTGATAAGATAAAGCTGTGTCCAAGATCCGGTTCCTTTAATATCTGCAGCAATGAATCCTGTAAGAGAAAATTAAAACAAGACTTTTCTAAAAGATAAAGGTAAAAGGTTGCCCCTATCTAACTCTAGGGAGAAGTGCTCATCTCCGTTTCTTAGCTGAGGGAGCCTCATTGTCTGAAGACACTTCCGTGATCGTGTGGCCAGCATGACAATATGCCAAAGGAGCATGGAACACCGTTACCTTCCCATTGAAGTGGTACCTATTTATCTACTCGCTTTTGTATGTTTTCAAATTGTTAGGTGGGCGGGAGCTGGGGCAAGTAATGGAAGTTCACCCCATCACATAGCGCTCAGATCTCAAACCCAGCTTTCCAACTGACAAACTCAACATCTTTAATTGCTGAATCATTGTGCCCCCTTAAGACTTTTCTAATATCATTAGTAATTTTAAGAAACAGAAAACCCAGATCCCCTAGCACATAAACATTTAAATGGCATAAAATTTAATAATTACAATAAATCCTTAGCATTGCAATGTACCACCCTATGCTCAGTACAGTTCATTAGAATGTGATAGATTCTGAATTCTTTGTATTTAATCCAAAAGTACATTAATATATTAAACTGTATAATAACACCGTTATTATCAATACTTAAGGTTATTAAGAAATTGTAGGACTGGTTTGTATTAGAGTAAGATTTGCAGCCAACACATTGTAAACATTGTCTTTGGTGTCCAATATATCTGAAAAAAATATTACTCATCTTAATATCACAATATCACATACTCCATAGGTCTTTTAACCATTAGATAGTCTATTTTAAAAATAGTTTTTATTCCAGGATTCTTATTCATATAATTTACAATAATTTTAACTCAGCTCAGTCACATCAGGATATTTATTTATTTATTTATTTATTTATTTATTTATTTATTCATTCGGATTTGTATGCCGCTCCTCTCCGAAGACTCGGAGCGGCTTACAACATATATATATAAACAATTGAACAAATCCGAACAACATTAAAAATACAAACCCCATACATACTCATCAATCACACCACAATCAACAATCATCCCCAGGCCTGCCGGCAGAGGTAGGTTTTTAAATTCTTTCGGAAGGCCAGGAGGGTCGGAGAAACGCGGACTTCAGGAGGTAGTTGGTTCCAGAGGGTGGGCACCGCAACAGAGAAAGCCCTCCCCCTAGGGCCCACCAGACGACATTGTTTCATTGACGGGACCTGGAGGAGGCCGACCCTGTGCGCTCTCACCGGTCGTAGAGAAGTATGTGGCAGAAGGCGGTCCCGTAAGTATCCTGGTCCCAAGCCATGAAGGGCTTTATAGGTAATAACCAACACCTTGAATTGGGCTCGGAGACCAATAGGCAACCAATGCAGCGTGCGGAGAGTTGATGAAATGTGGGCACAACGAGGAAGACCCACAACTGCTCGCGCAGCTGCATTTTGCACTAATTGTAGTCTCCGAACACTCTTCAAGGGTAGCCCCATGTAGAGAGCGTTGCAGTAGTCGATCCTCGAGGTGACAAGGGCATGTGTGACTGTGAGGAGTGACTCCCGATCCAAGTAAGGACGCAACTGGTGCACCAGGCGAACCTGGGCAAATGCCCCCCTCGCCACTGCCGACAAATGATGATCCAATGTCAGCTGTGGATCAAGGAGGACTCCCAAGTTGCGAACCTTCTCTGAGAGGTTTATAGATTCACCCCCCAGGGTAATCGAAGGACAGATAGAAGTGTCCTTGGGAGGCATCACCCACAGCCACTCTGTCTTATCGGGGTTGAGCCTTAATCTGTTAACACCCATCCAGACCCTCACAGCCTCCAGACACCGGCACATCACCTCAACCGCTTCACTGATATGGCCAGGAGTGGAAATGTACAGCTGAGTATCATCAGCGTACTGATGGTATCTCACTCCGTGGCAGTGGATGATCTCACCCAGTGGCTTCATGTAAATGTTAAAAAGTAGGGGGGAGAGAACCGACCCCTGAGGCACCCCACATGGGAGTAACCTAGAGGTGGACCTTCGATCCCCCACAAACACCGACTGCGACCGACCAGTGAGATAGGAGGAGAACCACCGCAATACGGTGTCCCCCACTCCCAATCCCTCCAGCCGGCGCAGAAGGATACCGTGGTCAATGGTATCGAACGCCGCTGAGAGGTCAAGAAGCACCAGGACAGAGGACAGAGGATAACTAATGCTTTTATTTAATTGCCATGTAATCTTTACTAAATAGCATTTGCTTCTGAACTAATGAAAGCTTTTTCTGTAGAGGAAGATCTGAAACTATCAGTATCTTCTTTGCTTTCTATTCAAGGATTCCAACTTTTTATGACAAACGCAGAACATAGTCCCATACTATAACTCTTTGAAATCTCACAAGAACGCTAGATTATATGAAAAAAAATGGAAATAGAAGCCCAGCTATAAACAGGTTCAGTTGCAAGCTTATATTCTGGCTGCAGTGATAAAAAAAATCTTAAAATACTCATTTTTCCTTGAAAGGAAAATGGTAAAATCTGAAAGAAAGGTAATAGCCATAGAAATAGTGCTTTACAGCCCTTTCTAAGCAGTTCACAGAGTCAATATACAGTATTGGCCCCAACAATCTGGGTCCTCATTTTACTGACTTTGGAAAGATGGAAGGATGAGTCAACCTTGAGCGGGTGAGATTCAAACTGCCAAACTGCTGATAGCCAGCAGTCAGCAGAAGTAGCCTGCAGTACTGCATTCTAACCATTGCATCACCAAATATATTATTTTTCTTTCTGTTTTATCTTTGTGCTTAAAAGCAATGCTCAACCTCATGGAAAGGGTAACTTACCTCGAGCTACAATCAGGCTGGAAACAAAAGTGAATAATTATTTTTCTATCCCCCGTTTTGCTTTCTTTTTTTCTGTTTTTTCTCTTTTACCCTTTCCTCCCAATTTGGACTGTCAGGGAGAAAGAGACAGTTCTTTCCAAGTTGAAAACTAATTATCTGTGAGTGCTGTCATTCTTCCCATTGCTCCATTCATAGCATTATTTCTATCCTTTCCAAGGTTTTAACAAAGTGCATTATATCTCTTTCTGTCATTCTGTCCATTGCAGTCCCCATACACTCCATAGACTGCCTGTCTCTTACTCTTTATATTATGTAGTGTTTCTCTTTTGTCTCCCTTGAAATGAAATGACTGTGACAGAAGATGTGGGTGATGGAAACAAGCTCTCATTTTTCTTCTCTGTGTATTTTAATTCAAAACTAGACTCTTATGTTTTGGTCCCAGGTCTTTAACTTTAAGGCAGGGGTCTTCAAACATAGCCCTTTTATGACTTGTGGACTTCAATTCCCAGAATTCCTCAGCCAGGCATGCTGGCTGAGGAATTCTGGGAGTTGAAGTCCACAAGTCATAAAAGGGCCAAGTTTGAAGACCCCCACTAAGGGAAGATAACGTTTGTCAACATGTTTACTAGTGGTATTGATGCTTCTGGTATGGGTTTTTTTCTTCAACTTCTTCAAAGTTCAATTGAAATAAAAATTTCCTAGTAGGAGTTAGAGGAATGTATTCTGCATTTTCCATAGTTCCAAGGTACTAAGACCTGGAATCCATTTCTGGTCTCTATGCTAAAGGAAGTCAGAAAAGTAAGATTGGTTTACTGTCACAGATGAGAATGGTTTGAGCTGCCATCTTGCTGAATTAGAGCATTTTAAGGCTAAGATGTGGAATATAACATTTTCACCAAAGTCATCCTGCTTTCTCCAGATTGTTCTATGCTGTACATTTCTTTCTAAGTACAAAATCTTACATGTACAAAATGTACACCCTGAGGTTTTTAGATTTATTATACAAATCTAGAATTTGGCCCCGAACAGATAAATATAGATTAAAAGAAGAAAATCTAATTTTAAAAAATGATTTGAAATTTATTATTTCCCTTTGTTGTCTCTCAGGTGAGTACAGTATATAGTGTTGTGGCTAAAACTGACAACATAAGAGATGATTTTGAATTCACTGGTACCTTTCCAGTTATCTCATTTGTGACTTGAAAGTGGATTGGAAAAATTAACCTGCAATATGAAAATTACTTGCATGGAATAAATGCCAATTATTTCATGCATATGGTTCCCAGCAGTGACCAGTCTATCTGTTTTTGTAAAACAAATTAAAGTACCTAGTCTAGCGCCTAATCTTCAAAACCCACATAAGAACACCTAGTGTGTACTTTCTCGGCTGCAGTACTGCAGCAATTTGTCATGTGGCTTTTTTCTAAAATAATAAGCTGACATGGTTATGGGGTTATGTTAAAGCAAAGAAAATAAATAACACAGTTCTAATTCTCTCTCAGTTGCAAAGCATCTGTTCAATTTTTACCTGTTTTTGAAGAGATAACAGCCAACATGTTCACCTCAGGAGAGCAGTAACAAATAATTGAAACATATTTAAAATATTCCATAAAAAACGTTCAGTGTAGATGTAGTGATCCAGTTTCCCACTGGAAGTGATGCTCTAGTCCAGTGATAGCAAACCTTTTAAACACCAAGTGCCCAAAAACCACCCCGCGCCGCCACCTGGTCCGCCCCTGCCCGATCCACCCCGCCCACCCGCAGGGCCAACTACTGCCTCTATGGCCCACCACAGCAGATCACCCAGGCAGCCCTGAAGTGCCATGGCAGCCACGCCTCCGCCCGCGCCCCACAGCATCATCTGGGTGTGATGGGGTGTGAGGGCGGAGTCTTGTCCCTGCTGCTTAGCTGCCATGTCCTTGGCTGCGCTGCTCTACGAGGGCCATGCCTCGGGCGACTCTCCTCCGGGGGTCTACTGGTCAGGAGGGGGCCATGGGGGGAGGCGGCGCTGTGACAACTGCACTAGTGCCCATAGGTTTGCCACTACTGCTCTAGGCCATAAACTTAGGATAGTTAATGGACTTTTCAGCAAACCACCATAGAAAGAGCTGAGAAATGGCCGATTCAGTCAAACTAGTGGAAGACCAGCTTCAAAGCAGTAGCAGCTACTTCATCATAATAAAGTAGCAACAGGATGGATAACACCAACAATGTACTTGTTTTAAGAACCTAGCTCTATTATTAAATTACTAAAAATCTTTATAATTATTAACAATTAAAATATCAAAAGTATAAAAAAACTTTGCTAAAGTAAAAAGCGGATGAAGACATGTTAACTAAATAGAGACCTTCAAAAGATCAGAAGGGATGAGGCCAACTTCACCTCAGGGGAGACAAGATCACAATGCAGAGATTACGTTTAGTTGTGCCACTCACCCAAAATATTTTCATGCCTCATCAGAACAGTCTGATAGATTTCTGTCTCTCGAAACCAGCTGGCTTCTTCGGTGGTAAAGAAAACTTTGACAGCCACTTTTTCTCCTCGCCACTTTCCCATCCAAACCTCCCCATAGCGACCTTTGCCAATCTGCTTCACCATCTGAATCTGTTTTGCTATAGTCCTTTGTACCTGTTAGAAACATACGATGTTGAAATTATACCTACTTCATACTAGACACAATTTTTGTAATTTCTCAAAGTTTGGAACCGCTTGCAAGAATTGATATTTTCTCTTGAGCTAATAGTATTTGGTCTTTGATCAATCTTGCAGGTCTGCCTTATCTAGTCCAGCATTCTTTTCTCATTGTGGCTGAAAGATACAGGTCAAAATATACTTTCAGTTGTGTTCACTTACAAAGGATGCTCAGATATCTAGTGAACTTCTATGATTAAGTAGAGATATGCGATTGGATTTCCCTGGTCTTAGTCAATTCCTTAACCAAATGTTTCTCAACTTTAGCAACTTTAAGATGTCTGGACTTCAACTCCCAGAACTCCTAGTCTAAAGTTTTCTGCATAAAGATGCCTATCTAGTATTTTTACATCAAGTTCACCCTGAATATTCATTCAGTTGTGAATATTCATTCAGTTGTGAATATTCAGCTGGAAAATGAGGACAAAGCTCATTTATAAGATTCAAATTCTTTCAACTTGTTTTGAAATGAAAATGAAGTTTAAAAATACAAAAATAAAATGAAATAAAGTTTCTGTAGTTTTAAAAATGGACAAAATACGATCAAAATAATAAAACAAATGCAAGAACTGAAAACTTATATAATTGGGATCTTTTTAGCTCTCTGCCTGTAGCCTACAAATTATGTCCTATATTTTTCATGAAAGACTAATTCTGTTATTTTCTTTAGTTGAGATACAATGCAAACAAATTGTGCAAATGATGGAAGGTTCTTATACAGATTTACCATTGTAATTATGAGCTCAGTACTCTTTTCTTACCAATAGAGGGAGCCCTGAACCACTTCCTGAGCTCTGTGACTGCTCAATGAGGTCTTTCAAGGATTCTCCTGGTGGAATATAAGTCTCATCTTGTTCAAGTCCAATGCTGTAATGAGGAGGTCGCCGTCTCCTTTCTAGCCTTTTATACCTGTGGGTATATATAAGAATAATTACAGGTGATGCTACTAATAGTGGCTGGTCATGAAAGCAAGCAAAAGACTATGTTTCTACCATTGTTCACTACCATTTTTCCATTGTTAAATGCTATGAATAATTCAGCATTTTAAGGCCTTCATGACATTGTGTTTCCCTGTAAATTTGTACCCTTCTCATTATTATTATTATGTACTTACATTATATCTAATTACATTTAACAATGAGCAAAAATGTATTTACCTTTGTAATAAACAGGGACAAACACATGGCTGTCATGACAAACATTAAGTCCTGAGCTGCCTCCTTTATATGAGGAAAAGGAGGCTAAAATCACTCCGTACTAGCAGCCTGGGTGAAATCACAACTATCCTTGCAATGAAATTGAAAAACCCTATGCTGCCATGCAGCTGGGAGAATGGTAAAATACAAGATGTCAGGTCCACCCTTCGTATTCTGCTGTCCTGCCGTTGTACTAGGGGGAGGGAGGATGGCATGCTTGTGACTTTTCTTGCTTTTGCTACTCGCTTGGGAATTAGGCAGGGGGACTGTCTTCCAAGATGGGACGGACTCCTTCCCAGCCTGTTTTTGCCAGATTCCAAGGCCGTCGTGCCCCGAGCATGAACTATTATCTGCCTAGCACCTCAGCATTCTCAAAACATCTTCTTGGCATCACATTGGCTGCCAGTGAACTGGTCAGGGCGGGTTGGGATTGGGAAACCAAAAGAATTGCTTTATGCTTTGCGCGGGGCCTTCGGATTCCACCTGACTTTACTGCACCCAATTTCTCTCAGTAAAAGTTCTTTTGATTCAAGTCAATGGATTAAGAATCTTACTTTTCTGAGGCCCGGCTGGGTAAGGTTTGACACAAGCTCTCTGAGTTTGTTCTGAACATAATAAGCAAGCCCTCATGTCTAGCCAGCTGTCCCAGTATACGATTCCCACACTATTTCTTATATTCTGGGATCAAAACTGATGAACAGAGATTGACTGAACAGGCCTCCATGAGAGGGAACTCTTCAACATGGCATATTTCAGTAATATGTACCAGTCTGTCCTCTCATTCATAATTAAATTATGTATAGGGCTAGTGGCCAACACTATTTTCTGGTACATTTTTCACAACAACTGATCACTTCATGAGTGATTATGACCTGTAAATTTAAGTAATGTACAAAAGTACATAAAGGGATTAAAGTAAAAGCAAGTTTATATGTTACATAAAATATCTGAGAATTGGTAGGAAAAAAAAGTGACGGGTTAAAAAAAGAAAAATCCATCCAAAGTGCCAAGGTATACAATGCAATCTAATCAAATTACACAATGGAGCTGCAAGAAATACTTTTATGAATAGAAGAGCCAAATGGGAATCGATCCTAATTAAATTGATGGAAGAAAACAGTGTATTCCAAAGAAAGTTTGGTCAGTTATTTTCCCCATGAATGAAAGTGCTTTATTTTATGCTATGTTGGTGGTAGAGTTGTCTGGAGGAACATAACACTGCTAGTAAAACTAGTAAAAAAAAATCTGCCATTTCATTTTGCAGGCCAGCAGCTTTGCCTAATTTGTGTACTTTCAGATGTGAACAATTTAGCTCATCAAATATCAGCAGTGGTTGTGTTAGCTGGGGAATTGAAGTCCACATGTCCTGAAGATCCCCAGATTGAGAAAATTTGGTCAGGAAACATAACCTTATTGGTAATATCCAATGGGGTTTATGCTACTTACTTTATTTGTCACTACCCTATCCAAGATAGGGTAGGAAAAGGGTGATTTGGTCTGCCAACACCTTCTTAAATCTGTTGGGAATGATGCTAATTATACACATACACAACTTCATAAGGGTTTTCTCTCTCTCTCTCTCTCTCTCTCTCTCTCTCTCTCTCTCTCTCTCTCTCTCTCTCTCTCTCTCTCTCTCTCTCTCTCTCTCTCTCTCTCTCTCTCTCTCTCTCTCTCTCTCTCCCTCTCTCTGGATGGATATATGTACTTGCTCTGTGATTTACTGTAAGATTACAATGCTAGGTACCATCTAGTCTATCCTATGGATAGATATACTTGCTCTGTGATTTACTGTAAGATTACAATGCTAGGTACCATCTAGTCTATCCAGGTGAGAGACTGGGATCTGTTATCACTGTGAATTCTCTCCTCCATAAATATGCATTGAAGGATTTCAGTGGCCAATTTTGGAGCATAACCATCCTTTTCAGGATTATGTACTTCATTGTTATTCTCCAAGAATTAACTTCTTGGATAGGTAGATCACAGGAGAGCATCACCCTTATATGTTTGCATCAACAGTGCTCCTGGTCATATAACTGATGTATCTACTTGCAACAGGAAGGAAGGAAGGAAGGAAGGAAGGAAGGAAGGAAGGAAGGAAGGAAGGAAGGAAGGAAGGAAGGAGGGAGGGAGGGAGGGAGGGAGGGAGGGAGGGAGGGAAGGAGGGAAGGAAGGAAGGAAGGAAGGAAGGAAGTGTTCTTTTTCTAAGACACTATGTTACTCAGAAAGATAAAAACAAAAATGACAAAGACTTAAGCTTTAGGATTTTGCAGTGATCCAGATTCAATAGGAAAAGGATGATTTGCAGTACTTATGGGCAAATATGGCACAACTGTCATCACCTTCTTAAATCCAAAATAAGCTTCCGAAGACCATGAGGGACAGTGGCAAATACCCAAGAAAAGAAGCAAAGTTCAACCAGGATGTCCCAACATGTGTCATACAAGTCTTAAGTAAGTCTTAAACCACTATCTACCATATAATGGGATAAATGCATCTTAGGCATGTCAGCAAATAAACATAATTATTTTATGGAAGCTGTCATTGAGAATAACATACTGTATATTAGAGCGTTATTTCTATGACTCTAATTCACAAAACAGTTCTGCAATGTTTATTTCAACTCTGGCACAACCTGAAGAAGTAATAAAACTTCTAAATTCATTGTTAACTGAAAAAAATGTACAATTTGATGTCTAGTCATGTTTAACTGATAAATCTAAACATTTAAGACATTTTCAATCTATTCCTGAATATCAAATACTTTTGGAATTATTAACTCACCCCAAATCCTAAAAATCTCAGTGCTTAATAATTTAAACCAGCACTGATTGCTATTTCTAACATACCAAGCTAACCATCCTTGTTTTACTTTACTAACAACCCCACTTTCCATTTATCTCATACATACAAGCTCAGTTTTTGTATGTTTTCATTCTGACTGACAAAGCCATGTCAAAAGTATTATTAAAACCACATTGTTCTATCAATCTCCATACAAATCCAAGAAATTAGAACACATTAAAATGATCATTCATGTCAAACTGTGCATGAGCTGTAAAGAAATAGTCAAGGAAGAAAGCATGATTTTTTTTTCCAGACATACCTGAAATAACAGAATACGATGATGCACACTAAGAATATGCTACAGACAATCACTGAAATTAGCAGAGCCTTCTGGTGAACATTTCCCTTTGAAAAAGCTTAAATAAGAAAACAAAAGCCTTTATCAATATGAGATAATGTTACTTATCAGTTTACACATATTTTTAAGTAGCAAGCAGGAGGGAATGATAAAATTAAGACAGTGATGATATTAAAAATTGCAGTACCCAGATGCAACTTATAAGTTCCTCACATTAACCATTGCTATCCAGAACAGAAGCTGGAACAAAATCACATTGGTTCAAAGAATATGTCTCTCCTGAACTTTTTGGATTCAACCACATTTTATAATAGGCTGAATCACCTTTAAATTCAGATTTCCTTGGTAATTATCCCTATACTTCTTTTTGACAGTTTGGGTATTGTGATGGTAGCAATTGCAAATCCATGGAAATGATAGTAAAATATTCATGGTAAACTACTTTACCATCACTTCCACATATTTGGAGTATTGTTACCATCACAGTATTGTGCAATTAATTGTCAACTATATGTATTGTGACAGGCAATTTATCTCTAGAAAAAAATGAGGGTGGAAGTTAAAGTTCACAAATTCGATCATATTCTGTTCAACATTCAACCACCATTAACATTTTTCCATAAGAAACCTTGACGCTACATGGATATAGTGGCAGAGAAATTTAACAGAAAATGCATCCAGCACCAGGAGAAAAATCAAATGTTTCACCAGTGGGATTTCCAGGGCTGAATATTAGCAGGGTCTACAAATAGACTTCATCACTCAAGAGATAGTTAGCACTCATAAAGGGCTGGTCAAAACTTAGCTTAAAAATTAGAAGCAGTTTTTTTTATGAAAGTTAAATTTACACCAGAAAAACATATAAGCCAGCCTCAGAACATCCACACAACAAATCCTGACATTTATAAATGTTTCCAGTGTAATTTTTATTAGCAACTATGCAAATTCAAGGAAATTTCATTTTTATTAGGGAATGTTGGGATATGGGAAAGTTAGGAGGAAAGAATAAATTCAACTAAAACAATACTCCATAAAGAAATGAAATACTGAAATCTTTCATACTGAAATACTCTCCAATTAATATAGTAACAGCAAAAAGATTTACTGTGATTCATATATCTCTAATAGCTACCATCACAAATATGAATAAGACTTTAGGAGGTTATGGTCTCCATTTCAAGTATACATTTCTTTATCTGTGAACTGCAAACTGATCCAGCATGCATCTGGTTGTTTTAGAGTAAGAGGAGATCTTTTGGTGTTCTATATAGCAAGACCAAGATGAAGAGAAATAACACCATAAGCTGCAAGTCCTCTATTCTTATTGATTGGTCCTGGAATACGGCTATTGTATTTCGGATCTACCAGCGTGATGCAACAAGCATGTGCCTATGGGACTCTTAGCTTTCTATTAAGCACGTTTACTTTCAAGCTCTGATTTCATCTTCTATTGTAGCCCCTGAGCAACATTTCCTTTCTGGTTTGTCTCTGATGGGAGAGACAGACACAGAATCTATCTTTGGTTTGCATCAGGTTTAATGTTTTAATTTTATAGCATCTACTACTAGGGTAGAGCCAAAACAAGGCTGATGATTTTGTAATTTCTTTTATAAAGGATATGAAAAAAATACTTCAGTATCCATAACAAAAAAAAGGCATCAAATTGGGCACAACTCACTTAACAATCGCTTTGCTTAACAATGAAAATTCTGGTCCCAACTGTAAATCATGGTTGTAAGTCAAAAACGTCCTGTAATTCCTGTATCTCCTGGCACTCAAACCCATGAAAGTCCACTATCCTGCAGTTTCCCAGAGCAGTGGTCCCCAACCATTGTAGCTTGGCGGCCCGGCTGGAAGGAAGAGGAAACCAGGCCCCGTGAGTGGCTGGCATGCATGCACAGCTCAGCTTGTGCAAATTGAGCTGCATGTGAACATGTGCATGAATGCATGCCAGCCTGACAGCCTGCCACTCACACAAATCAAGCTACACAAAGGGGCGTTGTCTTACCTGAACGCCTTTCTCAGCACGGAGATGGAGAAGCCACCCATGGGTTATGACTGTATTCCTGCCCTATCAAATCAAGTCATCCAAAGCTGCCACGCCCCCTTCCTGGACCTTATCCCCAGGTTTGACGCGAGCGTAGCCCTTGAATGACTGTGCGGCATCGTGGCTCCTTCTACTATGCTAATCCTAGGCCTATCTAGCCTACCAGGGTGGGGGTGGCTTCTCCATCTCCGTGCTGAGAAAGGCGTTCAGGTAAGACAACGCCCCTTCTCCAGCACTGGGAGATGGAGAATCCACCCATGGGACCTACCAAAGCCTACTGTCCCTAAGGGTGGGCAATAGACTGGTCCGGTGTGGCACTTTGGCGAATAACCTGTTGGATAATTCTCCGGCCAAAGGCACCTTCGGCCGAGGCAAACTTATCGATCTTGTAGTTTCTAATGAACGGGACTGGTGTAGTCCATGTGGCTGCCCTGCATACCTCCTCGATGGATGCCTGTGTGTCCCAGGCCGTGGAGGTAGCTGCACTTCGTGTGGAGTGTGCCGTGATCCCTCTTGGGACTGGCAAGGCTTCCGCCTGATACGCCCCGGCTATGCACGCCCTGATCCACCTGCCAATTGTGGAGGAGTGTGCTTTCTGACCCCTATAAGAGGGGTGGAACGATATGAACAGAGCCTCGGACCTACGGAATTCCGCTGTACGGGCAATGTAGCGCTTTAGCGCCCTACGTACGTCGAGGCTGTGCCACTGTCGCTCCCTATCGTTAGACGGATTGGGGCAAAAATCCGGTAGTACTATGTCCTGCGACCTATGGAATAGGGAATTTACCTTCGGGATGAAGGTGGGGTCCAGGCGCAGGGTCACCCTATCCTGATGGAAGACGCACAAGTCTCCCCTGACTGAGAGCGCAGCTAATTCGGAGATGCGTCGTGCGGATGTGATCGCCACTAGGAACGCCACCTTGTGGGACAGGTAGCGCACGTCGCATGTCGCTAGGGGTTCGAAGGGCCGCTGCGTGAGGGCCTGGAGTACCCGTGGTAGCTCCCATGAGGGGTACCTGTGTACCGTGGGTGGTCTGGCGTTGGAGGCTCCTTTTAAGAAGGACCTGATACGGGGATGGCGACTCAGGGTCTCTGCGGAGTCGCATGTGAGTACCGTTGCCAGGGCTGCCACTTGTCTGCGCAGTGTGTTTGGGGCTAAGCCCCTGTTGAATCCGGCTAGCAAGTAGTCCAGGATATGGGCGATTGTGAGCTCCCCAAGCGACAGCCGCCGCCTGGAGCACCACAATTGGAAGTTTTTCCACGAGGCATCATAGATGCGGTTGGTGGAGGGACGGCGGGAGGTCTGTATTATTGCTATGACCCCCGGGGAACAGAGTTCCTCCGTCAGGATCGAGCGCTCAAGTGCCAGGCGGCTAACTGGAGCCACTGGGGATCTGGGTGGTGAATGGCTCCCTGACTGAGTGCCACCCGTTCCGGGGGAATTCTCCAGGGTTCCGTCCGGGAGAGACTCATCAGGTCGGCGAACCATGGTCTCCTTGGCCAATGGGGGGCCACTAGGAGTACCACTGCCCGTTCCCTGATGATCTTGCGTATCACTGCCGGGAGGAGGGGCAGGGGGGGGAAGGCGTAAAGAAGGCCCTGTGGCCACGGACTCCGGAGGGCGTCTGTTTGTTCCGCCCTCCTGTCGTGGAAACGGGAAAAGAATCGGGGCAGCTGGGCGTTGTGTGGGGAAGCAAAGAGGTCCACCTGTGGCAAGCCGAATCGGTGGCAGATCTCTTTGAAGATCCTCGGGTGAAGTCGCCACTCTGAGTGGTCTACTATTGTTCTGCTCAGGAAGTCGGCCTGAGTGTTCGCTTCCCCTGATATGTGGTCGGCCCTGATGGAAGCTAGGTTGTGTTCTGCCCAGATCCCCAGGAGGAGAGCCTCTGCCATGAGGTTCTGGGACCGAGTGCCCCCCTGACGGTTTACGTGAGCCTTGGCTGTCACGTTGTCGGTGAGGACCAGGACGTGTTGTCGTGCCACTTGATCCTGGAAGTGACGGAGGGCCAGGTGTATGGCCCGTAACTCGAGCCAATTGATGCTGTGGCGGAGGTCCGCGCTGGACCACCGGCCCTGTGCCCACTGTGACTGTATGTGTGCTCCCCAGCCGAAGAGGCTGGCGTCCGTTGTGAGTACTATGCGGTCCGGCTCCCTGAAGTCTGACCCTTTGCATATGGCTGGTGATAGCCACCATCTGAGGGAATGTAGTACCTTTGGCGGGAGGCGAACTCTCTGTGGTGAGGCGCTGAGATTTTGCTTCTGGAAAGGCAACAGGAACCATTGAAGTTCCCTGGAGTGAAGCCTGGCCCAAGGCACTATTGCGATGGCCGAAATCATCTTCCCTAGCAGTTGGGATAGGCTGGCCAATGCTACTGATCGACTCCTGTGAATCTGGAGGATCAAGCTCCTTATGCTTTCCCGGCGTTCCTGGGATAGGTAGACCCGGCACTCTACGGTGTCTATGATGGCGCCGAGGTGGAGCAACCTTGTTGAGGGAATTAGGTGACTTTTGGGAAAGTTTACGGAGAACCCGTGGCTTTGGAGTAGTCCTACCACCGTCTGCAGGTCCGACTCGGCGGCCTGGGTGGACGCGGACTGAATTAGAATGTCGTCCAGGTAGCACTGGACTCTGATCGGCACCATCCGTAGACTGGCTGCTAGAGCTGCCAGGATCTTGGTGAAGACCCTTGGGGCGGAGGACAGGCCGAATGGGAGCGCCCTGTACTGGAAGTGGCGCCCCCTGTAGGCGAACCGGAGGAACCGTCGGTGGGCCAGAGAGATTGGGATGTGGAGGTACGCCTCCGTGAGATCGACAGATGTCAGGAGGTCTCCCTTTCTGATGCTTCCCAAGATTGATCGGAGTGTTTGCATCTTGAATTTGTGGTATGCCAAGTGATAATTTAGTCCCTTGAGGTCTAGTATGGCTCTCCATCCCCCTGATGCCTTTTGGACTACGAAAAGGATGGAATAGAATCCCTGACCTCTCTGGTCCAGCGGAACCGGTTCCACGGCCCGTATGTGGAGTAAATGGTCTACTGCCTCGTCCATTAACCTCCGTCTTATTCGGTTGCGAGGGTTTGGGCAAGGGAGGAACCTGTTTGGGGGGGTGGAGACGAATTCTAGGAAGAGGCCTTGGCGGATGATGTTGAGAACCCATGCGTCTGTGGTGGTGACCTCCCACTGGTGGACGAACAGGGAGAGTCTGCCCCCGATGGGAGGTCCTGATGAGGTGTCATTTTGATCGTCGGAAGGGCCTGTTGGAGCCTCGAAAGGGCCGCTTGCCCTGCGGCTGTTGTCTTGGTCTGGGGCTTTGCCTGTCTGCCTGTCTGTCCTGCCTGTCCTGCCTGTCCTGCCTGGCCGGGAAGGCCTGAGATGTCTGGTACTGGTTGTACCTGGCTCCGGCCCGAAAGGGCTGCCGCCGTGGGTAGGCTCCAGGGCGTCTGTCCACTCTCCTAAAAACGTGCTTTAGGACCTTGCGTTTGTCCTTGTTCTCTGTTGTATAGGGGTTCAGGGCGTCCCCGAACAACTTTCCCCCTTGGTATGGTGCTGCTGCGAGTTTCCACTTGGACCTAACGTCTGCCTGCCAATGTTTCAGCCAGAGCAAACGTCTGCCAGTGATGTTGGAAGCCATAGCTCTGGATGAGAACCGGGCGGCCTGGAGAGTTGCGTCTGCCGCGTACTCTGCGGCCGCCACCATCTTACTGAGGTCCTGTTGTGTGCGGAAGTCCTCTGCAGGGATCTTACCCTGGAGCTCCTGGAGCCAACCGTGGGCGGCCCTGATGAAGAATGAGGCGGAGGTGGACGCTCTGATCGCCCAAGCGGTCGCTTGGTGCGTTCTGCGGAACGTGGCCTCGCCCTTGCGGTCCTCACCTTTGAGGGCTTCAGCGAGGTCTCCTGAAAAGGTGGTGGACGACACTAGGGGTGCTAGGGGCTCGTCCACTGTAGGTACCTCCAGGGCCTCCTCCAACTTTGGTGCCACCCCGAACAGCTTTTTGTCGGTACTGCTTGGTGTGGGAAGAGAGGCCGGTGATTTCCACTGTGCCTTGATTGCTTTTAGGAACATGGCGGGACAGGGGATGTGATGCTTGGTCGTGACCGGTTCCACGAAGCTAGGGTGTGCCTCTGCATCAGTTTCCTGTGGGTCGGAAACCGTTGCCGCTGGGGTTTCGGGCCCCAGGTGTGCCGTGGATGCGGCCTTGCGTAGCAAGGTCAAGAAGGAAGAGGGGTTGAATAACCCTTTGGAGGCGGGTACCTCCGGTGGGTCCTCCTCTTCGTCAGACATTGGCACCCCCTGTTCCGCCATTTCCTCCTCTATGTATGATTCCTCCGAGGCCTGGGAGGTTGAGGGGGATGTGGGGTTATCGAGCGCCCTCGATTCTCGGTGTGGACTGCGCTTGCGAGTCGCAGGAACCTGCGTTCTGGCCTCTAGGGCGCGCTCCACCGCCTGGGCGATAAGCAGAGCCAGCCGGTCCTCGTTTGGGAGGGTCGCTTGCTCGTTGCCCGTGGGCTGGGGGTCGTCTGTGGACGTTCCCAAGGCCGATTCCGGCGCTAATTTTGCTTTTTTCTGCGCCTTGGAAAACTCCCTTTCCAATGCCTGGTGTCTCCTCTTGTCCTGTCTGTCTGCTCTCTTAGAGGTCATAGTGGCAGATCTAACGCTAGATTTGGCTGCCGACCTGCTATTGCCTTCCAGACCAGGTTGACCTGATGAGGACGGCGGGGCTCCTGAAGAAGGCGAGGTAGCCTCTTCCATGCTCCGATATCGCCGGGGCGCGATAGGGGGGTCCCGGGTATCTAGGAGCTATAGCCCCCTGGGTTGTCACAGGTGCGCGGGAGGGGCCCCTGGAACCCAGGGGCAGCCTAAGAATGGGTAAGGGCGACACACTGCCCGCACAGTTGGGGACCCACTACGGCTGTGCACGGATGGGGCAGGCACACTATGAGGGGCGCCTGCAGTCCGGTAGAGGAACCCTTGGATGCCACAGGCCCACTGTGGGGGGGCGCCTGGGATCCACGTGGGGTTGCTCGTATAACGCCAGGCACGCTAATGTTGGTGCCTGGACTCGGGTGGAGCCAAGATCTAAGGGTCCGGCCAGATGCTCGGATAACGACAGGCACGCTGATGGGGGTGCCTGGACTCCGAGAGGACCTAAGATCCAGAGGGGCCAAAGGCCAGGGAGCTAAGAACGGACAATGGGAGACACCAGGTTTGGGATGGGAGTTTGAGGTGGCCTAGCTAGTGTGGAACTCCCTAGGTAGGGCTTGGACTGTGGTAGAGCTTGAACTGTGGCCGGGGCTGGCTTTGATCCCGCTGCGACCGCGCGATCCGCGGCCGCACAGCTGATCGGCGCTGGCTTTGTTCCAGCCGCCAACCACGTGCTGCAAGGCCGCGGGTCACCCCAGCGCCGCGCAGCTGGCCGCCACCGGCTTTGTTCGGCCGGTCACCCAGCACCGCACAGCCGATCGGCGCCGGCCCAGCCCCAGTCGTCGGCCGCCTAGCGCCGCCCAGCTGATCGGCACCGGCGATCGGCGCCGGCTTTGTTCCGGTCGCCGGCCACGTGGGCAATGGCCGCGGCTGCCCCAGCGCCGATCAGCTGCCCAGCCCCGGCCTTCCGGAGACCGCGCGGTAGCGGCCGCAGCTCCGGCGCCGATCAGCTGGTCCGCGCCGGCCTCTTTTAAGTCCTCGCGGTCGCGAACAGCTGGTCGGCGCGCAAACGGCCGCGCCGGCCACCCGAAAACGCCGGCGCGCTAGCCGCCGCTCAGCTCTCCGGCGCCGATCAGCTGGTCGGCGCCGGCTTCTTTTAAAAAATTCGGGCCCCGCGGCCGCCGAACAGCTGGTCGGCGCGCAAACGGCCGCGCCGGCCACCGAGTGAAAACGCCGGCGCGCTGCCGCCTCTCAGCTCTCCGGCGCCGATCAGCTGGTCGGCGCCGGCCCTGTTTTGCTCAGCCCGCGTGGTCGCCGAGGCTGGTCGGCTTCTCCTTGGGCGCTCCGCGTTTGGAGCCGATCCCAAGGCCCACGCGGTGCCCGGGGCGCCGATCAGCTGATCGGCGCCGAACTTAGCCCCCCGCGATCCTTGTACGGAGGGGGGGACGCGAATGGCGAAGGGTGAGGGGACCCCCCTCCCCTTCGCCCCCCCCTTCCGCCCTCCCCCGCGCCCACCGAAGGGTACTTACGTTTTGTGTGTTCCCTTCAGCCGGCTGCCTGATGAATGAAGGAGGGAGGAAGAGGGGAAGAGAGGAAAAAAATCCTTAATGGGTAAGAATGTTAGTGGAGAGGCTAGGAGAGCACGCTCCCAGCCTCTGCTTAACCTAGTTATCTTCTAAATAAGCTCTTCTAAACTGGTAAGAATCCACCCATGAGTGAAAACCTGTATCTGCCTAGGAGCCACGCTTCATGTCCTTCCAGGGCGAAATCAAGTCAAATCTGGGGATAAGGTCCAGGAAGGGGGCGTGGCAGCTTTGGATGACTTGATTTGATAGGGCAGGAATACAGTCATAACCCATGGGTGGATTCTCCATCTCCCAGTGCTGGAGAATGTGCGCATCGGCCTGCTGCTTGCACTAGTTGAGCTGCACATGAGTGCCCACCGGTCCATCGCTCGCACAGCCCAGTTCCGAATAGGCCAGGGCCTGGTAGTGGGCCACAGCCTAGGTATTGGGGACCCCTGTCTTAGAGAAAAGCAGCCATGTGGAGCGTATGTGGGTCATCTCATGTCTTTTTTTATCTGGAGAGGTTCTGAAGATATTCACTAGGTTTTTTGTTCTTTGCTAAAGTTGTCAGCTCTGCTTTCAAAGAAATGTCTTCAGTTTGCTATGCCCCTCTTTGAAGTTAATTTGACTATTTCTTTGATAGGTTCTATGCAATCTCCTGTAAAAATGTATGTATCTGAAGAGACTTCTCTACATTCAGAAATAGCTAATATTTTCCAACTAAGTTTCTTCATTCACAAACTGGAAGTGTTCAGATTTACTACAGTTGTAATCTAAGCTCTGAGAAATGTGCAATGAAGGCCAATCAAACTCAATTTCTTGTCCTATCATCAGTGTCCCGCTTATTTCATTGTCAGCCTGAGAGCCAGACATAGTGGCACCACCATTTCTGTTTGCAAAAGCATAAAATCAGCGAGGTTTTTTTATCTGTTCTGCCTGAAACCTGCTTTTTTTTTCACTTCCAATATTTTTATTCTTTCCAATATTATTAACAGTTTTTCCTGCTTGACTAATAATCATCTTGCCTAACCAGTATATGGTCTTCTTGTTCTTACAAGGACATTTCATTTTACTGCATAGCAAAGCTGTTTAAAATGAGAAACATTTGAGTGAGGGTGAATGTTCTGTTTTTATGGAACTGGAAAAGGTGCAAAAAAGGGCAACAAGAATGATCAAGGAAATGGAGCGCCTCCCTTATGAAACCAGATTGCAACGCCTTGGTCTGTTCAGCCTTGAAAGACGGCGTTTAAGGGGTGACTTGATCGAAGTGTATAAAATCATGCATGGGATAGAAAAGGTGGATAGAGAAAAATTCTTTTCTCTATCACACAATACCAGGACAAGGGGGCACTCCTTAAAGCTCATAGCTAAGAAAGTGAGGACAAATAAAGGGAAATATTTCTTCACCCAGAGGGTCGTTGATTTATGGAATTCACTTCCTGAAGGGGTCGTGACAGCTGTCAGCCTTGACAGCTTCAAGGCAGGGCTAGATAGATTCATGGATGCAAAGTGTATCGGTGATTATTAAAACGGATGCCCATGTGCCGCCTCTATGTTGGTTGAGGCAGGCAGGATTACCTTGGGTACCATTTGTTGGGGTCAAGGGAAAGGGAGGGTTTTGCCTTCTCTTTCTGCTCAAGATCCCCATGTACAATTGATGGGCCACTGTGTGACACAGAATGCTGGACTCGATGGGCTTTGGCCTGATTCAGCATGGCTCTTCTTATGTTCTTATCTTGTTTCCAGTAAATTAAGACTTTTTTGCCTTTGTGTTCAGTTAGCTTTCACTCTTCATTCTGACATATCCATGCATACACATTTCTTTCATATTTAGAGAATGATTGGTTCAATTGCTAGTACCTGGAAAAGTACTTGAAATTACAGTATCTTTACTTTTTTACCATCACTTCTATATCTGAGTTAATTTTGTAGTTTAAGGAACTACTACTACTTAATTTGTAGTTTAAGGAACTACTGCTACTAGAGGATTTCTTTAGACCCTACTTTCCCTTGAGATATCACCATGGGTCATAAGCTTTCTGAATCAGAAGCAACTACTTTTTACATGACAAGTGAAAAACAGTTGTGTTTGGAAACCAATTTTGGACAGGCTGTTTCCTGATGAAAGAAAAATATTGAGCTGGAGATTTAAATTCTTGATTTTCAGAATAATGAATTAGAGGGTTTTGGACAGCTGACATTTAATAAATCAAAACTGTTCAGAAGTTTAGTAAGATTTCCAGCTGTCCTTCTTACTGCTCAGCACATTGTAGATTTCTTGAAAAACAAATTATCAAAGAATTCTGTGACATCAATTGTCTACCCCTGTGATTGTGGCTAAGTAGAAACCACAGAATATGTTCTTCGTTGCTCCTTTTATAAAGACATTTGAACCAGATTTATCCTCCTTCTGATCAGCAGATATACTGATTGCTCTGACTCAGCCATTGCTCAGATGCTGCTTACAAATTAATTGCCTTTTATTACAGTGCATGTGGCTAGGTTTTGCACAGTAGCATGCAAGGTCACACTTCTACTATACACACACACACACACACACATAATGTAATTTCAACTATTAATAACTGTTCTGTAATTTTAGATATCTTCACTCCACATAAATTTTAGCTATTATCACTTCTGTAATTTTAGACATTGCAGGTGGTCCTCGACTTGCAACCTTTTTAGTGACCATTCAAAGTTATAACAACACCAAAAAAGTGACCGGTGACCGTTTTTCTCACTTATGATCACTGCAGCATCCCCATGGTCACGTGATCAAAATTTGGACAGTTGGCAACTAGCTCATATTTATGACGGCTGCAGTGTCCCGGGGTCATGTGATCACCTTTTGCGACCTTCTGACAAGCAAAGTCAATGTGGAAGCCAGATTCACTTTATAACCGTGTTACCAACTTAATAACTGCAGTGATTCACTTAACAACCATAGGAAGGAAGATTGTAAAATGGGGTAAAACTTAACAACTTTCTCGCTTAGCAACAGAAACTTGAGCTCAAATACGGTCGTAGTCAAGGACTACACGTATCACATTTTATGCAATGTTATGTCATAGCACTAAACTTATAACTTAGACAAAGACCGTGGTTGCTCTCAGACTTTACTCACAGGTTCTAGTGAGGTTATTTTATAGATGTAATAATAATAATAATAATAATAATAATAATAATAATAATAATAATAATAATAATAATAATAATAATAATAATAATAGTAAAGTTGGAAGACCTTGGAGGTCATCTAGTCCAATCCCCTGCTCAGGCAGAAAACCCTATACCATTTCGGACAAATGGCTGTCCAGTCTCTTCTTAAAAACCTCCAGTGTTGGAGCATTCACCGCTTCTGGAGGCAGGTTGTTCCACTGGTTAATTGTTCTAACTGTCAGGAAGTTTCTCCTTAGTTCTAGGTTGCTTCTCTCCTTGATTAGTTTCCACCTGTTGCTTCTTGTCCTGCCTTCAGGCGCCTTAGAGGATAGCTTGACACCCTCTTCTTTCGGGCAGCCCCTGAGATATTGGAACACTACTATCATGTCCCCTCTCGTCCTTCTCTTCATTAAACTAGACATACCCAATTCCAGCAACCGTTCCTTATATGCTTTAGCCTCCAGTTCCTTAATCATCTTTATTGCTCTTCTCTATACTCTTTCTAGAGTCTCAACATCTTTTTTACATTGCGGTGACCAAAACTGGATGCAGTATTCCAAGTGTGGCCTTACCAAGGCATTGTAAAGTGGTATTAATACTTCACGTGATCTTGATTCTATCCCTCTGTTAATGCAGCCCAGCACTGTGTTGGCCTTTTTGGCAGCTGCAGCACACTGCTGGCTCATATTTAGGTGATTGTCCACTAGGACTCCGAGGTCCCTCTCACAGTTACTACTATTGAGCATGGTACCCCCTATACTATACCTGTGCATTTGGTTTTTCTTGCCTAAATGTAGAACCTTGCTTTTTTCACCACTGAATTTCATTTTGTTAGATAGTGCCCAGTGTTCAAGTCTGTCCAGATCTTTCTGTATCTTAAGCCTGTCTTCTGGAGTTTTGGCTATTCCTGCCAGCTTGGTGTCGTCTGCAAATATGATGAGTTCCCCATCTATCTCCTCGTCCAAATCATTGATAAAGATATTGAGGAGCACTGGGCCCAGAACAGAGCCCTGGGGCACCCCACTACACACTTCCCTCCATGTAGATGCGGTTCCATTGAGTACGGCCAGTCAGCCAGCTACGGATCCATCTGGCAGTGGTGCTGTCTACCCCACATTTTTCTGTCTTGTGAAGTAGTAGGTTGTGATCTACTTTACCAAATGCCTTACTGAAGTCCAAGTAAATTATGTCCACAGCATTCCTCTGATCCACTAATTTTGTCACTTGGTCAAAGAATGCAATGTATTTTAGCTTTATCTCAAATGTTATTTACTGATTTCTTAAAACAGATTTATAAATTCTCATAGTTACTCTTGGACACATTTCTTGTACTGGTCTAAGACTATAATAAATTGACTGAACTGAACACCAACTTAATTACTACATGATCTTTAATTAACTGGGATTAAGTGAGTAAAGAAAGAGAATCTAAAGACGAATGTGTTCAGAAAGGAGATATACTACACAAAATGATATTTCATATACTCTTCAAGGAAAACATCTTCTTAAAATGAAGTCATTTGTACTGAAAACAGTATGAATTATAGATATTGGGACATAAAAACCAGATAAATAGTTAAATAGAAACAAACATCAAAGTATTTCACTCCTGCATTTTAAGGCTATATTATTACATATGTTTTCCTGATTTCAGAGGAGCAAACTATTTAGGAAATCATCTTAAGGTGAGTGAAAAAGAGCAACATACAAAATGTTTACATTGTAGTGTCATCACTGTCATTGACAAACTTACATAGTCTTTTTCCAAAAATAGATATGTATTACAAATTAGAATTGCTATTCTTTTTACCTGGATGTTCTAATGGTGGCAGAGTAGGGTGAAGATCTTTATTACAGAAATCCTGATCTGTGCAGCATGCAATTAATCTTCTTGGTTGAGACAATGGAGTGTCCTATAATAATTATAAGTTTTCAGTAAAACAGTTCATCACAATTTTAAACTATAAGGAGACACTTAAAGAAACTGCATGCAAACAGTTCAAAGTGCTTGTCTTAAAAAAAATTAAGAATGCAACTATTTCAACATAGATGTAATCTATAATTCAGGTTGCTTATCATTATCAAATTCTTTTGGAACTTTTTTAAATGTGCAGTTTAATTCAAAAACCTAAGATAAAATGTAAAAAACAAATTAGGATTTGAGTTTGCATTAAATACCAAGGGCCCCACTTTAGTGGCATTTACGACTAGATGCAATGTACTGCAGTTACCTGCTTGTGATTTCCTTTTTTTTTTTTTTTTGCTAATTTCCAGCAAAAACCACCCATTGGAGAAGTTGGATTTGTTTAACAATTGTCAAAAATTGTTGTAAAATTGGGTCAGACTCGAATTACAACAGCAACAACGTAAGGATAGAAATTTCAGTTCCAATTGTGCACATCGGTTAATGACCATTTGCTTAGTGACTGAAGTTAAAATGGCACTGAAAAAAGTGACTTATGACCATTTCTCACATTTGCAAATCCTGTGGTCACATGATCAAAATTCAGATGCTTGGCAACTGGCATGTATGCATGACAGTTGCAGTGTCTTCATCACCTTTTGCAACGTTCTGACAAGCAAAGTCAATGGGGAAGCCAGATTTACTTAACAACCATATTACTAACTTAAAAACTGCAGTGATTTACTTAATAGCTATGACAGGAAAGTTTGTAAAATGGGGCAAAATTCACTTAATAACTGTCTTGCTTGGCAATGGACATTTTGGTTGTAAGTCGAGGACTTATTGTACTTTGCTTTCTTAACAAGTTACTACTTTTACAATTCTGAGCTGGATTTTTCTTAGCATTAATTGGCCAACACAACAGAATATTTCTGCTGTTCATATTAATGGCAATAATAGTCTCAATTTGTTTCTTTGACCTCCCAAAAGTAATGTAGAACATTAAATATTTTAATTCCTGACAATATTCAGGCTGATTCTGAAAGTTCAAGTTGAGTTTACAACATCTTCTTACTCGGCATTGGAAGTCAGAACCTTCTAAACCTATGCAGCCTGTAGTAAAAGTCTGTCCTCCAGTATCTTCATCTTCCACCATTGCAAAACAATAGCCATCCGTGCTGAATACAAGAAAAAGAGAAAGATATTTCATTTAGCCAGTAATATTCATGATTCTCATAAGCGTTGTTCATAATTCATGAAGCAATTGAACCGGGAAATCATTAAATTAAGTGCAGTAAACATTTATTAAATCAAATGGTATGATGCCCTTTGGCTACCCTTCTATGCAGAAAATCCCCTTTTCTCCAGAAATCTTGTACTTCTGGCATAAGGGGGTTATTTTCCACCAGTATTTAACTAGAAAAGAGTAAGTAAGGCCTGTGCAGCATTTATTGACTTCTAAAGGGTATTCAATTATTTGACAAACTGTTATTATGAGCTTTCTGATAGTGATTTTTCCTCATTTCTACTGCTCTGGGGACTGCCAGGAAAACTGATGATAAAGAAGGTGGGAGAATGCATGGGCTGTGTCTTGCTGTGGTTTGTTCACATCATCCTTAACTATGGCCCAGCAAAATTGCAAAAGCACAGCCAACTTGTCAGAGCAAGGAAATCAGTTTTTCAATCTAGATTGTGGGTTCAATTTGCTAAGGAACAAATTGGCACATGATGAACGACACAGCACGTCTCCAGCCAGAACTGCCTATCACAAAGAAAAACCACTTTACTTGTTTTAGCAAGAGTGATGGGTGGAGAGCCTATATGTTTGGATTACAATAGGCTGTACAATTATGCAAACTACATGGGGCTCTGATATTTATTTTTTAAATGTATTTTTGGTGGGGGACTTATTCAGTTTATGTTCAGCTTACAATATGTTTTATATTATAGCGCTACAGCATCGTTTCCTGCTCCCAAGTGTGAGGAAGTAACATCATTATTTTTTTGGCAAACAGTCTGATTTTTAGTATGTTGTTATGTCTGTCCTGGAATTCAGGATGAAAGATGCAATATTTAATTACATTAGCAAGAAGCTCTAACTGAGCCAGTTCAGGTGTTAATCAGGGATCAATGAGCTAAAAGCAAATAAATGCCCACCCAAGGTACTTCCTTTCCTCAGAAGCCTAACTTTTGTGTTGACATTCTAAACTTATTAAAACTATGATGCTCTACAAAGTCAAAATAAGGAAACTTGAGATTATAAAAGTTTCCAACAATTCACAATATAAAAACAGGGTAAGAAAAGACCAATAACCAAAAGAAGAAAAACTTCATAATGACTTACAACTGAACTCAAATGTTCCTGATTTTTTAAAATATTAACGTATTTTAGTATTGATGTATATACATGCTCATGCAAACAATACACACATACAATCAAGTCTGAATGCAAACTGGTTTATTATTACTTTACAGCCTTGCATTGAACAATTAAGAAAGCAGAAATGCAGCGTATCCTGTTTTATGGTCAACAGTGATTTTTTTAATCGTCAAAGTAAACTTCTGGGGGAAAAAAAATAAAACATGTAAAAAGAATTACTGACAGACCCTGAAAACAGAAGGCAAAGTTTTAATTAAAGATTACCTAGCCCACAGAGTGATTTTAACTAAGGTGTTAGTTAAAAGGGGGGGAACATAACCCAGAAAGCTTTGCAGCTGTTTAAGCAATATGATTATCCAGTTTCCATCTTACAAGTTGTAGCATCTTAAATATTGATCATGATGAAAGAATTTGGAAGACAATCTTCAAAGGATTTTCAATTCCTATCCCCAGAGGACAACGTATATAATTCTTCTCCACACTGAAATAGCAAGAAGAACTTTTTCAAGGGAATCAGTTTGAGTAACATGAGAACCTTGAAACAATAACATTGCCGCCATTTCTCTCTATTTAATCCATCTTTTTTCTTTTGTTCTTGCCTTCCTCCCTCCCCTCTCTCTCTCTCTCTCTCTCTCTCTCTCTCTCTCTCTCTCTCTCTCTCTCTCTCTCTCTCTCTCTCTCTCTCCCATCTGTTTTTGCTCTTTTTTCTTCTTCGCTTCTCTCCCACGACAAGCCTTTTCATTTTTTTTAACCGACTGGTTTCCACTCCAAGCAAAGATTTTCAAAGCTCATCAAGCAAATTGAAACTTCATCCTCCTGGAGACATTTTGAAAACTGTGCAGTCTCTTTTTCATAGGAATCTTTGAGATGAACAGAGGCAGAACCCAAAGTGGGCAGCTGTTGCAAGCTACTGAAACTTTAGCCACATGCGACAGATACACTACTACTCACTTATACAGGCTTTAAATACCATATATTTCAATATATACATATTCTTCAAACATACCCTATAGCTCCTGGATATTATATGATAATTTATAACTATAAGATGCTAAACACCCTTGCTTTAATTTTCAGAAATACATATATTCCCTCAGGTAAGAGAAGTTTAATTTGTTAGTGATTACATTTAAGAGGAACTATGCCCTGAAGAAATGTTTGTACCATTTATCTCAAGTGTATAAGACCTAAATTCATTTTAAAACTTGTTTTGGATCAGACACAATCCTTCTAAACTGAAAAGACCTTACAACACTATCTACATATTTATTTGGCAAGAGGAATTACTCTCTTAAAGTGCAATAAATCTACTAAATCAATAAAACCAAGTTAGAATAATGAAATCTATGGTATATAGATTTCACTATTGAAAGGCTTAGTAGCCAATTTAAAGGCTACAAAATCCATACGAAAAAAGCACATTGTGTCAAAAAATTCCTTGTGTATGAAATATATGGTTTACTACTACTGGATTACGTGTTTTCTACATAATGTAGACAAAGAAACCAATAGGACAGACAAGATACCTTCTTTATTCTGGGCATATCAAAAAGTGGGTTCAAGATAGAGAAAAAGGTTAAATATTTTGGGGTTACATTGATGAGTTGTCTCTAAATTGTTTCAAAACAATTTTGTAGCTGCATGAAATGATATTAAATATGGGATAACTTGCAATTATCCTCATTGGGCAGAATCTATGTAAATAAGATGGATATTTTACCAAAGATGTTATTTTTATTTTAGAGTTTACCAATATTAATAACTGACAGTCCACTTCAACAATGGCAAAAGGATATTTCTACATTTATATGTCAAGGAACCCCCCCCCAAGAATTAGATATAAACCTGCAACATGCTAAAGAAAGAAAAGGTTGAGTTTACTAGACCTGAAACAACATTTTGATGTCTGCTGTTTGGTCTAGATGAAAGAGTGGGTGATACTCTAATAAAACAAGAGATTACTTGAATTAGAGGACCATGAACTAAGATTAAGACAGCAAGCCTACTTATAGCATAATGAGGCAAAAATAAATGTTGATTTTAAGAATCACTTTGTTTGATATGCAACCCTAAGAGTTTGGAACAAAGATTAAAAAAAAGGTTCTCCATGAGGGAAAAGGAAGCCTTTTTCGAAAAGAAATGATGGTGAGACCAGATAGGTGGACCTATTCCTGCTTAAGGAACAGGCAGAAATCATGACCAAGAGGACCTTTGCAAACTTCATGTGCCCATTCCTGGATCATGAGGTTTTACTCTATACTTTTCTTTTGCTTTATTCCATTATGCTTTACTTTTATGTATGTATGTATGTATGCATGTATGTATGTATGTATGTCTGGTTTTTTTAATATTGTGATATGGTCTTGTTATTTTGCTTTACGTCTCCCAGAGTCACCTTCTGTGAGATGGGTGACTGTATAAATTTACTGAATTTATAAGATAGTTAACAAAAGTCCAGATAAAATAGCTCAATATCTGAGGTTTGATAAAATACACACTCTAGCTTTACAAAATAAGGTTGTCAATTAAGATGGCAAAAATCCTCAATTTAATCTGGATTTATCTACTATACTTTTCTCTTCCCTTTTTCTTTAAAACACCATGAATACCACCTTCTCTTTTTTATTTGTAAATACCTGAAGATCCGATTAAGTTTTTGACTGGGCAATTCAATAAATCAAGTAGTAAATTTGAATCTCACAGCATTTGACTCGATTATACAAAATGAGATTAAAAAAAAATCTAATACGCCATTACTCTCATTGACAAATAAAAGGAATCAATCAACTCTCAGCCCACCTCAGAGGATTGTTGTTGTGGGAAAAATTAGAGGAGCAGTGGGACATGTCATTTGTAAAAACAATAAAGGTGGAATGCAGACAAACAAATAAAACTTCTGTATGACATTTTTGTTAAATTATAAAGAAATACAGATAGTCCTTGCTTAGCGACTGCCCTCATTAGTGACCATTTGAAGTTACAATAGTGCCGAGAAAGTAACTTTACCACAAACATTGGAGCATCCCATGATCATGGATCACCATTTGTGTACATCACAGCTGGATTCACATGGGCCAAGTCAATGAAGTCAATGGCAATAAAATCACTAGTGGCTGTCCTATGATATCTTGCTTAAAGATTGACTTTATGAGAGCATAGGAAATGATATCACAACTACATGATGTTTCACTTAACAATCGCTTATTGATAAAGTTGCTGGTCCCAATTATAGCCCTTAAGTGAGGACTATCTATAGAAGAAGAAGAAGAAGAAGAAGAAGAAGAAGAAGAAGAAGAAGAAGAAGAAGAAGAAGAAGAAGAAGAAGAAGAAGAAGAAGAAGAAGAAGAAGAAGAAGAAGAAGAAGAAGAAGAAGAAGAAGAAGAAGAAGAAGAGGAAGAAGAAGAAGAAGAAGAAGAAGAAGAAGAAGAAGAAGAAGAAGAAGATGATGATGATAATAATAATAATAATAATAATAATAATAATAATAATAATAATAATAATAATAATAAAGTTGGCAGGGACCTTGGAGGTCATCTAGTCCAACCTCCTGCTCAGGCAGGAAACCCTATACCATTTTGGACAAATGGCTGTCCAGATATTTAAAGCCAGGCTTTTTTTAATATTTAGATTGTTTTTAACAAAAGAAGGATAGTGACTAAAACATTTTTGATAGAAATAAACAACACAAGTGCTCTTTATTATTAGGAGGATTAAACTTGCCAGATTTTAAAATTGACAAGCATATTTTTTGGGCCTGCTCTAAAGTGCCTTTACAATTATGGAGAATGTGTCAACATTTCCTAAATTCCCTGTCATTTTTTTAAAAAATGAACATAATGTAGAGCTGCTTCAAGATGAAAAGCACGCTTAACTCTGTGAGGACAGTTGTTGGCTATTTTTTATAAGCATCGCTGACTTCCAGCTTTAAGAAGATGTTTCAAATTCAGCACCTCAGATAAGCATCATGGTTGTTTTTAAATATGGTCAGCTCCCTAAAATAAGCATTTGCTTAGCTGGAATTGTTCAAGATTCAATGCTTTTAAAGAAATGTGTGAGTGCTTTGATAACATCCAAGTTTTTGTTACAGAAAGTTGTTCTTAAAGGGCTAGGAAAATAAAAGTGTGTTTGGAACTTCCCAGGTGCAGGACATTTACATGATAATGGTTAGTGTTTCCAAAGGCTGAAGGTTAACATAACCTTTACAAGCCCAGGTCTAGGAAACGCTTTCAATAGCTTTCACCTCTCCCAGGAAAAGGTCCTTGTTAATCCATCCAACAGACACCTGCGCACTCAGCCATCTCCTCCTGCAGGTAGGTTGACAGTATTTACATATTCTTTGTTGGTGATGTAAGATAACAATGAAACCCAACTCCGTGGCCTTAAAAATATACCAGGGTCTGGGGGTTTCATTCGTAGCTGAAACTAAACGCTTTAAACAAATCTTGTTCCCCCTCCTTCTGAAATTTTACAAGTAGGATACAAATTGCCAGCTCTCACTATATGGCACTTGGACAGACAGAGAAGTGTATTATGTACTCAAGTAAATATTTGCAGTTAGATGTTTCATGTTTGCATTCTTCACCGTACAGCCCTTATCTCTATGAAGTGGCACAAAGGGAATAACTAAAGTTACACTTTCTATTACCCAAAGCCCAGCAACTTCTTAAGAAAATTAGAAACGGCAGGGAACACTTTTTAAAAAGTTTTTGAAAATGTTGAGTTTATAAAAGCCATTGTCACATTCAACAATACAGACATCCTAATGGTCTTCTGAAAGAATTGAGTGTTTACATGTACAAACATATATTCTATAAAACAGTCAAATATTACAAGTGTTTTAAATTCTGCCTTGTATAGAATATTGAATAAATTATATTTTCAAACCATGAAGTTTATTCCTTGATTTAATCCTAACAATAGATTTTTTTAACTCAAAGAATTAGCACAAGACAGCAATTGTACTGTTAAGAAAGAAGAAAGGGCAACTTGAAAACCATTCAAACCAACATCTTAACTGATTAAAAAACATTTATAACTATATGCGTCTAAGATATATCTGTACAATTTTCTGGATTTTCAGAAATGTGAAAAAATATATGGAAAAACCACACCAGATTGGACATTTTGCATTCTTATTTTATCAAGAACCATTCTCCTACAACCACACTATATGTATGACTTGCGTCTCTATAAGCCTAAGACTTGTAGGAAAATTTGTTGGCACGGAACAAATATTCTTAATATTTTGTTCTATATCAATCAGTGTTATCTCCAAACACCAAATAAGGAGGTTAGCAGGATCAACACCATATGGAAAAATATTTGTCTTCTTTTTCTGCCATGATTATAATATTATCCCATGCCTGTTGTTGTTCTTTGGCCCAGAGAAATTATTACCAGACTAATAGCAGGATAACATTTTTCATTAATACTAGAATAAAATATAAGCCTCCTTCCTCCTAACTAACGCTGTGTCCTCCTGGCCTAAGGAGATACTATTTAGTACTAGAGGTAGTTCACAATCCATATTATAAATGTCTCTGGAGATTCTCAGTCATCCCAAAGATGCTTTTTCACAAGGCAACTGGACTTCCTTGTTTTTCTTTGAAGACATGTCACTTTTCATCCAGGAAGCTTCTTCAGCTCTGGCTGGATAGTGGGGAATGAAAGGATTTAGGAAGGATTTATTTCTTAAATCCTTCCATTCCCCCACCACATCCAGTCAGAGCTGAAGAAGTTTCTTGGATGAGAAGTGAAACATCTTCAAAGAAAAACAAGGAAGTCCAGTTGCCTCCTGAAAAAGCATTTTTGGGATAATCCGTATTACAGGTTACAGCTAATTCTGAACATACAACCATCCATTTAGTGGCTATTTGAAGTTGTGTTGGTACTGAAAAAGGTAACTTTTATAATCGGCCCTTGCATTTATGACTTAACAACCAGCATATATTTACGACTGTTGCAGCATCCCAAGGTCATGTGATCACCTTTTGCAACTTTCTTAGTCAGCTTCCAACAAGCAAAGTCAATGGGGAAAGCCAAATTTGCTTAACGACCCATGTGATTCATTTAACTGCAGTGATTCACTTACAACCATGGCAAAAAAAAAAAAAGAGGTTGTAAAATCTAGAACAACTCACTTAACAATCACTTTGCTTAGCAACAGAAATCTTGGATCCAATTGTGGTTGTAAATCAAGGATTATTTGTGTATGTGTAGACCAGCCCTCAAGCAGGGCTGTGGAGAAACAAGGTATTTCTGATCATTGCTGCACCTGTCTGAAATTAATGGATGTACCAACTTAACAAAAATCAGTCTTACCATGAACAGGAATGGAATGGTATCAGAAATGCTGTCCAAATTAACATCAATGTACAATTAAGAAAAGTTATGGAATACCAGAATAGGAATATGAGCTTAGAAGGAGAAAAAAAGAATCTGTATAAAGGCTACCATCAGATGCATTATGTTAATTAGGAGCATAAGTTAGACAACACTACAAGGACTTTTCCTTACCAGTTGATCCCTTTCCCTAGCAACTGATATTTACTGTTTCTAAAACCTCAGTATCTTTTTGGGTAGCAGAATTAACAATTACTTACAGATGCATTTCTAATTATTTGGTTTAATCTTTTAAAAGCATTTAAGTCAAATGGGCATGACACCAGTTTAAATCATGGATGGGCATAATACCAAAGTAGGAAATTATGTAAATTGCACACTATGTGAAGATTTCCCCACCAACCTGCAGGTGTTGTTTTTTGAATTTTCGGGACAATAGTGATGACAGTGACACCACAGCTTCTTCTGGGTAGGAGCAGCTGCTGTGCTTCCCCCGTCTTCTTTCCTAGCATCGATGTTTCCTTTCCCAGAATTCCTCAAGGGCCTGCTGTCTAGGAAGTTTGCTACACAGGAAAAGAAAACAACCATCAAAATAAGGCTAATAAATGTTTATGTTGCTATGAATTAGAAAAGGTTACAATATTTCATTAGTGAGTACATCTGTCATTTGTGTGTGTATCTGAGAAACATTCCTATTAAAGATCCTTTCCCAAGTTTGACTCTGGCATCCTTGATACTTACGATATTAAGGGTATTGTTTCCACTGCCCAATTTTTTGAAGCTGAGGGCAGTGGAAACAAGCTGATATTTTCAGCTATGTAGAACAAAATTTCTGTACTTTGCAAGAAAGTGAACTAAATTTAAATAGTTCTTCATTTCAAAACCTATCTGATAGGTTGCTATAAAGGGGAAGCTTTAAGCTTTTCCAAGTTTGCATTTCAAAGTCTGTGGCTAGCTCTGAGGGATGGTGTTCTGATACTTTTGCAACCAGTAACTGCACTGTGACTTACCAAATTATAGTAGAAACTATACAGCAGCATTACACATAAAGCAGGTGAACATGACAACAACCTTTCTAGATTTAAGGCAATGGTTGATTGCATATATGAATACTCTTCAGATACAATCTTCTAGGTGAAATACAGATAGACCATATTTAACAACTGTCTTGTTTAGTGACCATTTGTAGTCATCACAGAGATGAAAATGTAACTTTCCAACCAATCCTTGCATTTATGATTGTTCAATATCTACTCTGAGTCAATATTCAACGAGGCACTGGAAAACATCGACGCTGGCATCAAAGTAAATGGTGTTTGGATCAACAACTTAAGATATGCTGACGATACAGTTCTGCTTGCCAGTAAGCATGAAGACCTTCAGCTCCTCATCAACAGAGTCATAGAAATTTCTGAAAAATACAGCTTGAAGCTTAATACCTCAAAAACCAAGATCATGGTCATCAGCAAACAACCCGTTAATTTACCACCAATAAATTCAGAAGGCATACCACTAGAAAAAGTTGAAAGGATCACGCACCTCAGTTCTAATTTACATGAAAGCTGAGACATGACTGTTGAAGTAAAGACAAGGATAGAAAAAGCTCGAACAGCATTCTTCAAAATGAAAAAGGTCTTCTGCAGTCACGATGTAAGCCTAAGACTGAAAATCAGGCTTGTCAGATGCTATATTTTTTTCTATCCTGCTCTATGGAGTAGAGAGTTGGTCTCTGACAGAAGGCCACCTGAAGAGACTAGAAGCATTTGAAAAGTGGATTTACAGGCGGCTGTTACGTATAAGTTGGGTTGACAAGATCAGAAATGAGAAGGTGATAAGCCGCCTGGGAAAGCCAAGGGAAATCATCAAAACAATTAAAAAACGAAAATTAGAATATTTCGGACATGTGATGTGACACTCAGAAAAATACGGCATACTCCATTTAATCCTCCAGGGAAAGATTGAAGGCAAACGAGGTCCAGGAAGAAGAACATTGTGGCTTCAAAATCTAAGGGACTGGTTTGGACAAAACTCAGCAGCACTTTTTTGTGTAGCTGCTGATAAAAATAGGATCGCCAACATGATCGCCAATGTCCATTAACAGATATGGCACAAGAAGAAGAAGAAGAAAGCAAAGGAAAATTGAAGATTATAAGCCCAACCTCGGTTTCACGTAATGATCACTTCGCTTAATGACTGAGTTGTGGGTCCCAATTGAGGACTACCTGCATTAACATATTTATTTTAGCTTTCTTCAAACAACTAGTTGTAAAACTAATTCCTGATTGGGGATGCTTTCAATGCAGGCTTTAGACAGAAACTTTTTAAATATCTCAGCATAAGAATTTTTGCAGTCTCATATCAATACAAGTAACAGATGAATTTTTTTTCTAACTCTTTAGCACAGTGAAAAGCAGAAAATATTAACAGTTACAAATTTGAAGTCTGATCTTGTTTTATATATTGAAAATGTATTTACTTAACAAACTTATATGTTGTCTTAACCAGAAAGGTAGGTGGCACAAGCAGATTTCTTATTAGAATAATAAGATAATAAATCCTCTCTAAGGATTTTTTTTATATAGTACTTCTTTTATAAAACTTCTCTCTCACACAATAACCTGCAATGAATTAAGTTTTGCATTAGGGCATTTTAAATTCCAACCTACAAAAGAGGACTTTTATATCAACAGATGTTAGCTTTTTAGGTCAATGGAACAGAGCCTTTTAAAACTAAAGCTCAATTTTCAGCAAATAAGCACAAAACTGGGATTGTGACTAACATTGTTATTCATGGACAGAAGTCTGACTTTTCACAAATGTTCTAGGCAGAGGTTTCAGACATCTGGCAAAGTGAAATAAAAAATATTAAAAATCATTAATAATGAAGAATAAAAAGACCAACGATATACAAGCCTTATTTAAAGATGTAACTATTTTCCACTTTTCTGAAAGTAATAGAGCAAGCAAATTCAATCTATCTTGTATATAACTTTCTCACGCTCACACAAACATTTAGGAACTCAAACTAGTCAAGATTAGGCACTTTTTAAATCTTATAAAATTTAAAGCACTCTTTAGAAAGCGATTTCCCAGAGCAACGATAACTAATCTGTAATTTAGTATAGGCAGGTCACTGACTGTAGCAAATAATCTCTGACTGTAGCAAATAATCTATAATTCAGACTTGGCTACTAAACTAAAATAGTTCTTGTAAAAAACAAAGAAACAAAAACACCACATGTTAGGCACCATCTAAAGTCTAGAGAAGAGTAGCTACTGAAAAAACATATTCTGAGGGGTTTTTTTGTTAAGGCAATTTCTCAAGAGAGTTCCACTGATGTTCATCCATCCTTACATTCAGGAGACAGTTATAAGCTTGTATGAATAATTTTCCAGCTGATTAATTTAATAACAGAGCCCTTATTGTGTTAACATTTTTCTGTGTGGTGTGCTGTACCGTACCGATTATGATGGTTTGTTTTAATATTGTCTCCAGTTTTCTGGTTTTATTTATTTGTGAGAATTCTTTTCATGATAGCACAACAGACTATTAATTTCAACATAAGAAAACAGGATGTGTAATTTTCTTGACAAGGTAGAGAAGCAGTATCAGGAGGAGAGAACCTAAAACCACCAGCTTAATGTGGATCCTGTTATAATGGCAGAGAATGTTTTCTACTGCAAATCTTAATGACTACAAGAAACAACAATGAATTTTCACTTAACGTAATCTGCCAAATTCACTCCCAAACAATACAAATATTTCTGCTTTTTAGAAATTCAGAGCAGCTGTTAAGTTTGGTTATGGTGGAAGCACCCTGACTTCCAAATATTCTAACAGGAATTTAGTGGTATCTCTTTGTTCTTTTGGCAGACCGCCAATAAACTCAGAAAAGAGGTGGTTGTAAGAAGAATAGTTTAAGGCCATACAAAAAAAGTGCTGTGTCAACTAACTAGTTCATACTTAGCTGTAGACAGAAGGAAAAGAATCATATATCAGATCTTTTAATTTGCTTTGCAATCTATAAATAATAATAATAATAAAATAAATAAATAAAATAATAAAATAATAAATATAATCTATATGCAGAATTTGGAAATCTCAGAAATGGGAATTAAAATATAAAACAAATGCTTATCTATAAAACATGGCAATTTAACTGAAGCTAGGTTACAGGGACTGTTCAGACATAAAGAAACCCAGCACAAAGAAGTAGAAGTGGCTTTTGTTATTACTTCTGCACTTTTCCACACTACAAGGAGAAAGAAAGAACTGGAATCAGATATCCTACATTTATCTAAACACAGGATCTCATCAATCCTATAAAGAAATTACTGAAGCGACATCAGGTTTCCTGTGCTCTAAGTACTTGGTTTATTTTATCAGTAGAAAACCAGCAGCACTGCTTTTGCCTGATGGAAATACTAGATTAGTGTAAATTTAACAATATTTTAGAGAATACTGTGTACAAGAAGCAAATCTTGAAGGCCGGTGGAGAGTGTGAATGGGGGGCTAGTACATACAGATCTTTACAAGGGATATTGACAAAGTAGAACATGTTCAAAGGAGAGCTACCAAACTAATCAATGACCAGAAAAGAAAAATTTATATATGGTTGGAGATATGTTTAATCTAGAGAAAACTGTGGAAGATGGGATAGTTGTTTCCAAGTATCTAAAGGAGCGTTTCTTGCCAATGGCAACTTGAGGATGTGTGGATTACAACTCCCATAATTCCCCAGCCACACATTTTGAAGCTGCCAAAATTGAGAAACGCTAATCTAAAGAGCTGATACATTCAAAAAATAGGCACAATAATCCGACTTGTTCAAGCATTGTAAGAAACACTGTATTTAAATGAAAAGGCAGTACATGTTGATTGGATGTCAGGAAAAAATTTCCTAATGATAAAACACGTTCAACAATGGAAAGGGTCACTTTCACTGAAGGTGTTGCAACTGAGTGTTAATGGTTATAGAAAGGTTACAAAATTGAATTAGGAAAAAATTAGGAAAAAAAGAACTTATCTAAAAGCTTCCCCCAAGTGAAACTCAACTCTTGGTGACTACATCCATGCAGTTTTCCTAGCAATGTTCTAGATCAGGGGTTCTCAACCTTGGCAACTTTAAGACTTGTGGACTTCAACTCCCAGAATAATAAATGCTTCTGACCTTCTTTCCCCTTCCTCCAGGATATTCTCTGATATATACTAATATATCAAGAATATACCATTCTTCCTTTAAAAAAAAACTTTTCCTGTGGTTAAAAAAAAAAACTATGGTACTGGCTTTGCCTATTTACATTCATTTTCCATTGGCTTCTTACAACCTTGCCAAATCTCCATCCCCAATGAAAATCACATGACCAGACCATAAAACTACTGTGCTGCTGCTAAGAGAGTTTCCATTAACAAAACAGAGCACCGTATGTTGGGTTAAGCCTGCACCTGTGATCAGTTATTCACCCGTTAAGAAATGAAGCCCCGGCTAGGGTGCTTAATCCATCTCAGCTGTTCTCTCCCCAGCCTCTATTCTCATTGATTGCACAGTTGGCAAGCAGCAATCTGTCTGACTAGGCAAAGCGCCACATGTTTATGTTAATTTATTTATTTATTAGATTTTTAGGCCTCCCATCTTCCCTATAAGGTAAATCTGGAGAGCTTACAACTTACAAAACACGTAGAAAAATAGTTAAAATATTAAAACTACACAGATTAAGATTTTAAAATTATACTGAAACCAGCACTAAGAGACAGGGAAGAGGATCAGCCACCTCCTCCTTCATGTGATACTGACTACATGACAAAAGAAAGATGAAAGAAAGAGAATATAGAGGGTTTGAAAATTGCCTATATAGCCCATGTGAAATTTTATAGACAACTGTAATAATATTCAGAATAAGACTGATAGATAGGTAAATAACCTATTTTTAATAGGACTACGAATGTGATGCACCTAAGAAAAATCAATAAGCTTTGATCATACCATTGTGGCCACCATCTTGATTTTTTTTTAACCAAACTCTATATGCACTTACAAGAAGGTTCTTCAGGTTTTCTCCCACGTAGAATTTGAAGTGTCTTGGTGACATTTCGACAAAGTCTCATTCGTCATCTTCAGGCTGGTGCTTTTGGCTTCTGCTTCTAGGAGCAATGTGTGGTCGTAGCTGTTTCTTCCTTTTAACTGCCAGTGGGGGTTTGAACTGATTGGCTGGGAGCTTGGCTATGTTCTGATTGGGTAGAGGTGTGTTCTGATTGGTTAGGGGCTTGGCTGTGCTCTGATTGGCTGGGGGGTTGGCTGTGTTCTGATTGGCTGGGGGAGTGTTCTGTTTGGGTGGGAGCTTTGTTGTGCTGGAGGGGTTCAAAGTGGCCAATGATGCAGCTGTGGTCTGGCTCCTGGTCTGTGGTCATGCCTCATCATCGGTGTGGGTTTGGGTTTGCTTTTTGCATGGATGTGTGGTGGTGGCATCCTGTGTGGTTCTGGTGTCATTCTTTGTGTTAAGGATTCGTTTGTCAATAAGGGCGGGTTTCCAAATGGCTGGTAGGCAGGAGGTATCATCTCGTTTGTTCATGCTGTGAGGGCGTTTTTCTATCTCGATGGCTTCTCTGATTATTCTGTTATTAAAGTGTTCAGTTTTGGCAATAGTTCTGGTCTTTTTGAAATCAATTTCATGTCCTGTGGCTTTAAGGTGTTGGACCAGGGAAGAAGTTGGTTCCTCTTTTTAGACTGAGTTTTTGTGTTCTTCAATGCGTGCACTTATTCTTCTGTTGGTTTGTCCAATGTATGTAGTGGGGCAAGCAGTACATGGGATTTCATATACTCCTTGATTTTCTAACTCAATTTTGTCTTTAGGGTTTCTTAGGATGGTGGATATTTTTCTGTTTGTGCAGAATGCTGTCTTGATGTTATGTTTGTGCAGGATTTTGCTGATCTTGTCTGTGGTGCCTTTTATGTATGGGAGGAGGGCTTTGCCGTTTTCTTGTTCTCTGTCTTGGATTTTAGTGGGAGTTTCTTTTTGGATTAAGTTGGAAATCTTATTTCTTGGGAATCCGTTGGATGTTAGAACATTAGTGAGAGTGTGTAGTTCGGTTTTTAGGTGTTGTTCGTCAGCTAGGCATTTGGTTCTGGAGATGAGTGTCTTGGCTACGGAGTTGATCTGTGCTGGGTGGTGGTGTGAGAGTGCGTGCAGATAGCGGTTTGTGTGTGTTTTCTTCTGATAGATGGTGTGTCCTAGGGAGCCATTGGATTTCTTGTAGACTAAGACATCCAGGAAGGGAAGTTGGTTATTAGCTTCTGTTTCCATGGTGAACTGTATTTTGGGGTGTAGGCTGTTGAGGTGTGTAAGGAAGTTGTCCAGTTTTTCTTTCCCATGTGGCCAGATTACGAAGGTGTCATCTATGTATCTGAGCCAGAGTTTGGGTTTGTGATCAGATTTTTCTAGAGCTTTGGTTTCAAAGTGTTCCATGTAGAGGTTTGCAATGACTGGTGAGAGAGGTGATCCCATGGGTGATCCTTCTATTTGTTTGTATTTTTGTCCGTTATAGATGAAGTATGTGTTGGATAGACAGTGGTTGGTCAGATCTAGGATGTGTTTGGGGGGGTTATATTTGTTTTGGATAGCTGTTAAGGCTTCTTTGATTGGCACTTGGGTGAAGAGGGATATGACATCGAAGCTAACGAGTAGGTCGCTGGGCTGTAAGTTTTGTTTCTTTATGATCTCTATGAACTGGAATGAGTTTGTTACGTGTGAGGTGATGGATTCTGCATAGGGCTGTAGTTGTTTGGCGAGAAATTTCGCTAGATTTTGTAGAGGTGAGCCTATGGAGCTGACTATGGGTCTAAGTGGGGTTCCTTCTTTGTGTATCTTGGGGAGACCATAGAGCTTAGGGCATCTGGATGATTTCTCTCTGGGAATGATTATTTGCTGGATCTCTTCGCTAATGGGGGAGGCTTTTATTTTGGATCTAGTGGTTTTTTCCAGGTAGGTGGTGGGATCTGTGTTTAGGGG
The DNA here is from genome assembly GCA_034064705.1 of Bothrops alternatus. Classification (NCBI taxonomy): domain Eukaryota; kingdom Metazoa; phylum Chordata; class Lepidosauria; order Squamata; family Viperidae; genus Bothrops; species Bothrops alternatus. The sequence continues at coordinate 22,150,137 of JARGCV010000081.1, forward strand.
TTTGTATGTGGAGTCTTGGAGTAGGTTGGTTAATTTGGTTTGGTAGTCAGATGTATTCATGACCACCACGGCGTTGCCCTTGTCTGCTGGTAGGATTATTATGCTGGTGTCTTGTTTCAGGTTAAGTAGTGCTGTCTGCTCCTCTTTGGGTAAGTTGCTTTTGGGTGGCTTGCTGGTGCAGAGTATGTTGGTGATTTCGAGTCTGATTCTGTTAGCGTCGTCGGGGTTGATTTTGGTCAAGCTGGTTTCAACTCCGCATATAATTAGGAAATTATATGGGCAACGCCATGGTGGTCATGAATACATCTGTGTGTGTGTGTGTGTGTGTGTGTGTGTGTGTGTGTGTGTGTGTGTGTGTGTATATATATATATATATATATGTGTGTGTGTGTGTGTGTGTGTGTGTGTATATATGTGTATATGTAATATATATATATATATATATATATATATATATATATATATATATATATATATATATATATATATATATATATATATATATATATATATATACACTCAGTCTAGAACCAGATATAATGCAGTAATAGTAATAGAGGAGAAAAACTGGAGAAAATCACAAAATGCAAAGATCTACAAACAGAAGTAGAACAATTGTAGCAAAAGAAAGCAAACAGAGTACCAATAGTATTAAACCCTTGGGCATAACCCCAAAACATCTGGACCATCACTTGAAAACCATCAGCATTCGCCTCCCTGCCTCGGTGACCTTTCCAGGCTTAAAATGGGCACCCGGATCCGCCTCCGGGCGGGTTCGTGCCCGGCTTCCCCTACGCTCTGTCCGTGGCGTTCTGTCGGCCTTGCGCTGCAGGGTGCAGCCGCCCTTCTTCTGCGGGGTAGCTCGTGCGTCGCCGGGCGACCGGCCCTCCCGGGCTGTGTCCCCGCCACCGGTGTCCACCCGCCTCTCCGAGGGTGCGACTTTTCTCTAGCGTGTCTGTGAGTGACCATCCCAGAGAGACCCCCGTGCCCGGGTAGAGCGGGACACCCAGCCTCACCGCCCGCCCCAGTGCCACCGTCGCGAGTGCCGCATTCCCCTCTCCGGCCCCGCCACGCGGCGGAGAGGGCGACCCGGAGCCGGGCCCACCCCACCGGCGTGCTTCGGCCGGCCGGCCGGCTCTGATACCGCGCAGCTTCGGCAGCTACCTGGTTGATCCTGCCAGTAGCATATGCTTGTCTCAAAGATTAAGCCATGCATGTCTAAGTACACACGGGCGTGACAGTGAAACTGCGAATGGCTCATTAAATCAGTTATGGTTCCTTTGGTCGCTCCCACCGTTACTCGGATAACTGTGGTAATTCTAGAGCTAATACATGCCGACGAGCGCTGACCTCCGGGGATGCGTGCATTTATCAGACCAAAACCAACCCGGGTTCGCCCTGGCCGCTTTGGTGACTCTAGATAACCTCGGGCCGATCGCACGCCCAGGTGGCGGTGACGACGCATTCGACCGTCTGCCCTATCAACTTTCGATGGTTAAAAAAAAAACCATCAGCATTGACAAAATCCCCATCAATCAATCAATTGCAAAAGGCAGCTTACATCCTGCAATGATACCTTTAACACCATCAAACATTTGTCTATCCCAGGCCCTTAGAAAGGACTCAGTAGACAGATAAAAATGTTAAATTCAGTCCACACATCTGGTTGGCTGTGCAGACAACCATAACATTTATATTCTGCCTGGCCACTCTTTAAAAGAAGGAAAGTAAGTTCAATCATGCTTGCCAAAGGCTTGGGGAAAGGGCCACAACTTCAGGGTCCTTCAAAAAACAGTAAGTACGGGCCATTTGAATCTTGGAGAGGGTGTGCTTCTGAGTTGTCTATAAATGGCAGTGTTTAAAGGAACTTGGAGCATGCCAACTCTGCCAGATCACCTGGGCAGATATTATGGGAGACAGATGTTCCTTCAAGTAGATCTTATGCTGTATAGGGTGTTATAGGTAGTAACCAGCACCTTGAACAGAAGTGTTACATGGGTATACAACAGCATGTCTATCACTACCTAGGCCACTGCAACCTGAAATAGTTGAAACGTCCAGGTGGTCTTCAAAGAGAGCCCCACATAGTTTCTTTCTCCACCTCCTCTCTTTTCCCTTTTTTTTTTGCTGAGGCAAAAACTTGTTATAGTAATCCAGAAGCCATATTTGCAGTTTTTCTGGCTAAAGAATTTGAAGTATTTGCTCTTAGAAAATACTAAGAGCAATTATATAAATTACAAGGAATAAAGAATCTTTCACCAAGGCATCATAAATAACACCTTCCATAATGGTGTTCCATCTCTAGCATGCTTGCCTTACATTTTAAATCGTTTCATACCAAGCACAATATTTTTCAACTATTAGGCAAACCTTGTTTTCATTCTGAGGTTTTCTGTAATTTAAGCTATTAAACTTAACTATATGGTGCATTTTATTTGTTTTACAGCTGCCTGCAATTAGGTTGCCAATGTACTTTATTTTATAAACATGTCAGCAGTAAGTGAACATTAGAATGTATAACTGCTTTACAAATGATGCATAGATGTTCTACACAGATTCCATAATAAACGTAGGTTCTCCATTTTTTTTTGAGTTACAGTTTTTCTTCAGTTAAAAGAAAGGTAAATGTTTTCCCTGTCCAGTCATGTCCAACTCTGGGATGGTGTTCATCTCTGTTTCCTAGCCAAAGGAGCCAGCATTGTCCAAGGAAGTTTCCACGGTCATGTGGTTGGCATGACTATATGCCGAGGCACACTGAACACTATTACCGTACCTTCCCACTGAAGTGGTACCTATTTATCTATTTACATTTGCATGCTTTCGAACTGCTAGGTTGCCAGAGCTGGGACAAGAATGGGAGCTCATTGATCACCCAATATGTATAACTTTATATGCCAGTAAGCATATTATTATGCTTACAGCATAATAAAAAGATAACAAGATAATTCAAAACAATTAAAATATCAGAAAAATAAAGTCCAAGAAACCAAGAGGACAAGAAACGTGGGGGAGGAGATCTTTTTAGAATCTTTATTACAAATCATATACATAATTATGATGAATTGTGACTCACTTTATTTTTTAATAATAAATGGCAGAATAGAAACTGTATAGAGACAACAAAGGGAAAAGGCTTTGGTGTATATTGTCTAACAAATCGATAAAATTATATCGGTGGACTTTTTTTAAAGCAACTTTCCTTGAGCAATATTTCCTTTATAGCTAATTGCTCAGATACAGTAAGTTTCTGTAGAAGTAAAAGAGTATCATATTATGTTCTAATAAAGAGAAACAGTGAAACTCCTAGACAGGGACCACTATTTCAAACTATCCACATACTGTATGAAGGGTTTATTCTGATTTCTTCTGAGTTGCAAGCCAACAGATCAGTAATTATGATTAACAGTCTCAAAGATAATATGTTGATTTTTTTAAAAAAAAATTGCCTTAGGAGAAATTTTACTGCAGTAAAATTTGAAAGCTGCTTATCTACATTTTTAGCATAAACAGGAGTCAAAGGTGCAAAAAATAGACTTACTGTTGTCATTCCATACTAGATTTAAAAGACAATAATGAATAATGTGCTTTTAGCTGATGCAGTCTAACCGGAGATAAATAAATGGTAGGTAAGTAAATAACTTAAGCTGCTGTACCCACAAAAGGTCCATTTGTCATGACAATTCATTTAGAAAATCCACAATGGAAATTACAATTCAAAAGACTAAATCACAAAGATTTGTAACAAGATATGCCAAGTACATTTAAAATATGCCAGAATCAGATCTGTCTATCTGAGTCTAGAAATGTTTAAAGGTAAATCTGCTGGGTGCAGAGCTTTTTAATTGAACATACTATATTCTAGAAAAGGTTATCATAGATTTTTCAATGCACCTAAATATTTTAAAACTCAATTTTTTTTCACATTATGATACAGACGTTAAGTGGAGTCATTAGACAAAGGAGCATATTAAACCTGTCCTCCGCCTTGTCAGCCATCTCTCTTGGCTTCTCTATGCATCCCAAGCATTGATTTAACTTTCCATGCAATGTTATTTCAAATCATGCTTCTAAGATGTTGTTATATTCACATTTATGTATAAGAGCTGTGGTGGTGCAGTGGTTAGAATGTAGTATTGCAGGCTGACTCTACCACTGCCTGGAGTTTGATCTACAGTACCTGGCTCAACGTTGACTCAGCCTTCCATCTTTTTGAGGTTGGTAAATTGAGGACCCAGATTGTTGGGGACAATATGCTGATTCTGTAAATTACTTAGAGGGGTATGTATACCACTAGGAAGCAGTATATACGTGCTATTGCTACTCTGCAGCTACTGTATTTAGAGTAACTGCATATTTATGTAGCATGATGATATTTTCCATATAGACCCACTGCAATATTTTAGGTTAATGGGCAAACTTTAAATTTTGAGGTCTTATGAAGACCCATCCAAAATAAGGAAATTTAGAGAAGGGGCGTTGTCTTACCTAAACGCCTTTTCTCAGCATGATGATGTAGAATCCACCGGTGGGTAATTATAGCCTTCCTGCTCAGCTAGACTAAGTCAGAACTTTAGCCACGCCTCCTTCAGGGAGTGTCCTCCAGTTTTGACGAGGCGAAGCTTCCATGACGAAGTCTGACTCAATAGCTCCAGAACAAAAAACAAACAAAGACACCTGCCTAGACTGTTAGAGAAGGGTGTGGATTCTACATCATCATGCTGAGAAAAGGCATTCAGGTAAGACAACACCCCTTCTCCAGCATGATTGGATGTAGAATCCACCGGTGGGAGATACCAAAGCCCAACATGTCCCTAGAGGTGGGAGTCTAGGCTAGTGTCTCCTGAGAAGAAACGACTTGCTGCAGCACTCTCCTGCCAAAGGAAGCATCTGCTGTGGCAAATCTGTCAATTTTATAATGTTTGACAAAGGAAGAGGGGGAAGACCAGGTCACCGCCCTATAAATCTCCTCCACGGAAACCTGAGTGAGCCAGGCTGCAGAAGTGGCAGCACTCCGTGTGGAGTGGGCCGTAATGTTCGAGGGTACCGGGAGTGATAATGAAACATAAGCTTTAGCAATACAGGCCCTGATCCACCTGCCAATGGCGGACGAAGAAACCTTCTGACCCATAGACGATGGCTGAAAGGAAACAAATAGCGCCTCCGATTTACGGAAAGCCAAAGTCCTTTTGACATAATGGAGCAGGGCCCTGCGAACGTCCAATGTATGCCATCGTCTCTCCAGACGATGGGAAGGACGCGGACAAAAGTTGGGGAGGACGAGGTCCTGCGATCTGTGGAACCAAGAGTTAACCTTTGGCACAAAGGAGGGATCCAAATGTAGGATGACCTTATCCTCGGAAAAAGTACATAAGTCCTTGCGAACTGAAAGAGCGGCTAACTCCGAAATTCTCCTAGCTGAAGTAATAGCCACGAGAAAGGCTACCTTCAGGGAAAGGTAGCAAAGCGAACAAGAACCCAGGGGTTCGAATGGCGGCGAAGTCAATGCCTGCAGGACTTTGGGCAGGTCCCAGGACAGGAAGCGATGGACTACAGGTGGCCTTACCATAACAGCCCCCTTCAAAAAGGCACTCACGGCTGGATGTTGTGACAAGGGAGCAAGATTATCACAGGAAAGGACCGTTTGCAAGGCCGCCACCTGTCTGCAGATGGTGTTGAGCGCCAGACCTTTATTCATGCCCTCCAAGAGGTACTCCAGGATGTTAGGGAAAGTGACAGAAAGGGGTGCTAGTTTGTGCTTGCTGCACCAGGTGGAGAAGTTCGTCCACGTAGCGTCATATATCCGATTAGTGGAAGAACGTCTTGAAGACTGGATGATCGAAATAACCCCTTCCAAATAGGATTGTCTAATTAGACCCTCCCGCTCAAGTGCCAAGTGGCTAGCTGGAGCCACTGAGGGTCCGGATGTTGAAGGTTCCCCTGACTTAGAGACACTCGGTGCGGGGGGATCTTCCACACTGGAGAGAGCGATAGGTCTACAAGGTCTGCAAACCACGGGCGCCGTGGCCAATGTGGAGCAAGTAATATCATCTCCGCCCCTTCCAGTAATAGTTTGCGGTTTGTTGCTTGCAGCAACGGGAGTGGAGGGAAGGCATAAAGCAGCCCTTGCAGCCATTTGCACCTTAGAGCATCCGTTCCCTCCGCTCCACTTCTTGGAAACCTGGAAAAGAAACAGGGAAGCTGGGCGTTCGCCAGAGACGCGAAGAGATTCAGATGAGGGTGGCTGAACCTGTCCGAGATTTCCTTGAACAGAGCCGGATCCAGCCTCCACTCTGAGTGATCCAGTAACTCTGATGAGCGAATCCGCTTGGCGATTCGCTTCCCCTGAGATGGAACCTAGGAATGACTCCGCCACAGACCCAGATCTCGGGCCTCCTGCATGAGTGCTGTCGATCTGGTCCCTCCCTGTTTGTTCACGTGGGCCTTCGCTGCTACATTGTCCGTTAGCACTAGGACGTGATGACCCGCCAGAAGAGAAGAGAAGCGAAGGAGGGCCAAGTGTATGGCCTTGAGCTCGAGCCAATTTATATTGTGTTTTAAGTCCTGTTTTGACCACCTGCCCTGTGCGAGATGTGTTTGGAAATGAGCCCCCCCTGGCTGGCGTCCGTGGTCACCGTGATTCTGGATGGTTCTCTGAAGAGTGTCCCTTTGGACATTGCTGACGAGGCCCACCACAGGAGAGATAACAGGGTGTGCTGAGGGACCCTGACCTTTCTTGAGGACGTGCTGAGGTTCTGCCTTTGGAAGGGAAGAAGGAACCATGGTAGACTTCTGGAGTGAAGTCTAGCCCAGGGAACGATCCCCATGCACGAAACCATCTTTCCCAGGAGCTGGGACAGCTGCACGAGAGGGACCAATCTTTGTCTCCGAATGGCTTGTACGAGCTGTTGGATGCTTACCTGGCGCTCCTGGGACAGATAAACCGTGCATGAGTCAGAGTCTATGATCGCTCCTAGATGAAGTAATCTTGTGGGAACGATGTGACTTTTTTTGTAGTTCACGGAAAAGCTGTGAGCCTGAAGGGTGCGTAGCGTGACCTGTAAATCTGCTTGGGCTGACTGGAGGGAGCTGGACTGGATTAAAATGTCTTCCAGATAACATTGGATGCGCACCGGCAACGTGCGAAGGTAGGTCGCCAAGACGGCCAGTACCTTTGTGAATACTCGAGGGGCCGAAGATAGGCCAAATGGAAGGGTCCTGTATTGGTAGTGCCGGTGCATGTAACAGAAGCGGAGAAATTTTCGGTGTTCCTGAAGAATTGGGATGTGTAAGTATGCCTCTGTTAAATCGATGGATGAGAGCAAGTCCCCTTTCCTGATGGTGGCCAATATGAATTTGAGGGACTGCATCTTGAACTTTTGTAGACTATAAAGTGATTTAGACTTTTTAGGTCGAGAATGGCTCTCCAACCCCCCGATGCCTTGGGCACAATGAACAGGATGGAGTAAAACCTCTGCTTTTCCTGTTCTTGTGGCAACGGTTCTATTGCCTCGGTTTCTATTAGGTGGTCTATTGCCAATGTTAACAGCCTTGCTTTGGCTGGGTTGCATGATACTGGGCATTTTATGAAGCGACTTGGAGGAGGGGAGTAAAATTCCATGGCTAGTCCTTTTCTTATGGTGTCCCTCACCCAAGAGTCGGTAGTTGTTACTTGCCACACGTCGCTGAATCACGCCAGGTGACCTCCAATGGGAGCGCTGTCTTTGGCGTCACTTAGACCGCCTGTACGGGTGACCTCCAGCACCCCTAAAGGATTGCTTCGATTGGAATTGGCCCTTGGCTGTGTTCGGGCGGTCCTGATTGTGATTCTGCCTGGGGGCAAGGGTCGCGAGCCTCTGGACCAATCCCAGGACTGCCCACCACAAAAGGGCTGCCTCCATTCCCAGGAGCCGCTCGGGCGAAACCCTTGTCTGCGGAACTCCTGCTCTGGCCATCTATCAGACTTCTTGGAAGGGTGAGCTAGAATTTTTCGCTTGTCCTTACCCTCAATGATGTGTGGCTCGAGAATGGGACCAAACAATTTTGAACCTGTGTACTTGGAGGTGGACAGGCGCCACTTAGACTTTAAGTCTGTCCTCCACTGTTTTAGCCAGAAAAGCCTCCGTGAGGCCACGGTTGCTGCAATTGATCTGGCTGAGTACCTTGTGGCGTATAAGGAACAGTCAGCCATGTACTCTGCTGCAGTGAGTAACTTTGTCAGTGTTTGGTGCGTGCGTACCTGTTCGGGTGGAACACTCGATGGAGCTCTCGGAGCCACATAATAGAGGCCCTTGCAAAGAAGGAGACCGAAGTGGCAGCTGTAATTGACCATGCTGAGGATTGGTGTGCCCGACGAAGGGAAAATTCAAATTTCTTATCCTCCGCCTTCAAGCCCTCAGCCATGTCCCCTGGAATGGTGGAAGTGGAAAAGAGAGAAATTAAGGGATCGTCCACCGACGGCACCTCCAATATATTTCCCTATTGGCTCATTTATTATTTCAGTTTATATTATGATATCTTCCTAGTGTCTTGAAATACATTTGTATATAAATCACAAATATATCTGAAGTCCTATTGTCTTCTTATAATGATGTAGTACAATGGATTCTTTTCCTAAACAAATGCTGCAAACACACATATTTGCTAAAATGACACAAGTGCAATTCTGGCTTGTAAAAGTAGAGTCCCTGGCAGTAAATCACAATTTATTGTCCTCTAGGCACACATTAGCTTATGATGATAAAAATTATATGCTAATGCACCTGGAGGGAACTAGGTTGAAGAAATCTCATCTACAGTATTTTGAATGCAAAACATCTGTAAAAGCAAGTCCAAAGTATTAAAAAAAATGTGCAAGTCACATATCACAAGACCATATGGAAGAGAAAATCCAAACATCCTAACCAAGTCACTCTACCTATTTTTGTCTTTTACACAATTTCATTATGTCATTTCATATAATCCACAGACCTAACCAATATCTCCTTTTGTCTGTCTTCAATTATTTTCCCCACTTATGAATGCCTGAGCTATCACCATACACACAAATGGCTAGAGGTAATTCTTTCCCTTGAGAACACAAGGATTTCCTTTCTGTAGGGTGGAAAGTACTAGTATTGTCTTTCTATTTATGACTTACTCATTGTTTCTCAAAAAAAAATGAACTGAGCAGAAATAAGGATTAGTATTAAGTAGCTATAAGAAAAGAATGTTAGAGGAATGCAGTGAGCCACATCTGATGTTCACAAGTAAGATGGTAGGTGGAAAGAAGACAGCCAGATTCTTAGGGATTGGAATAATGTAGTTAACAAAACCAAATGTGTATCCTAATAAAATAGTACGCTTAATACTTCCAATCCATTCTCAGGAGTCCTATTTACATTAACTGTTATTCCTTCAAGCATAGGATAAATAATTGTACTTTAGTGATAATTACAGTTTACTATTTTCACTTTCCTTTACATTTTCTCCTGCAGGGGATAGAAACAAACTGTGTTCTTCACCCAGTATACTTATTTGGTATTATGGCCTACCGGTAATATTTTATCTCCTTTTTTACAACTTGCCCCTTGCCATTCTAATATTGTAGAAAAATTTGGTAGCTTCAGTTTATACTCCCTGATGCTCCCTGAGCTTGGTTGTTTGCTTGCAAATGTGTCATTACCTCACTAGGTAACATCATTAGTGCTTGTGAGTGTGGGATTTGCTCCCCATTTAGATAAAAAAGCTTGCCTTGCCAGGATTGTTGATGGTATGACTTTCTCCTTAATCCTTGATCAGGGTATTCTGCTTGATTGTTTGACTGGTGTTAAATCTCTGCTGATCTGGTTGCAGGCTGTTGAAGAGCATCTGTTTTGGTGTTTTTGTTTCTTTCTTAGCTTTTTATTGTTTCTTTTGAGACAATATCTGAATGCCAAACTTTCAGGAATTTACTAACGGTTTTGGATTTAGCTTGGTCTAGGATGCACACAGCTTCCCAGTTGAAATTATGGTAGTGTCTGCCCATGTGTTATGATATTAAGAACTTTTCATCATGTATTCTGAACGCTAGTTGATGTTCATGAATATATTTTACTAGTCTTTCCGGCTGTCCTACAGTGGTCTAAGATTGTACACATAAAACCAGATCATATGGCAGACTTTCCTTCTTACTTTACCTGTCCAGGCAGAGCAGAGCAGGGGTAACTTTGCATATGTAACACCCCCCCAATTAAGAACTAATTTGTTATCAACCCCCAAATGGATTCAAAACAGTTTGAGGGCATCTGCTATAGGAATACAGCCTCATTATCTGCATCCTACTCTTCATAAACATATCCCAAGGTAAACTTTAATAACATAAGAAAATAATTGGGGGAAGTGAATATTCTGGGGAAAAATTATCAATGATTCCACAAGGAAATTTTTTTGTAAAGACTTTACAGAATGTTGGAAGCTAAGAGCAATAAAGAGGAGTGCAGATTGGGAAATTTCAAAGAAAAAATATGAAGGAACACTATATTCTCAGGGCTCTTTTATGAACTGGCAAAAGGTACAAGGGACTTTATACCACTATGTACCTTTCTCTTTGACATCTATTTATGATAATCTAAAAATACAAATGAAAATACAGTCACATGAATAAAAGGAGGCTTTGAAGAATTGCAGGGTTGTTGTTTTTTTAAAGAAACTGGCACATAAGAAGTGAAGAACGCGAAAGACTTTGTTAGATTTTAGTATTAAAGAAGATGCAGGAAAAAAAGATGAGTAGAGCCATACAACCTTTCAGAAAAGCTTAAGAACACATTGGCACAAGAACATAGCAACTGTCTGTGACTCCTTAAAGCCCCTGGCTTTGTTTCCAGAGTTGATGGATATTTTAAATGTAGTGTTCATGTTCTACATATTCCTAAACATTTTTTTCTGAATTTTATCTGGAGCATTTCACAGTTCCTGCAGCACCACAAATATTTTCTAAATATGAACTTATGCACTTTGAAGCTAATATACTCTCCACAATAATTATGCATAAGGACTCTGAAAGTGGAGTTTAATTGCCTATTAGGCTGTGTAGACTAAGTTCAGAATAAGAAAATAAAAGACTATTAAGTAATATATCCCTAAATTTTTTAGCCAAATGTAGTTCAACTCTTTTAATGAACTCAATAGAAATGCTATCTGAATGCTAATATTTATTTGCTACAATAAAAGCAGTGCATATTCAAAAAAGTAACTATGCTAAATATTAGTATCCCTTACGTTTATATTACATTATGTTTTACCTAAATAAAAATACTTTTTATTGCAGCCGATACTTTCATTTCTGTTTCTCTCCTGGCAGGAGAATGAATGCTAACACTTATACTATATGTCTTTAAATTACTTGTTAGCAAATGGTCAAATCAGTTATAATTAGCAAGATTCCATCTAATTAAGTCTGTGAAATCGAAAACATAAAGTTCTTTTTATAAAATATGTTTATTTGAGTTATGGCATTTATGGTTGATATTTGCATCTAAATATTTTCAAGTATTATACAAACATGCCTGAAATAACAGGCATGACAATTCAAAAAATGTGTGGAAAGCACAACTGATCCTTACTAAAATGTGTGGGATTCTGGAATCTTTTCAAAAGAGACTGTGACAAACATCAAAGAGATTCATTCAACTGATCTACAGTGAGAAAAACTGTAATTTCCATTCTCTACTATAACTGATAGCAGGTTTAGAATCACCATAATCTTGAAACTACGTTTAACAATCATATTTAACCAATAAATTATTGTTAAAAGGCAAACTTATTTCAGTTAATGTGCCCATGATAGAATATGCTAAAGAAAATTAACAGAGAAAACACAAGTGCAAAGTTATTTGATATTAATATCTTACTACACATATTAGCATGTAGTAAGATTTTAACTTAATTCTTAACTCTTCCTTCCATGGGATAACAATTTCCAACCTTCATACCAAGCAATAAGTACCGGTAGCCCTTATTTAGCAACCACAATTATGACTGGAAACTCCATCGCTAAGCAATGAGCAAAATATCATGTGATTGTAATGGATTTACCATCTCATTTCCTCTTTGGTTATTAAGGGAAACATCACATGACTGGAACAGATTTACATTAAGCAAACTATATGACTGTGATTTATGATTTTATTTCCACCTTCTCTACTAACTCTGCTTGTCAAAAGCCCTTGTGAACATTCAAATGGCAATTACATGATCACAGCATGTGGCAATGGTTGTAAATGCATGCATTAGCCATAAAGCTTTTTTTTTACACTGTCGTAGCATTGAACAGTTGTTAAACAAAGGAGTCTATAAACAAGGAAATACCTGAGTATAGAAAAAAAATCTGAAGCACCAACTTTTTCTGACTTCATCTCTTATTCTATGAATAACAATGAGATGTTACTTAAAGATGAAGGAAAACTTGGCTTGGTGCAGAAGGACTATCTTTCTCTTTCTTTTCTTTTTCTTTTTCTTTTTTTTTCTTTTGAATGCATGCATGAAGAAGGTCCTGGATTCAATCCTAACATCTCCAGGGAAAGCCCTCCAAATCCTGCTTGGAACCTTTAAAAGATACAACCAGTGACAATAATATTTAGCTTGAGAATAAGTGATCTGCATCAATAAAAGGCAGCTTCCTGTTTCTCTGTAACCTGTGAAGGATCCCTCTCCAGCAAAATTACATGTCATGATAATATTTGGGCATGCCACTCTAAAGCCTTAAAATTAAAAACTGGTCATGCCCAATGGGAATTCTGAGAGCTGAAAACTTAAATTCAACATGGAAGAAACAATTTGTTCACTTTCCCAAGAAAGTGAAGTGAGCAGAAAAGTGCTTGTTGCATGTTTCATGTGTGAAACGTATTTATATTAAACCCCACCCCAAAAAGATTTTGCTTAAAAAAAATCCTACTGGTCTCCTTCTGTTTTTTAAACACAAAATGTTCTTTGTGACCCATAAACACAACAAATATGGAGTCATCTGATTAGTTTTTAATGCTGTTGTAATATCATGCTCTCAGTACGGTGACATTTTGGATATTCATAAATAAAAGCAAGGTAGTAACAGAAAACAAAATAATAATTTGGTCGCACTCAGAACCAACTGAACAGAAACCAGAATAATTGCAGATGCCTTTGCTTCCAGCCAAACAAACAAATAAAAATCCTTTATAAAAACAAATGTGTGGTCCCATAAACAAACTGAAAGATTGTTATTCTTATCCTTATTCTTGTTGTTATTGTAGCATGGTTCATTCTTCCCAGCTTCTGGTGCCACAGTTCAATCCAACATTCTGAAGAGAAGTAAACTACAGAAGCTGTTGCTATAAATTTATTTTTCTGACTAGATTCCAAAAACCTTCCTGCACTTTGTTTTGCTTATATTTCAAATATTCTAACACTCCCACAGAAGAAACACTCAGGAAAGGAAGCTGAATGTTTTAAACTAAAGAGTATCTCTGTTTGATTTATACTGTCAGAGGGAGAGAAAAAACTTGTGAGATAAATACCGTTGGGATTAGGCATTTGGGCAGTTTCCCCACCTCTCAAGAACATGTACAGTTACCGTAGTATACCAAAGGCAGAAAGATCAAGATTGAAATGTGCCCTCCATTTAAAACAATGCAATCTTAACCAAGAATAACTCTTGCAGGAATTGTACCCATTTAAGATAAATGCCACCAAAGTAGATTGCTAATTAAGAGGTTTAATTCCTCCCTTTTGCCATATCCAAATACTTCTCCCATAAGTGGCATTTATTTACTTACTTACCTAGTAGTAGTAGTAGTAGTAGTAGTAGTAGAAGAAGAAGAAAAAGTAGTAGTAGTAGTAGTAGTAGTAGTAGTAGTAGTAAGGGATCTTGGAGGTCATCTAGTCCAACCTCCTGCTCAGGCAGGAAACCCTATATCATTTCAGGTACAAATGGCTGTCCAGTCTCTTCTTAAAAACTTCCATTGTTGGAGCATTCACCGCTTCTGGAGGCAGGTTGTTCCACTGATTAATTGTTCTTTCATGAAATTTCTCCTTAGTTCTAGGTTGCTTCTATCTTTGGATAGTTTCCATCCATTGCTTCTTATCCTGCTTTCAGGTGCTTTGGAAAATAACTTTATTCCCTCTTCCTTGTTGTAATCCCTGAGATATTGGAACCCTGCTATCGTGTCACCTCTCATTCTTCTCTTCATTAAATAAGAGATACCCAATTCCAGCAACCATTCCTTATATGTTTTAGCATCCAGTCCCCTGATCTTCTTTGTTGCTCCTCTCTGCACTCTTTCTAGAGTCTCAACATGTTTTTTACATCGTGGTGACCAAAACTGGATGCAGTATTCCAAGTGTGGCCTTACCAAGGCTTTGTAGAGTGGTATTAACATTTCACGTGATCTTGATTCTATCCCTCTGTTAATGCAGCCTAGCACTGTGATGGTTTATTTAAAATTTAAAAAAAATTAAAATAAAATAAAATATTTAAAAAATATTTAAAATAAAATAAAAATAAAACTTATTTTTATTCAATTTCTATAGCCACTCATGTCAAGCAAGTGGCATTCTAGACAAAAGGCAAAAAATACTGGAGTGGATGCAGCGTGATTTCTTTACAAGGATGAATAAATAATTCAGCATCAGATTTGGATTGCGGGACTAAGGGATAAGAGATTTTTCTCTGATCTAAAACTTAAAACATATACAGGTGGTCCTTGACTTACAACAATTTGGTTAGTAACCATTCATTTTTCACACTGAAAAAAAATGTGACTTATGACCATTTTTCTTTGCAACATCCCCATGTTCATGTGATCAAAACTCAGATGCTTGGCAACTGGTTCATATTTATGACTTTTACGGTGTTGCAGGATCATGTGATCACCTTTTGCATCCTTCTGTCAAGAAAAGTCATTGGGAAAACCAGATTCACTTAACCACGGTTTTAAGTATAAACATGGTCATAAGTCACTTTTTTCAGTGTTCTTGGAACTTTGAATGTTGACTAAATGAACTATAGTAAGTCAAGGACTACCTGTATTTTAGACATGTCTTTAGACATCTTTAGATATCTTTTTTTTTGAAAAAAGAAAATAACCAAAGAATGGAAGAGATATACTCTAATGTGGTTAAAAGGACAGCAGCTCTAAGATCAATAATAGCTCTAGATCCTTTTTTTCCCCTACTTACATCACTGAGGTTGTTAAAAAAATGGTTTTTATAAGGGCATCTTTTCAAAGTTTATGCTATATATTTTTAAGCCCACAAAATAACTCTGGACAGCTCCTGAGCACAACCATTTATCTACTCTCGTACAATTATTAGTTTGTTCTTTTAATTAAACAAACATCATTATTCTTATGATGTGTACAGAGCAACTGGATTTGCATGGAATTGCATTTATTGGTCTACACTGCAATCTTCTGTGATTAATCACGTTCACCATGAAAATAGTTTCCTCTTTAATAAATATACTGTATATATGAATGATTTTACTTGTTAAATATTACTATTGTCCTGTGCACATGGGTAATGACTAAGAATTAAAAGGGAAAGAAAGATGGGCTGGAATTAAAGGATCTGGTGTTATGGAAAAAAGATTAGTTGAGTGGAGGGAAGACAGTTCCAAATACTATTAGTGGTAGGTGTGAATTAAATGACACATGCTATTTATTCTTTTATCTTCACACTGCTTTTAAACTCCTAGGAACTTTGTATGCATAACTAGTTTATATTATATAATAACTTATTTATATAATAAGTTTATATTTATAAACTAATACGCTACCTAATAAAAATTGCAAATCTACTTAATGTATCTAGATTTAGTGCACATATTTGTATCGCAATAATTAGCATAACCAAATATCTTGACATTATTTTTGTTGCAAGTGGTACTTCAGAAGATGGATATTGTTAATTTGGTAGATCTTCTGCTACCCATATCCTGATCCCAGTGAGTCACACCAAGATAAGGACTTGTGCAATTTAATTTCATTAAGAACCACTCAAATACATACTTAGCACTATCAGAGCAAACAGTAGAACATTTTGTGTTTCTATATTCTTACAAGAGCTACGATTTAGATTATAAACTCCCTACTCTCTCAAGGAGTAAAACTAGAAGGTATTATCTCAGAATGTTTTTGGACAAAATAATGCTAAGCCTAAATGCTAAATCTGTTCTTTGATTCAAAAAAGCTTCCAAGGAAATCATCTACCATACAAGTATAAGTCCCAAGAACTATACCACTATTCTCAGGACAGCAATCAAACTGAGCAAAAACATTTTCTGTGTAGCAGAAAATTGCCATCTTAGTAAATTAGAAACTACCAGCATTGAACAATTGAAATTTTCTCAGCGATAGATTTTTTTTAAAAATGTTTTTATTTCTTATTTATTGCATTTTTTTCTCTAAGAATTCAAACAGTTGTCACAAACTACAATATCTTAGCTAAATAGAGAATGATTTATAACACAGTGAACTGATTCAGACAAAAAAACATTGTTTGTATCTGTGTTCAATTCTAATTTTCTCCTGCACTCAGAGTCTAAGCTCAGAATACTCATTCATAACTGTAAAAAGGAAAATTTGTACAAGCATATTGTCTTTTTTTAAAAAAAAATAATTTTAATGAAAGTTTTTATAACAATAGTATAAGAAAATACAAACTAAACTTATAAATAAGGGAAACTAAAAAAACCAGAATGAAATATATAGGAAAAAAAAGAAAAACATATAGCTTTCAATCTCTATCACAAGTACAAACAACATTAATAATTAATCACCCTTACAACATTACGTGGAAATATCTCTTCTTCCCATAACCCATCCCTTATCATAATACATAATTAATGGTTTAACATTTTAGTTTGAATATTAGCAGAAAGTCCATAAAGGGATCCCAGGTTTTTATAAGCATGTCTTATTTTAACCTTGATCAAATTTGTACTCCTTTCTTTTGCTTCTATCAATCTTAATCTTTAGTTTATTCTGATGCTGTCATGTGACTTAATCTTTCTTCCAGTTTTCTTTTTCTCATCTTGAAGATTCCTTCAAGGCTTAAACCAACTTCTTTTGTAAGTCCTGGAGAAAGTCCTTACCTAGGTCAATGTTTAGTTTTCTGCTATTTTATTTCTAATTCTTTGTGTTATAAAGCTTACATTTAATTTTTTATTCAAGAACAAAAGAAAAATTGCCGTTTTTTGTTTTTCAAACTTGTCACCTTTGTCTCTCAGTACTCAAACCAGCTGTCTTGTAGTCTCATTGCATGGAGCAGCCATCTGGAACAATCTATTCTGTGGGATCATAGTTTCTGTGGAATTGGTCTACTCACCAGTCTTCAGTGTTAGCCATGGTTGTCATCGCCACTCATTCAGAAATGTCTTAGCTTGCCATTCCTTACTTAGAAGCTCCTACAAGCACATGGCCCTTATGTAATAGTAAACAATATTTAGCACATTTGTTTAAGAGATGCAAAAATTTTGGAAGATTGTCATGTTACATGCAAAATTCAATGAAATTCAGCAAACATTACAAGGTCTCAGATGAGACTGCCAAAATCTTGCAGGATTTTGTGATCTTGTGAAATTTTTGTAAAATAAAAAATATTTTATCTTCTCTGGAGAGGAAACATACCTGTTGGTAGAAGTTCTTGCCCATTTTATACATTGATAGATATTATATACATTTTTAATTATCAGTAAGGGAGAAATATTTTGAGACAAAAGTAAGCAAACACACAAGAATGTGATTATCACTTTTCAACACCATATTTTCTTGTACCTATTTCTTGCCAAACAAAGATAAAATCTGACTACTCAAAATGCCCCAATTTTATATTTTATCATAATTACACAATGTAAACTTGAAGGGAAAAAAATAAATGCATTAAATAGAAGTTATTCCAATCAACATTCTTTAACAGAAGCTTTATTTAAACTTTCTTTTAAAGATTCAGTACTAAACAGGTGAAAGTAAGAGAAAACATCCTATCCAAAAACTGCAATATACAGCCTGCACTCGTAGAAATACAACTGAATGGCTTGGCCTTTTTCCAAAGGTAATTTATTGCAGGTCTAAATATAAAGTAGGTTCCCTTGACACAGAACTGTGTAATGTCTACAAGACAAAAACCAGCACACAGCGTTAGACAGACAAGGGGATGGATAGAAACAACTATTCAAAGCTTTGTTGGCTGCCTGCCATTCTGCAAATGGTACAATTATGAAATATTTGAGATCATGACTTTTTATAAGATTAAATACTGAGCTGTGTGTGATCAACACACAAGCTTAACAATAACTCACCTTGGATACCAAAACCATGGCCTCAGAATGATAAATTGCACATCCCGTGCGTGCATAAAACAATCCTACTCTAGGGATAGATAATGCACAGTAATAAGCTGCATCCTCTCAGAAAGCTGTCATGTCAGAATGAAGCTAGGGGCTCTTGATTTAAGATAAACTATTTTACCCATGGAAAAAATGTATCTACAGCAGGTGACTTGCTATATCTCCCTACACTGATGAAGAGAAATATGACACCTCAATATCATGATTATAAACAACTATGGGGATAAGATTTGCTTTAGGCAACAGACAATGCCTGTCAGAAGGACAACCAGTTAATGGAAACTAAAATGTACTTAAGTAGTTTCTGATTACATCAGAATCTAGATGCAAATTCATTATCATAATGGCTGCAAATACCTACTCAAAGAGAATGGTCACTGAAGATAAGGAGCTATTTAAATCTGATAGAATCATGCAGTCTTTGTATGTGATCTGCCCATCAATAATAGGTCAAAATATGATGACCATTAACAAACCATTCCCAATAGATCAATGTATAGAATATATCCTTCTATTTCTTTAAGAAATCAATATAATTATAGAGTTAATTAACAGTTAATGATTATATTCATCATATAACCGATGATCTAAAACTCAACATGACAAGGCAATTCATCATAACAGATTTATGTCTATTTATGTCCAAGGTACTAGCAATGAAATAGGATGATACATGGAACCAACATCACTATAATTTTAATGAATGAAGGAAGGAAAAAACACACTATAAAAATACCAAACTATCTTTCTTTAACCTTGTGTGTTCCTGAACAGTGAGCCTAAAACCCTCAAAATTCAAGGGGTGGATCTAATTGCAGCAAGCTACATCCTAAAAAATGATGGGGAAGGAGGATACCAGGTATGGTAAATTACACACAATTCTAAATTTCATGACCATTCCAATGGAAGAATGAAAAAGGCAAAGTAGGTATATAGGAAAAACTGCACAGCAAATAAAAGATACCTCAAAAATTGCTATTACTATTATCTTTCTCATCTTTCCTATTCTACTATTGATATCTTATGATTATATTATTTTATTGTTTGTATGTACACTGTGCTTATGCGCCAGAGACAAATTCCTTCCTCACACTTAGCCAAGAAAGAATATTCTATTCTATATTCATCTCTCTTATTATAACAATAGACTTTTCCACTTCAAGATATTCATTTTTTTCCTAATGTGGGATGGGAAAAGAAACAAATGCTTGCATTTTAAGCATTTCTAAAATGCTTTGAATATTACTATGGTCTGTGTCAAAAAGAATGTCAGCAACAATAATCCTAACAAACATAGCTTAACATTAATTCTGCATATTTTCAATAAGGACACTGCATTCAGCATTATTCTTGGGGAACAACATAGATGATCTTTGAAACAAACAACTCATCTCAACTTGGCACTAAGATGCTACTGCTGGTTTTGGAAATGTTTTCAAGAAGCTTCAACTCTGTTTACACATTTTGATCTTGCTTTCTCCTCTCTACCCCAAGACTGAA
The DNA here is from genome assembly GCA_034064705.1 of Bothrops alternatus. Taxonomy (NCBI): domain Eukaryota; kingdom Metazoa; phylum Chordata; class Lepidosauria; order Squamata; family Viperidae; genus Bothrops; species Bothrops alternatus. The sequence goes on from JARGCV010000081.1 coordinate 22,169,974, forward strand.
AAAGTCCATGTTACGGATAATTTTAAATTACTATAAAGGCATAACAAATTAGGAGGCAGTGAAATGAGGAGGAGAAGAAAAGAGAAAGGACAGGTTAAGATTTTACAAACTTATGCAGATAAGTAGGATAGTTTTAATTCCTATTTCCTTAACTTTCATTTTCTTCTGCTGGTGTAATAAAAAAATCCCACTTCTGCTGCATATATCAGAGAAAGCAATTCTAATATAGTCATGGAATATGCATCTACCTAAGAACTTTCTGCTCTACTAATCTTCTTCATAAGAATGAAAACAGAAATAGGAAGAAGTAATTCTGAAGTCTATTATTAATTGATGAATTAGAGTAAGTGCAATTCTTTATAGTATCCAATGCAAGAATTTGTACCAAAATAATTACAGTGATAAGCCAGGAGAAGTCTGATTAGCAAATGTATCAACAACTTTTATAAGTAGAACTGGTAAAAGGTATATAATATTCACAACACTGCCAGTCTTATAAGCAGTCATAGTTCAGTACTTTCCAGGTAGGTTCCCTTCAACATCTGTCTACAACAGCGGTTCTCAACCTTTTTCAGGCTGCAACCCCGACCTGCACCGCGCATGTGCGGTGCGACGGCCCGCATCGTGCATGCGCAACGGCCCGCATCGTGCATGCGTAACGGCCCGCATCGCGCATGCGCAACAGCCCGCGTCGCGCATGAGCAGTGCTGCCCCCTGCGCCGGCTGAGGGGAAAAGGGGGGGAAATGGCGGACTGCGTTGTTTGGCGACCCCCGTGAAATGGTCGTTCGACCCCAAATGGGGTCACGACCCACAGGTTGAGAACCGCTGGTCTACAAGAAGATGATTCCTATCAAAAGCACAAGTGAAAACCGAAAAACTGAAACCTAAGATGTCATGTCTCTAGTCTCCATTATACCTAAAGAGGTCCCAAAGTTCACATGGAATCTCTCAATAAATTGTCTTTTATTCTACAAAAATAGTCATCAAACTGTAAAGCATTAAAATCCTAAAAAAATCATGGAATCACAATAATTAGTAATTCACAAGATGTCAGATTTTAAGCTAACTAGCAATTTTGTTCAAATGTTTGTACAGCCACATTTTGGAGCAGGTAGGATAGCAATTGGAAGGTCCATTGTATCATCAAAAAGCTTTTAATCTGGCTATCAGAAGCCCTCTAGAAATTTGAGGGACTATTCCCTAATTGCTGATGTAGAAAATTATTTGCATGGGGTTAATTATAATTACATTTGTGTTAAAAAAATTAATTGTAATGATATTAATATGATGCATATTAAAAACTGAAAACAGTCCTATATAGGAATCAGCTGTTGACCAAAAGCATAAGAGGATATGTTATGTATAAATACTGGAGAACAATTTTTTTCAAAAAATTTATTTCCTGAAAGATGTTTAGTAATTATGATAAGATTCCTTCAAATTGATCCCAAAAATAATTTCAGAATGACTGTATTATACAGAAATCTTGAGAAATAGGAAATAGCAGCCAAAAATCTGTAAGATACATTCAAAAGTATTCAGAAAGCAAAATCTTTGTGGACCAATTAAGGCAACTGCAGTGAGTATTTTGCCCCTTTATTTTTTTTCCTTCTCTGTTGCACTGCTTAGCAAAACCACAGAGACTGTTTTCAAGCACACTCACCCTTCTATCCAAGATGCTATGAGTGAAAGGTAAATCTTGTCATTTTTACTAATAGCCTTGTAAAGACAAAATGTTATATACCAACTGTACCACATCTTTAATTAGCTCTTTAAAGCCCTTCACTTATCGAACATGGGATTTAAAAGCTCAACCACAAAGCCAAAGTGCATATTCATTGAAAAGCTGCAGCTAAGATATATACAGCCACAAGAAGTTAAAGCACAGAATTGGAAAGGAGATATGCGAGCTCTAGGAGAAGAGATTTAATTTTTAAAACAATGTGGCAATATACACAACTGTATATTTCTCATAGAAAAATGGAACTAATGCTTATGTTATTAAATGAGATAGAATTAATATTGAAATATTAGCATTCAATTTAAATACTATCTGATAGGCAGAAATAGACTTTAATAATAAAGAGGAGTTTCCTGCAGTTTTACAAATTAGGAGAGAAGATATGCATATAAACTACCTATTTTAACATGGAAAAAGTCACACAAATATATTAAAGTAAAAAAAGAACAAAATAACTTTTTATACATGTATAATTTTCTACTTGCATTGTTGCATTTGAAGTTATTCATATGTTGCAAAACTTGCACAGAATGTAACATCCTGCTACTACTAAAATTATGATTAAAATAATTTTAAAGGTCAATCTATTTTCCCCCAGAGAACTTCCACAGCTACTTCTGAAAGTGAACAGAAATTACCAATGTTAATAATCAATCATAGATGAAACAAGATGTTTCTTGTTTCATCTTAGGCAGTGAAATCTGGGCTGTAATGTCAGTGTTGTCTGAGAAAGAGCATAAAGTACACAATTTGTTGGATAATTTCAAGAATCAAAGCATGAAGTAGAAGCCAAGTAGCCCCAGGTTTGCCCAAACTGTAGGTGGAAAACAAGTCTTTGTGGAAAAGGGAATTTAATCTTCCATAACTGACTACGATATACCTTCAGCTTTCAAACAACCTAAGCTCAATTAAGTTGGCTCTATGGAAGACATTGGCCAGGGGTGTTAAACTGCCGGCCCGTGGGCGGGATACATCATGCCAAAACCACACCCACCCCAGCTCCGGCAATGGGGAAAAAGTTGTGATACATCACGACACATCACCTGACGTGGCAAGTTTGACACCCCTGAGATAGGCTGAATAACACTTACACAACTATCCTGAATATTGTCCCTCTTATCTTCTATGTATTAATTGGAATGAGCACATACCTTTACATGTGGGTTACATATCAGGAATTTGGGGAGCAAATTACCCAGATAACAAAGAAGGGAGGGAATACTTCCTGATGAATCAACTTTTCAATTTGTTCCTATTAGTAATTTGTATAGAGAATGTAATTTCTTTTCATTCAGCACTGACTGCTAATCCGTAGAAAAAAATATATGTAGTTCAGGCTGGGGACTATGGCGTCCTTGATCCTCTTTGAGCTTAGTTGTTTGTTTCCAGATGTTTTACTATCAGACTAGGTAACATCATCAATGCCAGTAAGTGTGGGATTTGGTTCAGGAGCTTGCCCTGCCAGTGTTGTTGTTGATGTGATTTTCTCCTTGATAATTCCTTGATGACAGTATTGTTTTCTTGTTTGTCTAGTTTAATCCCTGCTTATCTGGGTGTTGGTCTTTTTGTCCCTTTCTTAACTTTTTTTTATTTCTATTTATTTCTGTTTTGAACAGTCTGTAAATGTGACTTATCTCTATTTCTCTTTTGATGGCTTATTTATTTGAATGCCAAGTATTTTTGGATTTAACTTGGTCTAGAATGTTCAGTGTTTCTGATTGAAACTATGGTCGAGTCTGTCAATGTATTGTGTTATTAAGGGGTTTTCATAGGGTCTTCCTGACTCCTAGCACTCTACAAGTCTTCTTCCTGTCTATCCTTACACTCTATATTCTTTTAAAAAGGAGTCATTTACAACCTGCGCAAGCAGACAACCAAGCTCAAGAACACCAAGGACTGCACACTGATTTCATGTCAGAAATGTCTGGACACAAGCTGAAATTGTAAAAAACTGAGAATTACAAAGATGCACTTTGTAAAAGTTTTTTTTCTCTAAGCACATTATTGTATGAAATGAGTATATTAGTATTAATATACTAACTACACGTATATTAGGAGGTTCATCATGAAATTAATCAGTGTTACAGAGGTTACACATCGGGGTCATTTTTTTCCTGGCTTTTATATTGGTTTTACTTCTGTTCTTACAGTTGAACCAGCAGACAAATCAAAAAAATGCACAGACTTATTCAAGATACAAGAGAGAGAGGTGGTTTGAAAATGCCTAATTTTAAGCTATATTACAATGCAGCAGTTCTAGTAGCAATAAGTGATTGGATTAATTTAACTAATGAAAGAATATTGAATATAGAAGGGTACGGGTTACTGTATGGGTTTCACGCGTACTTAGTTTATGATAAAAAGTTGGATAGGAGTTTTAAAGAGCATTTATTAAGAAACTCTCTGCTGCGTGTCTGGAAAAAGTATCACTATAAGTTAAATGGGAAAATTCCCTTATGGACAGTTCCCAGGCATGCAATAGAGAGTGTAAATAGACAACAAAATCAAGACGTGGTGCCCTATGAGAAGCTTTTAATTAAAGAAGGGAATAGTTTAGAACTGAAATCACTAAATAGGCTAAAGGAAGAAGGAATAGCTCACAATTGGTACTCACATGTACAACTTCAGGCTAGATGGTATAAAGATGCTAAGATGGGTTTTTCTTTAAAGGATGAAAAACTAATTAAACAAGTTAGAGATCAAAGAATTATGCACATTAAAAGATTATATGATGTATTAATTGAAATTGACTCTGGAAACGAATTAGTTAAAGATTGTATGATTAAGTGGGAACGTAATTTTGGATATCCAATTATGATGGAAACTTGGAAAAGGATATGGGTGAAAAATGTAAAATTTACACAAGCACAGCACTTAAGAGAAAATTTTTATAAAATGTTTTATAGATGGCATCTAGACCCAAAAAAATTATCACTTATGTATCCAGATATGCAACCCAAGTGTTGGAAATGTGATTCGATGGACGCTACTTATTTTCACATTTGGTGGACTTGTAAAAAAATTAAGGCTTTCTGGATAAAAATATGGTGGATTCTTCAAAATATATTGGAAAAACGTATTGAATTTTCACCAGTTATTTTTGTTGGGCATTACAAAAGATTGTACAACCATAGAAACTAAGTTGATTCTGAATTTGATTACGGCAGCAAGATTGCTGGTGGGACAATATTGGAAGACATCTGAAATACCATCTATTGAAGAATGGACGTTAAAAGTTGCAAACTTGGTGGAAATGGCTAAGATATCTGCATACTTGAAGAACCACTCAAATGAAGAATTTATGATGGATTGGAAAAAATGGATAGACTATATACAAAAGAAATATCAATTGAAGGAATTATACTTGGTATATAGTTAAATAGTTATATAATAGTAGTTTAGTGGGGTTTCTTGCGTTCTTACTCTGTATTCACTCTGCGAAGCCGGGGGGGAGGAGGGAGGGTGTTAATAAATGTTATATTATGTTTTCTCAACTGCATTTGGGGGTGATATGAGATTATGTTTTTAGGTATTAAAGGGTTGCTCGGGTGGCCTCTGGGCACCACATTGGATGGAAAGAGGAAGGAGGAGTGAAGGTTGAGGTATGTAGGAAGAGGGTAAGAGGGTGAAGATAGGGGATAGAGGTGGGTGGAGGGGAGATGTAGAGAAAGGAGAAAGTAGGTAGTTAGATGGAAAGATGAGGGGGAAGTTTAGGTGTAGGAGGATGTGGTGGGGGGGGGTACCAAGCAGTTATTTGGATTGTTTGGTAAATGTGTTATATGATTGTTATCAGTTGAGTTATTATCTCTTTTTTATGTAAAAATTTTGTAAAATTTAATAAAAACATTTAAAAAAAATGCACAGACTTGTACTGACTTTTATCACACAAGCAAGGCATGGCGCATACCTTGAAATATAAATTTTAAGTATATTTCAACTACTTGGATGCTCCCAGGGCTCTGCTTCCAAAATTTTATTCTTCTGATCACATAAATTCCTTCTTTAATTAAGTTTATTTATTGTCCCTGCGCTTCATTTATTCCACTCTCCAAACACACTATTTTGCTCTGTATCTTTAGATTGTAGAAGTTGAGGTTGATGTACACCACAAACGGTACTCTGTAGAATACCATTTTCAAAGCTCATGCTAATCATCAGAAAAATAACCAACAAACTATTGGTCACACAACATGAGGTCATACAACATGGATTATGCCAAATTATAGGAATTCCCAGCTACATCTCAGTTTGACTCTATGTTTTTTGCTTTGCTTTACAGAAATATTGTAAAGTTACCCCAACAACGTGCAGCAGTTTTACCTAAATAAACAAATCCTAGCTGGCTTGGCTAAAATATTAGAGGTTTGTGCAATATATGGTTTGGGTAGGTTAATGAGGCAGAAGAAGAAAATACACAGAAAAAATAATTATAAGTGATTTTAAGAGTTCTTGTACAGAAAAGAGGAACTGCTTTTTCTGCATTCAAATGCACTGAATTATAATAAATTATCATTTAATTTCAAAATCTGGCCTAATGCTCAAAGTTTATGCATTATAGAATTTTACCAATTTATAAACCTATCTGCCAAGGCAGCTTTAGTCCTACTTCCAAGAAAACAAACACATCTCTTTGAAGGACACAGAAGCTATCACTGATTGAAAATGTAGCAATATGGGCAATTTTGGGTGGTCCATAATGCATTGATGTATCATCTGTGCCCCACAAGCCAGTTAGCTTCTAATAGGCCTTCAGGTATAATTCAAGATGTTGGCAGTTAGCTATAAAACCCCACATGGAACAGGGTTATTTCTGAAACCACCCATCTCCAATTGTCTCTGCTCATCACACCAGAAATGTTACAGCACCCATCTATTAAACAGTGCCATCTTATGAGGTCTAGAAAGTTGTGTTTTCTCTGTCACTAGACCTGCCCTGTGGAACCCCATTTCCCTCCCGCTCCAAATTCAGATGACCCCCACCCTGTTGGCTTTTTGCAAAGGATTAAAAATCTGGATGTTGCCACATATTTTTGGGCTAGCAAGTTAAACAAGCTGATTGCTGTTGGCTGATTGCTTTGTTTTAGTGTAAAGAAGAGAGTATAATGACTAGACGAATTTCAAGGTCCCTTCCAACTCTGATTTTCTCTTATTCTAATCAGAAAAACAACAAAACTTTCTGATAATCAGGATGAATGTCACATATCATGAGTGGTACACTGGGCAGTGCAGCAGATGTGTGTTATTGGTTCTGTCAGAAACACATATAGTTGTTGTGTGGGAGTCTAGCATATTTGTCTACAGTCTCCATGATAAGGTAAAATGTCTCCTAAATAATATTTTAAAGCATTATAATATAATTGTATCTGCATTAAAATGTGTCGTGATTTGAAAAAAAACAACATTCTCCTTCAAATTATTAATTCTCTTCATGTATGAGGAAAATGTATCCACTGGATGAAGTGAACCAGTGAGTCACCTCAAACAGTTTATTTCAACCAAAACCTGAAATGGCAAACATTCAGGTCAACTCTAAGAGAAATGCAGCCAAGCTCTAGTAGAGCAAGGACATTTGAAGTTCAGCTCAATCAGTCAAATGGTCAGTCATGAAGCAGAGGCTCCAGATGATTTTCTTTCCAAAACCCAATTCATTCCTTTCCATACACATATCCCACTTACACAAAAGTAAGTTCCAATAGGATTTACTCCCAGATAAGTGTTTAAGACAATCTAAAAATCTAAACACAGGATAGGTGCCTTCAAACTACTGTACATTGTTATATTTCAGCTTTGCTCTGGGTCCCCCAAACTTCACAAGTGCAAAGGATGGGAATTTAGTTTTTTTGGTTTTTTTAAAAGCAGTATTTGATTGGATTAGCAATGTTCTTGTTCTCTGCAATGTGCCAGGTTTTTTTTTTTTAATTTAAAAGTAGTAATCCTTTTGTTAAGATTGGGATTTAGGTGTTCGCAAGTGGCTCACATTTATGATGATTGCGAAGTACCGAACTGTCCCAGCCACATCCAACAAGAGAAAACAATGGAAAAATGTGTTTGCTTAATGTCCATGTGAATTGTTTTAACAATTGTAGTAAAAATGATTGTAAAATTGAGCCTAGTCATTCTCTTAGCGAATGAAATTCTGTTATGACCATACTGTGGTCATAAGTCCAGAACTACCTACATCTCATACTTCAGAACTGAGCTGCATTACACTGGCCACAAGAAAGGCATACAAGTGCATGAATGTAATAACCCACTTTAACCTATGTAGAAGAGTGATTTGAGGATGAAAGCAGGCTGACATATTCAGGTGTATAAAAAAGGACCGAAAACAAGATCCTGATTTCCTTCCTTCCCAATGATGTGTTCTCTTCCTTAAGAAAGAAGTTACATATCACCTAAAAGTTCAGCTTGGAGAAATAAAGTTCAGGGAAAAATAATGTGTTGAGAGATATCTCACTGTAGTTATGCTACCTTGAAACTTGCCCTTCAAATGCTACTGATTTTGTTCTGTTCTGCTGACCCTAAAGCTCTTCGGATTATTGTCTCCAGGAGTTGAGATAAGAAAAACATATCACAGCTTTAACCTTCTAAATATTTTCTCTACAGGATATGCAGTAACTGCCAAATTCTGGAAGGACTGACTAAAGTGTTAGCTTCCTCCACCCCAAGAAAGTTAAATGTTTGAGGTTTTAGGATAATTTACATTCTTTTCAAGCAATACACCAACATGACAGCAGTCTTACAGAAAACAACATATTTATTAGAGTTTTGTGGAACACGAAACCGAGAAAGAAAGGCAAGCTTTTTAGATAATATAATGAGAGACCAACTTCTCTTTAACTCTAAATATATCAGTTTAAAGTATCCACTTAATATAATATTTAAGAAGTGATTATAAAAATTTAGTAATAAACTTGTCAAATGTTGCCAGACAATTAAAATGAGGGAGCCTGGAATATTAGATTATAGATTTGCAATTAGGGACCTGTTATCTTCATTTTTATACACTACCAGTTATGGGCAGTATTCTGTAAGTAATAAACATAATTATTATAATTATTATAAAACATGAATAGCTCTGTGAATGTGAAATGTGAAAAAGCATACCCTAATTAAGAAGTTGTCTTGGAATAAGTTGTCTTTTTCACAGCAAAAAGGGAAAAGCAATGAAAAACAATACAAGTTTTTGGAAATTTCTCCAAGGGATAATAGATACATTTGCCAAGATCTATCATGCTGAGCATTAGGAGGAGGTAAAAGAGTCCCTGCGGATTTTACTCCGCTAGTCATTGCCAACTCTGGGGAGTGGTGCTTATCTCCATTTCAAGGCCATTGAGCCAGGTTGTCCAAAGACATTTCCATGATCATGTGGGCAGCATGATGTCACAGAGCACTGTTACCTTCCGCCTAAGTGGTACCTATTTATCTACTTGCATTTGCATGATTTCAAACTGCTAAGTTGGCAGGAGCTGGGGCAAGGACAGGTGCTCACTCGGTCATGTGGCCCTCGGGTCTCAAATCTGGGCTACCAGCTTTCTAGTGAACAAGCCCAGCATCTTAACCGCTGAGCCACTGAATCACCTATGTTGAGCATTAAAACTACTATATGTACTGAATATATTTAATGCTGAGCATTAAAACTGCTATATTTACTGAATGTATAGTTGAGAATAAAACCAGAAGTGTATGGAATAAATTTCATATTATATTTTGGGGAAATAGTTTTAAAATCAATAGAGTGAACCCATTATCTTTCCAAGATAATTTACCAGTTCTAAATATTCAAAAATTCTTTTTAGGGATAACCTATCTGTCCCAACTAATGAGATTTCCATTACATTTGTAATTTGACATCTAGGATAATTTTACTCTGAAATGAAGTCTTATTTTAAAATGTGCCACAAAGCAACGAATTATTAGCCTGATTTTGGCCACTGTTTGAAACTTACAGTATCATGAATAACTGAGCCACAATGAGTAGCTTATTCCTCTTTAGTCTCTCCCATTTTTTGCTAAGTGAATTTTGCCAAGGATTTTTATTTCCAATTTATATTAAGGAAGGATTCCTTGTGGATAAATAAGGAAACTCTGGGTTCATACCAGGATAACAAGCCAGATTAATTAGTAGACCCAAGTGACCTATTTTTACTATCCCAATTTGTTAACTATTATTAAACAAGAGATTCCTGATCTGGATTCATGGAACTCTGACTATTGTTCCAACCTGACTTTTTCTCATGATTTACATCTACTTAGCCAGAGTTTCAGATCATCTTCCCAAATTTAGTAGCCTTAGTAACATTTGAGTTACAACTCCCAAAATTTTACAATAGCAGTTCCAATGAATGTGGACAATCACAATATTGAGAAGAAAGTTATTAAATAAAAAGTATGTGTTTAGCTTGCAGAGTTATTTTTTACATTTCTGTATAGAATTACTCAGGAATAGTAAATTTAAGGAAAGAGAAGCTGTAAGACAGTGGATCCTTTTAACTGATCACCAACCCCAAAACACAACCCAGAATAGGATTTTCATAATGCAAATCAAGGCAACATTTATTTTTCTCTATGTTCACTGAGTTTATCTGGGCAAATTAAGAGCCATATTTTGCTCTTTATGTAACTGAACTAGTTTATGTAGTTGTATGCAACAGATGAGAGTCAGCAGAGAGAGTTTTAGAATCATTTTAAAAGTCAAATAAACTCTTGTCATGGAGACACTCAAAATACTTTATGGTTGCTCCTGAATAGAGATGAGCAGCTTCCCTTAACTTAAGGGCAAAATCAGGTTTATATGGCATGATAACAGATGCCTTCTAAAATTGAATGGGACAAGAACCCAATATTCTAGATATTTTTATGTCCCCATGAGGAATGAAAAAACATCTCTGTCACTTGCAAAATCCATTTTGATCCTTGCCATCCCCAAACACCAACAATCTTAATCGAGTTAAGTTTTTTTCTACCTTACAATATGTGTTAATTGAATTTTACTGGGTCTACAGGTTTTCTTTATGAATAATTACCATCTGTACTTTTAGTTATGTGACCTATTTTGGAGAGATTTTTAAACGATGGCTAAAATAGATGTGTCACCTGTGAATCCTTTACTAGCATCCAACCCAACTGTCTTTGCTTTGTAGGAAAGCATCTGGGTAAACAAGAAAGTGAGATAAAGTGGAACAATTGTGAACAGTAAGAAAAGGTACAACACAAATCCAAAAAAGAGTGCTACTAAGCCCCCATTCCCAAATTCACTTCAAAAGTGAGTTTGGACGTAGCTTAAAAGGTACTGAAACAATAAACTGTCTCTTAACACTTCAACTTAAGTTCAAAGAGAGGGGGAAGAAACTGGTTAGGTTATATGACTATATCTTCAACAGCTCAATTGAATTAAATATCTTATCCATAAGCTGATCATTATATTCTCTGAGTCTTTTCCAAGTACCGTAGTTAAAATCAATTCTGACCTCATAATCTGAAACTCAGCTTTCTTCGTACCTAGGGACACTAACTTGTATTTACTTAGAAATTCCTCTTCATATATTATTTTTGTGAATTAATGAATGCGTAAAAAAGTAGTGTGCCTAGTTGAGAGTCAGTTTTGTCTAGTAGTTAAGGCACTTGGCTAAAAAGCAGAAGAATCATTAATTCTAGTCCTGCCTTAGCCATTAAAACCAGCTGGAAGACTTTGGGCCAGTCATTCTCTTTCAGCCCAACTCCACCTCACAGGGCTGTTGTTGTGAGGAAAATAGGAGGTAGGTATGTTGGATATGTTCACCACCTTGTGTTATTTGTAAAAATAATAAAAGCGGGATATAAATAAATAAATAAATAAATTCTAACTACAAATTATGTCCACATCCACTATTCCAGGCACAATATCATTCTTCTGTATTCATGAAGCCCCTTTCCCAATTTAGAACTGTTATTGTTTAGCTCTCTAAGTGACTCAAGAATTTTCAAGGCTTTTTCTTCAGAAGTTGTACTGAAAACAGTACAGCTCAGAGATCTCCATTTCAGCTGGGAAAATCCTGTGAAGGACAAGCATCAACAGATAGTCCGTCCCACTTCCACTCTATCTGATTTCAAGAGAAATCCATATACATTTAGTTTCTTGTTTAGTTTGGCCTTGGGCAATGTGTACATCAAGTGTTTTTTTAATCTTGTTTGAAATAAACAAAATCACCCATTTTGAGATGCAAAACAATCTCCTGCTCTTGGATAAGATATACGAATAAGTATATTTTTCTGAGTAAAATTTTTCTGAAGATAATAATTAGGGCTTCGTAAGTGCCAAATGTCGTATTTCTACGTAGCATAAAATATCATTTGATTAAACCTGGAAAGAGAACAATCTTCCTGCTTTTATTTTTTAAAACCTGGAAATAGAAACACAGAGATATTCTGTTCTCTGGACAATCTGAATAATGGATATGAATTTCATAGCCTTACTGCCCTGTAAAATACCTGGATAATATTAATAATTGAAGTAGAGATGAAAGTAAGGTCTGTCTGTATGCTTTATGCACAGACTCAGGAAAAGGAAAAAAAAGATACCATTTTAGTTCAGACTCTGCATTCATATTTGTTTTAGTTTTGCTCATGTTTCCCATTTTTAATATTCTAATCAAAAAATAATATTCAGTTCCTTTGGATGGAAACATTGTCAGTATTACTCTTTCAGCTGTTCACTGCAGGTTTCCTGCATAAATCTCTCCACACCCTTACAGATGTTCGTATCTCAGTACAGATCTATTTCCCTTGAGAATCAGCCAAACCATTAAGAATCTGCATTTTAAGGTGGGAAGAGCTGTATGCATCTGGGAATGGAAAATAAACTATCCAAAATCTGTTTAAGTCTTTAATTCTTCAAAAGTCACCCTGGAACTTCCTCAATAACATGGGAAAACAAGGATATTTCAAGGGGTATACGTGAAAAGCATGTAATGGGAGGGCATGGCAAGTGCCATGGGGACCACCAAACATTAAAATGCATTATACTGCAAATACCATTTTGTTTAAGCTAGAATACACAGCCGTTACTGTCCCAAGACTCACATTACTCAACTAATACATTACATTAAATGTGTAAGTGCTGATCTTTTTCACCAGAATGGGACCTGCACAGGAGGGGGGATCGGGGGAGGGACACGGGAGAAAAATAAGGTCAGAAGGAGGCCACAGGTAAAAAAAAAAATGGAGAAATACTGAGGACCAAGAATGGATAAAAAAAAAAAGACTGATCTATGAAAGCTGAATTTATCTTCCATAAGCAATTCCTTGGACTGTTTTATCTATGCGAGTATAGAAAATTCTTGTGTGGGATTCTACCTTGGATACCAGCCAGATAATTCTACAAGTAAAATATGAGTTGTTCCATTCATTAAGGTACTTCTGGAGCTCTTAGTTTCAGAATCTGCTACTATGCAGATGGTGATTTAACTAAAACTTAAGTGGATGTTCCCGAATTTGGCCACACATAGTGAAGGATATGCATATGCCTGAAACTCATGTCACCATGTTTCAGGGTTTTGTGTAAATACAGGCAATGTATCCTCAAAGAGCATGTAAGGTAAACCTTCATAATCCAAAGTGGTATATTTAAGACACTAGTTTGCTACCAGACAACTCTGAGAGCTGGATATGTTCAAATTAATTGATTTCAATATGTCAAAAGACTGTATCCCACTGTACGTTACATAAAGCTTTGAAAATTAATTTCTTAACTACCAGTTAAGTTTAGCTAAACAATATTGTTCAAATTAATAGAAAGGTTCCATTTTTGACCAGCTGTGTATATAACTGACTTCATGGAGATGTACTAATTACTAATATTATTTAAACAAGTCTGTTTTCTTTCTTCTGCTATGTATCTGTCTCTAGATTTTTGAAGCACATCAAACATTTGATCCCAGAAGAGATCATTAAATTCTCTTCCTTCCTTTTCAGTCATTTTTCAGTGCTTCTACGGAAAAAAAGTTTCCTGTTTCTCAAGTGTCATTTGCATTAATTAGCTACAATACCTTAAAAATGCAAAGAGCCCAAATCTCTTAATACTGCCTTTTTTCTCTCTTTCCAATAGCTCTTTTAAAATGGCAACATTAAGCATCACTTGCTACTGATTTTGAAAGTGTTCTCTGGAGCACTACATAATTCTATTTGAAATATTATTCAAAGAACCACAGAGCAGTATTTTTAAAAGCCAGAAAAACAAAGGAGCGCCCTGCAAGTATAACATCCATCTATTTCTAAATTAAGCCTTTCTACGCGCCACACTATAAACCATTTACCTTGTGAAACCTTGAACACAAATCTTTAAAAAACACACACACAAGAAGCTCGGATATTCTGCCTCAGTTGCACTTTTCATAGCAAGATGTTCTACACCCCATCAGAGATACATTGCAGAGCATTTTATCTTCTTACCCTTCGTGTGAATAGAGAGCAGCACAAGGAAAGAAATGTGAAGTTGCCAATTTGGTTCATCTAGCCAGTTCATTGCAGCAGCAGCAGCAGTAATACCGTAGCAGCAGCAGCTCGTAGTCCCCTTCTTTTCCCTTGTTCAGTTCGCAGAGAGCTCTCCTGCTCCCGCCTCTCAGCAATTCAGATGAGTTGTGCCAGCAGAACCTAAAGAAGAGAAGTTGAAAGACAAGCCTGTTACAAACTGGTTCTGTCACCACAAAGTCCTCAACTGATCACCCTTGCAGGAAGGACAACAAAAGGGCAGTGGGACTCTAAGCAGGACTGGATTCCTGAGACAGGAGCATGGACTGATTGCTGCCCACACAGGGAATTCATGTAAACTTAGAAGTTGTAACAAAACAGGAGAGAGAGAAAGAGAGAGAGAGGGAGAGAGAAACTCAGACAGAATACGAGAGAATCTCAGCTCCCTTATCAATTTCACACTTATGTTCACAAAACAAAGACATGCTGCTTCAAAAATCTAAAAAAATAGGTCTATTTTATTCCCCTCCACAAATGTAACTGTAATTTTTTAAAAATATTGTTTCACTGAATGTATTACGTTGGCAATTGCCCTTTTCTAACATTTCCTCAAAAGGAACAATAATAAATAAATCAAATCTTACTTATAAGTCTCTATAGCAGCTTGAAGCCCACTGAGGGCAACAGGCTGCTCTGTCCTATGCATGTAACCCACTCTCACCACAAAACCTTGTACATATTTACTTAGAAGCAAATTTCGTTCTATCAGTGGGAGTTTATCCTTTGGTAAAGGGATCCATAGTTAAAGTATTGGGCTAGGGTGGAAAGACCCAGATTCAAATCTACCCTTATCCATTGATACTCAGTGGGAGTCTGAGCCAACAAAGCTTATATGCATAAATATCTAAAGGATCAAATTATTTTCTCTCAATAACAGACGCTCCATCCCAATACAAGCCTACCCCAGATGGCATTGTACCATTGCTCATTTTGTCACTTGCTCTCCCTCAAACTCCCTTGACCCCACCTGCAGACATGTCCATGTACAGGGTTGCTGCCATGGAGATAACAAGAAGGAAGTCCCCATATTAGTCATCTTGAGTTCTTACAGAAAAGAGTTATAAAACTAATAAATAAATTAAATCATATTTTCATCTAGGTCCATTAGTTTAGTGATCGTAATTAGTTTAATGTTCTTATACTGCACTATGTTAAAACACAAACTGTCTCATCTATTTCTCTGGAGAACATTGCTAGAGTGGCATAGCGCTACTACTTCAGTCAAGGATTACAAAGGGAAAAAAAGACTTACTATTTTACTCCTTGTAAAAAAAATGAAATACCAAGAAAATAACTTGGAATTTAGCACATAGCCTCTAGCAGTTCGAAAGCATGCAACTGCAAGTAGATAAATAGGTACCACTTTAGTGGGAAAGTAACAGGGTTCTGTGCACCTCTGGCTTAAAGTCACGCAGGCCACATGACCATGGAAATATCTTCAGACCACCATGGCTCCGTCGGCTAAGAAATGGAGATGAACACCACCCCCTAGAGCAGGAGACTGAGTGCCCAAATTGCAACCCAAAACCCACTTATGCATTGTTGAGTGCCGGGTGGATGTGGCCAATTGGGTGGCGTGGCCAATTGGGTGGGCGTGGCTGCAGTGGTAACGGCAGACTGGGTGGGAATAAAAAGTTCAATCAATCAATTCCAACTTTGTAAGATCTTTTTTTTCCCGCGAGAAGTTGAAATTGATTGAACCTTTTTTTTTTGGCACACGGCGGCGCAGGCCTAAAGCGAAAAGGTTTTATAAAACCCAGCTGAAGGCCTAGGACTGGGGCGACAGCGTGCGTGCCCACAGAGAGGGCTCTGAGTGCCGCCTCTGGCGCCCGTGCCATAGGTTCGCCACCACTGCCCGAGAGCCAGACACAACTGGACAGGGAAGACCTTTACCTTTACATTTCATCTTAAACTAGACTCCTGCCAATATCACTTCAGTGTTTTCAGGAAAATTCCATCTTGCAGAAAGAACCCAATGAATCACATATGTCATATCTGTTCATTTAGTTATAGAACACTATCTTAACACTTAAATTATATGCTGCTGCACATACTAAGAACTTAAGGCATAAATATCAAATCATCAATTTGCTTTTTTTTAAAAAAACAAAAACAAAACAACTCTGTTGTGGTATGGGATCGAATCTGAAGGAGAAAGTAAATCCTTCTGGTCCAAACCTCGAGTATGTATTTGGTTCATATGCCAACCATTAACTAATGAATACTATATGATTTTTTAAAAAGCCAGCAACAGAATTCTGTAAACATTAATTACATTTGTTCATTCATTCAAGGCTCTGTTCATATGATCAGGACTTATGTAGTCTAAACATGCTAAGGAAAATTCACACAACAGTAGCTTTCTGGAAAGAGTGTATATACTTAATTCTATAAAGGGCATGCAATTTTTAAACTGAAAATTTGGAACAAACTAGACTGCATACATACAACCATTTCTCATGTTGATCCTTTTTATTTTTGAGCAGGTGTGATTTCATCTGGAGATACTTGAAAACTGTTTTCTCAATCATCTTCCACAAATCTGTTCCCTATCTTACAACATTTTTCATGTCACGAAAGTGATTCTATGACAGTTCTTAATGTATCTTGAATGTGTGTCTGCTTTGTTTCAAAATCAATTTGATTTTTTTCCCAAAAATAGTCATCACTGTAGAAAGTTTGCAAAAAGGTGGTTTTTATCAACCACTGACATACCTTTTTGGAAAAAAAAGGAAAGGGGCAAGACATCCATATGGATAAAAGCATATGGTGCATTTGTTCCTACATTTCTACTTACTTAGTAACTTACTCTGCTAAACTGCAGTGACCTAAAGTTTAAGGCACAACAGATTGGAAGGAAAACTGATTTATGGAGGCAACATCATAACAACTTATGGTTATAAGTTTCATATTTAAGGGATTTTAACAATTTGCAAAATGATAGTAATGCTACTGAAGAAGATAACTCTAGTAAAATTACCCTAATATTACATATGACTCCACCCTTTATCCAAAAGAATATATACAGATGGTTCTGACATGATATTACCTTGCCTCCTTGGCAGAATAAAAAATTGGCTGAACTGTAAGAAGCTTAAGGGATTCTATTGGGAGGATCCAATTTTATTTCATTTTAGTTTTGTTTTCATAACCCTGTATCAATTAGGAAGTCAGACTTCATCTAAATGAATACTTAGGGCCCTATATAATAACAGCAGCACCATTCAAAATAAATATGTGAAACTACTCTAATTATGCCAAATTTATAAGAAGACATTTTAGTTTTTAGATTTTTTTAATTTGATACTATCTATATTACATCATTCAATTACATATTGCTAGGACAAATATTAAATTCTGTAGGGGGATTTGATCAATAAAAGTCTTTAAAATTATATATAAATGAAGAATCTTTATTGTTTCCATGCTTTTTAATCCTATCAGCGGTGAACTCTACCTTCCTATTTCTAATTATCTAGAGTGTATTTTCTTGTATTAAAAAGGTCTGAGAGCATTAAAAATGGCATAAACCAAGTACTGAATATAACTGTTCTTTCACTGATATGGAAAACAGTAAATCGTAAGAAATTCTGTACAAGTTAATGATTGGTTCTGGGGTTGTTGTTTTTTTAATGTTAGCTTGTTTCACAAAAAAAAAAACACAATTTTGTTGATTACATATAGAGACAGTGGTGCAGAGTTAAGATGTTGAACCTAAAGTGGGAAAACACATTTTTGAATCCACTTTGAATTACAGGATATTATTGGCTAACACCAGGTTAATTACTCTCAGCCCAGCCCACCACATAGGCTTTTTGTAATTGGAAATATAAGGCAAGGCAATAGTAAATATGCTGTTCTTTGTTCCTGAATGAAAAGTAAGATAGGAAAGAAAATGATTAGAGATTTCAGATTACCATGTATAAAATATTCCAGTATATATATAGTCTAGTTAAATATTGGTTGTTAAATGGCTAGCCATTAATTTTAAAAAATCAAAACATCCATGGAATTACTTTTCCTGACTTTGAATATGCATACTGAAAAAAGAAAAACCATGGTAAATGAGATTCTGTATATATTGTTTAATCCATTTTTAATCATTTTACTTTTTGTATGTTGATGTTTTTAATTGGGCTGTACACCGTCCCGAGTCCTTTGGGAGGGGGGCGGTATAGAAATTGCAAAAATAAATAAATAAATAAATAAATAATAAAAAAATTGTATTTCCTTGACATTTTAACTATTATGGTCTTAATATGGTTTCTTTGATTTGACTTAAGATGTTGTGCCAACCCAAACAATTGTGACATTTTCTATAAAGAATATTTCAAGAAACCATGGCTTAATATAATATCAACCTTGAACCACAAGATGGGAGGGAAATAAATTTGATAATAACAAAATGCCAAATCCAATATAAACATCTGACTGACTGTAGAATGAAGCATATTACTAATAATAAATGCAAATAAGTCTGGATGGTGGATGTGACAGTACCTGGAGACAGCAAAACAGAAGAGAAAGAATTGGAGAAGATAACAAAATATAAAGACGTGCAAATAGAAATAGAGTGAATCTTGCAAAAGAAAGCAAATGTGGTACCAATAGTATTAGGAACACTGGGTGCAATCCTGAAACTTCTGGAGCACTTGAACACCATCAGCATCAACAAAATCACCACTGGTTAATTACAAAAGGCAGCTTTACTCAACAGCTTACACATCCTGCACTGCAACAATACCTTTTACACAGCTGCCTATGCCAAGTCCTTGGGAAAGATTTGATAGGTGGACAAAAATGCCAAATCCAATCTGAAAGGTTGGATAACTCTGTGATTAATAATAATAATAATAATAATAATAATAATAATAATAATAATAATAATAATAATAATAATACAAAGCACTACGTGGTCAGTACATTAAAGAAATAGCAGAGAAAGCAGATAATAACAAGACCTGACAATGGCTAAGAGCAGGGAAATTGAAGAAAGAGACCAAGGGACTAACTAATTCTGGCTGCACAAGACCAAACTTTAAGGATAAATGCATACAAATTCAAAATTGAGAAGATACCG
Source organism: Bothrops alternatus (assembly GCA_034064705.1). NCBI lineage: Eukaryota > Metazoa > Chordata > Lepidosauria > Squamata > Viperidae > Bothrops > Bothrops alternatus. The sequence goes on from JARGCV010000081.1 coordinate 22,189,303, forward strand.
CCTATGCAAAGAAGCTGAAGAAACAGTGGACCATCTGGTAAGCTGCTGCAAGAAGATCGCACAGACTGACTACAAGCAGCAGCATGACAAAGTAGCAACAATGGTGCATTGGAAGATCTGCAAAATATATCATTTGCTTGTAAGCAAAAGCTGGTGGGATAATAAAATAGAGAACGTTATAGAAAATAATAAAATTAAACTGCTCTGGGACTTCAGAATTCAAACAGACAAGCACCTGCAACATAACACCCCAGACTTAACAATTGTTGATAAGAAAGACAAAAAAAAGTCTGGATAGTGGATGTGGCAGTGCCTGGAGATAGAATAGACGAGAAAGAACCAGAGAAGATAACAAAATACAAAGACCTACAAATAGAAATAGAAAGACTGTAGCAAAGGCAAGCAAGGGTAGTACCTATAGTAATAGGTGCCTTGGGCGCAATGCCAAAGCAACTGGAGCACCACTTGAGCACCATTGGCATTCATAAATTCGCTATTAGTCAATTGCAAAAGGCGACCTTACTAGGAACTGTTTCCATCCTGCAACAATATCTGTAATACCATCAAACATCCACATCTGCTTATCCCAGGTCCTTGGTAAGGACTCAATAGGTAGACAAAAATGCCAAATCCAAAATGCCAAATCTGACTGTGTGACGAATAGAAATTATTCTATAGAATAGAAATTATTTTCCCACCAAGATGCATTATAGAGGATTAAAAAACATAAATATTCTGTTGATTGGTTAACCAAAACAACAATAAAAATCCACCCAAGTTTTTTCCCCCCAATCATTCTGAAAGAAAATTCAATAAGCTTTTCTTTCCCCAACTTCAAATAAAACAGTTCTTTTCCCCACTCCATTCCCAATTTGCAATATTCCATGTCACTAGCCAGGAACAACCCAAAACCAAAAAGTTCCTTGAACCTTCCAGTGAAAAGACTAATACTTTGTTACAAAAAAAAAAAAAAAAGATCCCCCCTCTCATTCCCCCAGATCTGCCTTGAATGAGCAGTATTACATTCCAAGCATGTTATTCTCTTTCTTTTCAGAAAGAAGTTGGGTCACTCCCCTCCCACCCGTCTCCAAGATGGAAGGAGAAGGGGGGGGAAACACAACCTCACAACTTTTCAAAAGCCTGCAATGGATGATTTGTGTTCTCACTTATGGGGTATGACTGTCACTCTTGATCTGCTTTCAGGCCTAGATTACATGGGATAAGGGCTGACCTTATATGAGTATTCACACATTATGCACTCACGAAGAGCAAGCAGGGAAACAAAAGTCCCTCAGATGTTGTCTGCATCAATCAAGCTCACAGCAGGGTGACTGCCAAAGCTTTCTTCCATTTAACTTCGGAGAGGAAAGAAGAGTCCAAGACAGACTTAATAAAGTTTAAAGCTGTGTCACGGTAGACTTAGGTCCAATTGTCTACCACCACCCCCAAAAACTGTGTTTTTCAACAAATTCTCAGCAGTTGCTGCGGACAACAAATGTCTTAAGACAGTTAGCTAAGAAAAAGTCAAAGAACAGAATTAAGCATCAGCTGGATTTTTCTTAAAGAGAAAAAAAAGAACAACAGAATTACCTCTTTTGATTAGGAAACTGGGGGGGGGGGATTAACACCACTAAACTTCCACCACTAGAATGCTTTATATTTTAGAGAACACAGAGAGTCCTATCCATTCCATTGAGTAATAGCAGTAGCTTTTTAAAACAGTAAGGCAGGCTTTTGCAATCTGATATCCTCCAGATGTGGTGGGGCAACAATTGCCAGCACTGAGAGTTTAGAAAAATGGCAATCCCACACAATAGCTGGGGGGGGGAGCCAATTCAGCACCCATTCTATGAATCAACCAAAGATGATTTGCATGACTGCTGAAATCTTCTTTTTTTTTCCAAATTCCATAATCCAGATCAAAGGCCACTGCTAACCCTGCACTTTCCCAGATGTCTCTGTGAGGATTAGCACACACAACAAGCCATCTAGAGAATCCAAAACTGAACCCAATTATCCACTGCATTAATATTTTGAGACAGGGATTTAGAGAAAGAGGAGAGATGAAGAGATCCACTGCAAGAAGGAGGGAAGTTTAGGGATCTTAAGCTACATAACCAGGAAGATGAATATCTTTCTGTCCAAGATCTAACTCTTTGAAAACATCTGCATACATAGCAAATAGGCACAACCAAAGTAAAAAGTGGGTTGGGTATCTGCACTTTTTCACACATACACCCCAAATACAATCATACATGCATATATACTCTCAGATCCACACCAATCTGAGCCAAGTGGGTGTTTTTAAAACTAATTGTCTGCTCTAGGTGCAATCCCACTGAACTTTGCCTTATACAGTGATTCTATTTTTTTAAAACTGTTACTGTTTCCAATTCAAAAATAAACCTCTTTCCTCTGCACTTTGCTTCTGTTTTCCCATTCTTCCTCAAAGACTGCAGCCTGTTGGTTCACAGTTTAGAAAATGTGTGGTGCTTTTTTGTGAGCAACAGTCTTACAATAATCTCCTTAATCCTTCCTAACACTTCCTAATTCATATGGGATCTTCTTCAGCTTCAGAGAATGTGGTCTAAATTTTGTCTTTAAAAACATACTTTTGTTTTTAAGTAGGTTTTTTAAAAAAGCATAGCAGATATAATGTGGAAAACAAATATCAGGGGAGAAAGATTTAGTACTAGTCACCATTTGTTCAGAGACCACACTGAAAACCTATGACTCTTGTTATGGCAACTGCAGCACCCCAAGGTCACATGGTCACATTTTGGGTGCTTGACAGCCTGTCTACACTTACAACTGAAAGGGCACTTCAACTTTTACCCCTCCTACCCTTAGCCTACCTCCCCCACCCCATATATGCCCTTTTAGCCATCCTGTATCCTTCCTTGAGGGCGCCAAGAGATCCAAGAAAGACCTGAGGGAATAGAATAGAGCTGAAAGGGACCTTGGAGGTCTTCTAGTCCAGTCCCCTGCTCAAATTGGAGAACCTATAGCATTTCAGATAAGTGAATGTCTAGCCTCTTCTTAAAAACCTCCAGTGATGGAGTGCCCATGATTTCTGAAGGCAAGCTGTTCCACTGGTTAATCGTCCTCACTGTTTAGGAAGTGTCTCTTTAATTCCAGGTTGCTTCTCTCTTTGATTAGTTTCCATTATTTCCTGTCCTGCCCCTCTGCTGCTTTGGAGAATAATTTGGCCCCTCTTCTTTGTGGCAGCTCCTCAAATACTGGAATACTACTATCATGTCACCCCTATTTCTTCTTGTCTTTGGCCTAGCCCAGAGGTGGGCAACCTTGGCTCTTTTATGACTTGTGGACTTCAACTCCCAGAATTCCTGAGAGGGAATTCTGGGAGTTGAAGTCCACGAATCATAAAAGAGCCAAGGTTGCCTACCCCTGGACTAGCCAAACCCAAGTTCTGCAGCCAGACAGCCTGACACGGCTCTGGGGCTCCTTGTGACGCTCCAGGAAACCTCAGTCACCAGCTTACCCCAGCCAGCGTACATTTACTCAACTGTCTTCTCTCCCCACCCCAACATACTTTCCAGTCTAGTCCAGCCAACATTTACTCGCTCACCAGCCCACATAGCAAGCTCAGAAAATTTAATTTTGATCAGATTGTTTCTTAAAATTAAATAGGACTGATGGAAATTAATATTTCACAATTTTCATTTGTTTAGGTATAACATCTTCATATATCTTTATTTTAGATAATATTTCTGATGTTACAAATATATACTATTCTTGTAAAATGTTTATGTCTACTAGAAAAATATTTATAACTCTTTTGATTGCCATGTAATTCTCTCCAAACATCTTTTATCTATTTCTATTAATAAATTTTCTTAAATCTGTATTATTATTCTTTATTTCCACTTTTGATAAGCTAATTCACTTCCTACCCAGTTGTTTTATGGAGGGAAAATTCATTTTTGTTGATATGCAGAAAGTCCTACAGGATCAACACATGGTTAATTTGGGAAAAAAACCCTACACTTATGAGAAAACATTAAGAAAGAAACAAAGTGGACACTTCTACAGGATTTTTTTCTTCATCAATCATACAAAACTGGAAAATCTACATGACTCGAATATAAAAAATATCTAAAAAGTGGTGTCGAATCAAAGGATTCTTTATCAGAGTTACTGAAATATAAAGTCTTTTGAAAAGTTGAAAAATAACTGAAATACATGTAGAAGGACAGATTTGCAGCTGTAGCAAATCTGATGGCATATTAAAACATTCTATTTATAGTTTTCTGTTGCTTTAATCATGGAATTAAAAATTCTGAATAAAGAACACTTAGAACTCAATGGAAAATCATGATTATCAACTTATTATAAGAATTTTGAACATGTTTCGCAAAAAAACCCCAATGAATTCCATTTCATAAAATGGAAAGATATTGGACAAAACCACATATGGCACAAATTCTTAAAGGATTTATTAAGGTGAGGGAAATTACAGTTCTCATTGTTGAGAAACATTTATGCAGTATAAATGAATGACTTGTTTACAATAACCTTATTTCAGACAATACCTGCTTTGACAACTTATGCACCACTTAAATAGAGGCAACATAGCAGATTTATAAGGCAGCAGAAACATAAGCTAAATATAAAATTCTCCCAGATGCAAAGAACAAGAGAAAAGACTGGGACTGCCTGATTTTTAAATTGTATTTTGCTGTCTGCTGTTAGTTTTGGATGAAGGAATGGATGTTGTTAAAGAAATAAGAGAATTTTAGATTTAGAAGGTCGTGGTTTGAGATTTCATTAATGATTAATGCTGTGATTAATGATAAAATTAATGTTGATATCCTTGCTTGCAAAATTTATATGGATTTGCCACTCCACACTGCTAACATATCTACAGAAAATGTGTCTCAAAGACCCTCAGTATTCAAAGCATCTGAACTGAGGAAAAGACAGAAAGCTTTAAGATTCCTCATCCCATACCATCTCCTAAAACCCTCGTGAAATATTTGAATCACTTCACTTTGTAGAGAAAACCTCTGTTTTTTCCATCTCGGCTCAGAAAACTTAAATAAACAGGAATCACCAGTAAAAATGGTGGAATTTGTAACCAACTACAGAGTGTGGAAACTTTAAATTCAAGTATTCAGGATTTGCCCACTTTTCTCTTGCTTTCCACCAAACTCAGCATAAGATGACTATTCAAACAAGTGGGCTTCAACTTCTTCACATTGTTTTTTAAATATCTATTGACAATTTGACAAACATTGAATCTCCTCAAGTCTTCTGCTTCATTGTCAGCGCATCATGTCGGCTACAATGCCATCAGCTGCACTCACCAATTTAACCCGTTAATAAAGAAAATGAATACAAATCTATTAAATGGACTGAAAAGCTACCTAAAATTAATCATAAAATGTGCTTAAATTTCTACTTGTATCCAATTCTGTAAGCTATTTGGTTTAATTAACATTTTAACATATGCTTATTCTAGAAAAAAAATTCTCTGAATAAAGGATGGATTTTTTTTTCCAACAGAAAAGATGTGCAATCCATAGGACCGCATACACCACATGAAAAAGGGTGAATCTTGTCACTTTTTCATTTAGTTTAACTAACTATTCCTATCCTAATTATGGAAAGCAGCCATCCCTAACTTGCTGCCATCAAGCCAAGTTGGAGTACAGTTCCATGTTTCTCAGTTAACTCTGCAAAGAAAGTCCACATGGACTTTGTAAGCTTTACACATATAGTTTCCTTGGCTACATAAACAAAAGCGTACTGGATCTGAAAAGTACTTCACATCCTTTGCTTTCATTCTTACGGAGAAAGATTTAAAACAATTTTGACATGAATACTCTGCCCAGCAGCAACCACAGTCACATTGCATAGCACAAAAGTATTATTGTTCCTATTTTTCTAATAAGTGGATTAAGAGAAAGTGACTTATGAATTCATGTCTGATATGAAACCTGAATTGCAAGCTCTGAGCTCAGACAATTAAGGTAAAATCTTATGCATGTTTATTCAGAGACAATGCCATTTAATAGTTAATGGGGTTCAGCAATGTTTTCTTATGATCTGAGCATCCACTCATGATGGCACATACATACATAAATACATTATCCATCATTATCAGCCTGAATCTGTATAATAACGGCTTCTTTGTTGATTGGTGGTTATGGGCCCTGATCTATCAGACTAATCCAGTACAATTTGGTAGACAGTTGCTGCTGTTGTTGTTTTACTTCCCTGTCTAGACTTGACAGAGAGTGACTAGCCAAAAGTCACCAAGTCCTCCACGCCTAAGGGAGGAATAGTCCACCATTTCAGTTTGCTTACCTGAAATTTTTGCAGAGATCTTATTCAAACAGTTGAAAGTTTTCAAGTTTTGGCAATCCCATGAGATATAGAACATTTAAAATAGTAATAACAAACTGGAGGCCTTAAAGTTGTATTCCCAGCAAATATGTTAGCATTCCCAATTGATCCTGTAACATTTTAGCATAGTCTCAAAATATCTTGCTCATATTCATAGTAAGATATGGATTGTTACTCAGTTTCCAAGTGAGTAGAATTTAGCCACAAGGGTTTGGTGCTAATAAATTTCATTCTGTGAAAGAACCAACTTGAATAAACACTGTGGTCTAAAGAGAAGTTGTAAGGCAAAACTCACTATTAAAAACCACAATAGAAGCCAAACAAATAATCAAGGATTTTCAAGGATAAATGCCATCACTGGTACAGACAGTACACAGCCATATTGATGACGAGCCATCAATAACCAGAAACATGTTTCACAACAATCTCATGATTTATGCAGCAACGTACAGTACATATCGCAATTAACAATAAGAGATCATAAACATTATAAAGCAAGGCCTATTTTAAAAGTAGTTCCCCAATACAACTCAAATAATCTATCTGACTTTTCAGATTTTCAGATATGCAATTAGAAAAACTATAGTCCATTTTTGGAAATACGGCAAAAAATACAGCTGTTCTATTTAATAAAGATAACAATCTTTAGTTCATTCAAAAGCCAATATAAAATACAAAGCTACAAGAATCACAGGTATTACAGCAATAAATAAGTTTAATTTTAATGACCTAATATAAATGATTACTGTTCTATATTCTATAGTGTAATTCCAATGCTGCTAACCAACATGTGATAGAATGTGACCACCTTTAAAGCGCTCCATGGCATCGGACCCGGATACTTACAGGACCGCTTACTGCTAGCAAATACCTCCCGCCGTCCGGTACGCTCTCACAGAGAGGGCCTCCTCAGGGTGCCGTCGGCCAGACAATGTCGACTGGCGACCCCCAGGGGGAGAGCCTTCTCTGTGGGAGCTCCAACGTTTTGGAACGAGCTCCCCCCCGAACTCCGTACGATGACAGACTTACGCACCTTCCGTCGGGAACTGAAAACTTTCCTTTTTCAACAGGCCGGCCTGGCATAGAAGCTCCGGCTCCAACCGGGTGAAAATGTTTTAGGGGGATTGTGTAATTTTTAGGATTTTTGTAATTTTTAGGATTTTAGGATTTGTATATATTGGGTTTTATAGATTTTATGGCCTAATTTGTTTAATTTATTTTTAAATATTTTAATTTTGTACATTTATATGTTTTTTAAATTTTAAGGCTGTAAACCGCCCCGAGTCCTTCGGGAGAGGGGCGGTATAGAAATTTAATAAATAATAATAATAATAATAGAATAAAATCTATAAAAGATAATAATGTGAATGAATAAAAATTAAAAATATATTTTAATATCAGATACTCAGTATCAATTTAGCTATAATGTATAACATACAAACTTTATCTAATGATTTACTCTTTTTTTTAGTCATTTTCTAATCTGTTTTCTATGTTGCAACACAAAAGGAAAGAACCTGTTAAAAGGGATTGTAATATCCACAGCATTTTCAAATCTGCACAGTCAGCAAGTTCTGGCAGTCTTGACAGCATCAAGAAGATAAAATATTTATGTATGTCTCTATAGATCTGGCAATGAAGAAAGATCTTCTCAATAGTCCTACCTTGACAACATTTCACATATGACATCTTCTTACACGTTCCACCACAACAACGGAGAGGGACGCGCATTGATATAAAAACCATCTCTACTTCCAGATTTCTAATTTTAGCTTTTCAAGAATTAATAGTTAACTTCTGTGTTAATATTAATTGTGTAAGGGCCCTCACGATTCTTCCACTAGAACTTTTGGAGAAAATAGCTGCATCATTTATACAACAAGTCTTTTCTTCATCTTAGAAGGGTAGAAATACAGATTATTTATACTATTAATATAAAAAATATATTATTTATAATTAAATTGTTGATTTAATTATTTATATAACAGTTGAATAGTAGAAAAAAGAACAGAATTACAGCCTTACTTAGCTTCCTTTCAAGAGGTAACAGAACAGTTGTTAAATGTTTCTCCAGATTACATTTAACTTTTAATAATGTATAATCAAAAATATCAGGCAATGGTCAAGTGCAGAATCTTCCACTAGACTGAAATTTTAATGAACAGACTGAAATTTTGACTTAAAATCAACACATGCTACATTCAGTGAGCTGAGGCATCATAGAAAATGCTTCTTTTACTTGCTATAAAACAAATCTTTTTTTTTAAATTTTATTATTAGATATCCATTTGTACATGCAAACAAAGAAAAAATTCAAGTTAAAGCCATTCAACGTAATACAAGCATTTTAAATTTGCACACCTCCTTCACTCCGTATATCAAAGTTCAACTATAAGCCAACTACATTTAAAAAATTTTAAGTTTCACTTCTTTTCAGATCTATCCATTGTACATCAAACAAACAAGTCTTCTTATTAAAGTTAATAATTTTCATGACGATACACCCTCCCTTCAACGCGTACATTCTTAGTCTATTTAATATATACCTTCCATTAATCACCCTCTCATGTCTCTTGCTCTTACACTTAAATCAGTCCATAATTCTTTGCCTTTAATTCCTTGCATAAAATATTAAGTTTCTCTTCTTTTCAGTCGAATTCTGGGTTTCTTCCTCTGCCAGGTGGATTTCCATAACACAGCTTCCCTTCCAAGTAATAAGTCTCTCTTTATTGCTTGCAATGTCCCTTGGTTCCATATAAGCCATACTCTATGGATTCTGTCAGTTTGCCAAGAGAAATTTTTAGCCTCCTCTCCCAGACACCTTTCCAATGCCTTTACAACAATTCTTTTCAAATCTTCTCGCTTCTCATTTGGGGATCTTTCCAGTCTCCTGCCCCTAATTGCTGTCATCATCTGGCGATGGTACATCATAGTTGAGCGGTTTTGCACCTCACCTTTCATTTCAGCAAGTTGTCTCTCTTCTTGTCTCTCCACCTCTTCCATCCTTTCTTCAACCCCTTCCCAGACCCTCTTCGAATTTCTCCCAGTATCTTCTCTCATTTTCCCACTGTGCGTTTGTACTGTTTCTCCGGTTTGGTCCAAGTCCTCAATAACTGCTTTGCTTTGATCTTCCACCATCTTCTCCACTTCTCTGCTTTGTTCCACTGCCTCCAACGTCCTCATCCTTTCTTCCCACCTTTTCTCATATATGTCTATTATCATGTCCATCTTTCTCCTCATTTTTTCAAAAGTTGTTGACATTGCATCTTTTAATTCTTTCATCGTCATTTCTGGAGAGCTTATATACATCCTTAGGTTTATTTTGCAAAGTTTTTTAAGTTATGCGTCTCTGCTGCCCTCTAGAGGTCTCTTTCACATTACAGTTTCTCTTTCGCCTTTCTCTTCCGGTAGCTCCTTAGGTTTATTTTGCAAAGTTTTTAAGTTATGCGTCTCTGCTGCCCTCTAGAGGTCTCTTTCGCATTACAGTTTCTCCTTCGCCTTTCTCTTCCGGTAGCTATCACCTTAAATCAAAAGCGGTCGCCATCTTGGGTGCATTCTGTCTATTGTGAACGTAATTGATCCGAGGTAAAATATAAGAAATACTTGCTTTTTAAGCTTCTGCGTTCAGTCTGTCAATCTCTGTGCTTCTTTGAAATGTCTTCCTCGAGTGGTGGCTGGTCTCAGCATCTTGGTTTGTCAGCTGACAGATGCTGCGCCGGGCTGGAGCTATTGTGAGCTCACGGGGAGTCCTCTTTCTTCCCCCCCGAATGTTTTTTCGGGGGGTTTTCAGAGGATCTCAACCCACACTCACAGCTCTTCGCCCCTTCTCCTACCGAGGAGGGTTTTTTTCCGCCGCGAAAAACAGCTGTTTTGCGCTGTTTTGGCGGCTTTACAGGTCCCATGTCGCAGAACCTCCGAACAAGGCTATTTCGACCCTGAGGCAGCCACGCCCCTCTCTATAAAATAAATCTTGATCTACACTAGTACCTCTCCCTAAAATCTTCCTTTTCTTCTGCCCAAAGAACATGTACTTCACTTTCTTCGCTTTCCAATATATATTCCTAGCACAGAGTTTACTAATGGCATAATGTAGGGTAATGGTTCTTTAATTAACAGCTTCATTCAAGCTGTGGTATTTTACAAATACAGATAGTCCTTGACTTACAACCGTTTATTTAGTGACCGTTCAAAGTTACAACAGCACTTAAAAAGTGATTTATGATCATTTTTCACACAACCATTGCAGCAATCCCATGATCAACATTTGGACACTTAGCAACCGCCATGTATTTCTAATGGCTGCGGTGTCCTGGGGTCATATGATCACCTTTAGTGACTTTTTGACGAGCACAATCGTGTTACCAACTTAGCAACTACAGTAATTCCCTTAACAACTATGGCAAGAAAAGTCATAAAATAAAGAAAACTCACATAACTACAAAATTTTGGGCTCAATTGTGGTCATAAGTCGAGGAGTATTTTGTATTCACTACCTGTAAGCACAGAATATGTTCATATTCATCCTTCATGGGAAAATGGGGAGACATTTTTCTAGTACACCAATAAAAGGGATTAGCAAGAGGATCAAAAAAATCTGTGCCATAATGAATTTCTAAATAAATTGGGTTCTATATTAAATATACCCAGCTGTCTTGATTTACGTAACCTAACTCTTTTCTTTTTTCTTTTTTCTTTTTAAAAAAACTGGCCTCACAATTTGTACATTTAGCAGACTATTTCCAAATTATGAACTCATGACTAATAAACAAAACATACTCTTCCATTTAAAAATCTCCAGGGATTACACTCTCAGCTGTGTATAAATTTCCAGCTTTTTCTACCCACCACACCTGGAACTGGCTCCTCAAATTACATCATTTCACACCATTTTTATTTATTTTAATCTCATACCAGGAGGTCTCACACTGAACTATTTTTTTGATAAGTCTCAGGAATTCAGGCAATTTCCCAGGACATCTCTGAGTGAACATCTTGCTCCTCTTTAAATTTTTTTCATCTTTGATTTCCAATGAAATAAAAATAGACAATGAACAGTTAACTGTCTCAACCTTCAGAATGAGGTCATAAATAAATGCAGGTACAATACTCCAGGATTAGAAGACAACTTAATTGTCATATTTTATGCATAGGAGGGTAAGAATATTTGTGATTGTCACATATCAAATTAGAACACTAATCCACCTAAAAAAGGCTCACAACCACTCTCTAGTATTTCTGACTGAAGTCCTTCCTAGCCCTATTTTGATAACCAGACCTTTTGAATGCAAAACATGTATTTATCCCCCTTATTTAACACAGTAAATGAAATAAGCCATGAGATACCTTTGCTTAGGCACTCTGATGCCAGAAATTCATTATTCATTTAAAACAACATTCACCTTCAATGTGTAGGATTCTCACGTACTTCTATGTAATGTTTAAAATATTAAGCTTCCTTTTACTCAGTTGGCATTTTTTTAAAAAAATACAAATTACAACACCACTTTCAAGCTTTTCCACATTTGTATTATCTACACTCAGTGCAAATCAAATACTAGATTTGTGTTTTCAGAGAAGAAATCTACAACAGAAAAGGAGAGAGGTCAGATGAGGAAATTTAAATTCAGTCCAACTCCTCTGAGACCTGTATGTTTTGCCAGTATCAATTTGAAGGGCATCTTCACACAAGGCATTTGAAACAGGAAGGTGACTAAAAGGTTGCCTGTCCTTTGATTCTCCAGATGAGTTTGCCAGCTGAATAGCTTTCAAGGACTTACAGTATAGAATAAGTTCTTGTGGCTAGAAACATTGCTAAGATACTGCATCACCTGAAATATTTGTGTTTTGGCTGTTTGCTGTTTTTCTTCTTGTTATCAGTTCTGATTTGCAATCCAAAGAGGAAGCAACCCCCCCCCGCCCCATTATTTAAAAGATTGCATAGCTAATTCTGGCACATGGAGAATAAAATGTTCCATTATCATGGAGAACTCTACATATAATCCCTCCACACAAATTATCTATAGAAGAGTAGATATTCCAGTTATACAGTTTGGGAAGAGGAAACCAGTGAATCTCCAGCATCCAAACAAAATTACTAATATACTAAAATAAGCTGTCTTTGGTTTTATGTTTTGGTAAGATGGGAATGCCAGCGGTTTATATTTTTCTCTAATTGCCTGAAATGACAGGAATAAACACACATCTGTTTGCCTATCAAGACTCAGAGACCTTTTCTTGCTGCAAGTAGTGCTCGACTTAACAACTATTCATTTAGTGACCGTTCGCAATTACTGCACTGAAACAAGACATGACAGTTTATGACTGTTGCAACATCTCCATTGTCACATAATCAAACTTTGGGCACTTGGCAACTGGCATGTATTTATGACAATTGCACTGTCCTGGGGTCATGTGATCACAATTTGTAACTTTCCCAGACGGTTTCTGACAAGCAAAGTCAATGGGGGAAGCCAGATTCACTTAATGACCACATAATTAACTTCAGTGATTTGCAACTCCAGCAAAAAATGTTCTAAATGGAGCAAAAGTCACATAATCAACTACCTTGCTTAGGACTGCTTGAGGACTAACTGTATCAAACTTACCTACCACCAAAGCTTTCTTTTAGATACTGAGGCAGCAGTTCTCAACCTGTGGGTCGCGACCCCATTTGGGGTCGAACGACCATTTCACGGGGGTCGCCAAACACCGCAGTCCGCCATTTTTTCCCCTTTTCCCCTCGGCCGGCACAGGGGGCAGCACCGCGCATGCGCGATGCGGGCCATCACGCCGCGCATGCGCAATTCAGGCTGCTGTGCATGCACGATTTGGGCCGTCACGCGCGCCGCGCATGCGTGGTGCCGGCCGCCACACCACGCATGCGCAATTCGGGCCGTCACGCACGCGCTGCGCATGCGCGATTCGGGCAGTCACGCCGCGCATGCGCGATTCAGGCCATCGCGCCGTGCATGCGTCATGCGGCCCATCGTGCCACGCATGCATGTTGCAGGTCGGGGTCGCGCCGCGCATACGCGGCGCAAGTCAGGGTCTCGGGCTGAAAAAGGTTGAGAACCGCTGTACTGAAGTCTTTTCAGGAACATGAGCTGCACTTGTGGGTTCTATATGAAATGGCTACAGAGTCAATTAAATTTTAAATGCTCTATCCCTTTCCCCAAAGTGAAAAATTATGTAATGGAAGCCGGCAACACCGACTGTGCTGTTCCCTATAAGGGAGAAGGCAAGCAATCATTATGTCTCTTTTCAATATAGAGGAAAGTTCTACAGGGACTGTCTGGTTTCCATAACCATTCAGACTACTATCCTGATTCAGGTAGTCCTTGGCTTACAACAATTCATTTAAGTGTTGACTACCTGTACAAATGCTCTCCTTTAGATGCTACTAGAACAAGAGGGGCAATTGAAAAACTCAAGACAGAAAGTCTATGGAGATTCTCAGCCATTCAGGTCATAGTTATCCCAAAGATGCTTTTTCACGAGGCAACTGGACTTTCTTGTTTGCCATTAAAGGCATTTTGATTCTCATCCAAGAAGCTTCTTCAGCTCTGACTGGATGGCTGGGAATGGAAGGATTTATACTCTAAAACAGGGTGTCAAAATGGCAGCCCATGGGCCAGATGCATCATGCGCAGGCCACACCCACCCCGGCTCCACAAAGGCAAAAAACATCACGATACATCATGTGATGTGATCAAGTTTGAAAGCCCTGCTTTAAAAGAATGCAAATGACCAACTGTCTGCAAGGAGTATAAATCCTTCCATTCCCACCATCCAGAACTGAAGAACTAAGTCCAAATTGCCTTGTGAAAAATAACCACTGGGATCAAGACAGAAAGGCACATTAGTATAGTTTCCATGAAGGTAAAGATTGCCCAATGATTTTCCATTATTTGTTTACCTTCCACAGTTTAATTTTTTTAAATTATCTCAAGCGTATTCATAAAGATTCCCTTGAAGAATTTTAAGACCAAAGTGAAAGCCTCATTCCTAATTTAAATTATGTATATTAGGGAGTGAATATTTTCATACAGATTTTGGCAAACAAAGAATGCTTGTGTGTGTGTGTGTGTGTGTGTGTGTGTGTGTGTTTGTGTGTGTGCCTCGCTGTGACAATTCCACAATGGGGCTTTAACCTGGGAACTAAACCAACAGCAATAACCTATCGAAGTTTATGAGCCCACATTTGTTTTAATTAAGCAAAGAGATTATACAGATGCTGCTGACAAGAATTATCAAAACAGAATGGCAGCACCTGCCCTCTGCAACCTCACTAATTGGTACTGAATCTGAGGTACCAATTAACAGCAAAAGCTGGGAGGGGTCAGCAAACATAGTTCAAGGCCATTTCATGCTGAGCACAAAAGCATTTGCTCCCATTATTTCAGGAGAGGGGCTCTAAATAAAGGTTTCAGGGTTTCAGAGTTTGAAAGTATCTTTTGTGGCGTGACATATTTTTATTGTCAGTTTTGCCTCTCTTGCTTGCATTCCAAGCAGGACAAAAGACAACCTCTGTGTGGTTTGGGTAAAAAAAAAAAGAAAAGACATCTTCCTATAGGCTTCTCAGCTAAAAAAAAAAAAGCAGAGGAAACAATCTGCCTTGTGCATTTGAACAGGAAGACAACATTTTTCTAGCCTTTGAGTGGCATGATTGAAATTAGGACTCCAGAATATTGGGCAAGTGGAGAACAGAAACTAATTTGTAATGAAAGGTAATTTAAATGTAATTAACAGCATTCATCCAAGGCAATTAACTTCCTCTTAATTTAATAATTTCACCTTCTCCTTTTCCCTTTCTTTTAAACTACAGATAGTCCTGGACTTACAAACGTTTAGTTAGTGACTGTTCAAAGTTAAAATAGCACTGAAATATGCATGACAGTTTTCTGGGCAAGATCTGTTTAATTTGTGCATATTTTAATCCGGTATTTTATATTTTAAATTTTATGTCATGTAGTATGCCTTTTTTTTAATTTTGATGCTTATGACAAGACCACTGCTTCGCAACTGGCTCATAAATTCCAAGGCCCAGTTGATCTAAAATTGTGAAAAATTCTCACGCTAACCCTAATTTAAAATATACATGAATGTAGTATACAGGACTACCTGTATAGAGTTAGACAGGGGTCTTCATTTGCTGAGTCCAGTTGTGAACTATAAATTTGCCCATGATAGCTCATAATCTATCATGTAATGGCTCCCAGGCTTTACAGACAAAAAGGTTGTTGGCCTCTGTTCTAGAACTTAGGAGCTGATTTCCCATAGTGTGACTTTCTCACCTTAAAATGATGGCAACCAAAACCTCAAAGATTCATTGTAGAAGCTGAATCATGACTAAGGAAAAAATGAAAAGGGAAACAATAATAACATTATGAAACAAACCAAACTGGAATTTGGTGAGTTGATCAAATAGTGTAGGCCCACGGGCCGGATGCATCATGGCAAAACTGCACCCACCCCATTACTGGCAATGGAAAAAAAAAGTCAAGATACATCATGACACATCATGTGACATTGTGAGTTTGACACCCCTGAGTGTATGGTCTCTACTCTCCTATAGCTACCATGTTTCCCTGTTTTCCAACTGAAAAATAAGTCCTAGCATGATTTTTCAGGATGCTTGTAATATAAATCCTACCCCAAAAATAAGCCCCAGTTAAGATTGTCAGCCAAATGGACGCATTTAGTACCATATTTCCCTGAAACTAAGATCTAACTGGAAAATAAGACCTAATGTGTCGTTTGGAGCAAAAATTAAAATAAAATCCGGTATTATTTTCAGGGAAACATGGTAGATCCCAGGGTCTGAGAACTGTTAGTATACTGGAGCAGTGATACACTGTATGATTGTTTCTCTCCAATCTACAGTTTTAAACTTTTGTTAATAATTCAGAAAAAACTATACAAAAGTATTATTATATTATATTATATTGTATTGTATTGTATTGTATTGTATTGTATTGTATTGTATTGTATTGTATTGTATTGTATTGTTAGGTTAGGTTAGGTTAGGTTAGGTTAGGTTAGGTTATGTTGTTATGTTATGTTTTATACACACACACACACACACACACACACACACACACACACACATATTTTCCTATATATTTTTAGAACTCCATTGTGTTACACCCTATTTGAAGTATATATATTCAGGATTCAACCAACCATATAAAGAAATCTTTTTATATTTTCCCCTACCCAAGAAAGATACTTCATTACTCAATATGGTGTAAAAATCATGAGGCTGAAATAACTGTTCACCTGGATGAAACATGTTCTTAAATTCCTACCGACTGCTTTATTGTAAAGAGTAGATTTGCTGATGCAGCCATGAAACACAAAACTTCTTTCAGAGATAATTATTAGCATGATTTGAACAACCTTCCAGCCAAGCTTCAAACTCACCTCATCACTTCCTGGAGGTCATGCAGCAGATGTTAAGGAAAGCCAAATCTTGCTTATATTTGCCTAGTTAAGAATAGGGTTAATGTCTGCCTTTTTCTCCTGAAACAGGTGACTCGTTTTAAAAAATATCAGTTAAAGAACTGTTCACTGAGAACTATCAGAGCAAATAGTGTTAGTTCAGACCAACTAATGATATAATACTAATACTAATAATACTAATGAAACTAATGATACTAATAATAATAAGGAGGAGGTGGTGGTGGAGGTGGAGGAGAATAATGCTAAATCTAATCTAAACGCTTGGCTAACTGTGCGATGAACCCTAATAAGGTTAAAATACTGTGGGATTTCTGAATATAAACTGATAAAGTCTTGGCTCATAGCAAAATTTAACTGTGGTCGAAAAGAAGAAAAGGGGCGTTGTCTTACCTGAATGCCATTTCTCAGCACGGAGATGGATAATCCACTAATGGGTTAACTTAATCCTCCTGCCCAATCAGATCAAGTCAGCCAAACTTGCCACGCCTGTCCTGGGCCTTATTCCCCAGTTTTCGATGAGGACGCAGCTACTGACTGACAGCATGACGTGTTGACTCACAGAAACTACCCCTAGGCCTAAGGACCTAACTGGGTGGGTGTGGATTGTGGAGGCCGAGACCTTCTGACCCTTGGAAGAAGGGTGGAAGGAGACAAAAAGTGCCTCAGAGCTGAGGAAGGCAGCCATCCACTTGATATAATAACGGAGAGCCCGGCGGACGTCCAGGGAATGCCATTGACATTCCAAATCATGGGAAGGATTAGGGCAGAAATCCGGAAGGACAATATCCTGGGCCTATGAAAAAGAGAATTAACTTTGGGGTCAAAAGTGGGGTCTAAACGAAGGGTGACCTGGTCCCGGTGAAAAACACACAGATCCTCCCTGATTGAGAGAGCCGCCATCTCAGAAATACGCCGGCCGAAGTAATGGCCACTAAGAAGGTGACCTTAAGGGATAAGGACCTCAAGTCGCACGAACTGAGAGGTTCGAAAGGAGCCTTGGTTAAGAACCTGAAGGACTCGAAGTAATTCCCACGAGGGATACCTGTGGACCACAGGCAGCCTGGTATTAGTTGTGCCCTTGAGGAAAGAATGGATAAAGGGATGCTGACCCAAAGAGTTAACAGTATTGCAAGAAACCAAGGTAAAAAGGGTTGCTACCTGTCTGCGCAAAGTGTCAGGTGCCAATTCTTTATTCAGCCCCTCCAGTAAGTAGTCCAAAATATTTGGGACCGTTAATTTTGATAAGGGTAGTTGATGAGTGGAACACCACCGACAAAAATTCTGCCACGTGGCATTGTAGATGTGGTTGGTAGCCGGCCTGCGGGATGACTGAATTACTCCTGGGATAAGAGCCGGCATTCAAGTGCCAAACAGCTAACTGGAGCCATTGAGGGTCCGGATGAGTCAGATCCCCCTGGACAGTGATGTTCGGTCTGGAGGGATTTTCCAAGGGCGTGATTGGGAAAGACCGACTAGGTCAGAGAACCAAGGTCTCCGCGGCCAGAAAGGGGCTACCAAGAGAACCTCTGCCCTCTCCTGCAGAAGCTTGCGGATGACTGCTGGAAGAAGGGGGAGAGGGGGAAAGGCATAGAGTAGGCCGTCCGGCCATGGAGCCCGAAGGGCATCTACTCCCTCTGCCCCTGAACTGGGAAGCGTGAAAAGAACCACGGGAGTTGTGCATTTGTCTTGGAGGCAAACAGATCTATGATGGGAAGACCGAATCTGTGGGTGATTTCTCTGAATAACCTTGGGTGCAGACACCATTCCGAGTGGCCCACTGTTGACCTGCTCAGGAAGTCTGCTCTCTTGTTTGCCTCCCCCAAGATGTGGTCTGCCCTGAGTGGGCGAGGTTGGTCTCTGCCTAGGATCCCAATTGCTGGGCCTCGGTCAGGACCGCACGGGATCAGGTGCCCCCCTGCCGGTTGACATGGGCCTTTGCTGCCACGTTGTCCATAAGGACGAGCACATGTGGTTTCGCTATACTGTGGCGAAAGTGTCGAAGGGCTAGATGTATGGCCCTGACTTCCAGCCAGTTGATATTGTGTCTCAGGTCCGACCACCATCCTTGGGCCCTTTAAGACTGATAGTGTGCACCCCAACCGAATGGATCACGTCCATCGTGATCGTGAGCCAACCAGGCTCCTTGAAAAGAGACCCTCTGGTCATGGCTGGAGAGAGCCACCATCTGAGGGAACGTAGGATCTGTGGTGGAATCCTTACCTCTCGGGTGGAAGTGCTTGTTCCCTGCTTCTGATAGGGGAGCAGAAACCACTGAAGGGACCCCGAGTGTAACCTGGCCCAGGGGACGATCGAGATACACGATATCATCTTTCTCAGGAGCCGGGAAAGACTGGAAGGTGACAGAGTCTTTTCTCTGCAGACCTTGAGAACTAGGTCCCATATACTGTCCCTGCGTTCCTGGGACAGATAAACCCGACACTCTATCGTGTCTATTATGGCCCCTAGATGGAGCAATCTGGTCAATGGGACTGTCTGACTTTTCTTGAAATTGACCGAAAAGCCGTGACTCTGTAGGACCTTGATCACCAGTCTCAGGTCTGCCTGAGCCCCCCAAAGGGAGGATGACTGTATTAAGATGTCATTCAGGTAGCATTGTACCCGAACTGGCATCTATCTCAGGTATGCCACAAGAACCGCCAGAACCTTGGAAAAGACCCTTGGGACCGACAACAGGCCAAATGGAAGTGCCCTGTGCTGATAATGATGCCCCATGTAGCTGAATCTGAGAAACTGGCGATGGCTGGGGATGATGGGAATGTGGAGGTATGCCTCTGTGAGGTCCACTGAAGTGAGAAAGTCCCCCTTTCAGATACTGCCTAGGATGGACTGAAGTGTCTGCATTTTGAACCTTCGGTATGCCAGATAAAGGTTCAGACGTTTTAGATCTAAGATTGCCCTCCATCCTCCCGAGGTCTTGGGGACTACAAAGAGAATGGAGTAGAATCCGCGCCCCCGTTGAGCCACTGGCACCGTTTCTATGGCTCTGATGCCTAATAAGTGATGAGACCTCTCCTTAGAGACTTTTTTGATAGAAGACAAGAGATGAACCGTTTTGGTGGACTGGAAATGAATTCCAGAGACAAGCCGTGACGAATGGTGTCCAGGACCCAGGCGTCTGTGGTGGTGACCTCCCATTGAGTGACGAAGAGGAAAAGCCTTCCCCCTATGGGAGGATCCCCTGGGGAGTCACTTCCTGCGGAAGGAACGTCCCCCATCTCAAAAGGGCTGTTTTGGCTGGAATTGCTGTCTGGGCTGTAGGGCCGGTCTGTCAACTGGACGGTCCTGCCTGGGAGTAAAGGGCCGAGAAGGTTCTGTGGTTGGAGAAGTAGTTGCAGACCGAAAGGACTGTCTACGATTGTAAGGATAGACCGTCTGTCGGACTGCTTAGTAAGGTGGGCCAGAATTTTCTTTTGATCCTTGTTCTCGGTCAGAAATGGAGCTAAGGCATCCCCGAACAATTTACTACCTTGGTATGGAGCCGCTGCCAGACGCCACTTGGACTTGGCATCTGCCTGCCAGTGTCTTAGCCATAGCACGAGGCAGGCTGTCACGTTGGACGCCAAGGATCTGGAGGAAAACCGAGCAGCATGTAGAGTTGTATCGGAAGCGTATTCCGTCACGGCCACTAACTTGCTCAGGTCCTGAGGTGTGTGGACATCGTCCGGGGGGATCCTGGCCTGTAGCTGACAAAGCCAGATGAGGGCGGATATAGTGAAAAAGGAGGCTGAAGAGGACACCCTGACAGACCACGCCGCCACCTGGTGTGACCTTCTAAAGGCCATTTCCGATCTGCGGTCCTCAGATTTTAAGGCCTCTGCCATATCCCCTGAAATGGTGAAAGGGGAGAACAGGTGAGACAGGGGCTCATCCACCGTGGGAACATTCAATGCCTCATCTAATTCTCATCTAAACAGCTTCTTATCATTCCCACCTGGAAGGAGAAAGGTACCTGGGGAAGCCCATTGTTTCTTAATTGCGTTGAGGAACAAAGCTGGACATGGAACATGGTGTTGAGCGACCACCAGTTCAATGAAGATGGGGTCCGCCTCTGAATCCGTTGTGGAAACCGCTTGAGTGGACTGGGCTGGTCCCACGTGTGCAGCAGAGCTAGCCTTGCGGAGCAGGGGGAGAAAAAGGGATGGATTAAACAGCCCTCCGAATGGGGGAGGATCTGGTGCCGGTTCCTCCTCCTCAGACCACGAGCCATCAAGAGCCTGCTCCTGCTCTGGGGACTCCGCTATGGGAAGAATGGAAAGGGGAAGGAGGGTCACAAGAACTGTGATGTACTGGACGTAAGAGAGGAAGGGAAAGCAAGGATTCCGCTCTGGGCATCGACGGAGTCCTGACCGCAAGGGCCCGCTCCACTGCCTGAGCCACCAGGGCCTGGATCCTATTGTCCAAGGATGGAAGGGTTGACTCCTCCCCTCTAAGCCCCGCGGCCGTGGGCATAAAGGTGGCCTCTGGGGACTGCAGGGCCCGTGGGTAGAGGGAGACCTGAAGGTATGCGTCTCAGGTACCACATCAGCTTGGCCATAAGAGGTGGAAGGTTCTGCTGGTGCCCAGACTTCCTGAAGAGAAGAAGAAAGACCTAGGCAGATCAAAAAAGGTGGACTCAGTCTGTACAGTCTCAGCCCTGGCCTGTTTTTGAGGCTTTGAAAACTCTTTTTCCAATGCCTGCACATCTGTTCTAGGCAAGATCAAGTCGAAAACTGGGGAATCAGGCCCAGGACAGGCGTGGCAAGTTTGGCTAACTTGATCTGATTGGGCAGGAGGATTAAGTTAACCCATTAGTGGATTATCCATCTCCAGTGCTGGAGAATGTGAATAACTGATGTGGTAATACCAAGATATAATAGATAGAACTCAAAGAATTGGAGAAGAACATGAAGTTTTCAAGATCTGAAAATTGAAACTGAAAGATTATGGCAGCCATGATGGTATCAGTGGTTAACAACAAACTAAGTGCCATTCCAAAAACTCTTGAGCAGTGCTTAGAAAATCTGCACATTGACAAAATTTCCAGCAGTCAATTGTCAAAGTCCATACTGTTTGCCTCTGCATATATACTATGCTGTTTATGTGTATAGTGCACATAAACATTATGACATCCTAGATTCTTGGGAAGAACTTGATACATATGAAGGCCAATACCAGCAAAAGAAATGTCAGATTCAAAGGTATACAGCAGGGGTTCTCAACCTTGGCAACTTTAAGACTTGTGGACTTCAACTCCCAGAATTCCTCAGCCAGCTTTGCTGGCTGAGGAATTCTGGGAGTTGAAGTCCACAAGTCTTAAAGTTGCCAAGGTTGAGAACCCCTGGTATACGGCCAAATAGTTCATCTACTCAAGAGTAATCTAAATCAGCCCAACTGAATATGTTCAAAGCATTGAGGAATTGAACGATTTAGTGATTCTGGGGAAAATAAATAAATAAAAAGAGCAGAGTCCCCCACTCAGGATACCCGGTCCTACTTTTCTAAAAATGTATTTTCCTTACAGTAAAGTCAACATTCATTTCTGTAATAGTAATCCATGAGGCCCAATGAGCGCAATTATAGCTTCATTAGATGCTCAGTTCAAGTAAACTTAAATCTGAGTATTGCTATATGAACTGGTAAAAAAAAATACAGAAATCTTGGTCCCATCATTATACAATTATATTATTGCAATAAAACTATCTCACACACAAAACACACACACATTTTCTTTTTCATTCTAAGAAAGCTGAATCTTCTAATCTACATTTTGCATAAATTGCATATTCAATTCATTCAGTGGCAACGTGGGACAGTCTTTTGACTGCCAGCCTCTAAGACATGAAAAAATGTTCCCTATCAATATCACAACATATCTTATTCACAGGCTTCCAGATAATCTACTGTACAGTGAAGCAAAATCTTGGACTCTGATTTTATTTTTTTTATCATATAATGTAAAACAGAAAAACTTAAGTTTCCAGCACTTACCAAAAACTGTTTTCAGTCAAGATAATAGAACAGCCATTTAAGTGTTTTATTAGTACCATTTTATATAATCACTATTAACCAAAATGCCTATTATAAATGTCACTACTCCCCTGAATTATAATAACTGAGGTAGATGAAGCACTAAACTTTAATGCAAAAATCAAACAGCACAATAGAATAATTCCATTTGTCTCACTGGGATTCCTCTACAGGAATTTTTCTAGAAGTAAGTCAAGACACATGTAACATAATGAATGTTTTCATCTTGATAAAAGGTTCACTTGGACCACCTTCCCAACCAAACACTTTTAACCTTTGTTGGTTTCTACAGTGAAACAGAAAATAGTTTGGGGGGGGGATCATAAATTGTGGTGTTGTTTTATCATTCCTCTGAATAGCATATTACCAAGTATGTGAACTACCAAGAGACTGATTTAGTCTTTAAGTATTAGGTTCATTTATTAACTCTGATTTATGACAGCCTTGATTTTAAAACAAGAATACTATATTGCACTTCCAGCATAAATAGCCACTGGCAGACAAGCAGAAAAAATATATCTTGTACTTTTGAAAGTTCAAAGTATCTAAGTTCCAGTTCCAACTGCAACTTAAGCCTTTCCTGCCATCGTGTATTAACAACTGTGTATGATTATGTGCTAAACACATCAGCATTTGTAAGTGGCATAGAATTTTAGAATGTTTTCAAATGTATTTATTGGCATAGACCTTATATCCCTGAAAACTAAAAGCACTATATATGGTTTAATAGCTTTATTCAAGAAAGTAGAAAAGAATTCAGTACTACCTGTACTGAGAAATAACTTATTCTCAACACAATACTTCTTCCTAAGAAAGGAGGATCTTAGCGAACAGCTATGAACAGACTTAATGTTTCTTACGGATTTGGATATAGGTTTTCTAAACTAAGTAATATGTTTTATAACAGGACATTTATTCTTGGTTCCCTTTTCTCTGCCTGCTGCTTTAAACCACCCAGTTTTGAAAGTCATTTTACCCAGGCACCTTTATTATTTCTGGGAATATTCACATATTTAAATACAGGTAGTCCTCCATTTGCAACAGTACATTTACTGACCATTTGAAGTTACAACTGCACTGAAAAAATTCCCTTATGACTGTTTTTTCACACTTATGATTGTTGCCATGATCATGTGATTTACATTTGGATACTTGACAACTGACTCATATTTATGATGGTTGCAGTGTCCCAGAGTTATGTGATCCCCTTTTGTGTCAAAGGGGAAACCATATTTATTTAAACTACCATTGATAAAAGTCGTAAAATGGAGCAAAACTCACTTTACAAATTTCTCACTTAGCAACATAAATTTGGGGCTCAATGGTGGTTGTAAGTTAAGAACTACCTGTACTTAAATCCTTTATCATACTCCATCTTTTAATAAAGATTTATACTTAATACCTTACAATTCTCAGCAATAGCCCTGCTGGGCCTGAAAATTCTGTGGGTAAAGTCCATGTATTTAGATGGCAACCAGGTTGGGAAGTCCTATCTGTTAAGCACTACAGATGTTCGAAGTCTAGATTGGTAACAACATGAAAATGTAGGCAAAATACATGGTTATGATGAGATTAACATTCCAGCACCATGTCAAACAATTGAGGATCAAAGTTGCAAAACTCACAGCAAGACAAAAGGATAATCTTAAGGTAACCATAAAAAATTGAAGGACAAGATGCAAATTTGAAGTCCAAAGGAGCAATCAATAAAAAGGAACAGAAGCTGAGCACTTGTCAAAGTAATTTTGAATGATGATTAAGTTTGGTTGTAAAAGCATTATAAGAATTTAGAGAATTAGCTGATAAATGGATTGATTCTCTTCGGATTAGAATTGCACTCCCCCCCCCCGAAGACCATTTCTCTGGACTCCTGAGGACCCAGAAGGTTAATATAACACCTTCTTTTGCACCAATTTTCATATACTTAACAATATAGTAGCTATGGCTTCTAGAAGCCATTTGATGCCTTATTTGTATTACCAATTTTTCAGGACTGTCTCAGAACTTTTCAATATGTGCTTTATCGGCTGTATTTGATATGTCATTCATGATTGGTCTTGGACTGTAAATAAAATTTTACCATTCTTAATTAGGCAGGACACTGTAATGATAACAGTATTATTTAGTTGGGAAATGGGAAAATTTACAAATGTGATATAGCTGAAATAGACAGTGAGAAACAAACTGAAGAAAAGACTATAAGAGTGTTATTCTGGTCACTGCTTGCATAGTTGAAAAAGTTACCTGAACAGGTTATACTAGCCAGGAGAAAGAAAAAATACCATAGTCGGGAGATTCCAATAGAAAGTAAAGGAATTTTCTACTGCTTATCAAATTTTGCCAGGTATCCACAAGGCTAATGATCCTTCCTATTTTTTTCCCTGCATGAGTTAGCTGAAGAATCACATTTTTATTTTTTAAAGAATGTGATCAAACAAATAAATATTATATCTCAAAATCTCAATACAGCAATTGAAAGAGACAAGCTGGGAGTGAGTAAATTGGCAGAGTTTACCCAGTAAAATTTAACTGGCCGTTTTTTCAAATATGAAATACTTAGTTACAAATAAGAATGGTATCAATGGGAACATGTCTGAACTTCTTACACACATCAAAAAAGCTAGCATAAAAGTGCTGTTCTTTAACAATTCGATATGCAACTATTAAATCATGGCTCAATATTTGACACTGAGGAATTTGTTTTTACATTAAACTGAAATGACAGCATATCATATGGAAGTTGCAGAGAAATTTACAGTTCTTGATGTAGCCTTTTCCCCAGTGCCAAATAAATCAAAGCTCATAATATATTTGGTCATGTAAATAATCAGTCTTGCATAAGCAATTGCAATATCACTTAAGACTCATATACCGCCCCATGGTGCTTTACAGCACTCTCTAAATGGCTTACAAAGTCAGCACATTGCCCCCAACAATCTGAGTCTGCATTTTACCCAGCTCAGAATGATGGAAATCTGAGTCAACATTGAGTCTGTCAGAACTGAACTCCTGACTGTGGGCAGAGTTAGCCCACAGTACTGCATTCTAAGCACTAAACCACCAGGGCTCTTTTTAAGAAGTACTCAATATATGAGAATCATTCACACATTATGAATCCTCCACCCTATTCCCCACTGACATTACTCGCATGACACTGACTTCCCTTCATGCAGTCACATATTTAGTTCAGCTTCCAGGACATTAAACATGTTGATCTTGTCAATGCTATGTGGAACCCAAAATATGAGCAGGATTGAAACTCATGTTTCTAACAGAATTTTGACAATGGAACATATATACATAAATACATATATGCAAAGGATGGTTATAAAAATCACCAAATGGAAATCAGAATTCCATAGAAACTAGGGCAGGGTAGAGACACAGAACAACTTAATACACTTTTCCCAAGGATTGTCTTCAGGATTTTTTGATACTGGAAATGTAGCAGAACTTACTTTATTATTCAAATATAATTACAAGTAAAATGGCATTTTTAAAAGACCCAATATTTAACTGTTACTAATATCAAAATAAACTTTCATGATTAAAAATTGCCTGTCCCACAGTTCTGCTTATGATTTGAAACAAGTCTTGTGTACATTTTCTGGATTACACAACTTGAATTACATCTGTATACTACTAAAACTCTCATATCGATTTGTTAGTAACCTTCGGGTGGGCAATATTGGCAGTTATAGAGCAACAATGATTGAATCAAGGTAATGGGCTAACTTACAGAATGCCAGGACCTGTGACTCCCATGGTAATGAAATTTGAGGGAGTTGGGCCTGCTTCAGTATCACCATGCCTTCTGACTACACTCCCCCAAAGTCCATAGGACGCATAATGCAAGGGGAAATGGAAGGGGTGTATCTTTTGCAGCCTTTTCCATCTCCCTCTGGTCCCCACATCTAAATGGATAAGTGAACATTAGCTGCTTTAGATCTGAGGATGAAATTTCTAATCTCTTAGCAGCAGTGGTCAATGAGGGAAAAACAAGGGTGTGGCTGGCTGGGGACCACCAGCAACAGATGAGTCTTCCATCTCTCTAGAAGAGGGGACACACCCTTAGGGACACACCAGAATAGGATGGAGGGGTACAGTTTTACTCATGGTCTACCACTCCTTTTTTTTCCCCTTACCCTGGTAGATACTTCCATAGGTTAGTCAAGGTGGAGGAGATAGAGGTTTCCCTGGGACTCTCCTGAGGATGGAAAGGTAACATTTATGGAAATAATGACCCAGTGGGTTACAGAATGTCTAGTTAATTTTAAAAATGGAGCGAGCCTGGACAATGGATAAAATGGGGGATGTTGTCCTGTAGCACTACATAAAAAATAGCCACAAGGCATTTTCTTGTATGGAGAACTACTGCAGGGAAAGTGCCCCAGAAGGAGACCTGAGCTGCGATATAAGGATATCTGCAAGAAGGACCTAAAGGCCAGCTGGGAATCCTTGACCTCTGATCGTTCAGCTTGGAGGCTAAAGATGCAGCATGGCCTTCTCCAATTTGAAGAGACACTTGTGCAGCAGGCTGAGGCACAGAGGCAGTCCCGGAACCAGCGAAATCTCGGGGCTGGACAGGGGACAGATTGTATCTGCCCTCAGTGTGGAAGGGACTGCCATTCTCAAATTGGCCTTTTTAGCCACACCAGATGCTGCCTTAGGACTTCTTTCCAGAGCACGATACCATAGTCTCTCGAAACTGAAGGATGCCAATGGAACATAAAAAATAAATTATCCATTAATATTTACTTAAAGGAAAACAATCAACTTTGATTTTTTTTTATAAAGACACAGACAATGAGATAAAGAATACTGTCACTGTATTGGCATCATCTCCTTTTAGAAATGTATCTTTGACAAAATGGCATCCAGAAACCACATTATTTCCAAGACATAATAACAAAATATCTAAATGTATCATTAATTCAATTTGTGGAAGACATTATAATGAATATCCAACCCCAAATCGCCATAAAAAAGAGCCAGCGTATAAAGAATATAAAGGTTTAATTATACTTTGCTATTGGAAAATTCTGAACCATACTGATTCAGAAGCTTATTTTTGCAATGATAAGCATCTTAATTTCACATAAGCTTGTGATGAAGATATCACAATTCAGAAAAATAAACATAAAATGTGGAGCAAAATATCCACCATCTTAAACTAATTGGTATAAGTTGATTATATTAATCCCTCCATCAGCGACTGTGTGTTGACTGTGATTGTATGCTGTATGAATGTAATTAATTTTATTGTATTGTTATTGTAAACCACCCCTGGGTCCTAGGAGAAGGACGGCATAGAAGTTCAAATAATAAATAAAATATATATATTAAGAACAAAAATAATGTTATTTCAAACA
Organism: Bothrops alternatus; assembly: GCA_034064705.1. Classification (NCBI taxonomy): domain Eukaryota; kingdom Metazoa; phylum Chordata; class Lepidosauria; order Squamata; family Viperidae; genus Bothrops; species Bothrops alternatus. The sequence continues at coordinate 22,217,532 of JARGCV010000081.1, forward strand.
CATACTAACATTTATCATCCACTCCAATATATGCAATATTCAAATATATGCAATATTCATTTCAAACTTCTAGGTACAGAATGTTATATAGAGAGTAAAAAGCCAAGACTGCATGGACAAGACTTCTATTATCAAATCTGTACCTTTTCTTAATTATTTTACTTATCTAATTCCAGCCACTAGGTGGTGTATTTACAATTTATTTAAGTCACAAATAGGCTGCTTAAACATAATGTGGGTGATTATAAAAAAGAAGTTCAAATATCACTTATTTGGTCTTAAATTTTGCTTTCAACCATAAACTTATGTCACTGTTTCCCAACCTTGGGAATTTTGGGAGTTGAAGTCCACATACCTTAAAGTTCCCATGGTTGAGAAACACTGACCTATATGATGTCTTTGTAATTGTGTTTAACCCACAATTCCCAGGAAGCATAACACTTCTTAGATATGTAATATAGCATATCTAGAGGACACCCAAAACTTACTCTTTAAAATTATAGCACCTTGCAAGGAAGACTTAGAAAGTGACTTAGAATAAAAAGAAGTTTAAAGCCCATGAAGCTTATTCGGGGGTCTCTATCAAAGTTTGTAGGATCAAGATGTACAGGATCTGAATTATCAGCACTTGGATCAGACTTCTGCTGACAACCTGGACTTCTGAGTCACTGTTAGTACCAACTTAGAAGCAACTGGGGTAGACTAGGAAGCAGGCTAAATTCAAGAACAGAGAGAATATGCCAAAAATAAACAGTTTCCTTCCTTCCAAAACTACCGGTATGATAAGGGTGGGTAGTATGTTACAACTTATATCCTTTTTCGCTATAAGAGACAGTAGACATCACTTTCTTAGTGATGTTGTATAAGATTTTATTACAGGAAATTAACTGAACTTGGTTCTGTTTTAAAAATGATGACTTTGAAATTTAGGGTTAAAAATTAAGGGATTACAGAGTTTTACTGTTATCATTCTTGAAGCAGTATGGGACTCACTGGCTGACCAGTAGAAAGATTCTATCAGCTCGATCAGGCAGATTAGACAGGAAACAGCACCAGATAAGTTAATTCTACTTTATTGTAAGGCCACGTTAACAGATTCTTGCAAGTCTGAAATTCCAATTTTCCCTGTCTCCTTTACACCCTGAGAAATTAGGGAAGAACTTTTGCCCCTCCCATTATCTACCTGTGGCCTATGCCAGAGGTCACCAACCTTTGTCGGTTGGCGGACTGGAGGAAAAGGGAGGGGGAAGCATTTTACATGTGCGCGTGCATGCGTATGGGGCAGCAAGCACATGCGTGCTGCAAATGGGATGGGACTAGTGCCCACGTGATACTCACTAGCCTTGTTTCTGTGCTCCGCAGCACGGCGGTGGCTATTTTGTGTCTTGCAGTGTGGCAGTGGCCTCTTTTCACACCTCCTGGTGTGGCGGCACCCATTTTCACTCCCCAAGGCATAGCAGTCACCAATTTTTGTGCCCCATTGCACGGCATCCTGTTTTTGTGCCCCGCGCCCCGGCGCTAGCACAAGTGAGGGTGTGTACACACACATGCATACACACTGGCTAGCCTGTCCCAGCAGGCCACAGCCGCTACCACTGGGCACACAGGTTGGGGACCCCTGGCCTATGCTATCTCCCTAGGCAACACCTTAGAATAGGGTTGTCAAACTTGCAACATCACATGACGTGTTGCGACATATCACAACTTTTTTTCCATTGCTTGCAAGGGGGTGGGCGCACTTTTGCCATGACGCATCCGGCCAGTGGCCCAGCAGTTTGACACCTGTCTTAGAAGAAAGCACCTTTCAAGGTCATTCCCACATATTATTACAGATTCTCCAATCTTCCTATTGATGAATTCTACCTAATCTACACCTGGAAACTTTCTGATGTGTTTGGACTGTATTTCTCAGAAATATTTAAAAAAGAAAAAGATCAGCCAGTTTCATTTAATGGTTAAAGGTGGTGTACTAAAAGTGGGGAGATTGTGAGATCTAGGCCTGCCTTAAGGATGGAAACCAACTCTATGATTTTGGGCCAAGCACTTTCTCTTAGCCCTAGGAAGAAAGCAAAGACAAACCACTTCCCAAATAAATGCCAAGATTTATCCATGTAGCTGCCAAGGGAACATGTCCTTACCCCAAAAAATATATATAGGAATCTTAGCTCATCTATAAGGCAGTAAGTTTGCTCTAGTATAATCTACAACCAATAGTTCTAAATATCCTCTAGACCTTCAGTGTATTATATTTGATTAATTTTCTCATATGAATCTTGCGGTAGCATTCATGAATGTTATTTCTCTGTATTTAATTAACAGAAACTTAAAAATGACATCAACTCCACCTAAACACTTTCTTTTAATTCTCCACATGCTTATACTTCCATTTTTCTTCCTTGCCCCTCCCTATCATAGGGATTTAGTAGCTAAATATTAGTAGCTACTACATTTCTTAAGTTGGCACCAAGAAAGAGTTTATAAACCACAATTCCTCAAAGGCTTCCTATTAATAATTAGCCAGATTTTTCCATTATAACGAAATCTCATTTCAAAGTGAAGCAGCCTTCAAAAGCTTACAACAGAATTCAGGTCACTTTGCTTCTCCAACTTATTTGACTTTGCCAATGTATTTGACTTGCCAAATTTGATTTACCAGCAGAATATAAACATGGAAATCACATTTCAAAAGATTAGCAAACATCAATGGGCTGGCAAATGACTGCAGTTCAATAGCATGTGAGGGAATATGGTTACTTCTTGCACACAATCAACTCTGGTCATTTGTTACAGTTTGCAAATTAACAAATTAGTATGAAAAGCCAAAAAACAGATGATGGAAAACGAAGAGAGTGATTATGCATTGTCACCGGGAATGATGGCATAGTCAGCTAACCCGTACAGAAACTGATATGTAATTTTCCACGTCAAGGCACAGAGACAATGTGCTTGTTAATTAAAAGTCATACTTTATACTTTACACTTCTGGAAGCAGGGGGATATGTAATAAATAACCAGAACTCACTGGTTTATTTCAGTCTTCAACAAAAGCAGGTCCTGCTTCAATGCTTTGGCACTAAGCAAAAGATATGCTGACCTTCAGGGTGAGGAAGAAATTTTTAAACATAAGGGTTTATGATAACCTGATCTGGACCGTCTGTAAAGGATATAGAAACATAACTGGATCTCTGCTCAATGAAATGGTTATTCTCAAGGGGCAATTCATCTTCACAAATCAAAGTGCCTGCCTCCAAAGGGTATTCCGGCATCAATTTTTATCTTCCAGATTTTGGTATGGGTTGGATGCTTCATGAACAGGATATTTCTTCTACTTTCTCATATACATTTGGAAATACTTTAAAATTAAACTTCAGATTAAAGGTTTCACGTTTACACATTTTTTCACTTTTAAATATGCTTCTAAAAGTTCACCTTTAGGGTTTTTTTTTTAAAATGAGATCCCCAAATGCTTGTCAGTTGCTAGTGATTATTTAGAAAAGTTAGGAGATTTGATTCTTTCACTATTTTAATTCACTTGGGTCTGACAAGTATTGTGGGAAGAGACTTTCCCAAAAAATGCAAATGGCTATTGCTACGAGTGAGCCCAACTAAAGATTCAAGCAGTGTATGCACTGATTTAACCATGCAGGGGTGATAAAAGAGTCTTTTTGTGACAAGTACAATGTGAATAGTCATTCTTTTCTATGAAATTCATTCATTTTTAAATCTGTTTCATCAAGAATTATGCCAACCTTTACATACCGGTAGTTCCAATTTGCTCATATGTTTAACCACTGTACAATATAACTTTTCACCTGATAAAAATACATCATATGATGCAGAGTATAATAAGATCATTAGCTTCATTTCTGTGCATTTTCTCTATATGCAGCTAGGCCTTGGGACAGTACATATAAACAAAATCAGTCTATTAATTTAACATCCGAGAAAAAAGAGAAAAAAGTCCCACAAGAGCCTCACTCCTACTTAATAACAAAAATACAATATACAGGTAGTCTTTGACTTAACAACAGTTCATTTAGTGATCATTCAAAGTTACAACGGCACTGAAAAAAGTAACCTATGACCATTTTTCAGTTATGATCTTTGCAGCATCCCCATGGTCATGTGATCAAAATTCAGATGCTTGGTAACTGATTTATATTTATGATGGTTGCTATGTGATCACCTTTTGTGACTTTCTGACAAGCAAAGTTAATGGGAAAGCCAGATTCACTTAACAACCTGGTTACTAACTTATCAACTGCAGTGATTTACTTAACAACTTGGCAAGAGAGGTCGTAAAATGATGCAAACTCACTTAACAATTTTTTCACTTAACAACAGAAATTTGGGGCTCAACTGCTTTCGTAAATCGAGGATTACTTGTAACTAATAATAATTCACAATGACAGGCTATCCAAATAGATAGTCTAAAACACTTGCACAATGAAGAAATTTTAAGTGGTTTTTCTCTCATTGTGTTATGGATACATGATTTTTATTAGCCTTATCCTTTGATATAAGCCTTCCTATAGAATGTATATTCCTTGAAACATCCTATAAAATGAAGCCAGGTTTTTTTTTCTTCCCAGATTACTACAATTGGACTATTCTTCCAATCCTTTAGGGTCAATTTATATTAGCATTATTGACAACACCAGGTCCAGAAATGATCCAAGCATGCAGACACATTTCTTTAAATTCAGTTTAGTCTTAATCAAGTATGAAACACACTGGCAAGTGGTTGAGTCAGTCAAAGGAAAAATACATGCAAGGGAATGATAGAATGTTTCACTCATCACTTATTCTCTTTTGAATTTTGGGGGAGGGGGATTGCCTATGAAGTTCACTGGAATTTAGATGAAAAGGATACATCTGGAGAAGAAATAAAGTAATGCCATTTTGGACATTATCCTCAGGTACATAACATCTGATTTGTTTAAAAAACCTGATATCTGAAAAGTGATTTGGGTAAATTTGGAAAAATGTATAGCTATAAACTCTAATGACTTCATACATATGTTGGGTTCACTAATTGTGTTCGGCCATGGCTTACTGATTAAACCACCAATGGTTAGATAACCATAGTTTACACAGTACAATGGCTGGCTGAATAGTGCAAACCTAGGCAAAACCAAAGAAATCATACCAAATAGTTTAAAATACAAATCCAGCCATAGTTTAGGCAAAACTCCACAAGGCATGTCACCTTCCCAAAAAACATAAGTAGGCTAATATTTATTTTATTTCAATCCTTACAATCTTAAAAAATAAGATAAGAAAACTAAGCTACAAAGTCCTTGACTTAAAACAGTTCATTTAGTGGCCATTCAAAGTTACAACAGCCCTGAAAAAACTTATATGACTATTTCTCATCCTTATGACCTCTGTAGCATCCCCATGGTCACGTGATCAAAATTTGGACGAAGTTAATGGGGAAGCCAAGTTCACTAAACAACCATGTTACTATCTTAAGAACTACAGTGATTCACTTAACAACGATGGAAAGAAAAGTTGTAAAAGAGGGCAAAACTCACTTAACACAGGTCTCACTTAACAGAAATTTTGTGCTCAATTTTGGTCGTACATCAAGGATTACCTTGACTTTTTAAATATACCTCTTTGTTTCTAGCTAGCTCAGTGTTGGCAAACTTTTTAGGTTCAATGAGTCAAAAAATTGGAACATTTAACCTGATTTGGCTGGCATGTCACCTTACCTCTGAACAAAAGAGAAACATATTCATTTATTTAAAATATAATTAGAGTCAAACTGTGTGTGGTGCTATGTATTGTTTATTTATGTATTTAAGAAAATTTATATGGCTGCTCAACTCACTCTGTGACTCTGGGTAACTTACAACAATAAAAAAACCAATTATATTGAGTATGATATAAAAAATTATCTAAAGAAATGTCAAATAATTAAAGTAAAATAAATAAAACAAATTCATTTTCAGACGATCTGCACATGTGTGTACTTCATTCTCACGTGGTGTCCGCAGCCTCCAAAAAGTGCATGAAAAAGGCAGCATGCTTTTGAAAATAGTTATTGTCACGGATGGGGCTTTGCTTGTTTGTGCAGACCGGTTGTTGGCATGCGTGGCCCAGTACCAGGGTTGGAGAGCCCTGGTTTAAATAATTTAAATTGTTGAATTGTGCCACAGTAAGGTTGTCTCACTGTGGCAAGTTGGCCGGGGCAAGTTGTCCCGCAGCAAGTTGGCCATGCTGAGTTGGCCGTGGTGAATTCGCTGAGGTGAGCTGGCACTGGCAATTGTCCCATTCCATCTGTATGCACCCAGTATATATACAAAATAATGACAATTGGTACTTGAAAGCAGAAGCTATGAAACTGTAGGCATAAAAAAAATAATTTCCAGCCAACAGAGTGTTCATACAGTAATCCCATGAATGGAAACAACTGCAGTACACAACAAACCTACAGAAGGCAGCTTTGCTCACCCAAACGGTGGCATGCAATCACTCAGAGCTCCTCACTGTAGATGAAGAAGAGAAAACCAACAACAAAATAAAAAGTGGTTACATACCTTCACAATCTTTCCTTTAGCCAATTTCCACTGTGTTGCTAGAAGACTGTTCTCCTTAACAGTAAGAAGCCCTTTGAACCTAACAGATGAAAACAGAGGTAACATAAAACAATGCTCCAAAACCAACTTAAAATTAAATCCACAGTTGCTGTTGATTCCATTTCTTCACATACGGGGGGGTCTCTCCTCCTTTCTACCGATAGTAAGACACCCCCGATTGTAAGACGTATCGGGGTTTTCAGGGGGTCGGCTAATATAACCCGTACCCCGAAAGTAAGACATATTACTCCTGCCCACTTCCGCCTCCTGCTTAAAATACTTAAATACTTAAAATACTTAAATACTTAAAATACTTAAAATACTTAATATACTTAAAATACTTAAAATAAAACTGACAATTGTTTTCCAATCAATATAAGCCGTACCCCGAAAGTAAGACATAGTGGGCTTTTGGGGATAAAAAGAAAGTAAGACACTTCTTCCTTTCGGGGAAACACGGGTAGTACTGCTACCTATTGGTCTATAAAGATTATTTCCAGGCACTAGCTCATTCCATCATTTGCACAAGACTGGTCTGTGTTATTGTATACCTTGGAATTGCTTGGTGGCCAAGTCTCTCAGCTGCTCAGACAAAGGCATGAATTGGCTCCTTACCGGCCATTCTCCAGCACTGGGAGATGGAGAATCCACCAATGGGTTATGACTGTATTCCTGCCCAATTAAATCAAGTCAGCCAAAGTTGCCACGCCTCCTTCCTGGACCCTTTCCCAGTTTTGACTTGATCTGGCCCAGGACGGACATGAAACGTGGCTCCTAGGCAGATACAGTTAGCTATTGGTGGATTCTTCATCAGTTAAGCAGGTTTTTTAAAAGGATTTTCAGACTTTAAGCAGGATTTAGAAGAAATTAAGCTTAGGCAGGATTGGGAGCTGGGCTCCTAGCGTCCTCATAAGGAGGAAAATTACAAGTAAGCAGGGGGGATCTCCCTTTCCCCCCCACTGGTTTCTCCTCTCTTCCTCCCTCCCTCCCGAAAGAGTTGACCTGGCTGGCTGAAGGGACCACGCGAACCGTAAGTACCCTTCGGTCGGCGTGGGGGAGGGCGGGGGGGAGGCGAAGGCGAGGGGGGTCCCCTCTCCCTTCGCCTTTTGCGCTTCCCCCCATCCGCAGAGGGCTCGCGGGGGTCCCGGGGAAGCCCCTGTCGGCGCCGATCAGCTGATCGGCGCTCCGAGCGCTGCGCGGCTCCGCTGCTTGATTTCAAGCTGCAGAGATTTTTAAAAAGACCGCCGACCAGCTGGTCGGCGGCCACGCGGCCCGGACAAAGGACCGCGGACCATCGGTTCGGCGGCCACGCGGTCCGAACAAAGGACTGCGGACCAGCTGCTCGGCGGCCACGCGGTCCGGACAAAGGACCGCAGACCAGCTGTTCGGCGGTCCATGCGGTCCGGACAAACCACGCTGAGCGCAGCGGCGCTTCCCGGCTTGTTTCCAAGCCGCGGAATTGCCCTTTTAACAAACCGCGGACCAGCTGTTCGGCGACCACATGACCCCAAAGCCGGCGCCGGCAAACGAATAGGCGTCGGAGCACCCGCGGCCATTTGGCACGGGCGACAAAGCGGGCGCCAAACAGCTGATTGAATCCAGAGCGCCCCGCGGGGAATTTAAACAGAAAATACAGAGGCGGCTCCGATCAGCTGTTCAGCGATCGAGCCGGCACCTTCAGTCTAAGCGAGGGGGAAGCGGAGGCCACAGCGGCCGCCATTTTGGATGCGTGGCGCGACCAACGGCGACCACACAAACCAGACAAAGCCCCGTCCCCCAACCCCAAAGAAAGTCTGAGCCTGCAGCCAGGCCTACCAGGGGGTCCCAGGCCTACCCAGGCCGAGTCACCCAAAACTCCCCTTTCAAGCTGGTGTCTCCCATTGGCCTGATTGCTAGCTCCCTTAGCCTATTGATCCCATTGGATCTTGGCTCCACTCGGAATCCAGGCACCCCCATTAGTGTGTCTGTCGCTATCCGAGCAACCTACGTGGATTCCAGGCGCCCCCCCCTCACAGTGGGCCTGCTTTATCCACCATTTTTTTTGCCTACACCCGGATTACAGGCGCCCCCTATAGTGTGTCTGTCTTAATCCGAGCACAGCCGTAGTGGGCCCCAGACGTCCCAGCAGTGTGCCGACCCCACCCACACATTGGCTGTCCCTGGGTTCCAGGCGCCCCCTCTCGTGCACCTGTTCTCATCCAGTGGCTTACACCTCCCAGTAGGTACTCCCTAGACACCCGGGGCCCCCTCTCGTGCCCCGGCGATATCGGAGAATGGAAGAGGCCACCCCGCCTGATTCCGGAGCCCTTCCCTCCTCATCAGGTCAACCTGGTCTGGAAGGCGCCAATAGGTCGGCAGCCAAATCTAGAGTTAGATCTGCCACTATGACCTCTAAGAGAGCAGACAGACAGGACAAGAGGAGACACCAGGCCTTGGAGAGGGAGTTCTCCAAGGCGCAGAAAAGAGCAAAATTAGCGCCAGAACCATCCCTTGGGCCGCCCACGGACAATCCTCAGACCGAGGGCAGCGAGCAAGCGACCCTCCCCAATGAGGACCGTCTAGCTCTACTTATAGCCCAGGCAGTGGATAGAGCTTTAGAGGCCAGAGTGCAGGCAACCACGGGCCGCAAACGAAGCCCATCCCGGGAGGCGAGGGCGTATGATAGCCCCACATCTCCCTCAGCATCCCAAGCGTCGGAGGAATCGTACCTAGATGAGACAATGGCGGACCAGGGGGTACCAATGTCGGACAAGGAGGAGGATCCACCAGAGGTCCCCACCTCCAAAGGCCTGTTCAACTCCTCCTTCCTGACCTTGCTACGCAAGGCCACATCCACCGCACACCTGGGACCCGAAATCCCAGCGGCAGCACCATCCGACCCACAAGATACGGATGCAGAGGCGCACCCTAGCTTCGTGGAACCGGTCACAACCAAGCACCACATCCCTTGTCCCGCCATGTTCCTGAAAGCGATAAAGATGCAATGGACATCACCGGCTTCTCTTCCTATGCCGAGCAGTACCGACAAGAAGCTGTTCGGTGTGGCTCCAAAATTGGAAGAGGTAGTGGAAGTGCCTACTGTGGACGAACCCCTAGCACCCCTAGTGTCGTCCACCACCTTCTCAGGGGACCTCGCTGAGGCCCTCAATGGTGAGGATCGCAAAGGTGAGACCACGTTCCGCAGAACGCACCAGGCAACCGCTTGGGCGATCAGAGCGTCCACCTCCGCCTCATTCTTCATTAGGGCCGCCCATGGTTGGCTCCAGGAGCTTCAGGGAAAGATCCCTGTGGAGGACTTCTGCACGCGACAGGACCTCAGCAAGATAGTGGCGGCCGCAGAGTATGCAGCAGACGCGACTCTCCAGGCCGCTCGGTTTTCATCCAGAGCTATGGCTTCCAATGTCACTGGCAGGCGTCTGCTCTGGCTGAAACACTGGCAGGCGGACTCTAGGTCCAAGTGGAAGCTCGCAGCGGCCCCCTAGAAAGGGGGAAAGTTGTTCGGGGAGGCCTTGAACCCCTATACAACTGAAAACAAGGACAAACGCCGGGTCCTCAAACACGTGTTTAGGAGACAGGACAGGCGGGCCGGAGCATACCCGAGGAGACAGCCCTTTCGGGCTGGAGCCAGGTACAACCACTTTCAGGCATCTCAGTCCTTTTCAACCAGGCAGGACACACAGGAGAGACAGGCAGACAGGCAAAGCCCCAGACCCAGACAACAGCCCCAGAGCAAACGGCCCTTTCGAGGCGCCAATAGGCCCTTCCGGCGTTCCAAATGACACCCCGTCAGGACCTCCCATAGGGGGCAGACTTTCTCTGTTTGTCCACCAGTGGGAGGTCACCACCATGGACGCATGGGTAATCAATACCATCCGTCACGGACTCTCCCTGGAATTCCTATCCACTCCCCCAAATCGGTTCCTCCATTGCCCAAGTCCTCGCAACCGGCTAAGAAGGAGGTTGATGGACGAAGCAGTAAACCATCTACTTCAAATACGGGCCATAGAAACAGTCCCGATGGACCAAAGAGACCAGGGATTCTATTCCATCCTCTTCGTAGTCCCGAAACCATCAGGGGGATGGAGAGCAATCCTAGACCTCAAAGGGCTAAATCATCACCTGGCATACCACAAATTCAAGATGCAAACGCTACGATCCATCTTGGGAAGCGTCACAAAAGGGGACCTCCTGACATCCATAGACCTCACAGAGGCATACCTCCATATCCCGATCTCTCTGGCCCACCGACGGTTTCTACGGTTCGCATACAGAGGGCGCCACTTTCAGTACAGGGTGCTCCCATTCGGCCTATCCTCCGCTCCAAGGGTTTTCACCAAGATCCTGGCAGCCATAGCAGCCAGGCTACGGATGGTACCGATCAGAGTCAAGTGCTACCTGGACGATATCCTAATCCAGTCCGCGTCCACCCAGGACGCCGAGTCAGACCTGCGGACGGTGGTAGGGCTACTCCAAAGCCACGGGTTCTCCGTAAATTTTCCCAAGAGTCACCTAATCCCCTCAACAAGGATACTCCACCTCGGCGCCATCATAGACACCGTAGAGTGCCGGGTTTACCTATCCCAAGAGCGCCGGGAAAGCATAAGGAGCTCGATCCTCCAGATTCGCAGGAGTCGATCAGTAACATTGGCCAGCCTATCCCAGTTGCTAGGAAAGATGATCTCGGCCATTGCAATAGTGCCATGGTCCAGGCTTCATTCCAGGAAGCTCCAATGGTTCCTGCTGCCCTTCCAGAGGCAGAACCTCAGCGCCTCTCCACGGAAGGTCCGCCCCCCACCACAGGTACTACAGTCCCTCAGATGGTGGATATCACCAGCCATAAGCAGAGGGGCAGGGTTCAGGGAACCGGATTGCATAATACTCACCACGGACGCCAGCCTCTTCGGCTGGGGAGCGCACCTCCATTCACAGTGGGCACAGGGCCGGTGGTCCAAGACGGACCTCCGCCACAGCATCAATTGGCTCGAACTATGGGCCATCCACCTTGCCCTCCGTCACTTCCAGGACCGAGTGGCACGACAACACGTCCTGATCCTCACCGACAACGTGTCAGCCAAGGCTCATGTAAACCGTCAGGGGGGCACTCGGTCCCGAAGCCTCATGGCAGAGGCTCTCCTGCTGGGAACCTGGGCAGAACACAATCTAGCCTCCATCAGGGCCGACCACATATCAGGGGAAACGAACACCCAGGCCGACTTCCTGAGCAGAACAGTGGACCACTCGGAGTGGCGACGTCATCCAAGGATATTCAAAGAGATCTGCCACCGATTCGGCTTGCCACAGGTGGACCTCTTTGCCTCCCCACAAAACACTCAGCTACCCCGGTTCTTTTCCCGTTTTCAAGACAGGGAGGCGGAACAGACGGACGCCCTCCGGAGTCCGTGGCCACAGGGTCTCCTTTACGCCTTCCCTCCTCTGCCTCTCCTCCCAGCAGTGATACGCAAGATCATCAGGGAACAAGCAGTGGTACTCCTAGTGGCCCCCCATTGGCCAAGGAGACCATGGTTCGCCGACCTGATGAATCTCTCCCTAACGGAACCCTGGAGGATCCCCCCGGAACGGGTGTCTCTCAGCCAGGGAGACATTCACCATCCAGATCCTCAGTGGCTCCAGTTAGCCGCTTGGCACTTGAGCGCTCGATCCTGACAGAGGAACTCTGTTCCCCGAGGGTCATCACCATAATACAGGCCTCCTGTCGCCCCTCCACCAACCGCATCTATGATGCCTCATGGAAAAACTTCCAATTGTGGTGCTCCACACGGCGGCTGCCGCTTGGGGACCTCACAATTGCCCATATCCTGGACTACCTGTTAGCCGGATTCGACAGGGGCTTGGCCCCAAACACACTGCGCAGGCAAGTGGCAGCCCTGGCAACGGTGCTCACATGCGACTCTGCAGAGACCCTAAGCCGCCATCCCTGTATCAGGTCCTTCCTAAAGGGAGCCTCCAACGCCAGACCACCTCCGGTACACAGGTACCCCTCGTGGGAGCTACCACGGGTACTCCAGGCTCTCACGCAGCAGCCCTTCGAACCCCTAGCGACATGCGATGTGCGCGACCTGTCCCACAAGGTGGCGTTCCTAGTGGCGATTACGTCCGCACGACGCATCTCTGAATTGGCAGCGCTCTCCATCAGGGGAGACTTGTGCGTCTTCCACCAGGATAGGGTGACCCTGCGCCTGCATCCCACCTTCATCCCGAAGGTAAATTCCCTATTCCACAGGTCGCAGGACATAGTACTACCAGATTTTTGCCCCAATCCGTCACACGATAGAGAGCGACAATGGCACCGCCTGGATGTACGTAGGGCGCTGGAGTGCTACATCACACGCACAGCGGAATTCCGTAGGTCCGAAGCTCTATTCATATCATTCCACCCTTCCTACAGGGGTCGGAAGGCATCCTCCTCCACAATTGGCAGGTGGATCAGAGCGTGTATCGCTGGGGCGTACTAGACAGAAGCCTTGCCAGTTCCAGGAGGCATCACAGCACACTCCACATGAAGCGCAGCTACCTCCATGGCCTGGTACACACAGGCATCCATCGAGGAGGTATGCAGGGCAGCCACATGGGCTACACCATCCCCTTTCATCAGGCACTACAGGATCGATAGGTTTGCCTTGGCCGAGGGTGCCTTTGGCCGGAGAATTCTCCAACAGATTATTTGCCAAAGTGCCACACCGGACCAGTCGGCTACCCACCCTCAGGGACAGTAAGCTTTGGTATGTCCCATTGGTGAATTCTCCATCTCCCAGTGCTGGAGAAGGGGCGTTGTCTTACCTGAATGCCTTTTCTCAGCACGGAGATGGAGAAGCCACCCCCACCCTGGTAGGTCAGTTAGACACAGGATTAGCATAGTGGAAGGAGCCACGATGTCGCACAGTCAGTCAAGGGCTACGCTCGCGTCAAACCTGGGAAAGGGTCCAGGAAGGAGGCGTGGCAACTTTGGCTGACTTGATCTAATTGGGCAGGAATACAGTCATAACCCATTGGTGGCTTCTCCATCTCCGTGCTGAGAAAAGGCGTTCAGGTAAGACAACGCCCCTTTTCCGCCAGGCTGGAAAATACCATTTGGCTGCCAGTTTTACAGAGGCTGTAGGCCTTTTCCTGAAGACTCAGATCAGGCACAGAAGACTAATTATAAGACTCCTCTGAAGAAAGAAAACTATGTGGGGAAACAGGGAAGAGGGGGAAACAAGAAAGCAGAGGAGGCAGAGGAAACTAGCTCTTCTCCAATTTTCTTCACAACGTCACATATATTAATTCGGCTCATAAAACCTAATTGGTGTATAATGCCACTGTCAACATGGCTAAAGGCTATATATAAAATTCCATCTTTCCTTCCTCTATGTTTTTTTTTTTAGATACCTCACCAACTGAGAACTCAAAAGCTTACATGAACTGAAAAGCTTACATCATCTTTTCTGTCTCAAGGATTGATCCTTGTGAAAGTATTGATCAGCTAGGGACTTTGCATGCTTTCTTCAAGAACTATGATAGTTTTATTTCCCCCCCAAAAAAAATGTTTGGAAAAGACCTTCTATTCACAGTTTTAAATAACAAACAGAAAATTTCTTTTGTATTATATGCAAGATATGGCTCCCTATTGGCCTTTAAACCAAAAAAGATGTGGCCAGCATTATGTTACGGATGGTTAAAATGTTTGGGTTCCAAACTGGAAAGCCAACAACCCAGATTTGAGACTCAAGTGTCATGTGACAAGGTGAGCACCCATCTTCACTTAGCTCCTGATCACCTACCGGTAGTAGTTCAAAAGCATACAAATGTGAGTAGATAAATAAGTTCACGTCACAAAGTGAAGTTATACATACATTTTATAAAGAATGTAACTGTAATACTTACAATTAATACGGGGAGTTTTTGACTTACATCAAGGGAACTGCTGATTGGAGATACAAATTGCATGTACTTTTATGGAGATAATGCATTGTTGTTGGCAGAAAACCCAGGTGTAGTGGACTTTGGTTGTATTATGTAACAAAATATGGACCTCAAAATACAGTAAATTTCAGTAAATTTATCAATTGTACCATTTGACAGAAAAATGGTACAATCAGTTGAAAGTTAGATATAAGTTCCACAAAATTAGCAAACAGATACAGGTTGTCCTCAACTTACAATAGTTCATTTAGTGACTGCTCAAAGTTACAACAGTATTGAAAAAAGTGACTTAGGACTGTTTTTCACATTTACAACTGTTGCAGCATCCCCATGGTCATGGATCAACATTCAGATGCTTGGCAACTGGCATATATTTATGACTGTTGCAGTGTCCTGGGGTCATGTGATCACCATTTGCAACCTTCTGACAAGCAAATGGGGAAGCCAGATTCATTAACAACCATGTTATTAACTTAACCACTGCAGTGATTCACTTAACAACTGTGGTAAAATACGTCACAAAATGGGGCAAAACTCACTTAACAACTTTCTCACTTAGCAACAGAAATTTTGGGCTCAATGTGGTAGTAAGTCGAGGACTACCTATATATTGGAAAAATATTACTAAAAATGAGGAAACGCATAAACAATTTTTATGTATTGTGCCTGCTGGAAGAAAAGTATTTGTTATTATGTGACTTGTTGCACACAGTAATTGTTCAAAGAACTGAAATTGGCAATGTGTAAGAGCAGTCAATTGCACATTTTATAATGTGGAAGTGAGGGTCATGTACCCGAAAGGAACTAGTTGAATGCAGCAGGAATTGTGCATGCAGTAGAATGAAAAAGGAGAGAGTTGCTGCTTAGGAGTGAATGGATGCTGAATCAATGTTGATAGAATACCAAAATGGTCATTACAAAAGCAGCATGCTAAATGGTTTAGTCATTTAGAGTGAACTCAAGAAAACTGAATTGCAAAACAAGAATATTCAGCTGATGGTTTGAAAAGAAGGGGAAAAACTGGAAAAAGTTGTAGTTGAATGGCGGTGACACTTCTAAAAGAGACCGTTGACAACAAAAGAACAAAAAGGGGTGTATAAGCTATTGTACAGACAAGGATGTTTTACAAGGAGAGAAAGGTGTTATGAGAGCTGAAGCAGGAACCATGGCAACTCACCTCAAGCAGAAACGTAAGAGTGAATAAAGTTTCATAAAGTAAAGAAGAATCAAAAATTCACTGACCAGAATGCAGCTGGCGTTTAGCTGAGGCTCGATGGGAGGAGGGAAGAAGGGTTAACAAATCAAATGTTTACAAAAACTAACACCCAATGTTGAATGTATATGTTCTATAACTAATGCCTCTTAACATAACCTCATGACTAATGTTGTTTGCTTTAATACTGTTAAAGCGGACTGAATCTCTACCTCAGGATATGAAACTTTTACCTCAGGATCTCTGGTTAGGGACTATAAAAGATTGCACTAGCAATGGGATGAAGTCAATTCAGAAGCGCAAACGAACAATATGCAATAGACTAGATACAGCAGATAGACCATATATAAGAGAAACACCAACCAAACAAAAGGTACTCGGAGTATACTTGAAGAGGGAAGGGAGGAGGGAAGAACGTTTACTAAAACAGATGTTTACAAAGATTAATACCTAATGTTGTATGCTATGTTCTGGGATGATTGCTTAGCAATAGGATCTTTGGTTTAATGTTGATCACATTAATATGGAACCAGATAAGAGAAACACCAATCAAACAAAGTGTAACAGGAGTATAGTTGAGGCTAGACGCGAGGGGTGGGAAAAAGGCTTACTAATTCAGACGTTTTCAGTGACTAATACCTAGTATTGTATATCAGGTGCCATGATGATTGCTGCACAATATGTTTTTATGTTCAATGTTGATTGTTTTAATAAAAGAATTTTATATTAAAAAAAATTCACTGACCCAAAAGAGAGCAGGAGAAAAACAATTTTAAGATTTAAATCGTCTATATAAAATCTACGTCTATTCACCAATGCTCTCCACCCTTTCCGGCTTGGTGGACTAGCAGAGGTGGAGAGGGGATGGTTTCCCGTGCGCTGCTTTAACAAATGCACTATTGCACATGCTCACCCACTTCTGCAGCCCAATTCCAAACGGGCTGCAGCCCGGCACTATTCATAGATTGGGGTTGGGAATCCCTGCTATAGACAATACGTTCATAGGTGGCAACTGCAATCAGGTCCTAAACCCATTGAGTGAAAAGGGCCATACATTTATCTTTCCAATGTGCAAAATTTGGGGAGAAAGTATTGATTATACAAATAATTGTGTGACAAAAGCTAAATTTCTCAGCCAATAATATTCTACTACATATCTAGTTCTTGGAATTTACAATTAGACAACATAAATGAAGTTCAGGCATAATAAGGGAATGTAGAATTCATTTGTGTTGTCTAATTGTAAATTCCAAGTACTAGATATATAGTAGAATATTATTGGCTGAGGAATTTAGCTGTTGTCACATAATTATATTTCTATAATCAATACTTTCTCCCCCAAATTTAATAAGTGTAAAACATTGTAAAAACATGTGTTTTAAAGAAACATTACTCTTATTGCATCTCCAACAAAATGCTGTTTTTGACAATCCTTTTCTATAAAAATTCTATAAATATGTAACAGAGTCCAATAAATTCTAAATATTATCTTTTGTTGTATGTCATAATATATACAGTGTATACTACATTGTGGGTATAAAACTTAAAACATTCTCCCATTGTCTGGGCACTATAACAACCCCTAATTCTTTTTTTTATTATTATTATTAGATATCCGTTTGTACATGTAAACAATGTAAAAGTTCAAGTTAAAGCCATTCAACTTAATACAATCATTTTAAATTTGTAGACCTTCTTCACTCCGTGTGCCCAAGTTTAACTATCTTTTCAGATCAATCTATTGGACATCAAACAAACAAGTCTTCTTATTAAAATTAATATTTTTCATGTCAATATACCCATCCCTTCAACAAGTACATTCTTAGTCTATTTAATATATATCTTCCATTAATCGATAGATATATATTTGTACATGTAAACCAGGGGGAAAATCAAGTTAACTGCTATCCAACTTAATACAATCGATTTAAATTTGTAAACATTCTTCACTCCGTATGTCCAGATTTAACTATAAGCCAGATACATTTTCTTTGATTGGTGTTTCTCTTGTATGTAGTCTATCCAATGTTTCCAGTCTATCATATATTGTTCATTTGAGCGATCCTTCAAATATGCTGATATTTTAGCCATTTCTGCCAAATTTATTACTTTCAAAGTCAATTCTTCAATAGGTGGTATTTCTGGCTTCTTCCAGTATTGTCCCACCAACAGTCTCGCTGCTGTGATCAAGTTCAGAATTAAATTCGTCTTTGTGGTAGTACAGTCTTTTATGATCCCTAACAAAAACAACTGAGGTAGAAATTCAATGCACTTTTTCAAAATAGTTTGGAGTGTCCACCATATTTTTCTCCAGAAGGCTTTAATTTTCCTACATGACCACCATACATGAAAATATGTAGCCTCCATACTACCACATCTCCAACATTTAGGTTGGGTGTCTGGGTAGATATGTGATAATTTTTTCGGATCTAGATGCCACCTATAGAACATCTTATAGAAATTTTCCCTTAAATGTTGCGCTTTCATAAATTCTACATTTCTCACCCAGATTCCCTCCCACGTTTCCAACGTGATAGGTTGCCCAAAATCTTGCTCCCACTTCACCATACAGTTCTTGACTAGTACAGTTTCAGAGTCAATTTCTATCAGTACACTGTACACTCGTTTGATATGCATGATCCCCTGCCCTCTAACCTGCTCAATTAAATTCTCATCTGTAAGGGATAAGCCCTTCTTCCGGTCTTTCTGCCACCTAGACTGCAGTTGCAAATATGATAGCCAGGTACCCCCTATTCCTTCCTCTGCTAGCGTATTTGATGGCTTTAATGAAAACACGTTTTCTTCTTCCAGTACAAGTTTACTATAGGGCACCACTTCCTGTCCTTGTGATATGTTTATGTCCCCTATTGCGTGCCCGGGGATCGTCCAGATGGGGATCTTATCGTGTAGAAGGTACTTATATTTCTTCCAGACCCACAACAATGGGGTTCTTAGTGGATTCTCCCTGAAGTTCTTGTCAGCCTTTTTGTCATACACCAGGTATGCGTGCCAGCCATATAGTAGACCATGCCCTTCAACATTCAATATTCTGTCGTTCGTCATGTTAATCCAGTCACTCAGCGCCACGGCGTAGTAATATAACTTCAGATTGGGCATTTTTAGGCCCCCTCTCTTCCTTGTATCCTGGATGATTTTTAATTTAACCCTTGGTTTCTTACCATCCCAAATAAATCTGTTGATGCCCTTCTGCCATTCGTCCAAATCCACATCCTTTTTGAGAATGGGTAGCATTTGAAAGAGAAATAGAAATTTTGGCAATACGTTCATTTTTACTGCCACTATCCTGCCCAGCAGGGACAATTGTAGTGTTTTCCACCTGTCCAGATCTGTTTGTATCTTGTTCCACAGCACCTCGTAGTTATTTTTGTATAATTTTGCATTCGTTGCTTCTATCTCCACTCCTAAGTATTTAACTTTCTTAACTATTTCACAACCCATTATTCTTTCCAAGTCCTGTTTTGCTTTGTTGTCTAGATTTTTAACTAGCATCTTCGTCTTAGATATATTTTACTTTGAAGCCTGATACCCTACCATAGTCTTTCATCATCTCCATCAGTCTCCTAGCTGATTGTGCTGGTTTCTCCATTGTCACCAGCAGGTCGTCCGCGAATGCACATAGCCTGTAGTCTTGTTGTCTAATCCATATGCCTTTTATGTCCTCTGCCGCTCTTATCTTGTTCAGTAGAATCTCCAGCGTTAAGACAAATAGCAAGGGTGATAGCGGGCATCCCTGTCTCGTGCCTCTTTCTATGTTAAATGGGTCTGTTAAGTCACCGTTCACAATGATCTGGCCTGTTTGTTTCTGGTAAATTGCCAGTATGGAATTAAGAAACTGTTTTCCCATTTTCATCTCCCCGACCAGTTTTGACAGAAACGGCCAATTCAGTCTGTCGAAGGCTTTTTCTGCATCCACAAACATGAGAGTAGCGGGCACCTGGTTGTGCCTGTCCAAATACTCTATTATGTTCAGCAATTGTCTTACATTAGTTTTCATCTGACGTCCTTGTATAAATCCAGTTTGATCCGGGTGGATTATTTTTTGTAGCACAGTCATTAATCTGTTGGCCAGAATTTTTGCGAAGATTTTGTAATCTGTGTTCAATAGTGAAATGGGTCTGTAATTTTCAGGTTGTGCATTATCTTTTCCCTCTTTGGGGATTAGAGAGATGTAGGCTGTTTTCCATGACGGTGGAACTTGGCCTCCTTCTTGTATGTTGACAAATAATTTTCTGAGGGGTTCTATCATTTCCTCTAGGAGATGCTTGTAGTATGTCGCTGTTATCCCATCCGTCCTGGGCGATTTTCCCTTTTTCAGTTGTTTGATCACTGAATGTATTTCCTCTTTTGTGATCAATGCATTCAGGGCATCTCTTTGTGCATCGGTGATTCTCAGTAACTTTTCATTTTGTAAAAACTTATCTATCTCCTTGTCTTGTGTCTTCTCCTCGGCGTATAGCTTTGAGTAGAACTCGGTAAAAGCTTTCTTGATGGCTTCCTGTTGAAATTCTTCCTTGCCTTTATACTCTATCTTTTCAATCATGCGGGATTTCTGCTTCTTCCTTATAATATAAGCCAGCCACCGACCAGGTTTGTTGGAATTACAGAATGTCTTATGTTTTGCGTATTGTATATTCCTTGCCACTTGGTCTGCCAACAACAAGTCAAATTGTTTCCTTAGAATCTTGATTCCTTCTTTGGTGACTTTGTCCTCCGGTCTTTGTATTAATAGCTGCTCTTTCTTACTTATCTCATCTTCTAGCTCCTTTCTTTTTTGTTCTTGTTTACGACGGTGCCTTTTGTTCATGTCCATGAGAATCCCACACATGTACGCCTTGCTAGCCTCCCATATCATTTCTATAGGTGTCTCTTTATTCATATTTATGCTAAAGAATTCCTTCATAGCATTTTTGCATTCATCCACATTTATATTGTATTTAAACAGGTTTTCATTAATTCTCCAGGATCTCCTAGGTTTCTGTCCTTGCCTTAATTCCATCCATACCGGATTATGGTCTGTTAGAACTTTGGGTAAGATTTTCACCTTCTTTAGGCTAACAAGCAAGTCGCTGGTTGTTAATATAAAGTCGATTCTAGAGAATGACTGGTGTCTGTCTGAAAAAAAGGTAAATTCTTTCTCTTTACCATGTCTTTCTCTCCAAATGTCTATCAAGTCAAAATCATCCTTTATATCAAAAAAAGATTTGGGCAGCTTGGAACATGTTTGAGGAGTAGGTGCTGTCTTCTTTTTATCTAAACCGATATCTATAACACCGTTCCAGTCTCCCATTAAAATACAGGATCTATAGTCAAATTGTGTTAGCTTTCTATGTAACAGTTTGTAAAATTTTCCTTGTTGTTGATTTGGTGCATATATACCTATCAAAAGAACTTTCTTGTTATCTTTTAAGATTTCAATTGCTAAATATCTACCTTGTGAGTCTGCTTCTATTAGTTTAGCTCTTATATGATTTTTCACATAGATGGCAATTCCATTCTTCTTTTCAGCGGCCGCTGCAACAAAATGTGTGCCTAGCTTATTGCATATTAAGTATTTCTGGTCCGTAGTTCTAATATGTGTTTCTTGTAGGCAAGTTACATCATTTTTACATTGAGATAAGTAATGAAATATCTTCTTCCTTTTCTGTGGAGAATTTAACCCATTAACATTCCATGTCAGATATTTATTTGACATGGTCATCTTTGGAAAGTTTCTGCAAGACCAATTCAATTTTTTCATCTTCTTTCTTCTTCGGCCGTGCTCCCATGGCTTCCCTACTTATATATGTATGACCTTGTTGTCGCATTTCGTGTTGCTCCTTCTGTTTAGTATTTGCTCTTGTTTGCCTCCGGTCTTTAGGCTTGTCTGCTTCCAAGGGCTGAGAGGTATCATTACTTCGGGCAGGTAACTCCACCCTCACTCCTTTGTCAACTCCCGGCTCTGCAGGCGGCCTTGACTTCGAGAACTGTGGTTGTTGGTTTAAATCCAATTCTCTTTCTTGTAGTGAATCTGCATTTTTTGGTGTTGGGGATGAGGGTCTACCAGCCTTCAGTACATTTTCATAAAAGTCCTTCACTTTCCTGATAGAATTCAAGCAATATCTATTACCATTGTAAAGTAGAGACAGTCCAGCTGGAACCTCCCACCTATATTGTATAGCACGTATTTTAAGTTCATCAACCAAAAATGCATAGTCCTTTCTTGCTCTTAATATCTTCTGAGGGATCTCCTTCAAAACCATCACCTCCTGACCAGCAACCTTTAATTTCTTATTATAGGTTATTGTGAGCACCTTGTTTCTGAATCTCCTTGTGACAAAGTAGATAACAACATCTCTAGGTAGATTTCTTTGTTTTGCAATCAATGAGTTAACCCTGTATATTCTGTCCAACTGCCAATAGAGATTTTCTGCAGCCCCTTCTAGAATTTTTCCAAAAGCTTCTTCAAAACTTCTTCTCAGGTCATCCTGATTCTCATTTGGTACCTCCTCCAGTCCTCTGATTCTAATAGCTGACATCATGGAATGATATTGCGCCATAAGTGCGTGGTCCTGTATATCACTTTTTGTCTCAGCAAGTTGTCTCTCCATTTGTTCCATTTGTTGTTCAATCCCATCCACCTTCTCTTCAACACTCTCCCAAACCCCCTTAATAGCTTCTACCATGTCTTCTCTTATTTCCCTAATGTGGGTCTGCATTTTTTCTGTCATTTTTCCCAGTTCAGCATTTACCTCTTTGCTTTGATTCTCAACTTTTTTCAATCCTATTCTCCAGTTCCTCAATCTTTCTCCCCATTTTTTCCTCCAATTGCTCAAGCCTTTTATCCATTTTCTCAATCAACTTATCAGTCTGATTATCAGCCATTATTGACAGTGCAGTCTGTAAGTCTTTCATTGTAAGCATTACTGGGGAGGCTTGAGGCTCTGTAGGAGATGGGGGGTGGGGTGTCGGACAGGTTAACTGTTGGTAATTTAGATGGCTGAGCTGGAAAAGTTCCTGCCACCTTTGAGGGGACTAGTTTTGTTTGCCTGGAGGTCATTCTAAACATATCCTCTTCTTCTCTTCTTTAGTTGGGCTTTATAGGGTTTTAAAATAAACACCTAGCCTTTCTCTTAGCGATCGCTCCTATGTTGTGCTGAGAAGGAAAAGGCAACAAAGGATCAAAGGGATTCTTCACTTCCGTCCCGCCACCTTAGATATATTATATTGCTTGTGGGGATCTGTGATTAGAAGTAGAATTTAAAGAAGTACTTGCGCTTTAAGACTCCTGTTTTCTCCTGCTTTCCTTCCTCCTGCCTGGAGGTCTCTTTTAAAAAGTTTTTCTCATGCATAGGCTTGCTGCGGGTGTCTGGTCCCGTCTGCTGACGATAGCGTCTCTGGATGGGAGCTACTTCCAGCGTCAGGGGAGCCTTCATTCTATCCCCCTGCAAAAAAATTTTCAGGGCGGTTTCAGAAGAGCTCAGCCCTCGCTTGTTGCTCTGCACCTCTTCTTCTTCCGAACTACACTGCACTTTTCGCTCTCTGCAGTTGGCACGTTGGCTGATTCTCAATCTTCAACGAGGACAAGACTCAACCGGGCGCCCACAGAAGCGCAACCCACAAAAGCGCTTGCCGGCTCGCGGATCCTGGGAACGCCATTCCTACCCAGCTGAAAGGCGCCACAAGGCGGGGGATACACAGGGGACCTTCCAGGCAAGCCCCGGGTTACCGCCGAACTCCTCCACCCGGCGCCGGCCATGCACTCTCAACCCCTAATTCTTTATTACACTCATTTCTTAGCATCTGCATATGAAATTTATTTATTGGTAACAACTATCAATGGAAATTTATAGTATTTTTTTAGTTTTAATGGATTTAGTAAGTTGCTCTAGTATCTCAAGTGTCTCTAAAGCTGAAAATTCCACTGATCTAAAAATGTTCTTAACATATGTAAGTATAAATATTGCCACTGAGTTAATCTGGTATATAATATGTATTACTTAACAGAGAGTATTTTAATAATGTATCCTCACTGTTGTCCCTAAGTCAATACCCCTGCTTCTATCAATTTTTCCCATTTAATCATCTTTTCCAAAAAATTTAAAAATTGGATTTTAGTGACATTTAGTATATGATATCTGCCATCATTCTATGATTTTTCTTAATCTGGTAAGGTTTGTATGAAATAAAGGAGCATTGCAGTGGCTATGAAATTACTATGATTAACCTAGTTGTTAGAGGTTGTGATTTAAGGTAGCTGTTCTGAAATATGAAAGTAAGGGAACCACGAAGGAAAAGATGAACCTAAAAGTATAGAAGTATATAGGACTTGTTAATACAAGTTCTCCTCTTCCAGGAAAAGATCTCAGAAAAACAGTGAGTTCACCAATGCGAAAGCTGTAGAAACATGGATATTGCTATTGTTAACTATTGCAACTGGGTCTAGGACAATTCACCACGGCCAACTCGCCATGGCCATTTCACTATGGCCAACTCACTATAGCACAACTTGCCATGGCCAACTTGCAGCAGTACGACTTGCCACAGAAATTCCACATGGCATAACTCAATGCGATAAATGTTATCTGCTACTGTTTCTTTTACAGTATCTCCATTGACAAAAATGGAAATTATGTCAAAAAAACAGTAGCAGATAACATTTATTGTGTTGAGATGGAATTTTCTGTGGCAAGTTGGCCACGGTGAGCTGTCCCACAGTGAGTTGGCTGCATTGAGATAGCCGTTGCGTTGACTTGGCTGTTGTGAGACGGCCACAATGAATTGGCCACAATGAATTGTCCCACGATTGCAACTTGCCATGGCATTATAGATATAGAGAAATAAATGTAGAGTCTGAGTATTCTTTACACACATGTAACTCTTAGTTATGTAGGAAAAGAAGATTAAGAGATAAGAAAAAAAGAGATAAGAAGTAAACTGCAATGTCTCTTCTAGTCAAATGTCAAGCCTATTTTTAGAGGTAGAAATATAAAGGAATGACAGAATAACAAAATTGGAAGGGACATTGGCAGTCTTTAAGTCCAAGCCCCTGTTCAAGCAGGAGACCCTACACCATTTCAGACAAATGCCATCCAATCTCTTCTTAAAAACCTCCAATGATGGAAAATCAGGTTAAAATAATATAAGAATTATAAAAGTTTTTAAACAGAGCCAATAGTTAAAGACACTGGATTAGAAGGTGAGAGGCTGTAAATTCTAGTCCTGATTTAAACACCAAAATCAGCTGGGTGATCAGTCACTTTCTTAGCCCCAGGAAGGAAGTAGTGTTCCTATAGTTATCAGGATTCATGTTGGACTTGATGGGCCATTACACAAAACAGAACACATGATTTAAATTAGATATAAGGTTCTGGAATATCTCTGATACAATATTGCTTGTTGTACTAAATACAGCCTTCCAAGTTGCATTTAATTTCAAAAACAGTTGAGAGATCCATGCAGAGTAAGTTTTAATATGTCAGTTGAACCTGCAATTTATTAACCTGTAATGCATTTAGAGATGTTCCTTACATTAATATCCTTTTTAAAAATTACAGAACCTGTTCAAAGTATTCTGACTCATCATTTTGCCTAGTTAAAAGCTAGGTTTCTATGATCTCACTGTCAGAAAAGCTGCCACATTCTGTAACATAAAACATCTAACAAGTACACAGCAGCTGTTCATACTTGCTAGGAAAGTATGTTATAGCAATGATGTCATGGAAAAAAATCTGGAATTGATTAAAATGTATCAGACAGCCAAGCTATTCAATCTCTTGAACAATACGTGTTCACATATTCCACCATCTGCATTACAGCTCAGGGCAGTGAAGAATAGTTCCCCTTAAAAGATTATCATTGGAGAGAGGGCAATTGTCATGCTTTAGTAGTTTTATTTAATAAAACTCTGCTTGTAACCAGATAGTAATAAATATGCAAAGCTAGAAGACTCATAACTGTTAAAGGGGTGGCTTCACATTCATCATCCAATCAGGGAAAAAAGGCCAACCTTTCAACTTTTAATAACACATGCATGTATTACACGTTTATAGCAATGCATGAAGCTTCTAATAAAAAGCTTCCAATAAAAGCTGGTTAAATACTGGGAATAAAAATGTTTAGAATAGAGAGAGAATTAACTGATTTGCCCAGTTTGAAAATTCTAATCTTTGAATTTCAGACCTCGCTAATTTATTACACGAGTTGTTTACTGTTTCAATTTATGAAACGAACAACTTTAGCACTTAGCTTTGCTTACATCAAGACAGAGCCCAAGGTTGGTTTGAAAAGCAATCATATTTATTGCTTTTCAAGAAGTTTTATTATTTTTAAATTTTATGGATATTTTTATGTATTTACAAATGTATTGAAGGTTCTTCTCCTTTCCAGTCTCTTTCCAGTCTACAGGTGTTCAACAAATAAAGAAAACAATGACAAAGAAACATATCTGGTATTTTATGAGAGTGAAGGGGGGGGAATTCACTTGAAGCTATTCTTGCTTAGTTCTTTAAGCATAGGAACTCTGCAAGACTGAAGACTAGATCTGGCTATAAATAAATTAACCAATTAATAAATTCTCCTGAGCACATTTCAAGAAATCAAGCTATAACCAAATTGCAACTGTATTGAATCAATAAAAGTAATTCTACAGAATCTGTTTTAAGGTGTAATACAATTCTTCCCTCAAAGTCAGCAAAACTGAGATCATTATCCATGAGGAAAATCTGTATCAATTATCACATTACATCTAGTACAGCTGAGGTTAATATCCAGCTGAGAAGCTATATTTCTTAAAGTTTCTCTCAACAATATTCATCAGCCTTCAAGAGACCGGAAATGATAAGTAGATGTAAACAGGATTCCTAGCTAGAAAATACTCAACTGGGAGTCAATTAACATTAGCAAGATCATTGAAATGACATACTAAAGAGTAGGAAATCTCTCCAGACCCTTAGACTAAGAATATTTCTAGTTTCTTTACCATATGTGAGCAAAAGCAATCTATCAGGAAAATGGTTGGAGGAAAGAAAGACTGGCAGATCTAGGACGTTCAAAAGAGCTATTAATCACTCATTGACTTCTGCCAAGATGGTATTTTTTAAGTGTGTTAGGAATATAATTCCTAGGATTCCAAATAAATTGCAATTCTAACACATCTAGTGAGCATCATGAAGGGAAAAGATGTCCTGTAAAAAGTTCATGTGACAGAGTTATCTCAACATTCTTGTCTAGTCTGCATAAATGTGTAATTGTAATATGGTACAAATACAGCCTTGAAAAATTCTTTTAAATAATATATTTACTGTACAGAACAGTGCATGCAGGCCACCAAGTATATTACTGATATTCACAGTGTACAAGGAGGGAAGAATTTTTCTCTGGATGACGAAAAATGCTGAAATATCATGCGATTACACCATTCTTCAAAACTTTCTGTAATCCTACAAGATTACTTCAATTAATCAGAATAGAGCTGGAAGGGACCTTGGAGGTCTTCTAGTCCAACCCCCTATTCAAGCAGGAGATCCTAGACCAGTGTTTCTCAACCTTGACCATTTTAAGGCACGTGGACTTCAATTCCCAGAATTCCACAGCCAGCAGTGCTGGCTGTGGAATTCTGGGAGTTGAAGTCCACGTGCCTTAAAATGGTCAAGGTTGATGAACACTGTCCTAGACTCTTTCAGATAGGTGGCTGTCCAGTCTTTTCTTAAAAGCTTTGGTAATAAAGCACCCACAACTTCTGAGGGCAAGCTGTTCCACTGGTTAATTGTCTTCACTTTTAGGAAGTTTCTCCTTCGTTCTCTCCTTGATTAGTTTCAAGAAATAGTAATTTTTTAAAATATTTAATTTTGGGTAATCAATTCCTAGAAAGTGATGTAACAATTGCCACAAGCGAAATATTGAAAAACATTCTGCTTTCAGCTAAACCCATACTTCAGTCCATTTAATACACGGCAATATAAATGTGAGAAATAAATAAATAAATAAATACTACTGCCAGAATGGGAGAGGATAATATTTGTTTCAGCATTTGTAATAAATCTCAGGATTTGGAGAAAAGGTTATTTTCATTTGGAAAGTTTATATATGCTTATGCTGTAAAACAGAACAACGGAGTTGGAAGGGACCAACCCCTGCTCAAGCAGAAGAACCTATACCAGGGGTTCTCAACCTTGGCAACTTTAAGACATGTGGACTTCAACTCCCAGAATTCCTCAGCCAGCTTTGCTGGCTGAGGAATTCTGGGAATTGAAGTCCACAAGTCTTAAAGTTACCAAGGTTGAGAACCCCTGACCTATACCATTCCAGGTCAGTCTCTTCTTAAAAGCCTCCAGTGATGGAGCCGCCCAACTTCTGAAGACATTGTTCCACTGGTTAATTGTTTTCACTGTTAGGAAGTTTGTCCATAGTTCTAAGTTGCTTCTCTCCTTGATTAGTTTCTATCCACTGTCTCTTGTCCTGCCTTCAGGTGCTTTGGAGAATAGGTTGACCTCCTCTTCTTTGTGTCAGCCTCACAAATATTGAAGCAATGCTATCATGTCAGCCCTAGTTCTTCTTTTCACTAGACACACTGCATTCCTGCAACCGTTCTTCATATGTTTTAGCCTCTAGCCCAGCAGTTCTCAACCTTTTTCAGGCTGCGACCCCGACCTGCACCGCGCATGCACGGCGTGACGGCCCGCACCGCGCGTGCACGGCGCAGCGGCCCGCATCGCGCATGCGCGGTGCTACCCCGTGCATGAGCGGTGCTGCCCCTTGTGCCGGCCGAGGGGAAAAGGGGAAAAAACGGCGGACTGCGTTGTTTGGCGACCCCCGTGAAATGGTCGTTTGACCCCAAATGGGGTCGCGACTCACAGGTTGAGAACCGCTGCTCTAGCCCCTAATCATCTTTGTTTCTCTTTTCTGCACTTTTTTCAGAGTCTCAATATCTTTTTTATACAGTGACCAAAACTGGTTTAATTTATTCCAAACAGAAGTTGGAGTAAATTATTTTATATATTTATGCATTGGATTTATGGTGCTATCCAATTTCTGGCATTATGCAATAGTGAAAACATAAAAATAATTAACAGAAAATGATAGTGACACAGAAGTATATGTCCATTTTAGCCAATGAAGTAACATTTTTTTAGACTTTCAAGAAGTGCTATGCCCATTCAAACACCAAAAGCATTTTTCCGAATTATGAATTACGAAGGACGAGGGTGACATGATAGCAGTGTTCCAATATCTCAGGGGCTGCAACAAAGAAGAGGAAGTCAAACTGTTCTCCAAAGCACCTGAAGGCAGGACAAGAAGCAACAGATGGAAACTAAGCAAAGAGAGAAGCAATCTAGAACTAAGGAGAAATTTTCTGACAGTTAGAACAATTAATCAGTGGAACAACCTGCCTCCAGAAGCTGTGAATGCTCCAACACTGGAAGTTTTTAAGAAGAGACTGGACAGCCATTTGTCTGAAATGGCATAGGGTTTCCTGTCTGAACAGGGGTTTGGACTAGATGACCTCCAAGGTCCCTTCCAACTTTATTGTTATTATTGTTGTTGTTGTTGTTATTTGCAAAGCATGCAGATCTTTAAAAGTAATTTTCTACAGCAACATGCTCCTCTGCATTGGTAAGTATTTGAGTAATGCAATCAACTAAGCAGGCCCAATTTAATAGGTCTATTTCTCATAATCCCAAGAATTTACAGGCACTGACTTCTATTTCACAAACTCATTTTTGAAATTAAAACCCAAGGGAAGCTTTCTGATGGGATGTCTTCTTACAAAGATTTTTTTTTTTCAAAATGGGAAATTTCAACATTAAAAGCTTAAAATCAAT
Organism: Bothrops alternatus; assembly: GCA_034064705.1. NCBI lineage: Eukaryota > Metazoa > Chordata > Lepidosauria > Squamata > Viperidae > Bothrops > Bothrops alternatus. The sequence continues at coordinate 22,247,069 of JARGCV010000081.1, forward strand.
TACCAAAGGATTCCAAAGAAATTCTCCATTGCTCTGAGAAATAAGATAGGAAGACACCTGTCTCTTTTGCTGGAAAAATGTTCAGGAAATTGGAAGACAAGTTTAAGCACACCATGAATCAAAACAGTCTACAAGGTCTTGATTAAGACAGGTGCTGTGAAAGGACACTTACAAATGTTTTTGTATCATTTTCCCACTTAGACAAAGATCTGAATGCTTCTATTCTTCATACAGAGAAAAGCACAGACAACTGTGTTACCAAGAATATAGTGAATTGGTGAAACAGCCCATAATATACATAAAATACAACTGCTAGAATTTTGATATGGATTTACAGTAAGTTTTACGATGCAAACCATTCAGAACATCAAACCTGCCTTCATTTAGCACAGCGGTTCTCAACCTGTGGGTCGCAACCCCATTTGGGGTCGAACGACCATTTCACGGGGGTCGCCAAACGCCGCAGTCCGCCTTTTTTTTGTCGGCCATTTTTTTGGTCCATTTTTTCCCCTTTGCGATGTGGGCCGTCGCGCCGCACATGCGCGACGCGGGCCCGCCATTTTTTGGGGGGGCGGCCATTTTTCCCCTTTGCAATGCGGGCCGTCGCGCCGCGCATGCGCAATGCGGGCTGGGGTCGAGCCCGGGAAAAGTTTGAGAACCGCTGATTTAGCAGATGAAATATTTTTTCTTCTACTAGGTAAAATCCATGCAAATCAGTTTTCTTCAACCTGGCACCTTCCAACACTGATCACATTGCTCATGATTCCCAGCCAATATTATCACCAGAGCTGTTGACTGAAAAAGTATGGTATATATTGTACAGCTATCTGCACATAGTAGGTTGTGAAAGAGATCAGCAGGGGAGATTTTTACAAGTTTATGCAGAACTTTAAAAAATGCTGGATGAACCAATTCATTTTGTTCCTATTCCCGAAGTAAAATGATGCCGTATTTTCTAATCATAAGGTATGGAAGAATGATTTATATTTTTGACATGTGGAGCACATCTTCAAAACATTTTCAGCAATAAATAGTAAAGCTTGGTTAAACTATTTCCATAAATTCTTTGAATGAGATATCAGTGTGGCAATGTAGCATTCTTTTGCATTAAAGCTATCATAAAACACTGAACAGCTGCTAAAACCCTTCAGAGTAAGGTTTAGCCCAAATAAAATGAAGTTTATAAGCAAAATAATACTGAAGAATGCATGTAGATATTGAGTCTTACCTACCACAGAATGATTCTCACATGTACACACAAAGTTTCTCTTATTTGCAAATCACAGACATACCTAAAACCCATTGAATATATTTAGCATCCATAAAGAATCATGTTAACACTTATTGCACAACATTTTTTATTTCTACTTAGTACTAAGTCACGTGATGGTGAGATGGGTGGCTATATAAAAAGGACAAATAAATACACTACACAATACAAATTACATTTTCAGAAACACTGAAATTTATGTCATGTTTCTGGTACTGCTGCACGATTCAGAATAGTAAACAAAATTAAATTTGAAATACTAATTTTTAAAAAGCTATTACAAAAAAAGATATATTAAAAAAGTGATCAGTTTTAGTACTTAAAACATAAGATATTGCTCAAGCATCAGTTTGCCAGAGGACACTAATTTTTTTCCTGGTAAAATTTAAACTTTTTCAGTTTAAGTACAATCACTCGTAAAGCCCAACGACCCCATAAATCCATCACAGATGGGACATTCAAAAGGTCCACTTAATCCAATTGTAATACATAGATATGCTCTGAATTGATTACTGATTCAATCTGATGATTCAAACCAATTCAGAAAATTGATTCAATGTTGATGTCTGAACGGAACTGTTAAATTAGGTTGGTCTGATTTCAAATTGGTTAAAACAAAATCAAGAAACTTAGTTTTGCATATTTGCAGGAGGGGTGCCACAGAGAAGATGGTCGAGAGCTACCCGTGTTTCCCCTAAAGCAAGACAGGGTCACACTTTCTTTTTATCCCCAAAAGCCCCACTATGTCTTACTTTCGGGGTACGGCTTATATTGATTGAAAAACAATTGTCAGTTTTATTTTAAGTATTTTAAGTATATTAAGTATTTTAAGTATTTTAAGTATTTAAGTATTTTAAGCAGGAGGCGGAAGTGGGCAGGAGTAATATGTCTTACTTTCGTGGTACGGCTTATATTAGCCGACCCCCTGAAAACCCCGATACGTCTTACAATCGGGGGTGTCTTACTATCGGGGAAACACGGTATTTTCCACAGCTAGAACAAGGATCAGGAATATCAGTTATAAGATGCAGCAACCTATATGTCATTTTAAGAATCGGGAAAATCTTCCTAACAATTATATCTGTACAACAGTGACAAACACTCTACCAATAGAGATTGTTCTTTCTTCTTTGGAGGTTTTTAAGAGGCTAAACAGCAACATCCTGAGTATAGTGTCACGCTCATTGCAGAAGGTTGAACAAATCAGAGGTCCCCAAACACCAGGCCATGGACTGGCACCTGTCTATGACCCATCTGAAACCAGGCCGTTTCAGTGCACAAGCAGGATCCAGGCAACATGCAAAGCCACACCTCCCCAGTCCACTGAAAAAAATGCCTCCATGGAACTGGTCCCTGGTGCCCAAAAGGTTGGGGGCCACTGGACTAGATTATCCTGTTGTCCCTTCCAATTCTACAATTGTTAGATTCTATTAGTAACAGTAGAAAAGCAGTGAAAATTCATCCTGCCTTCAATAGCAGTTCCAGTTAAATGTCAAAAATGTGATATAAAAGAAAGGTTTTCTTTTCTTGGCACTAGTAGAATCACAATTATTAATTTTAAAAAATAAAACACTTGATTTTGGCACTGAAGATCTACATCACAAATGATGGCTTAAACTTTTGCTCAATTACCCATTTATCCAAAGCATATAAATCTACAAAATCACACTTTCTCTTCTGCCAGCTGATTAATGAGGTATAGAACACTATTAAGTACAAAAGCAAGCTCATACTTTAACATGTTCGAAATATGTTCTTTATAAACCAAATTGTGCATAAATCACATGTGCTTTTACATTTCAAATTTCCATGCCTTAAACAGTGGCAGAGCTAGTTCTATGTGATATCCATAACTTCTACTACTTTTGAGGTACAGTATTTCAGAAATCAACACAATGTTATGTTCAGGTCACATTAATCAATGTAGTTTGCCATTTTTTGTACTAGGGTTCCAGTGTTAACACAATCTATTAATTTTACACTAAACTAACTCTCAAAATTTGGATTGATTATATCTTTAGTGCAGTTTTACTGGCCTATTTCTTTGCTTGTTCACTCTTACCAATTTGGTGATTTGCACTGAACTGAAAAAAAGTAACTTTTATAACAACAAGGAAAGAGGCTTGAGGTATTATTTTAGAAACCTCTCTATGATTAAGACTCTTCAGAAAGGCTGCCAGCAGAAGGAAAGGAATAATGCTTAATATGGTCAATATGTGCATTGGATTGAATTTCAGCTCATGGTAATCACTCTTAATTAATCTTTGTAAATTGGTAATTTGTAGTCGTGACTCAAGTATTTTAAAATATTATCACAGCTCATGGAAAGAATTTCATCTGCTATAATTTAAAAAATAAATATTTTTCACCAATATAAAAATTATAAAAAGTATAAAAAGAGGAGTCTCAGTTCACCTGGAAGTTGGGGAAGATCGTTTTAATGGCACATACATTACCATACTCTGACAATTTGTTCATCATAAATACACAAAGCCAGCGAGTTCCTTGGCTGCAATATATTTATAGTGTGTTTGCAAGGTAAGCCTGGGCTGTTCTCAATATTGTTTTAATGAAGACACTTGTTTGAATCAATAGAAAGCAGTATGTAAAAGAAGCTTTTAAAAACCTTCAAATGAACATTTCTAGAAATTTTCATCCCAAAACCTTTGTCAAAAAATGCATTTTATGTAATTTAATGCTAGCAGAATGTATCCATGATCACCATCTAGTAGTCAGAAGGCATGACAAAAACTCCCCAATTTCACAAAATGTGATCAGATTAACCATAGTTTCAACTAGACCAAGACCTAGACCAGGAGTCTTCAAACTTGGCCCATTTATGACTTGTGGAGTTCAACTCCCAGAATTCTTCAGCCAGCGTGCCACAAATCATAAAAGGGCCAAGTTTGAAGACCCCTGACCTAGACCAAGCCAAATCCAAAAACGCTAGAGAAATCCTGGAAGCTTGACACTCAAGGCAAATCAGTCATTAACAGGCACATAGAGATAAATGCCTACGTATTATTCAAGAGACAATCAAAAAGCCAAAAAAAACACAACCCACCTCCTCACCAATCAGCACACAGATGAAAGAGATTAACATCAAAATTAACATTAGACAAACAATCAAGAAGCAAACAATATCCCAATAAAGGAACTGTCAAACAAACTAATGCTGTATAGCAGCCCAAATAAGGAACCACCAAGACCACTCCCACAGGGCAAGCCAAAAGTATTCAAAATGAGAGCAAACCCCACTCCCTACTACCGGTAGCACTGATGATGTTGATATGGTAATGAAACATCTGCAAGAAAACAACCAAGCTCAGAGAGCACCAAGGACCTCACACTTCTCTCCTGAGCTACAAATATTCTCTTCTATCAGTACTCTATATTAAAAAAATCACCCTGAATTGCTTCATTTTTAAGGTAGAAAGATAGAATATAAGTACCTAGTAAACCAAGAAAATTAACCCAGCTGCATGATTTTATCTTATTGCTCTTTGCATAAAGAATATATTGAACTATTCAAACTAAAGGACTCAAGGTAAAGGAACAAATGTCAGTCCCTGTCACAACATTTCCTGCAGCAGGAACCCTCTTCATATGCTAACAAAAAATCCTTTGAAAGCCAGAATCCCTGAAGCCCAAAGTTGATGCCTTCCATCTTGAATGTCAAATGCTTCAATGAACAACATTAAATAATTACCAAAGAAAAGATTTAGGGATATTATAGACCTTTGTGTAACCAATGATACAGTAGTACAAGGAAGACAGTCACTTAGAGGTCAAAGTAATATGAAAAAATAATGATTTTTATGTTAGAATATATGGTAACTAAAATGTACAGAAAATATACTGTTTTAAATAAAACAATACTACCTTTTACCCACATGAAAAATCAAAGTCCCATCATAAGTTTTCAAGTTAGAAAGTTAGCATGTGGTTTCCCACCTTAAATAAATAAAATGTGGCAAAATATTAAATAGAATAAGGGGTCAGCTTGGATGGCACTAACACGCTTTTTTGCCATCTGTACATTTTAGTTACCATATTCTAACATAAAAAAATCATTATTTTTTCATATTACTTTGACCTCTAAGTGACTGTCTTCCTTGTACTACTGTATCACTGGTTACACAAAGGTTTGTTTATTTGTCTTGTACTGTTCTTTGTTTTTAAATGTTAACAACTGCAAACTGCCTAGAGTTGCTGGGAATCAGGTGACATATAATCTTATATTTAATTTTATTTGGTAAATTTCAATATATTTAATTATCTAATATAAATCATTATCTTCCAAAATTAGATGATGCTGAATTATCTTAATATTCGCTTAGAAATGCAAAACAGATTTGATTTTGCATTTTGCTAAATTCTTCCTTCACAAGTCTCCAGGGATCCTTTCATACTATGGTCGCTTCCTGCCAAAGGGCTTCTTTGATGTGGCCTAGATTGGATCAAGATTGGTCAAACTGTTATTGACTCCAGTTAATAAGCAGAGCTAATGAGCAAACATTAATCACAAGTCCAGGAAGTCTGCTTTAAATGCCTACATCTTTCTCAATTGTCTGAGAACTAACCCAGATGATCAGCCACACACATGGTGCAATTATTTTCAGACTATACTATTCCAGCTTTACACCTCTAAAGGTTAAAAGCTAGCGCATGATGGTATAAAAGAGATCAGAAAAAAGAGTGCAAAGAACAGGCATTCTTCATGTTGTTCTATTTTTAAAACATGGTGGTTTCCAACATCTTATTTTCCATGTGAATTCTAGAAGACACAAAGACTAGATTTGTCTACACTATAACTGTCTATGTGTATAACAAAATAACAACACTTAATACATTTTGCATAGAGATATCTTGACTATACTGTATATAAGTGTATAACAAAATAACTACAAGAGTTAATACATTTTGCATAGATATATCTTGACTTCTGAATCAGTGTTTCCTTTTCAGTCTACAAGTCTGAATCCACACTGATTATATTTGCACCAAAAAATCACTATTTAGGACATGTATATTTTTTAAAAAAATTAAAGTCTCTGATCATAATACTTTCTCAAACAATCTTCCCACAAGGAAGTTATATTTAGTTTGTTTAAAAGAAAGAAAGCAACGTAAATAATATTTTATGCCTTTATACAAATTATTCCATCTTTTTGCTTTTTTATGAATTTGATTCCATATACACACAGTTCTTTTGAAGCTAAGAAAAATGCATAATAGAAAAATACATTCATGCTCATTTTTCTTGTCACTAAATCCATTCAGTACACTACCAAGTGTTAATCTGTGAAGGAAAAATGTATTTCTACGGAGATACAAAGTTATTCAGCCACTAACATCAACCTTACCTTTTTCTCAAATTCTTCCACATTTACAGACTCTATGACATTATATAGTTTTGCTGATATAATTCTATTTAGATTTTAACTCTATCTATATTTGTCTTGAAGTAAAATGTCTATAAGCACATTTGCACACCTCATATTTATGCTGAAATAGAAGCAATGTTACATTATGTTTAACAGAACTGCTAATTTTGTTCACCTTCAAATTAAAACTTTGAATATTTTTATCATGGTTTCTGAATCATTAACATCAATCTTACTTTGGTTATGAAATATAAGAAAGAAACTGAATTTCAAATGCATCTATGTATTTCTGTAATTGCATCTATTGATATCCACCCAGCTTGGGACCAGTTCCAAAATTAGGGCAACACTAGAAAACAGGAAAATTGGATGCCTAATTAAATCAATTTACAAGGGATCTTAAGATAAAATTTAAAAGCATTCAGAAGCAAAAGTGATAGTTGCAATGTCAGATTTCAACTTGTTCTGACCATCTGTCCCTTTGCCCTCACACCTTGCATTTTATACTTGTATTCACCCTTAAGGAGACCTAGAAAATGTGAAGTCTTGCAACTGAGTTTACAGCAGTTTGGTTTGCATCAAGAAATGTTTTGTTCACTTTTAGCTTCCTTGTCATCCAACATTGCTATGTTTGTTTTATATGCAGAATATTATACACAAAAGCATATTTACATAAATGACTGTTGCCTGATAATAATTTTGGAGATGGGTAAAAACTATCCATTCACAGTAGCTTTGGGAAGAGGAAGGCTTATAATATATACATTTGTTGGGGTGGTGGGTGGGGAGTGTCCCTCCTCTCTAACTTTGTTTCAATCAGCAGTAAATACAGGAGTTCCTGAGTTCATTCTGAGGCCAGATTATCTGCAGGAACACTTTCCCTAAGGATATGTATCCATCCTACCAAATTGAATATGACAAGAATGATCCTAGTCCCTTCCCCTAAATATTGCCTAGTGATGGGAGCTCAAAAGTGTGACTTTTCCATGGCAGCCCTTGCTTGCCCTTTGAAACACTCTGCCTCCTGAAGTTTGACAGGCCTCTACCTTCCTAGCCTTCTGTATAATTTGAAGACATGGTTTCCTTCTTCCCCCCCCCTCCCCGCAAGCACTGGGATCCGATTGGATAGGTAAGTTTGACTTGGTGCCATGTTTTTATTTCTTTATTTCCTAAATCCTCACTTTCCAGAAGATATTTCCTTATTACATATACAGGTAGTCCTCAACGTATGACCACAATTGAGCCCAAAATTTCTGTCCCTAAGTGAGACATTTGTTAAGTGAATTTTGCTCCATTTTATGACCTTTCTTGCCATAGTTGTTAACTGAATCACTACAGCTGTTATGTTGGTGACATGGTTGTTAAGCGAATCAGGCTTCCACCGTTGACTTTGCTTGTCAGAAGATCACAAAAAGTGATTACAGGACACTGCAACCCTCATCAATATGAACCAGCTGTCAAGCATATGAATTTTGATTATGTGACCATGTGGATGCTGCAATGGCAATAAGTGTGAAAAACAGTCATAAGTCACTTTTTTCAATGGTTTTGTAACTTTGAACAGTCACTAAATGAACTATTGTTAATTCAAGTACTACCTGAAGTTTTAGACATTGTTTTATTATTGATTGGCAACACAGAGAATTTGTTAGAAATGGGTGACTATATCAATGTATATATAAAACAAACAAATTCTATAAGCTTACCTTCTTGGTTCCAATTTGGCAAGATTGATGTTTAGGACATCGAAGTAACTGCTCATATATAGCTCACTCAATTGTCTTTTGATCCTCACACATGAAATTCAGCATGACAGTGATCAAATGAATATGCTGTCAAACATTCTGAGGTAGATTTGCCTTTGAAACATAGCCCTAATTATTCTCTCTTCATATGGTATTTTATTTCTACTCTTCCCTCTTCGGCTTTCCCTTTTCAGCCAGCTCACGGTCATCTAATATCAACCCACATTTAAAAATGCCAATCATTTATCTTCTACAGTTGCTCATTAAACATTTTGGTAATATATCATTATACTGAATATGAGAAAGTATATGTGCATCAAACACTGTGGTGGAGAAAGAAAGCAACAGTACAAAACTTCCACTACAACTCAATCTGACGAATACAGTTAATGTGTCAACATTAATTTTTAGAATGAAGAAAGTCCTATTCCAATTTAAGTATAAGAAATAAACTGATTTGGAATTGTTTGCCTGGATCCAATATAGATAATTGAACTTAACCCCAAAATTATCTTTCAAATGATTGTGAAATATTTAATAAGCAAACCATTATTTTTTCTGCTTTCCAATTCAAGAAATTGTTTTTGGCATTTGAATGTATCACAACATGTACATGGGAATAAACAGCAAGTGAAGCATTTCTCTAGAAAAGGAAAGACAGAAAACGGAAGATATTACAGCTATTTTTTATTTTGCTTTGGGAATCCTGAAAAGCTTTCACAGCTATTTTCTCCTCCAATTCAAGGTAGCTTTTATTTTATTTTTTTTACTGCTTTCCTAAGGCCTAAATATATTTTCTGCAATGACCTCACAGTCTCTTCCCTCTTCTCTGAGACAAATCAACCTTCCATCACATCAGTTACTGATTTCTCTAGAAAGAACCATTGTAAAGAAAGTTCTTTTTTGATATTCCAAAATTCTCCATGTCAGGAACTACATCCTGAACATCTGACGCCAGACATCTAACAAGATCTCAGGTCTAAACATGCTGCTAAAGAAAAATTGTGTTTTGCAGAAATATGCAGGCGGTCTTTTTTTCAGTTAAGACTTCAGTGGATGAGCTCAGTTCAGTTCAAAAGGAAATATATATTTGCTACTACTAATCAGTCATAAATAGATGACTTTTAGTGTTCACTGAAAAATTTCTAAATCTGTGCAAAATGTGTCTGGAACTCTCACCAGTAAGCAGTAAAGTTTAACTCATTCTTTGTTTCCAGCTTTCCACTATATAGTAAATATGTAGGATTTCTTTTAGGTTCTTGTCATCTTAAATATCAGTCCAATGTATTTTACCTACATTATATAGGAAACTTCTCCACTGAGTTCAGTGGTAGCTCTAAACTGTACATTGGAACATAATATAGTAAGAAATGGATTTTCATTCCCCCAAAAGGCCTCTGTATTTTTGAAACAGCCAGTTTAAAAAAATGCAGATCATGCAAATATTTATAAAGTACAGGTAGTCTTCGACTTACGACTACACTTGAGCCCAAAATCTGTTGCTAAACGAGACATTGGTTAAGTAAATTATATCCCATTTTACGACCTTTTTTGCCATACTTTTTAGTTGAATCACTGCAAGTTGCTCAGTTATTAACACGGTTCTTAAGTGAATCTGACTTCCCCATTGACTTTGCTTGTCAGAAGATCACAAAAGGTGATCACAGGACTCCAAGACACTGCAAACACCATAAATATGAACCAGTTGCCAAGCATATGAATTTTGATCATATGATCCTGAGGATGTTGCAAGAGTTGAAGGTGTGAAAAACAGTCATAAGTCATTTTTTTCAGTGCTGTTGTAACTTTGAACCATCACTGAATGAACTGTTGTAATTGAGGACTGCCTATATATAAATCACTATTTTAATGACTCTTGATATAGTACCCTCTCAGCCCTATATATACCTACCGGTATCCCGCCAAGTATGACATTTCCTCCAAATTTCAGCAGTAGCCCCAGACAAATTGTATCTTAGATATTGCAGTTATTTATGGCTTTTATGTATGGGTTCCTAATAACTGAGGCTCAGTAATCTGCTACTAAAAGCCTTGTTTGCTACTAAAATACATAACTAAAAATTTGAATAGCTTATATTTAAGTAAATACAGAACAGTCTTTTCAAAAGCCAGTTAAACATGTTGCCATCAATTATGCTACATGGTAGATTTCAAAAAATTCCCATCGCTCAAAGATTTTGCCCTGCAATGGTACTGACCCTGAAACTATATATCGCATTTTATTGTATTGCATCACAATAACGAACATTTCACTGGTTGACCAAATACATTTTAGTTATAAATTATACATTGTTGAATTTCCAACCCACTTTTTGTAATACCCCACACATTCCCCTTCCAAGAATGTCCAGGGAGGTTTTCTGACAAAATGGTGTTTTTTGGCATTGCTTTTTTTTTTCTTTCTCAAAATGAAATAACACTCGGAAAAGATATGGTAAAATTCTTTAGTAATGGTCAAAGATTTTGCTTGCACATACACACAGCAACTACTCTGTAAAAAATATCCTTTGGAACAAAATAAAACAAAACCGAACCGAACCAAATTAAAGTTCCAGGGAAGGAAAAATATTTTTCTCTATTTTATATTTTTAAAGTACATTATAAATATGTATCCCATGTTATTATTCTGGGTTCAGAGATTCAATGATATATTTCAAAGATTCATACAGAAATACATAGTGAAATTACTTAATAGTGTATTTTTTTGTGCTTAAGCTAAGATTCCAATGTGACACTCAAGAAAAAAAAACTTAAGTATTATGCAAACTTCATCTCCTCCGGGTTAGTGGCAAGCAGGCAACCAAACCACTTCATTCTAGAGAACAATAAAATGTCTTTCTTGTTTTTAACTTTGTCCCATTTCGGCCTTAACAAAGTTAATAAGGTGTGAAAACTAAAGGTACAGGGACAAAGAATACATCCTAAAATCTAGTGTGAAAACTTGAACGAATATGTAAACAAAACACATGCTGAAGAATCAAAGCATGAATGCTACTTCCATATGGTGTTAACTTGGAGCACCAAATGGGAAGTAATTACTGTTTGTTGTTCCAGCATGTTATATTCCTTAGTCAGTTTCTGAAAAATGGTGTTCCATCCCTAAGAGAGCCTATTTCCTCTATTTGTCATCTTGAGGTGATAATAATAATATTATTATTCACCATCAATCAACTGCAAAGGCAGCTTTACTTGGAACTGCTTACATCCTGCAACAATAACTTAACACCATCAAACAACAACATCTACTTATCTGAAGTCCTTGGGAAGGATTTCATAGTTGGATAAAAATGCCAAATGCAGTCTAAACACCTGGGACACTGATCATATAATAAGCAACTGGTTTACTATATATAACTGTTTATGCAGGTAACTATAACTCAATTTTAAGCAAAGTGTTCACTAAGTGAAACTGTGATTGTCTTTATGATTTTACATCAACTTTCCTTTGCTTTAGCAAACGTTGTAAATGCAAGGGTTGGTTGTAGTGTTACTTTTTCATCACTATTTTAATGGTAAACAGTTGCTGTATGAGACAATCACTAAGTGAGGATTACCTGTAAAGAGTTAAAGTTCCTTTCATTGCAAAATTCTATTCCATTTTATTTACACATGTATATATTTATATTTAGTGTTTCACTTACCTCTTTATTATTACAGGGTTTTTTAGGGAGCAACTGAAAACTGTTTTTATCTTAGGGGTAACAGGATGAAAGCAATGTTGGATGTTCCCCAGTCTTTTAAGAAGCTTCCTTTCATAAACTAGGATACCATCATTACCAAACTTCTATGAAGACTGACATTTCAATAATGCTGGCTGGGATCGCACATTGCATTGAGCCAAAGGATGTTTTTCAGAGTTTTAGTTTAAAGCATCTGCTTTTAAACTCAGCCAATAGGACTTGCTCAATAATTCAAAGTTAAACAGGTTTTTGAATAATGCTTGAATCAAGCCAGTATGTTTTTTTTTGTTTTGTTTTTTGCTCTGAAATAAATCTTCAGGTTATAATCTCTAATCTTCAATCTGCAGCAATCCAGAAAGTCACATGCTATATCTCTGTCATTACTTCCCTGTCACAGCAAATGAGAAGAAAATTGTTTGTCAAAATTACAAAAAAGAACATTTGTCAAGCAGACATGTAGGATTCCAAGAGTTCTGAATCAGGAGCAAACTTATCCTGCTGAAAAGAAATTTAAAAAAATCTTTTCGCAAAAGAGAAGATTCTCAGCACCAGGCACTATTTAATGTTCAGACTGGAAATGCAGGTGCTTACCAAGCTCCAGTTCTCCCAATTTTTAAATAAAAAGAAAAAAAGAAAAAGTATGTTAAGCTGGTGAGCTATGTTGAAGTCAACTCAACGATCAACCTAGTATCACTTTAGAAAGGGAGTTTCCCACTATCTGGTGAACTATAAGGTCTGGGGAAGAGGTTCTGTGGTTTTATACATAGGAATCTGACTGTGCTAGATAGGTGCTTTTTTCCTTTGCTGTGCAAGAGTATTCTTTGTTTTCTTTAGTGAGATTGGACAATAACAATGAGTTTTTGGGATGTAGGATTTGTTTGCTTAGATTTTTTAAGTGGTTTAGCCTTTATTTGTTGGGGTAAAACCAGGGTCGGACTGCAGCCATCTGGATGACCACCAGGGAAGAGTAAGCGGTTTCTGTAAATTTCTCCTGCCATCAAGTGGCAGTTGGCATTTTTGCCAATCAGATTTCTAGAAAAAACACCACTTTCAATAGAATCCAAAAGAGTTTTAAGTAGACAATAGATATTTTTGTCAAAATGGTAGAACATGTTCTGTAATCTGTCAAAATTCTGAAACAGCTATTTGTATTCCCCATCTATTAGCTTGAAAAAAACCAGTAATTTTTGTTTACTAAAGCACTGGCAGTTCCGTATTTCAATCTGATTTAAAGTGCCTCATAAACAACAAATATATTTAACAGGTCTGTTCCCTTTTACATTGTTTGATGACTACTGCTGGATAAGGCCAATATTTAAAATTAAACAGAGTGTAGAAATGCCCAGAAGTGATTATATTTTCAAATAACATTCATTTAATATTACTAAATACAGCCACTTACTTATCTGAAAAGATAGCTTTGAAAAAAATTACACCCTCTATTGATTGTACAAATAATGTTATTGCATATCTAAATGTACAACAAAGGTAATTTTAAAAGACTGCTGATAAATCTACAATAAACTCTTATATGCACAAAAAGAGCCGTGCCTTTTTAAACAAATATGGAAATGGTTTTCTTTTTTATGCTTATTATAGGAAAGAAATTAATATTGTCCTAGGTTTAAAAACCAAAACAGGAATACTACATAGTCAATCACATGCCAGGTTCTAATGTTGCCATATAACATTTAAGTCAAAATGGTCTGTAAAGTATAGTTTGTAGCATAGAAAAATATTATATATGAAGCAGACTGTTTGTTCAACAAGGTATAGTTAAACAAACAATGAATTAATATAAATGAATGCAAATAATAAGGAAGACTAGAGTAAGGAGAATACAGCAACTGTAAATAGACAAATACAAAATTCCAAAACTGCTCAGCATCACGCAGAAACAATTGATTTATCTGAGTTATGCATTTAATTAATCACAGATCTACAACAGCCACCATTCCAATATTGAACACTGGCAGATTCAGCATTTATCGAAGGGGGATGGGAACATATGCTGGAACAAAAAGATTGCCAACCTCATATTTTATTCTCTCTAAAGTGTCATCTTTTCCAAAAACTAAGAATCAAGCAAGACAATCAACTCAGCTGAACTTTATCACTTTCATCTGCATTATGAAAAAAATGTGGATTTAACACCTATAGTATAGGCCTTCTCTATACTAATCAAAAAGTCTAGTTTTAACCTTTCTGTTTGCGCATTAAAGCTGGAATTGATAACTCACCATTCCTATACTGCAGTACAAAGACTGAATCATATTTTCCCCATTGAAAAACTGGGTTGCAGGGGTTCCAAAAGAGAGGGGCAGAGGAAGAGAGAGATGATGGATGACAGATAGATAATGATAGATGGAAGACAAAGATTGGATGGATGGATGGATGGATGGATGGATGGACGGACGGACGGACATGACAGACAGACAGACAGACGAGATGGATGACAGCTAGATAATAGATCAATGACAGATGCTAGATGGATAACAGATAGATAAAATAGACAGACAGACAGACAGATATAGATAGTAGGTAGGTAGGTACGGTAAGTAGGTGAGATAGGTGAATAGATCTGAAGAAAGCTAAAATGAAGGCAAACATTTAAGAAATATCGGAATGGCATCACAACTCTTAAAACAAGAAATGGAGTTCATAAGATTATGAGTAAACTCTAAAGTAATCTGTAAAGAAGGGGCGTTGTCTTACCTGAATGCCTTTTCTAAGCATGATGATGCATAATCCACAGATTGGGTTTCCTGAGTCCCTTCAACCCAATTAGACTAAGTCTGAGAGATAGCCACGCCTCTTGCTAGGTCACGTTTATCCAGTTCCAACGAAGGCGAAGCAAACAGACAAAGTCAGACACGTTGGTTTCCAGACTCCTGTCACAGTGCCCAGTAATCACTAAAGGGCATGAGTGGATTATCCATCATCATGCTGAGAAAAGGAGTTCAGGTAAGACAACGCCCCTTCTCCAGCATGAGGATGGATAATCCACGGATTGGGACATACCAAAGTCTGCCTGTCCCTGGGGGGGGGGTAACAGACATGGCCTGTGATGCAGGAGATGACACAACCCTTTGTAATACTCTACGGCCAAAGGTAGCATCAGCAGAAGCAAATCTATCAATTTTATAGTGACGGATAAATGGGGAAGGCGATGACCAGGTCGCCGCCCTACAGATGTCGCCAATGGGTGCCTGAGTGGCCCAGGCCGCAGAGATGGCCGCACTACGAGTAGAGTGAGCCATGATACACGAAGGAATGGCTAAAGAGTCTGACTGGTATGCCCTGGCAATAGTGGAAGATGAGACCTTGAGACCCATAGAGGCAGGATTGAAGGAGAGGAAAAGTGCCTCAGACCTACAGAAAGAAACGGTTCTCTTAAGATAAATGCATAGCGCCCTGCGAACATTCAAGGTGTGCCATCTGCGTTCCAGGTCACAAGAAGACAGGGCAGAAACTTGGCAATACCGCCTCCTGTGACCGGTGAAACAAAGAGTTCACCTTAAGAATGAAAGTGGGGTCTAAACGCAGGATCATGCAATCGAGGCGAAACAGGCAGAGATCCTCTCTGACCGAGAGGCTGCCAATTCAGATATGCGCCTGGCCGAGGTCACTGCCACTAGAAAAGCCACTTTCATAGATAAGAGATTGAGATCACAGGAATGAAGTGGTTCGAAAGGCAACCCAGTAAGGGCCTGAAAAACCATCGAAAGATCCCAAGAGGGGTACCGATGAACCATTGGTGGTCTAATATTAATCGCTCCCTTTATGAAAGAACGGATCACTGGATAGTGGGCAAATGAGGAAGAGTCATCACAAGAAAGAACCATGGCCAGAGCCACAACCTGTCTCCTGATAATACTAGGAGACAGACCCTTATCCATCCCGTCCAGCAAAAACTGTAGAACTTGAGGCACCGTGAGAGATGACAACTGGACGTGATGCTTGGACATCCAAGATACAAAGATACAAAACTCTTCCAAGTAGAGTTATAAACTCTATTAGTTGACAGGCATCTAGATGCCTGGATCATATCAATGACCCTCGGAGGATAAGCTTTCTCAGTCAGACGTCTCCGCTCAAGCGCCATACGGTTAACTGTAGCCATTGAGGGTCGGGGTGCCGAAGCGCCCCTTGACTGAGTGCTATTCAGTCTGGGGGTATCTTCCACAGAACCGATACTGACAAGCTCATGAGATTGGCGAACCATGGGCGCCTCGGCCAATGAGGGGTTATGAGGACAACCTCCGCCTTCTCTCGCAGAATCTTGCGGATGACAGCCGGAAGTAGAGGGAGTGGGGGAAAAGCGTAAAGAAGGTCCCGGGACAATGGGATGCGCAAAGCATCTACCCCCTCTGACCCCTGGGATGGAGAGCGGGAGAAAAACCTCGGAAGTTGGGAGTTTGCTGCCGAGGCGAATAAATCCAGAACTGGGTGGCCCACCCTGTGAGATATTGCTAGGAACAGTGCTGGATCTAGTCGCCACTCTGAATGTTCCACCATTGCCCTGCTGAGAGCGTCTGCCTGCTGGTTGATTGCCCCCAAGATGTGATCCGCCTTGATCGAAGATAGATTGGCCTCTGCCCAAGAGCAGAGCAGTCTGGCTTCCATCATCAGAGAACTCGACCTGGTGCCCCCTTGACGGTTCACATGGGCTTTGGCCGCTATGTTGTCTCTGAGGACGAGAACGTGCTGGACTCTCACCTTGTGACTAAAATGACACCACGCCAGGTGAATTGCCCTGAGTTCCAGCCAATTTATTTATATTGTGTTTCAAATCCTCCTTGGACAATCTCCCCTGGGCTATTTGAGATTGTAGGTGAGCCCCCCCAACTGAAGAGACTGGCATCTGTGGTGAGCACGATCCATGATGGCTCTCTGAACTTCGAGCCTTTGTTGATGGCCCAAAAACTCCACCACTGGAGTGAACTCGATACCAGAGTCAACCTCACCTGCCTGTTGGAGGATGTTAACTTTCGCCTCTGAAAGGGGAGGAGGAACCACTGAAGGGCTCTCGAATGTAGTCTGGTCCAAGGTACAATAGCGATGCAATAGATCATCTTGCCTAATAGCTGGGAGAGAGTGAGAAGCGGAACTGTACTGGAGAATTGCACCTGGCAGACAAGGGCCCTGAGACTGGCTATGCGATCTGGTGACAGGTAGACCATGCAGTGTGTTGTATCTATCACTGCTCCCAGATGAAAGAGTCGCATGGATGGAATCAGTTGGCTTTTGAGAAAATTCACCAAGAATCTGTGGTTCTGGAGCACCTCTATTATACGGGCCACCTCCGACCGCGCAGCCTGGACCAACACTGATTGGATGAAGATGTTGTCCAGGTAACACTGGGTCCAAATGGAATCCAGTCTGAGATGAGCTGCCAGAACCGACAAGATATTTGTGAATACCCTCGGGGTGGATGAAAGGCCAAACGGAAGTGCTCTGTATTGATAGTGATAAGATCTGTAGCAGAATCTGAGAAAGTTGCGATGTGGTGGAAATATTGGGATATGTAGGTACGCCTCTGTGAGGTCGATGGACGTCAGGAGGTTGTTCCTTCTTATGCTGGCCAAAATGGATTGCAGGGTCTACATTTTGAATTTTTTGTATACCAGGTATGAATTTAACCTTTTTAGATCCAGAATGGCCCTCCATCCTCCCGAAGTCTTTGGAACTATAAAGAGGATTGAGTAAAACCCTCGCCCCGTCTGATCAGGAGGGACCGGTTCTATAGCTTTTATTTCAATGAGATCGGAAATGGCTTCCTTCATGAGGACCCGTTTTGACAGGTTTGAAGGTGTCGGACAAGATATGAATCGGTTTGCCGGTTTTGAAAGAAACTCTAAGGTCAGGCCATTGGTGACGGTGGACAAGACCCAGGCATCAGTGGTAATGTCCCCCCAGTTCTGAAAGAACAGGGACAGCTGACTGCCTTTGGGGGGATCCTTCCCTGGAGTCACTTATTCCTCCAATAGGGACGGCCCCCGCACCCCGAAAGGGCCGCTTAGACTGCTGTTGTTGTTGCCTGGACTTGGAGGCAAAACGTTCCGTTTGACGGTCCAATCTGGGAGGAAATGAATGTGTGGGTTGTGACCAGTTAGAGCCCTGGGTGTTGCCCCGGAATCCCTGTCTGCGATAAAAGGGAGCAGACTTTCTTATCCTTGTTTTCTATCAAGTATGGCTTGTGGTTACCTGAGGACTGAAAGGAGAGGTCTCAGAAGTCTCAGATGCAGCTTAAACCTGTTGTGATGGAGCTGTCTTTTGAGCCTTGGATATCTGCCTCTCTAGGGCCTGATGTCTCCTAGCGGCCTCCTTTTCCACCATCTTGGATGGTGCTTTGCCGGATAAGGCCTTTGCTTTTGCTTTGACCTTGCCAGCTGCCTCCGCTTTTGAGATTTGAGTCTCCTTTTACTTGGAGGACTGGTGGGTGCCAGAACCAGTTGAGGCTGTTTGTCTTCAGCCATCACGTTGTGGACCCTTCAGCACAAGTCTGAGAATGGGTCTAAGAAAGGTAGGGGGTAAAGTTCTAAGGTTAAAAAAAAAGCAGTAGAAAAACTGGTAAAACCAGTATGGGCTCTCGGCACAGTAGGTAGGACCTGAAAAAAACCCTTCAGCACAAGTCTGAGAATGGGTTGTACCAGATAATAAAGACTGGAAAATCAGTATGGACTTCTTGCAAAGGAGCTAGGCCTGAGACCCTTCAGCACAAGTCTGAGAATGGGTTATACCAGGCAGTAAAGGCTGGAAAACCAGTATGGACTCCTTACAAAAGAGCTAGGCCTGAGACCCTTCAGCACAAGTCTGAGAATGGATCTGAAACAGGCTAGGAGCTGAGGCCCAGTGTGGTACTGCAAAAAAAAAAAAAACTGGTGAGACCAGCATGTGAACCCCTTGCAGAAAAACTGTGAAACACAGTATGTGGTAGGTAGGTTCTAAGTAAGCAGCAGGGGTGAGAGAATCTAACTCCCAATGAACGACAATTCAAAGTATACTGCTGCAATATATTGCCAGAGGCAATGACAAGTGGATATGGCTGGGGAAATGTGCTTGGAGATTGTCTGCACTAGTTCTGCCCTCCCCAGAAAGGGGAGGGGAGGCTGTTCCAGCTACTCAATAAGATCAGAAAAGTCAATTTAAAGATAAATAAATCTTTCTTTAGTTTCTCACCAACGCAGTTGAGAAAAAAACAACAAAAAAACCCCTGTGCGATAACTTTTCCTCCAAAATGGCGACCGCCAGCCACGTGGCAATCAGCCTCCATGTGACTCTCTGCAATGCAAGGGGACCAGGCCCAAAAAACAAAATGGCGGCTGCCAGCCACGTGGCAACTCACTGGTAGCCGCAATCGTCTGGTACAAGCCCAGACGATCAGCTGTCGTTTGGGGCTTCTGTTAGGCTCTGCAGTTCCTCCAAGCCCCAAAAACAAAAGAAATAAGCCTCTTGCCAAGACTCCAGCAGCCTGAGATGATCTGCCGTTGTCCTGGGCTTCCGCAGCAATCCTCCAACCAGCTGGATCGAACGGAAGACTCTGCAGCTCCCTAAAGCCCTGAGCACAGAAGGTAAACAATAACCTCGTGCTGAGGCCGCAAGCTCCCTAAAGCCCTGAACAGCGAGGTAAACAAAACCTTGTGCTGAGGCTGCAAACTCTCTAAAGCAGCGGTTCTCAATCTTTTTCAGGCTGCGACCCCGACCTGCACCGCGCATGCACGGCGCGATGGCCCGCACTGCGCATGCGCGACGTGATGGCGCGACAGCCCGCATCGCACATGCGCAGTACAACGGCCCACATTGCACATGCGCGGCAGCGCGGCGGCCCGCACCGCGCATGCACGGTGCGACTGCGTGACGCCCGCATCGCACATGCATGACGCCCGCACCGCGCATGCACGATGCTACCCCGCGCATGCATGGTGCTGCCCCCTGCGCCGGCCGAGGGGAAAAGGGAGAAAAAATGGCGGACTGCGTTGTTTGGCGACCCCCGTGAAATGGTCGTTCGACCCCAAATGGGGTCGCGACCCACAGGTTGAGAACCTCTGCTCTAAAGCCCTGATCACCCAAATGGAAAAAAACAAGCCTCGTACTGAGGCTGCAATAGCCGGGGAAGGCAAGTAATAGGGAGGCAGAGGGGAGGGGTGGAACTAAGGGAAGAAAGCACAGAAAAGGTCAGCATTCTGAAGAGAAACTAAAGAGGAAAGGAAGGATAATCCACGGATAGGAAATAAAGGAAAAACAATTTTTTTTTAATATAACCTGAGTCTGGAGATAATCACCAACGCGTCTTGTCTGGGTAAAGACTAAGTCGGAACTGGGTAAACGTGACCCAGCAAGAGGCGTGGCTATCTCTCAGACTTAGTCTAATTGGGTAGAAGGGACTTCAGGAAACCCAATCCTTGGATTATCCATCCTCATGCTGGAGAACACCAATATATATATAATGAACACTGAACCCATTGTGTACTCAGCAGTACCACTGCCAGCTAAGCCATAGATCTGTAAATAAACATTAGAGCAGCTTTTTTTCCTTCTTAAAAAAACCCCAACATATGAGAAATTAGATAGGTAATCCTGACAAAAGGTGCTAGGGATTTTAAACAGACCACTGAGCATAATAGGTGCTTTATGAAGGGCTAATTGAAATTCAATTTAAGAAAAGATAAGGGCTGTGAACAAACGCTTCTTCACTTAGCCTTCTCTAATAGAGCTATAATATTCAGAATTCCAAAGTACCTTCTTAATAGTTATCGCATTAGGACAGAGTGCTCCACATAAGACATGTTTAAGAGATTTCTGATGTGTTAAAGTAAGAACCCACAAAAAAGACCCCAGAGAGAAAAATAATTCTGAACCAGTAGTTTGCAGAACCAGTATGATGTTGTAGTTAAGAAGCTGGATTAGAATTGGACAGACCCGAGTTTGAATCCATGCTCTATCATAGAAACCAGCTGGGTAATTCTGGACACGGCCTATCTTGTTGTGAAAAAATTATGGAGGAAGGAGTGCTAATGCATGGTGCTTTCAATTCCTAGATAAAAAGTGAAATACAAATTTAATAAATACATAAATAAATGCCATCCATCTTTTGCAATGATTGACTGATTTCACTACGGTTTAGTATTGTCCATTTATCTCTCTTTTGTCTATTACAACACAGGCATTAATCCATACTCTGCCACAAGAAAAGTTAAGTGCAATATCAAGATGACCAAAAAACAGACGGTTAAGTCTTTGTCTTTGCCTTGAACACTACTGCACTTTTTTAAAATATTTACTTTCCCTCAAGTCACCCTTATTCTTTCAAAAAATCCTTTCCAAATGGTTTGAGGGACAGTCTCCTGAATATTGGGAACTAGAGCAGCTATTCAGGGTAAGAGGCTATTCAAAACTGGGGAAAAATCATGTCAAATTCTTGGACAACACCCCTCACGTTCTCTAGGAAATGTGATAAAATGGGAAGCAGACAGACAGAAAATTCAATCCATGAGCCTCCGTAAACACAGGATTTTCAGGATACAACCTTATTTTTGTTTTTGTATTATATTTAATTTCAAAGAATGAGGAAGAGATAAAAATAAAAACCAACCATGTCCATAGTAGTTATAGAACCTACAGTAATAATGGAAGGAAGGTACAGCTGAAAGCAAACAGGGTTTCAAAATTCAAAATTCTCCAGAGAAATTGGTTAATTGAATTCTTTTAATGTCCTCTCCAGAAATTCTCCACCCTTTTCTCCAGAGCAAGGTTCCTTCTTAACAGTGTTCATAACACCATTACAGGTCGTCCTCTACTTACAACAGTTCATTTGGTGACCTTTTGAAGTTAGAAAGGCACTGAAAAAAAAAATGACGTATGACCATTTTTCACACTTAAGACCACTGCAGCATCCCCATAGTCGTGTGATCAAAATTTTTCCGCTTGCGAACTGGCTCCTAGTTAAAAATGTTGCGGTGCCCTGGGATCATGTGATCACCTTTTGTAGCCTTCTGATAGGCAAACTCAATGGGGAAGCTAGATTCATTTAACAACCATATTACTTAATAGCCACAGTGATTCACTTAACAACTGTGGCAAGAAAAGTGGTAAAATGGGTCAAAGCTCACTCAACAAACGTCTCACTTAGCAAAAGAAATTTTAGGCTTAATTGTGGTCATAAGTCAAGGAGCACCTGTACTGAAGAAGCTACAAGTGCAGATCACGCACTCTTGACTATTTCATAATGCTCCAACACTGGAAGTTTTTCAGAAGAGACTGGAGAGCCATTTGTCTGAAATGGTATAGGGTTTCCTGCCTGAGCAGAGGATTGGACTAGATGACCTCCAAGGTCCCTTCCAACTTTATTATTATAAACACTGTATAATGAACTAAATACAGTAAACTTTCATGCACTGCACTCTTGAGACCTTCTTTGAAATTGTCTTCTCTGTTGAAGGAATTTCTAATTCTGTAATACCGTGTTTCCCCGATAGTAAGACACCCCCGATTGTAAGACGTATCGGGGTTTTCAGGGGGTCGGCTAATATAAGCCGTACCCCGAAAGTAAGACATATTACTCCTGCCCACTTCCGCCTCCTGCTTAAAATACTTAAATACTTAAAATACTTAAATACTTAAAATACTTAAAATACTTAATATACTTAAAATACTTAAAATAAAACTGACAATTGTTTTCCAATCAATATAAGCCGTACCCCGAAAGTAAGACATAGTGGGGCTTTTGGGGATAAAAAGAAATTAAGACACTTCTTCCTTTCAGGGAAACACGGTAGAGCAAAGAGGCAGGAGTATTATACCGTAGTAGCATCGCTAACAGGAAAAGTGCAACAGTTTGAGCTTTCAAGTTCTAACACCAGGAACAAATTACTTCATTAACCGCCTAGGTAGGTTGAATTCCTCCACATTTCCCTGCAGTAAAATATTAGAGAAGCTCAGGTAAAATCAAAGATTTGTAACACCAAAACAATAATTATTAAACCTCTTTATTAATCCTGTTCTATTTAAAATCACAAAAGGCAGATAGATACATTTTGCAGGGAATTCTCAGTGAACCTCAGTGTTATTAGAGTTTGCTTTAAGACTCTCACCAAACAACATTGGAAAAGAAAAGAAAATGCCAGCCTTTAAACTTAATCCACTGTGAATAATCCCGCAGAAACGAAATCAAGGCAACCTAATAAAGCAAATTGGCCTTTATCCTGCTATGCCAATTACATGCCCCACCAGACAAATTCGGATAAAGAGGAACACATTGGAATAATTACGGAGGTAGCATTAAAGTAATTAAGGAAATTACTTAAAATCGATAGACTTCAAAAAAACATTTCAAATGATAAGAATCTATCATTAGACTTCTGAGAGTGTAGCAAATTACAACAAAAAATGTTACAAGATGGAAGGCAGTTCTCCAGGTAGCTTATGAAATGTTTCCCATTACACATCAAAATGAGTAAGAATGATTGTATCAAAAAGGAGTGTATGTTACAATGCACAAGACACTTGGGGGAGGGAGCATAGGAGAAAGAAAAAGCACAGTCCATTTTGGAAAAATACCAGATTTTGTTTTTCTTTTCTTTTGTCTAAAAATCAATTGAAAAATAAATAAATAAAAGGAGTAATAACCTGTAGTTCTTGACAGCAAGAATTGTTTCCTATAGTAACTAACTATAATTTTAATCACTGTTCTAACTGAGCACAAGGTGGGAAAGAATCATTTACACCCTCTCAATTCTACTGTAAGGAGACAAATATTTAATATTTTTACTAAAATTCCCACATCTATTTTCTACATCACAATTTTCAATAACCAAATGGGAAAAAGCCCAATTCACAGAATCTAAAGATTCATTATTATTATCATAGTTTGTCACACAGTCAAGATGTTTAGACTGAATATGGCATTTTTATTCACCTATGTAGTCCTTCCCAAGGACTTAGGATAGGCAGATTTGTATGATAGTGTTAAAGGTATAATCTCAAGATGTTCCAAGTAAAACTGTCTTTTGCAATTGATTAATGGTGATTTTGTCAATGCTAATGATATTCAAGTGGTGCTCTAGTTGTTTTGGGATTACTCCTTTTTTATTTCCTTTGCTTGTCCACAGTTGTTCTACCGTGTTTACCTGAAAGTAAGACCTACCCCGAAAATAAGGCCTAGCTTGATTTTGGGGGGTGGGCTAATATAAGCCCTAGCCCCAAATAAGCCCTAGTTTTGGGATGAGGCGCACACCTTAAAATTGTGCTTCCCAGAACCAGTTAAAGATGAGTTTGTTAGCTTCTTCATTTTTTTATCACAGTGGTCCTCATCTTTAATTGTATTGTCACATTCAGGAAATGTTGCCAGCGGCCAAGCTAACTAGGGATTCTAAGATCTACAGCAGTGCTTCTCAACCATGACAACAGTAAGAGGTTTGGACTTCAACTCCCAGAATTCCTCAGCCAGAAATTCTGGCAGTTGAAGTCCAGAGATCTTAAAGTTATCAAGGTTGAGAAACCCTGATCTATAAGTACAAAATTATAGAACTGTTTGATTTGGATCTTGCTCCTACAGGTTTTGAAGCATTAGGGGAAAAAAGGAAGGAGTGAACAAAATGCAATCCCTAAATGAAGTTTCCATCTTGTGACTTTAAAAAAAAAAATCAGTATAGCAGAATTACCTTATCTCCATTGCCCAAGCATTTAAATGGTGAAGATAAAAGCATAAGTGACCAGATAATTGCTTATAATATCCACAACTTAAGATGAGGATGCACTTCAATACTTCATTATGTTCTTTTTAAAAAAATAAAATTACTGTACTGTTTTTAAACAAATCTAAACCCGAATTAGTCCTTATGCAAATATTGGCCAAGCCTAATCAATTAGACACAATTGTAGCAACACTAGATAATAAGTCTGCTTCTAGGTAGAAAAAAAGCAAATATAGATAAGACAATGATTGTTAAAACAGCCATATTTCAAAATCTTGTGGCACACATAACAGTAAGCTAACTAAAACTTTGAGTCACTGATTTTGGAAGGGTGTGCTGAGATTAAACAAAGCAAAATAGTCTCAATTACACTATAGTTTATTCACAATTACAAGAGACTGAGAGGCATGTTAATACTTCCATGCTCATATACCAACCAATACAGAAGCACTGGTAAGAAAATAGGGTAGAAAAATGCTTCAGGACAACATTCCTGATTAAACATATCAGGTGACATATTGAATCTTCAAAAATTATTACTCCAAGACAGAAGATTTATATAAATCTCCTGCCTATCAGGATTTATAAGAACGTAGAATATCCAAATTAAACCCACGATCATCATGATGTCTAGTTTTAATCTAGTTGAACTATATACCAAAGCTCTACAACCTGATTGTTCGTCTAAAACTATAAGTGAAGAGGATTAGGGAACCTAAAAGCATCATATTGAGAAATTGGAAATGTAATACTATCCAGAAGTGAAGGAATGGTTGTTAGAAATACATGTACCAATTTGATTTGGAATATTTCCTGCTATTCAAAGGCTCCTTCAATATGTGTTTGTATGGTAGAGATTTTTTAATAAGTTCCAGTAATATTTTTTACTGAACATATTATAGTAGTGTATTCATTAATATACCAGTGACTATTAATAAGCATAAAACATAAGATAGGCTATTTCTCTTTTTTTTAAACTAATATTTTAAAATGTAAAGATTGTTTTGTTAATTATGTATATTTTTTAGAAAAAAACAAAACAAAAAAGTTTGTGATTTATGACTGGGTATGTATAACTGTATAAATAGGTCACTGAGAAACAAAATAATTAAAGTTTTTTTTTTAATTATAAAAATTCTTTTATTAAAACCATTAACATTGAACATAAAAACATATTATGCAGCAATCATCATGACTCTTGGTATACAATACTAAGTATTAGTCCTTGAAAACGTCTGAGTTAGTAAGCCTTTTTCCCCCCACTCCCCGTGTCTAGCCTCAACTATACTCCTGTTACATTTTATTTTGATTGGTGTTTCCCCTATCCGTTTCAATATTAATGTGATCAACATTAAACATAAGATCCTATTGCTAAGTAATCATCCTAGAACATAGCATACAACATTAGGTATTAATCTTTGTAAACATCTGTTTTAGTAAACGTTCTTCCCTCCTCCCTTACATCTTCAAGTATACTCCGAATACATTTTGTTTGATTGGTGTTTCTCCTATATATGGTCTATCTACTGTATCTAGTCTATCGCATATTGTGCGTTTGCGTTTCTAAGTTGACTTCATCCCATTACTAGTGCAATCATTTATGGTCCCCAACCCGAGATCCTGAGGTAAAAGTTTCATATCCTGAGGTAGAGATTCAGTCTACTTTAACAATATTAAAGCAAACAACGTTAATCATAAGGTTATGTTAAGAGGCATTAGTTATAGAACATATACATTCAACGTTGGGTGTTAGTTTTTGTAAACATCTGATTTGTTAGCCCTTCATCCCTCCTCCCATCGATCCTTAGCTGGACGCCAGCTGCATTCTGTTTGATTGGTGTCTCTCTTGGATAAAGTCTATCCACTGTTTCCAGTCATTCACAAATTGTTCATTGGAGCGGTTTTTCAAGTATGCTGATATTTTTGCCATTTCCGCCAAATTTGTTACTTTCACAGTCCATTCTTCAATAGGCGGGATTTCCGGATTCTTCCAGTACTGTCCCACCAACAATCTTGCTGCTGTAATTAAGTTCAAAAATAAATTTGTCTCTGAGGTAGTGATATCCTTTGTGATCCCTAACAGAAAAGCCTGAGGTAGAAATTCTATACGCTTTTTGAAAATAGTTTGGAGTGTCCACCATATCTTCCTCCAGAATGCTTTGATTTTTCTGCATGTCCACCATATATGAAAGTAAGTAGCCTCCCCGTCCCCGCACCTCCAGCATTTGGGCTGGGAGCCCGGGTAGATGAGTGATATTTTTTTCGGGTCTAGGTGCCATCTATAGAACATCTTGTAGAAGTTTTCCCTTAAGTGTTGCGATTTCGTGAATTCTACATTCCTCACCCAGATTTTCTCCCACGTGTCCATGGTGATAGGGTGTCTGAAGTCTTGTGCCCACTTTATCATACAGTTCTTGACTAGCTCGGTTTCAGAGTCCATTTCTATCAGGATGCTGTACACTCGTTTGATGTGCATAATCCCCTGTTCTCTAATCTGTTTAATTAGATTCTCGTCGGTCTGGGAGAAGCCCTTCTTCTTGTCTTTACGCCACCTTGATTGTAGTTGTATATATGATAGCCAGTTACTTCCTATTCCTCTGTTTGCTAGCGTTGCTTGAGATTTCAAGAGGAACCCGTTTTCTTCTCCCAGTACAAGTTCACTGTAGGGCACCACTTCTTGCCCTTGGGATGTGTTCATATCCCCTGTTGCGTGTCCAGGGATCGTCCAGATGGGAATCTTGTCGTGTAGGAGGTGCTTATATTTCTTCCAGACCCATAGCAATGGGATTCGTAATGGGTTCTCCTTGAAGTTCCTATCTGCCTTTTTGTCATATACTAGGTATGCGTGCCAGCCGAATCGTAGACCATGCCCCTCAACATTCAGAATTCTATAATTAAAGTTTTTTTAAAAGGGAGAAAAGGAGTGTATAACTAAGTAGAATATCTGGAAGTAATCCATATTCAAATAAGGCTAAATTCAGGAGAGCTAAGGCTCAGAATGAACTGAAGCTTCCAATACATGTCCCCCTAGAACAGTGTTTCTCAACCTTGACAATTTTAAGGTATGTGGACTTCAACTCCCAAAATTCCACAGCCAGCGTTGCTGGCTGTGGAATTCTGGGAGTTGAAGTCCACATGCCTTAAAATTGTCAAGGTTGAGAAACACTGCCCTAGAAAGAGTACAGAGAAGAGCAACAGGGGACTGGAGGCTAAAACATATAAGGAACGGCTGCTGGAATTGGGTATGTCTAATTTAATGAAGAGAAGGACGAGGGGGGACATGATAGCAGTGTTCCAATACCTCAGGGGCTGCCACAAAGAAGAGGGAGTCAAGCTATTC
The DNA here is from genome assembly GCA_034064705.1 of Bothrops alternatus. Taxonomy (NCBI): domain Eukaryota; kingdom Metazoa; phylum Chordata; class Lepidosauria; order Squamata; family Viperidae; genus Bothrops; species Bothrops alternatus. Next base: position 22,275,207 of record JARGCV010000081.1, read on the forward strand.
TCCAAAGCACCTGAAGGCAGGACAAGAAGCAACAGATGGAAACTAACCAAAGAGAGAAGCAACCTAGAACTAAGGAGAAATTTTCTGACAGAACAATTAATCAGTGGAACAACCTGCCTCTAGAAGCTGTGAATGCTCCAACCCTGGCAGTTTTTAAGAAGAGATTGGACAGCCATTTGTATGAAATGGTATAGGGTTTCCTGCCTGAGCAGGGGGTTGGACTAGATGACCTCCAAGATCCCTTTCAATTATTATTATTATTACTATTACTATTATTCTTTTGCATGAAAAATAAAATTCAAGGAAATGACTGGTACATTAACTGAAGAAAATGGCAAAATGGTGACGGCAACTGCTTAATTCCTATTTTTCACTTGTCTTTTTGCAAAAGGAAAAAGATAGTCCAAACTGTCAAAAGCTACGGATGGATTAGAAGATTAAATGTTTTGAATTTATATTTCTGAGCCAGGCTGGACTGTATTCCAGGATGCTAAAGCAACTGGTAGATGTGATTTCAGAACCATTGAAGTACTCTTTAAAAACTTCTGGAGTACAGGGGAAATGCTACAAAACTACAGAAATAATTGCTGGGGTTTTTTTCTAACTCACCGAAAAAGATTTACCAGAAGATTTGGTTCTACCCATGCTGTTCCTGATTTAGAGGACCTACAGAAGGGGTGTCAAACTGCCGGCCCATGGGCCGGTTTCATCATACTGGAGCTGTGCCCACCCCATTGCTGGCAACAGTGAAAAAGCTCTGATACGTTGCACAACGTCACGTGACTTCGCGAGTTTGACATGTCTGACCTACAGCAACCATTCCAAATACACAAAATGACTCTATGCACTTCAAAGCTAATCATTACCAAGTTAATTTTGCTGCCTTCAAAATTTGTTCTGCCTGCTTCACATAATGTTTTAGAAATGATGCCCAATGGACTGCAGACCACAGGCTTGCCAATTTATTTCCATTTAAAGATGGGGGGAAAAGATAATTTAATATATTATTTACCAATTGAAGTGTTACAGTTCATTGCATCTAATTTCACCCATCTTCCTCTTTTAAAAATACTGCGAGATCTAATGTTATACAGCAGTTGATGTTGCCATAGTGTTACTAACTCCTTTTCTACATTCTGTGGCAATCATAACACATGTAAGGCAGAAGGCTCCGTCTTAGGCCCAGTACTCTTCAATATCTTCATTAATGACTTAGAAGAGGGAATAGAAGGGGAACTCATCAATATGACACTAAACTGGCAGGAATAGCCAGCACCCCAAAAGCTCAGGATCCAAAAAGATCTTGACAAATTTGAACAAAGGGCCCTATCCAACAAAATGAATTTTAATGTGGAGAAGAGCAAAAAAATTACTTTTTTTTAGACTAGCATAATTTCATTATGGTCTGCAGGCTATTTAAGTTTTTTTTTCCAATGTAGAGATTCCATGTCTCATTACTCGACAAAAAGACAGGTATGTGAAACCGGTGTTTTGATCATTAGGCATATGGTTATGGTTAAACAGCATTATGTGGACAACCGCCTCTGAACCTTCTTTCTATTGATTCTCATACAGGTTGACCGAACCAATAATTAAATATTATTTAATTTAAAACCTGTTGTACAGATAGCCATGGAAATCTACTAGGAGTAGGAAAGGCAAGTGTCTACAGTAGCCCATCTTGTGTAAAAATTTAAAAGAGAGAGAGAGAGAGTAAAAATCTACTACAGATTATTGGTTTTGAAAATAATGGTTTTATTTATGCGATTTAAACAATTATACAATGAAATTTAACTTTATATCTTCATTAGGAGAGAGTATTTACAATATTTACATCCAGATAGTAAATGAAATCTAACTGGATCTAAATGTCTATGGAGATTCTCAGTCATCTAAGTCATGATTGTCCCAAGGTGCTCATTTGGTTTTTTCCAAGGCACAAGGCAGTAATTCTTTACAACAATTCTATTAATAATCAGCTTTTTCATTGGGATTATTTTTGCATCTCCTAATCATTTAACAGGAAATACCAGGTTTAAGGTTTAACTTGATCTTATTTTTAAACAGCTTGCAATTATAAATTAACCTGGTGCAGCCAACAGGCAACAGAACACAAGCAGAAATTTTCTAACTTTGTAACTTCCTACCTGTGACACTGTAGCTCAGGTGTTTTGTTTTTTTTAAAAATGAGATTGGTTTATGATAAAGAGATCAGCATTAAATAAAAGTATTTAGCAAATTAATATTTACCAATTAAACACTGTAATTTAAGACCAGTAGATCTGTAACAGCAATGATATGGAAAAGTCATAAATCATACTACTACCGGTATTTACATTCAGTGACCACAAATTATTTTTCATGGAATAGTAAAGATGACCATATTACTCTTTATCACTGCATTATTAAATCAGAATACCCCCAACATTTTTTTAAAATTTATGAGCACACTTTGACTTTTGACTGCATGTTTTAGTAGTATCACAAAGACATGGATGGTGAAGGAGCCAATAAATCACAAAATAGATATCAGAATGGGCATGGTCAGTCCTATATATTTATCTACATAATTAAAAAGTGAATTGCTAATAATCCTATCAACTACCTCCTTTTGTCCTACACAGTATTAGTTCTCAGTCCCTATTGAATTCAAAACCAAGCACCCATAATTTACCTATGCTATCTATTTATTAAATTTATATTTCCCATCTTTCTATCCAAAGCAACTCTGGGTGACTTACAATATAGTAAAATCATAAATATAAAAACATCAAAATTAACAAGAATTAGATAAAAGTAAGATGCAAGAGCACAAGTGGTACAGGAATAGTATCTTTTCAGTTACCCCCTACATAAAGCATCTCAAGCCAACTAGCAGAGCCAACTTTTAAGGTCATTCCAGAGGGCCAAAATGGTGGGGGTAGATCTCACCCCCAGTAGCAAGATGTTCCAAAGAGTGGGGGCACAGCAGAAAAGGCTTCCTTGACCAGCTGAGTCCTCAAAAGGTCCCTTCTGTCAAAGTAAGTTGGGCTAGCCAATCCCAACTTACAATAAGCTGAGATGATTCTAACATGATCTTTTCTATTTTCTGAGAATGCCTAAAGTCCATGTTACAATCAGAGGAGGTTCTGGAAATAAAGATCTTGCAGATATTTTTAGGGGGGGACAATATGCTGGCTTCCCATTTTATTTTTAAAGTAAAACAGTCTTTAAAAACCCAAATCACATCAGGTGATATGGGAAGCATAATGAGCATTAAAGGAGTGGCACCAGTGGTGGGATTCAGCCAGTTCACACCAGTTCAGGAGAACCGGTAGCTAAATCTACCTGAATTCGGAGAACCGGCTGGCTTCCAGAAGTCCAGTCTAGGCCTCGGAAGCCTCCCAGGCCTAGAATGGCCCACTGGAAGTGCATGATGCCACTTCCGGAAGTCCGTTCTAGGCATTGGAGGCCCAGGCCTGCATCACATAATAGAACCGGTTGTTCAGGTATTTGAATCCTATCACTGGGTGGCACCCTGAGCATTAAAGGGGTGCCACCATTGGTGCCGTACTGAATTCTTCTTCTGTTGCTTTCTGTTGCTCTGAATAATTCCTCTTCACATTGCTTTTTTTTGTAGAAAAAAGGTGCCGGAACTCACATCTTGTTAATCTTTTATTTACCTTTCGCACATAGTCAATCAGTGTAAACACACCCATACGTGTCAGTTGAGTAACGTAACGGTTGCTGCCCGCAGTAAGCACTCAGTGTGCAACCACATGACCAATCACAAGCCGAGCAGTGCCACAAGCCGAGCAGCCGGATAAAGTACGCATGCATCGGACTCGACACACAAGCAGCCCGCATGCACCATTTTAATGATTTTGCCGCCGACCTGCTACGCTCAACAGGACAATTCAAGTTCATATAGACCAAACATCAAATTTTCAAAAGTTACTTTTAAAACTTGGAAAATTTGAAAAAAAAAAGGTGCCGGAACTCCGTTCCAGTCAGTTCTATGACAAAAAAAACCCCACTGCCTCTTCAGTTGTTTTTGTCAGTACAATAGCTTAACCTTTTTTAAAATCCCTGAAAAGGAAATGTAATCATTCTCTAAATGAAATTTATCATGTCAATGCTGGCAGCAATGCCTTTAAAAGTGTTTTCTGGCAGGTTGATCTATATGACACATGGGATAACATATACATAAATTAACTAATGAACCTTATTATTTCAATGAGGAGAATTAAAATGAAGTTCAATTCTTTCTGACTTTGTCTACAGGAACTTCCATTAAACAAAATACAACTAACAGTTAAGTTACAGACCTGTAAATTAGGCTTGTTTGTTTTTTTCCATTAGTATTTTGACAGTAAAGTCAAAATGGCATTTTATCTCTCTTGTTAACACTAGCTCAGGCACAGTCTATAGTTTTTTTTCAATGTATAGACTACTTGAGAGTGGAGAAATGACAAAATACAAAATCTGTCAATAGCCTGGAGAGATGTGCACACATGAATAGTACATCCCACACTCAGCCTTAGGATGTTATGCAATTCTCTAGCATCCCATTTGCAATTCCATTGCATCCCAAAATGCATTAACATTTAGAACAGACATGTCAAACACAAGGCCCGGGGGCCAGATGCGGCCCGCAAAGTGGTTTCATGTGGCCCGCGAAGCCATCCTGGAAACAGTGAGGGAACGGCCCCCACTGCCTTGGCCCTGGCCCAGGCTGGCCGGGAGCCAATGTACAATTTTGTGGTGGCCATATATGCTGAAATGCATTCAGTCTTAGCTCCACAAGGCCATCTGGAAACTGTGAAAAACCAGCCCCTGCTGCGTCAGCCCCACCTCCTGGGTGCATGCTGGGGAGGTGTCACCCTTTGTGAGGAATGAAGAAATGCACCATCACCTGGAAGTGGCCAGCAAATGGCCCTCGCCTACTTCACATCCTGGCTTGATGGTCTCTGGGGGAGGGGTTTCGGCAAGCAGCAGGGTGCTCTCCTCACAGCTTTGAGAGGCTGAGCCAGGCAGCGCAAATCTAAAAAGAAATGTGAGGTTGCCCAGCTCCCAGCCTGCCTGGTTTCAGCAGGCAGCGGGGGACTCTCACAGCGCCAAGAGTTGAGCCGGGTGACGCGAATCTGATGCGAAGTGCAATGCTGCCTAGCCCCCAGCCTGCCCAGTTTCAGCAGGCAGTAAGGTGCAAAGCTGGCAAGCTTCGCACCACCCGGCTCAAGGGTGCTATGAGGAGAGCGCCCCACTGCCTGCCAAAACTAGGCAGGCTGGGGGCTTGGCGGCATTGTGCAGGTAACATTGACTCTCACGCTGCTTATGGCATCCCCTCTCCCAGAGCCCACCAAGCCAGATATGTGAAGTAGGTGAGGGCCATGTGCTGGCCACTTCCAAGCGATGGTGTATTTCTTCATTCCTCATGAAGGGTGACACCTTCCCAGCTGCGTTTCTTGCCTGTTTTTCTCCCTCCCTCATCTCAAATATTTTCCCACCACTCTGTACTTAGGAAGGAAGGAAAGAAGGAAAGAAGAAGAGGGAGGGTCTGAGAGAAGTCCTGCCTTAGTCCTGCCCTGCTGCCCTTTCACCATCCCCTTGCCCCCTCCTCCTGGCCTATCCTGGGGGTCTCCCATCCTATTGCTAAGGAAGCTTTGGATACAAAGCCGGGTCTCCTCCCATGGAGAGGGAATGGGGCTCCCTCTGACTTCCCCCTCGTACCTATCATGAACAACCTGGGTAAGAAGAGCAAGCAGAGCAGCAGCAGCCTTGAGGAGGTAAGTGCAGCTGGGTGCCCCCTTGGGGAAGTGGGGCTGGGCTTAGTGCCGCGGGTGCTGGATGGCCAGGCTGGGCATTTGACCTCTGTTGTCCAGGGCTCCCGGCAGCCCACACCACCATCCAGCTCCCCCCTGCATGGCCTGAGAGGAACAGTGAGGCTCCTCCAGTGGACCATGCTTTGGCACTTGCCCTGGTCCCATCCCCTTCTGCCAGAGATCTTCAGATCTGTCCCACTCCTGTCCAGGCCCCACAGGCACCCTTGACGCAAATGATGTAGAGCTGGCCACGGGCACCCAGCAGGCCACACCCACCCAGGCCACACCCACCCAGGCCACACCCACCTTTGCCACACCCACCTGGTCCCCCGAGGGCAACCGCAATGCTGATGCGGCCCTCAATGAAATTGAGCTTGACATCCCTGATTTAGAAGCAACCTTTTCATTTTTAAAGGAATGATCTTATTCAATGGAATATGCTGTCAACTTTAGAATGATTTAGATTTGTTTCCCTTCTCATTTCTAGTTGACACACAGCACAGAGGGAGGGGGGTTGCAGGTGTTACATTAGACAAAACAGACTTTCTCTCTCAGACTTTCTCTCATGGGAACCAAGGTCATTGGCTACTCACAAGACTGGGGCTGGGCATTTCATGAGTGGGGAAACATAGTTGCTTGCATAGCCTTAGGGATGGGATTTCTTAACTTTGTACTGAATTGTTATGCATCTCTTCAGACTTGGTTTCACTTTTGAAGTGCCAATACTTTGTATCAATAAACATGTTCTTTGAGGAATCTTCAAGCCTCAGAGTTCTGCTTTATTTATCTCTGTCTGTAGAAACCATGACATTTGCATCATCCAAAGATGAGGTGGGCCCCCATTCAGCTGGCCTTCCATAAAGGCATAAAAATCTCTATCTCTCTCTCTCTCTCTCTCTCTCTCTCTCTCTCTCTCTCTCTCTCTCTCTCTCTCTCTCTCACACACACACACACACACACACACACACACACACACAAATACACACACACAAATTGACTAGGTCTGATGGTAATTGTTTGAAGAAAGGAAGTTCAGTGGGTGAGAGAGTCCTCACTTCAATAAAAAATAAGGCCCAAGTTTTCACTTCTAAAACATATCTCTACTAACACTTAAATCTTTGCAAAGAAAAAACACTTAATTTTTACATCATGTTATTACCAAAATGATTTATTTACTAAGAAGGAAGCTAGTGAGGTATTTTCCAATTTTACAGTGTCCTGTTCAAAACATTGAGGAACACTACTGGACATGGTTATTTTAAATACATGTAAATAAGTAACTATAAGTTCAGGGACAAAACCAATTGTACTTGTATCGACCCATTAACTTCGTTTTCATTCTTTTAATAGTTCTTTTTAGTGTACTTTCTTTGCCAAGGCAAGGCCTTAAGACACCTCATCTTTTCCCTGCTTGTTTTTGGAATTCATATAATGTATTAGAGTAAGATGCCAGCTTGATAATTGAACAGGGAATAGAAGTTTGAATAGTGTTATTCCAAATCTAATCCTGTATCCCCTAAGCTATAAAACTCTCTTTTCTAAGATGGTGAATTTATCCTTTCCTGACCAGTTAGGATATAATATCTACTCAAGAACTTTGAAAAAGTTTAAATATTTGCTTTTCAGTAACATGCTAAGATTACATTCCAAAATAAGGTCATGGTCAAAACAAAGTGAGTTAATTGTGTAGTGTAAATCCAACACTGGTCTATAAACTTTGATGTATAGCTTAATATAGTTAAATGCTTAACTTTGGTGTACCAGGAGAAGGCTTTCTTAATGAATTGTATATAATGAATTGTGTAAACCTAGCCAACCATGGTTTATTTGGTAAGCAAAGTTACTATGTGTGAACCTGTTGGTTAAAGTAATTTAATTAATCAAGGTTAGTGAAGGCAAAATTTCTAAATGATGCCAGGAACTGTAATTCAGACATTCCTTCTACATTAGAGGTCCCCAACCCACAGTCTGTGGACTAATACCAGGCTGCGGCATGCCAGCAACTGGTCTGCACAAACAAGCAAAGCCCCATCCATGGGATGCAGGCAGCACACACAACTACGCATTCTCTGGTCCAAGGAAAAACCTTTCTCCATGGAACCGGTCCTTGGTGCCCAAAAGGTTGGAGACCTCTGTTCTACATGATATAGAAGACAGCAGGGAATTCTGGGAGTTGTGTTCTGAATCCTATATGGAGTAAGACATTTACAGAAATAGGCACAGATATGAGAGATAGGTATTGTTTCAAGCACTTACATGCCACCTATGATAGAAAAAATGAAAAGCCATCTTTACATTAGGAGTTTGAGGAAATAAGAGGTTAGAAGATAAAATGTCAGACAGCCCAAACTCCAGTTATTATCTTTTCAGCATCTCTCAGATTACAATAAAGGACAATTCTTTGTATAAGCACAACCTGTTCTGAAATAGTACATTTACTTTAAAAAAATCACAAATGCTTGGCATGCAGGTAGCCTTGTTCTACACCTTCAGACACATACACACCTGTACAAACTATTCATTGTGGACTGAATCTGCAGACACTTGTGTGGTCACTTGTTTAAGTATAAAGGTATCAGCCACTAATTTCAGGTTTCACCCAGATGAGTTAAATGTTGGTATGCAACTAATAAGATTTGGGACCATACAACATTTGCTTCCCCAAACACACCCATACACACACAGCAGCAGCAGTAGGGTGGCCTAAGTGGTGAAGATATTCACTTCCCACTCGATAGGTTGAGAGTTCAATCCTAGGTAGTAGCAGATGTTTCTCTCTCCTAGAGTAGAAAGAAAAATTATCTGCTGCCAACTCCATGTGGCGTTAGGAAGGGCACCAAGCCAGTAAACGCTCTAGTCACCCTGATTCGACCAGAATTAAGGGATTACAGGCTTGTAAAAAAAAAATGAGGGTGTGTACACACACATATACATACAAGCATTGATCATTAAAAAGAAAAAATCATCACTGGGAATAAAATTAATATACAATATCAATATGTCCTAAATGTATTGATATCAGCTCTCATTAACTCCTAGACTAGAGGGCATTTTTTTAAAATAATTTTTTATTTTTCCAAACTCTCCCCCATACATATACCGTGATATTTATCAGATGTTAACATACATTTTTTTTACATTCATATATAAGATACTTTTAATAAAATGAAATACATACATACACATGACTTTTGGTGTTGCTTGCCTGTTTCCCCTTTCACTGTATCCACACTCCTTCTTCTCTACCTTCTTTCTCCCTTTCTTCTCTTCCCTACTTCCCTCTTCTTCCTCTCCTCTTCTCTTCCCTTCACCACTCTCCTCCCCTTTCTCCCCACTTCTCCTTTTCTCCTCTAACCTTCCTACTTCCTTCTCCCCTCCTTTACTCTTTTCTCTCTCCTCTCCTTTCTTCCCTCTCATCCCTCTTCAGATACAATTCAGGGGAAATGTCCAAGCAACTCCTCTCTCCAAATTTCCCTATCTGTATTATATACAATAAGATTAATTTTCTCTTACATTAATATTTCTATTTATCTAACCTTCTCGGTATATACTTCTATAAATATTTATACAACCTCCAGTTATTCAATACTGTGTCACCTGGGACTCCCTCCTTATCTGCTCCTTCTTCTTCCATCTAAATTGATGTTAACTATCTTTTAACCGTATTCTCTTTTCAGCCAATCATAAAAAGTTCCCCAGATTTCATAGTAGTCTGACTCTGTCTTATCTTTAATTGTCATTGTTAGTCTATTCATTTCTGCACATTCCAGTATTTTCCCAATCACCTCTCCCTCTGGGGGGGCTTTCAGTGCTTTCCAATTTTGTGCAAACACAATCCTAGCTGCCGTAATTATATGAATAATTAAATATGTTTTCTCTTTATTGTATTTCCCTGGTAGAATACCCAACAGGAATATTTCTGGCCTTAGTTCTATACGTTGTTGTATCATCTTTTCTATCCATGTTCTAATTTTATTCCAATACGTTTTAGCTTCTACACATGTCCACCACATATGGTAGAAGGAACCTGGTATCTGATGACATTTCTAACATTTCATAGACCTGTCCTTAAACATTTTAGCTAATCTTTCTGGAGACATGTGCCATCTGTAAAATATTTTGTACATATTTTTTTATATGCAGTTGCCGTTGCCAATTTATAGTTTCTTTCCCATAGTTGCTGCCATCTATCTAATTCAATTGTGTATCCAAAATTCCTTGTCCATTTTATCATTGTCTCTTTCACTTCACTCCATGTGTAGTAGATAACTGTATATTTTTTTAATCCATTTTTCTTCCATTCCTGTGAGTATTTCATCTAACTCTGTTGTCCCCAAATTAACACCATCTATTTTAACATCTTTTTCATATCTAGATTGTATTTGCGTTCTCATGTACCAATCCATCTTTTTTCCTTGTTCCTCTAATTGTTGTTTGGTTTTCAATTCCCCCATATCTGTTAGTAAGTCTTTATATCTTATAATGTTCCCCATGTTAAACATATTGGGGTGCATTAGCGCCTTCATAGTTGAGAACCAATTTGGGATCTTCAAATAATGCTTTCTCTTTACTTTCACTCCTAGAGGGCATATATTTTCTTAGTCAACACTATATTTTTTGTGTCAATTGGACTTCGTGGCCCCCAAGTATTCCATTGCCAATCAACTAATATCCTGATATTTCTAAGCTTAATATTTACAGCTGAAATTTTAGTTAATCCAATCAACACAATTTAATTCTCTCATTCCGTTACCCATACTTTTTCTTAATCCTCAGTTTAAATTTATAGAGATGAAATATTTACTTATGTACAGCATCTCTTAAGGCTGTTACTTCTAATTCTGTGTGATATAAAATGGACTGCAGTATAAAATGTAATATAAAATCCTCCAACTTTAACTAGAAATAAATTTTCAGATAGTTATAACCGATGAAGTTATACACTAATCTAGAAGTGCAAGATTCTACATATACTGATTTTAATGAACATTATATGTGTTTTACAGATAGAATTTGTAAAGCCAATGATATTATTCCAACTAACCCTAAAATTCCCTTCTTCCTTCTTTTCTTTGCAGTTTGTTTACAAAGACATTTACATTTTTATACATATATACACATATTCTTATTTTCAATCATGTCCGATCCTTGAAGACTGCTGGACAATTCAGGTTTTCAGAAGTTGTTTGCCGGTTGCCTTCTTCCTTTGGGTGACAGAAAGTAACTAGGTCAAGGTCACCCAGCTAGCTTCTTGCCCAAAGCAGGACTAGAACTCATGCTCTTCCTTTCTGTAGCCTGATGCCTTAATCACTACACCAAACTGACTCTCATATTGAATATATTATCACTGCTGAACTTGAAAAGCTATGGTTCTGAGAACTGCCTTTAAATGCAGTATACAAAGTACAGTTTTAATTCTGATTTACAAGAGATATAAAACTAAATCTCTAGATGAGATGGGCTGCACATAAGTTTACTAAATCAATCAATCAATAAATTTACTTATAGCAGTGATGGCGAACCTTGTAGAGACTGAGTGCCCAAACTGCAACCCAAAACCCACTTATGCATCGTCGGGTGCCGGGTGGGTGTGGCCCATTGGCTGGGTGTGATCCATTGGGTGGCGTGGCTGTGGTGGTAACAGCAGACTGGGTGGGACTAAAAAGTTCAATCAATCAATTCCAACTTTGCAAGATCTTTTTTATTCTGCGAGAAGTTGAAATTGATTGATTGAACCTTTTTTTTTACCTGGTGGTGGAGGCCTAAAGTGAAAAGGTTTTATAAAACACAGCTGAAGGCCTAGGACTGGGGTGATGGCACGCGTGCCTACAGAGAGGGCTCTGAGTGCCGCCTCAGGCACCCGTGCCATAGGTTCGGCACCACTGACTTATAGGGACATTATTGTAAGAACTAGAGATTTATATCAAAGCAGAGATCCTTTCCTTGAAGGAAGGACCTCTGCAGAAAGAGAAGAGAAATGCATTACAAAGAACTGCTCTCTATTAACCAGTAGAAGAGGCACAAGTACATGTGGTCCTCACTTAGCGACTGTCTTGTACAGCAAGTACAACAGTTATAACAGTGATAAAAGTAACTTTACAACCAATCTTTACATATATGACCTTCACAGATCTGTAAAGCAAAAGAAAGATGAAGTATTATTACAGGGACAATCACACTTTCATTTAACAACTGCTTCATTTAAATGACCAAGTTTCCAATCCTAATTACGGTTGCTAGTCCTACTCATGTTTGCAAGCTACTATAGATTATAAAGCAAAGCAAAGCACTCCTTTCAAATTGGGTCAATGGCCAAGGCACTGATCAGTGACTGTTTCCAATGATCCAAAAAGGGAACCCATCCAGAAATCAAAAGTACATTTCAAACCTTAACTATGAGCAAACACAATAGAATAATTCTGCAGAACAATGCCATGTCAAACTGAACTTCCCCAACTGTTCTTATAAAAGAGAAATTATGAAGAACATTCAAGCCCTTATTCATCCCCCATAGAGCCTTTCTGCAAAAGGACAAACATCTACCAATTCCAACTCCTCATATGTTGTCATTTCAAATGATTTAGTACATCCACTTTTTCTGCCAATGCTAAGGATTCATACATTGTAGATTTTTTTTTCTAATGAAACAGCTCTTGGTACCTTGCCCTAGCTTGCCTTCAATTTAGCCATTAATTCTGCTTTTGCCTTTGACCTTTAAGCTGTCTGAACAGGTCATTTCATCTCAGATCCTTCGCATATTGACCTTTGCTAACTTTTGTGAAGAACTGACCTTTCCACTTTCTTTGAGAATGCTCTATTTTGGAAGCTTCATCTTCTGCTTGCTTTGACTTGTCCCTTGTTTCCAAATCTCAATTTTTCACCTATGTCCTGACTATGCTTAGGAACATGATAACCACCTTTTTCTAATTGGACAAGTCCAATACAAAATTAAGTGATTTCATTATTAAACACTAATCTGCAAAACAAAAATGACTTTCCTTCATGCTTCACAATTGAAAAAGTACCCTCATCGGCTACTTCTTTCAAAAGGCGTCCATAAAAAGAAAAAGCACCAGAAGGGCAAACTTTTATTCTGTAATGTGCAAAAAGCACATAAAAATAGCTAGGAGAAGAATCAGCAACTTATATGTTACTGAATCAAATATTTCTCCAAACTAATAGAGTTTGCCCAACAGTAGAAAAGCAGAAGTATGAGAATAAGAAAATGCCTAGGCGGAACAAGCTTTGTTGGTAGCTTCTCCAAGTTTTTCTCCATGAAATACTAGTAAATTTAGCTGTTAGCTGATTGGCTTAAATGGTATTTATCATTCAGGTTTCAATGGTAACACTACACCAAATGTAGGTAAGCCACAATTCTCCACATTTATCTTCCATTCAACCATCCACAGCAATCCATGTGTTTGTCAAAGTGATGAAACTTGCATCATGATGTCACATCACATCTCCTCATTGTATTCACATGTGAAGGCATAAGACATGTGAAAGCAGAACCGAATATCACAGAATCTGTGACATGTTTCACATTTCATTATTTGTTCCCATTGGCCCTTCTTCAGATGCCTGTTTACAAAAGCTGTGGTGGCGCAATGGTTAGAATGCAAGCTAACTCTGCCCACTGCCAGGAGTTCAATCCTGACCAATTCAAGGCTGACTCAGCCTTTCATCCTTTTGAAGTTGGTAAAATAAGAACCCAGATTATTGGGGCAATATGCTGACACTGTAAACTGCTTAAGAGCAGTGATGGCGAATCTATGGCACGGGTGCCTGAGGCGGCACTCAGAGCCCTCTCTGTGGGCATGTGTGCTGTCGCCCCAGTCCGAGGCCTTCAGCTGGGTTTTATAAAACCTTTTCACTTTAGGCTTCCGCCACTGTTTGCAAAAAAAAAAAAAAAAGGTTCAATCAGTCAATTTCAACTTCTCATGGGAAAAAAAATCTTGCAAAGTTGGAATTGATTGATTGAACTGTTTAGTCCCACCCAGTCTGCCATTACCACCACAGCCACGCCCACCCAATGGGCCACACCTAGCCAATGGGCCACACCCACCCGGCACCCGACGATGCATAAGTGGTTTTGGGTTGCAGTTTGGGCACTCGGTCTCTAAAAGCTTCGCCATCACTGGCTTAGAGAGTGCTGTAAAGCACTATGGAGCAGTACATATGTCTAAGTGCTATTGCTATTTCCATTGGCCAGGTTATTTTGATTACCTGGGAGATATGCATTGCAATAATAGCCAGTGATTTCCTAATATAAAGTAGTTACAGGTAGTCCTCGATTTACAACAGTTTATTCAGTGACCATTCAAAGTTACAACAGCATTGAAAAAACTGACATGGCTGTTTTTCACACTTACGACTCTTGCAGCATCCCCATGGTCATGTAATCAAAATTCAGATGCTTGGGACTTGGCTCATATTTATGATGGTTGCAATGGCCCACGGTCATGTGATCTCCTTTAGCGAACTTCTGACAAGCATAGTCAATGGGAAAGCCACATTCATTTAAAAGCCCTGTTACTATCTTATCTGCGCCGATTCACTTAACAATTGTTGACAAAAGAAGTTGTAAAATGGGCAAAACTCATTTATCAAATATCTCATTCAGCAATAATAAATTTTGGGCTCAATTGTGGTCATAAGTCAAGGACTATCTGTATTTCCTTTGGTATAATTTACAGAAATAACCTTCCACCAGAAGCTTTCAGTGATGAGATATATTCCTTGCCTCAGTATATTCCACACAGTATGGAGTTTTTTGGAATAGGGCGGCATAGAAATCGAATTAAATAAATAAATAAATAATAAATAATAAAGTAGAAAATGAAGCCTTTTTATACAAAAGTGAATTCTTCAACTTAGCCTTTGGAAAGGGGCGTTGTCTTACCTGAACGCCTTTTCTCAGCATGGTGGTGTAGAATCCACTGATTGGGTTATTTCAGCCTTCCTGCTCAGAGAGACTAAGCTCAGAGCTTTCGTCACGCCTCCCTCTGGGCGTGGCTCCCCAGTTTTGACGAGGCGAAGGATCCTGACGAAGTCTGACGCAATGACACCAAAAAAAGCAACAAGAGAACAACACACAAGCCTAGACAGCTAAGAAGGGGAGGGTGTGGATTCTATACCACCATGCTGAGAAAAGGCGTTCAGGTAAGACAACGCCCCTTCTCCAGCATGGTGGATGTAGAATCCACTGATTGGGACATACCAAAGCCTCTCATGTCCCCAAAGGGAGGGAAGGTCTAGGCTGGTGTCTCCCGAGAGGAAACAACCTGTTGAAGAACCCGTCTGCCAAACACGGCATCAGCCGCAGCAAACTTATCAACCTTATAATGAGTAATGAAAGAGGACGGAGATGACCACATTGCCGCCCTACGAATCTCCTCTACAGAAACCTGGGTAGACCAGGCCGCAGATGTCGCTGCACTGCGTGTGGAGTGAACTGTGATACGTGTATGAACTAGAAACCTAGGCCCTAGCAATGCAAGCCCTAATCCATCTACCACTGATGGAAGAAGAGACCTTCCTGCCCATGGCAGAGGACTGAAAGGAGAACAAGGCCTCCAACTTGCGAAAGGCCGAAGTTCACTTGATATAATGTCGCAGGGCACTGCGCATGTCTAGTTTGTGCTACTGTCATTCTAGACAGTGAGAGGATTGGGACAGAGACTTGGAAGGACTGGGTCCAAGAATCTGTGAAAACAAGATTTCATCTTGGGGATAAAGGAGGGGTCTAATCTAAGGACCACCCTATCAGCGTAGAAAGTACAGAGATCGTCTCTGGCTGAGAGTGCAGCCAATTCCGAATCCTGCTGGCCAACGTGATGGCCACTAGGAATGCCACCTTCAATGAAAGAAAATGCAGAGAGCAAGACTCGAGAGGCTCGAACGGAGAAGTAGTTACGGCCTGCAGTACAGTGGGTAAATCCCAAGATGGATACCAATGCCTTGTCAGAGGACCCGAATTGGCCGCCCCTTTAATAAAGGCAGTGACAGCTGGATGTTGTGAGAGTGGACTCAAATTGTCACGAGTGAGAACCATGGACAAGGCCGTAACCTGCCTACGGATGGTATTGGTTGACAAATCTGTGGAAATGCCCTCCAGTAGATATTCCAAAATATTGGGAATAGTAACTGAAAGAGGATCGAGATTGTGCGTAATGCACCACTGGCAGAAGCTTCTCCACATGGCATCATAGATCCTATTAGTCGAGGGGCGCCTTGAGGCTTGAACCATTGAGATCACACCCAAGGAATAGGCCTGTTTGGCTAAACTCTCCCACTCAAGTGCCAAATGGCTAACTGAAGCCACAGAGGGTCTGGGTGCTGAAAATCCCCCCAGCTGAGAGCTACTTGGTCCGGATGGATCCTCAACGGAGGCGAGAGCGACAGGTCCGCAAGGTCAGCAAATCACAGGGTGTCGCGGCCAATATGGAGCAACCAATATTACTCCCGCCTGTTCTGGAAAGTTGCGATGATGGCCTGCAACAACGGAAGGGGAGGGAAGGCGTAAGGCAGACCCTCTGGCCACTTGCACTGAAGGGCAATTGTCCCCTCGGCCCCCCGTGTCAGAAGACTGGGGAAGAACCTGGAAGTGGGCGTTGGATGGGGAGGCAAATTGATCCAGACGTGGCCTGCCAAACCTGTTCACGATCATGTCGAACAGCTTCGGGTCCAGGTGCCACTCTGAATGGACCACTGTTGCCGTGCTCAGTGAGTCTGCCTGATGATTTGCCACCCCCGATATGAACTCTGCCCTGATTGAGCCCAGGGTGGACTCTGCCCACAGATCTAGGTTCAGGGCTTCCTTTATGAGAGCCCAAGATCATGTCCCTCCATGCTTGTTGATATGAGCCTTAGCTGCCGCACAGTTTGTCAGAATCAAACATGTTGCCCTGACACTAGGGAGGAGAAGTGGAGGAGAGCTAAATGAACTGCTCTAAGTTCCAACCAATTGATGTTTGTTTGAGATCCGACCGGGACCCACCGTCCCTGGGCCAACTGAGTCTGAAGGTGAGCCCCCAAACCAAACAGACTTGACATCTGTGATCAGAGTGAGTCTGTGAGGCTCCTCGAAGATGGTCCCCTCAGTAATGGCTGACGAAGCCCACCACAGGAGGGATGCCAGCGTGTGATGAGGAACCTTGACCCTCCTGGTGGAGGCACAGAGGTTTCACTTCTGGAAGGGAAGGAGAAACCACTGAATGTTTCTGGAATGAAGTCTTGCCCACGGAACCATTCCCATGCAAGAACCATCTTTCCCAAGAGCTGGGACAGCTGGACCAGAGAAACCAACCTCTCCTTCCGGACCTGGAAAACCAGCCTTCGGATGCTTACCCGACGTTCCTGGGAAAGATAGACCTTGCAAAGGTCGGAGTCTATTAGAGCTCCAAGATGGATCAGATGCTTCATGGGAGTTGTGTGACTCCTGAAGTTCACGGAAAACTCGTGATCCTGAAGAGCCTGTATGGTGAGCCGCAGGTCTAACTGTGCTGACTGTAAAGACCGAGACTGCACAATTATGTTGGCCAGGTAGCACTGCACGCACACCAGCCTCATCCGAAGGTGGGCCGCTAATACCGCCAAAGATTTTGTGAAGACCCTCAGGGCCGAAGACGGGCCAAATGGAAGGGCTCTGTATGGTAATGCCGGCGTGCGTAGCAGAAACACAGGAACCTGCGATGACCCGGGGGTACTGGAATGTGAAGGTATGCCTCTGTAATGTCTATGGAGGAGAGGAAACCCCCCTTTTCTGATGTTGCCCGGATGGACATCAGGGTCTGTATCTTGAACCTTCTGTCTACTAAGAAGTGATTGAGGCCCTTTAAGGCCAGTATCGCCCTCCATCCTCCCGATGTTTTGGGGACCGCGAACAAATAGAACCCTTTTCCTATCTGATCCTGTGGAAAGCTTTCTATGGCCCTAGTTTCCAGAAGGTGTGCGATGACCGTGGTGACTAATTGTGCCTTGGTCGAGTTGCGCGTTACTGGTCACAGTATGAATCGGTCCAGGGGGAGCAACTGAAACTCTAGGACTAGACCCCGTGTGATGGTGTCTCTGACCCAAGAGTTGGTAGTGGTGTTTTCCCAGATCTCGTAGAACTGCCGGTTGTCCCCCTATCGGAAAATCCCCTATGGCGTCACTTGAGCCCCTGAAGGGACGCTTGGACTGGTTTTCACTGGCCCCTGGCTCCAATACTCAGACTGTCCTGTTGGCGATCCTGTCTCTGGGGAAAAAGATTGCGAGCCTCTGGACCAATCCCAGGACTGCCCTGGCTGAAAGGGCTGCCTCCATTCACAAGAACCAGTGGGGCGGAATGTATGTCTGCGGGACTCCTGCTGTGACCTCCTGTCCGACTTTTTGGAGGGGTGTGTCAGGACTTGTGTTTGTCCTTGCCCTTGACCACATGAGGATCGAGAATTGACCCAAATAAATGTGCCCCGCAGTACCTGGCTGTCGAGAAGGACGCCCCTTTGACTTCAAGTCAGTTCTCCATTGTTTCAGCCACAGTAGTCTACGAGAGGCTACTGTGGCCACTATTGACCTGGCCAACACTTGGCCAAATGAAGGGATGCATCAGCCATGTATTCCGGCTGCCACCAGCTTCACTAGTGTCTGATGTGTTCTAACCTGGTCAGATGGAACAAGCGCCTGGAGGTCGCAAAGCCACAAGATTGCCGTCCTCACAAGAACGAGGACGAAGTCGCTGCCCCTATGGCCCAACCCGAAGACTGGTGAGCTCGTCTGAGAGAGAACTCGAACTTCTTGTCCTCAGCCTTCAGGGCTTCAGCCATATCTCCTGGGATGGAGGACGTAGAGAATAAATAGGCTAGAGGATCATCAACTGCAGGCATCTCTAGAAGGGATGCAAACGAAGGAGAGACGTTATACAGTTTCTTTTGCAGCCTGCTTGGAGAAGATGTGGTTGCTAGAGAAGACCACTATTTCTCAAACTCAGCGCAGAAGACTAGCGGGCATGAACCTGTTTCTGTTCAACAACGTTTTCCACGAATAAGGGGTGGATTCCTGGTAGAAGGTTCTCCTCTTGTACCGAGGTCAATTAGCAGTGTTACAAGCCTTCAACAGAAGGGATTTGAACAGGGATGGGTCAAACAATCCCGAGGATAATACCTGTGGGGGTGCTGTCTCATCGTCCTCTGACATGGGCATTTCAGCTATGCCCAGATCTCCAGATCACCCCTCCCCCAATTGAGAGGAAGTCTCACATATGCCAGACCCAGGCACCATGTCGCGTCCTGTCTTTGAAGTAGGACTAGTGGGAGGGGTAACTGTTTGGAGAAAACCTGAGGACTCCTGGAGGAGGACATGAATTGCACAAAGGCATGATGCATAAAAACTTGAAATAGGCTTTGAGACCACATGTCACCTTGGTCTTTGGAACTATCCCCAACCACCATTGGAACATGTAAAAATTTGAGGGCTCTGATGGATTGGAGAAGAAGAGGAGCGAGGGAGACCTGCCTGTTCGGTTTCCCCCCAGAGAACATGCCCATGGGACACCTTGCACAGGCTCAAAAGGTGGCTCAAATGTGGATGTGTCCAGTGGGGCCGGGGGGACCACTTCAGCCCCACTGGACAGGAGCCGCTGTGCCTTGGAGAAATCCCTCTCCAGTGCCAGATGTCTCCTCGAGGCCTCTTGCTCGGCTGCTGGAAGTCTCCTTGGTGAATAAATGTTTGGTTTTGGCTTTCTTTTTCCCTCCCCCCCTGCTTCCAAATCAGTAGATCTGCGCTTTGGTTGTGCAGGGGGAGAACCAGAGACTTATGTTACGGGGGGCGAAGAACTGTCTGCCATTGCAATCCAAATAGAGCCGGCCAAGGATATCTAGAGATGGGGGGAACCCAAGCGCGCAGATCAAAGGTCAGGGATGGAGCGCAACCGATCCTCGCTCTGAGCCCTGTGCAAAGGCAGAGACAGTCAGACAGGTATGTAGCCCTGCCTGATTAGGCCCAGTGGCTAAAGGCCACAGCTAATTAGAACAGGTGGTCAGAAACAAAGAAGATACCCCAACGCTCCAATCACAGGTGGGTAAGACCTGTGCTTTAATTAGTGGTTACAATATAAAGCCCAAAAAAATGAGGGAGACCCTCAACAGATGGAAATTATGCATATATATACATGGTTGTTGTTTTCAATTGATATTATTATTATTATTATTTCTCTCTCTCTCTCTTTTGATATTGATATCAACAAATTACTCCCCCCGTTCGGACCTGCCAACGCAGGCCAAGGCAATAAGCAAGAAAGGCCAGGCCAAAAGGCCTCAAAGAATGACGAGGCTACAAAATGGCGGCTGCCCTGTAGGCCTCACAAAATAGCGGCCGCTGGGTGACCACGCGGTTAAAATGGCGGTCGCGCCTCCTCGCACCTTCGAAAATGAGGCAAATAGAGGAATGAGAAGCAGAAAACAGGGGAAATCCTGGGCCCAGTCGGTAAAACCGCTTCCCCCTTTATCAGAAACACTTGTGTTTAGAAGAAGCAGCCTCTGCTGCTGGTCCAAAAGGAAATGGCTGCTGGAAGCCTCGTGACGATTTGTCCCGACGGTTAGGAGCACCAGAAGCGGCAGCCGCTTGAGTCCTGCTGATCAGCCGATCGTCGCAATCGTGGTCCCGCAATTTCACCCAGGTGGTGTGAAAACTCGCCCCAGGGGCCTGCAGCCAACTTCAGGAAAAAAAGGGGGGCCTCCCACAGCAAGAAGCTCAACTCCTCAGTAAAGGACAAGGTCCTTATCAAATAAGCCAAATTTAGGCAGCGTTTGAATTGTTGTTGGAAATGATCTAATCAATATAGGTCTTTGGTTCTTCGGGTTTTCTCCCACGTAGAATTTGAAGTGTCTTGGCGACGTTTCGACGAAGTCCCATTCGTCATCTTCAGGCTGGTGCTTTCGGCTTCGTGCTTCTAGGAGCAATGTGTGATTGTAGCTGTTTCTTCCTTTTAACTGCCAGTGGGGGTTTAAACTGATTGGCTGGGAGCTCAGCTGTGTTCTGATTGGGTGGAGGTGTGTTCTGATTTGTTAGGGGGTTGGCTGTGCTCTGATTGGATGTGGGGTTGGCTGTGCTCTGATTGGCTGGGGGAGTGTTCTGTTTGGGTGGGGGCTTTGTTGTGCTCAGGTTAGTCTGAGTTGCAGGGGAATTAGAGATGGTGAGCTGCATAGCCGTTTGGCTTCGCGTTCATGGTCGTGCCTCATCTTCATGGTGGGTGTCAGTTTGCTTCATGTATGGATTGGAGGGGTTTAAAGTGGCTAATGATGCAGCTGTGGTCTGGCTTCTGGTTTGTGGTCGTGCCTCATCATCGTTGTGGGTATCCAGGCAAAAAGCAAACCCAAACCCACAACGATGATGAGGCACACACATATATATATAATGATCGTAGGTGTCTGCGTTTTATTTTCTAGAATAGCCACTTGGGTGGTCCAATGAACAACTTATACATAAGATTACCTCTAACTCAGCCACACTTAGAAACAGATGTGCTCCTAAGTTCTGGGAAATTAAAAGGGTATAATCACAGCTGCCATAAAATCACAATATAATATCTCATTGTAAGGAGAATGATTGCCTGCTTGAGCACACTGAGCAATATTCAAAGCTGAAGCACTGTGGATTACACTTGTGAATGCCTCTAGCAAGAGATCCATTCTTCACATAAAAGTCTGCCCAAGGATCAAAAATGTTCCATGCTCAATAAGCAAAGGTCAAAGTAAAAACATCTCTTTTAAGGGATGACAGATTTGATTATATCACACTAAACAGCCGTTGATTATTCTCACACACTGAACAGCCATGCCTGTAATTTGAGGGCAAAGCAAGCAGGACTTTAAGAATGAATTTCCAGGATTCTTAGGCAGCAGTTCTGCTTAAGAAATCAATCTTTGAACAATCTGCTTATTTATATACAGAAATCAATCTGTGATATAATCCATTAAAAAAAATCCATGAATGTGTAGCCTGACACCCCTGACACCTGCCATGAACAAATGGATCCAGTCTATAGCCTTCCCTTCGAAAATGACATTAACACTGGAACAAAACGCCTAATTTTTGAACTTTGTAACTGTATGAATTTCTTTCTCATACTCTATTTTTAATGTGCTGTGAGATGAAGGGCTCTGGAGAATCAAACCCTTGTACTCTTTTATGCCGCTTTGATACTTCCTAATAAAGTAATTACCCAACTACAAATTGGGTAATTACCTAATTATGAATTGAAGCAGCAATATCCTATTGAGCCCAGCAAGGAAAATAAGGATGGAAACTTTAAATTACAATTTCAAGCCCTGTACTTGCCTCAAGCATGTGGAATAGTGCTTACAACGAATACATTTGATTAACTAAATATAATATTTAATGATTGGCTTCCATATTCTGCCATGTGAAAACTATTATATCCCTTCAAGTCAGTTTCAACTCTTAGCAACCACATGGATAACCTTCTCCAGGGTCATCTGCCCCAATCTGCCCCTTGAATTCAGTACTGTATCCACAGCTACTGTTAATTGAGGCTATCCACTGCTATTACTGTTATCCTCTTTCTTTCTTTCATTCCACTTTTCTCAGTATTATAGACATCTCAAGAAAGCTGGGTGTTTGCACTAATATGTCCAAAACACATTTGTTCCAGCCTGGTTATTTGTGCCTTGAATGAGAACACTGGACTAATTTGTTTGATGTACTATTAGTTTGTTGGCTACCCAAGGCATTTTCAACATTCTTCAACCCTGAAGTTCAAAAGCCTCTTTCTATTCTGTTTCTTTGAATCCAATGTTCATATCCATACAAATCACTGTATATATAGTTCTGAACTTTATAGATACAGATGGATCATGGCACTTGAATTGCTACCTTACCAAGAGCTTGTCTGTGACGTATTTCTTGGTCGCTGGTTTCTTTATTGTCAATGTCAGTCCTAAAAGGCAGAAACTTCATTCTCAATTGTAAGGATTGCTGCAACGGTTGTCATTAATTTGGTCTTTATATTTAATTGTAGTTCCATTTTTTTACCATGCTCAATTTTTCACTGCAGTTTTTTTATGAATTTTGGGAACCGCAAAAATGTTATTCATGAACCAACTGTGTTTTATACTATTCCTAACATGTAGGAGGTAAGAAAAAATGATTAGAAACAGCAACAATATTGAATAAGACCTTCTTTCTTCTGTAGAGAATGGCACCAACGTTAACCCGTTATTCTTTAGTCAAAATTCCCAAATTTGAAACATATGTTTAAAGTTATATATTATTGCAAGCAGACCTTTTTAGTTTTTCATCTTTGACTTTTGGATATAATATTTATATAATAATCTTATATATATATGATTATTATATGTTTTTATTTAAAAATATTTTATTTATTTATTTATATATGTTTTTATTTAAATTGCTAACAAAGAATAAGGGAGAACTGGTATAGCTATTTCGAGTTTCTTAACTCCAGCCAGAACTTACCCTTCTGAGATTCGAACCTGGGCAGTCTGCATGTTAGGCAGTTGTATTAACCTCTAGGCTACAGGCTCTGTCTCACTTTGTTAGCAGTCAGGGAGGGAAGAGATGTATATCGAGTGTTTCTTTTTTAAATTGCACCCTGTAAACCCAAATATGGGAGAAAGAAATCTTTCTTTCTTTTACCTGTTTCAGCTCAACCCAGAGCCATCCGCAGGAACAAATATATATATATGTTTTTATTTAAATTGCTAACAAAGAATAAGGGAGAACTGGTATAGCTATTTCGAGTTTCTTAACTCTCTTCAGCCAGAACTTACCCTTCTGAGATTCGAACCTGAGACAGAGCCTGTGCCCTAGAGGTTAATACAACTGCCTAACATGCGGACTGCCCAGGTTATTTTATATATATATATATATATATATATATATATATATATATATATATATATATATATATATATATATATATATATATATATATATATATATATATATATATATATATATATATATATATATATATATATATATATATATATATTATATATATTATATATATATATATATTATATATATTATATATATTATATATAATAATATATATATGTTCAATAATATACAATAATATATATATGTGTGTGTGTGTTCAATAATATAATATACAATATATAATTTAACCATTGTTAAAAAATTTAAAAACAATAAAAGCTTTTTTTAGTTGCTTTTATTGTTTTTAAATTTTTTAACAATAAACAGCTGATTTATATTCCTCCCGGAGTTCGACGATTGTATATTATTGAACAGATATGCCCGGGATTTGGATTTTTACAGTCATTAAGGATATATATTGCTTGTATATATGAAAATGAAATGATAGTTAATTATGTTGTAATTTAGTTTTCAGTGAGTTGAAATTCAGTGTGTCAAGAAAGTGGTTTTACTTACAATGTAAATGTTATCAATTTCAATATCAGAAAAGTTTAATTCTATATAGCTAGCATTTCAGATGTGCTACGGTAGTACAACTTGATATATTTGATATAGTATAACAGATCTGCTACTGGTAAATCAGGTATGCTGCATCATATTTTTAAGTACCAATTAGAGCATTAATTCCACCTTTATCTTCCACCTCTCTAGAAATGGTGATGAAATTCTTAAACAATGGTTCAGTCATGTTAACAATTCAGCAACAATATGTATTTCCAAATTAATTTTACTTCAGAGTTTCCTGTAAGCATAAAACTGTGGGAGACACAATGGCAATGTTCTGTTAAACCTTGCAATTTTAAATTTTAAATGTCACTACATTACCTATGATTAGAAACTAATAGCTTGTTTTATAGCAAGGTATAACATTTTAAGACTTGTTAGCCTGAACCCAAGATTATAGTTTATCTGGCTTTGTTTTTGTTTTGTTCTTTTATATGATGGAAGGACAAATAATAATATTAATAATACTAATAACAATAACAATAATAATGTTGGAAGGGACCTTGGACATCATCTAGTCCAGGGGTCCCCAACCTCGGTCTGTGGACCAGCACCACCAGGCTGCGGCATGCCAGAAACTGGGCTGCGCAAATAAGCGAAGCCCCATCTGCGGGATTCAGGCAGCACATGAAATCACGCCCCTCTGGTCCACAGAAAAACTTCTCTCCATGGAATCAGTCCCTGGTGCCCAAAAGGTTGGGAGCCACTGACTTAAGGGACAAAGGCTACCCAGATTTAGTTTTGGTTAACCTAACTGCATGAAAACAGTGCATGAGGGCCACCTGAATGGAGCAATCCTAATCTCTCCCTCTCTTCTCACAAGCAATTGTTGTTTGTTCATTTTTTAAAAAATGCACTCTTTAAGGAACGAAAGAAATTAAAACCAGATATAAGGAAGGACAACATGTACAGCATTTAATATTATAACCTAATATGTTTCTCAGTAGCATGGAAGCAAAATTCTAGGTCTTAATGCAACTAAAAGAGCAGTGATGTCTTGCCAATTCTAGTTCCACAGACACATTCCTAAGGAACTGACAGTCTCCCCACACCTAAAGTATTCCATAAATATTTTCATCTTTGCCATTCTATTCCTTATCTGTATCACAAAACATTAGTCTGAAGACACTGTGATCAAAGAAGATCTCTTAAGAATGCTCAATAAAACAATTTTGCATACTTTTTAAAAATATGCACTTACAGAAACTAACTTTCAAATAGGTTGGTGTGTTGATCTTTTCTTTAAAAAAATTTCAAAATAAGAACAAGAAAGGGATACCATTATATTTAAGATTGAAATACAAGGGCAACATGTTACATAAATCAAAATTTTGTTGAACATAGAAATGGCCGCCTGAGAAGAAGCATATTTTACTTCCTAGGACACTTGCTTTAAAGTTTCCCATTGAAAATGCAATTTTGTAATACTTAGTTTTTTAAAATACATCTATCCAATGTCTTTGTTTCCAGAAGTGTTAAATCTATAAGACCATTTCCTCAAATAGGTTATGTTCTTGGGAAAGTACAAAATCGCTATCATAGTAGGCTTAACCCAGAATTCTCTTTAAATATAGTTGAGACTCACCCTCAGGTATAGAAATGTTAGAGAGAGAGACAGAAAAAGAAACTAAATTGAGACGATGCTTGATGGCTTTCAAGGAACACTCCTTCCTTATAATTAAAAATTTCAACCTGCCAATAGATTTTTTTGCTTGAATTTATTGTCAACTGGCCCCTATTTCACATAGCAAATCACTTCTGGAACTCAGCAAAAATTTCAGAAGAAACCTGTCATCATGATATATTTTCACACTATAACATTGACAATCCTGAATGAAGGCAAAGATACAGGTCCCAGGATAATGTTGCAGGATCCAATCTGGGTTGGTCACTGAGACCAGAAGTTTTGTTTTCAGAGCTTCCATGCTGGATCCCAACCTGGAGACCAACTCTCTGGTCCTGGTGACCAATCCAGATTGGATCTTGCAATGTTGACTATCACAAAGTGCAAATCCATGAGTGCTCTTAAAGGTAGTGCTAGCTAGATCTTGGCCCTTAAGAGAATTTGTATACAGCAGCTGTTCCCACAAACCCTAAGATACAATAATATACAACAACGAATTGAATTCTGCCATGATTTTCACATACATTGGCAAGAACATGGCTACTCTCAAATTAGAACTAATAGAAAATGTTGCGTATACTCTCACTATTGTAATTTGAAAACAAATTGGTGCTGGCCCCAGGAGGTCTCCTTGGTTTACTGAGGAGCTCAGGGGGATGAAGCGCCATAAGAGATGTCTAGAGAAGCGATGGAGACAAAGTAAGTCCGGATCTGACCGAACCAGATTGAGCTTATTTATTAAAGCCTATCTGAAGGCGATTAAGGCGGCAAGATCTTTGTATCTTTCTGCTTTGATCGCGTCTGCGGAATCTCGTCCGGCCGCCCTGTTTAGGGTGACCCGATCCCTTATTAACCCAAGGGGTCCGGGGCCTCCCTTGAAGGGTAGTGCCGAGGACTTTAATAACTGTTTCGCAGACAAAGTGGCTCAGATCCGGGCTGACCTAGACTCCAATTGTGTAGCAGAGTCGACTGATAATGATTCAGTTGAGGGGACAGGGGCATGTTCTTGTCCGGTCATCTGGGGAGAGTTTGAGGCTGTTACGCCTGAGGAAGTGGACAGGGCCATTGGATCTGTATGTTCTGCCACCTGTTTGTTGGACCCGTGTCCCTCCTGGCTGGTTTCGGCCAGTAGGGTGGTGACACGTACCTGGATCCAGGAGATTGTCAATGCTTCTTTGAGGGAGGGGTCCTTTCCGGCTCCCTTAAAGGAGGCACTTGTGCGCCCCCTCCTCAAGAAGCCTTCCCTGGATCCAGAAATTTTGACCAACTATCGTCCGGTCTCCAACCTTCCCTTTGTGGGGAAGGTTGTCGAGAAGGTGGTGGCGCATCAGCTCCAGCGGTCTCTGGAGGAAGCCGATTATCTGGGCCCTCTGCAGTCGGGATTCAGGCCCGGCTACAGCACCGAAACTGCTTTGGTCGCTCTGATGGATGATCTCTGGCGAGCCCGGGATAGAGGCCAGTCCTCTGTCCTGGTGCTTCTTGACCTCTCAGCGGCATTCGATACCATTGACCACGGTATCCTTCTGCGTCGGCTGGAGGGATTGGGAGTGGGGGACACCGTATTGCGGTGGTTCTCCTCCTATCTCACTGGTCGGTCGCAGTCGGTGTTTGTGGGGGATCGAAGGTCCACCTCTAGGTTACTCCCATGTGGGGTTGGTTCTCTCCCCCCTACTTTTTAACATTTACATGAAGCCACTGGGTGAGATCATTCACTGCCACGGAGTGAGATACCATCAGTACGCTGATGATACTCAGCTGTACATTTCCACTCCTGGCCATATCAGTGAAGCAGTTGAGGTGATGTGCCGGTGTCTGGAGGCTGTGAGGGTTTGGATGGGTGTTAACAGATTAAGGCTCAACCCCGATAAGACAGAGTGGCTGTGGGTGATGCCTCCCAAGGACACTTCTATCTGTCCTTCGATTACCCTGGGGGGTGAATCTATAAACCCCTCAGAGAAGGTTCGCAACTTGGGAGTCCTTCTTGATCCACAGCTGACATTGGATCATCATTTGTCAGCAGTGGCGAGGGGGGCATTTGCCCAGGTTCGCCTGGTGCACCAGTTGCGTCCTTACTTGGATCGGGAGTCACTCCTCACAGTCACACATGCCCTTGTCACCTCGAGGATCGACTACTGCAATGCTCTCTACATGGGGCTACCCTTGAAGAGTGTTCGGAGACTACAATTAGTGCAAAATGCAGCTGCGCGAGCAGTTGTGGGTCTTCCTCGTTGTGCCATTTCATCAACTCTCCGCACGCTGCATTGGTTGCCTATTGGTCTCCGAGCCCAATTCAAGGTGTTGGTTATTACCTATAAAGCCCTTCATGGCTTGGGACCAGGATACTTACGGGACCGCCTTCTGCCACATACTTCTCTACGACCGGTGAGAGCGCACAGGGTCGGCCTCCTCCAGGTCCCGTCAACGAAACAATGTCGTTTGGCGGGCCCTAGGGGGAGGGCTTTCTCTGTTGTGGCGCCCACCCTCTGGAACCAACTACCTCCTGAAGTCCGCGTTTCTCCGACCCTCCTGGCCTTCCGAAAGAATTTAAAAACCTACCTCTGCCGGCAGGCCTGGGGATGATTGTTGATTGTGGTGTGATTGATGAGTATGTATGGGGTTTGTATTTTTAATGTTGTTCGGATTTGTTCAATTGTTTATATATATATATGTTGTAAGCCGCTCCGAGTCTTTGGAGAGGAGCGGCATACAAATCCGAATAAATAAATAAATAAATAAACTCAAAAACTTTGAACCTTTAGAAAAAGTGGTGCAGAAACCTGTGCTAAGATGAAAGGAATAGTGAAAAGGTAGTATTTATTTATTTATTTAAATATTTGTTGAGATAGGGTCTTGCCTCATCCACAAGACACAATATTGGAATCTAAAGATCACTTTAAAGCCAACTGCTGAAAGGTGAGCTCATCAAAGGAAGGGAGGTATGAGCCAAGGAAAGAAAAAGCACATTTTTGTCTTCTCTAAGAAACTTTAGCCAAGGACAACAGCTGCTGAAATTTATATATCTGTCTCCTTTCACATATTATTTTAGTAATTTTTAAATGGTTTAAATGGATATTAAGAGCCTTTCATGAGCAAAAGTAGCTGGTACCCGTGTTTCCCCTAAAGCAAGACAGGGTCACACTTTCTTTTTATCCCCAAAAGCCCCACTATGTCTTACTTTCGGGGTACGGCTTATATTGATTGGAAAACAATTGTCAGTTTTATTTTAAGTATTTTAAGTATATTAAGTATTTTAAGTATTTTAAGTATTTTAAGTATTTAAGTATTTTAAGCAGGAGGCGGAAGTGGGCAGGAGTAATATGTCTTACTTTCGTGGCACGGCTTATATTAGCCGACCCCCTGAAAACCCCGAAACGTCTTACAATCGGGGGTGTCTTACTATCGGGGAAACACGGTAGGTATTAGAGAGATGATTACATACCATATATCAGAGACCCACTGTTGCAAAGAATTCTTTTAGAAAGCCCTTGTTCTTTATTTGAATGGAATTACTACAATGAAATCCATTTTTATTGTTCACAATAAGAAATAAGAATAATATTATATATTGGGATTATAACAACTGATTTCCTTACTAGGGATATCAGATGTTCAGCAAAGATTTCATATGAATATTGCCAATCATATTCTTAAATCAAAAAGATCAAGTTCCAAATACCTTATTTGGTAAAGGGAAATATTTACAATTTTAGCAATTATTTTCAGACTTAAAAAACACGTATATAAACTGAACTTCACAGCAAACGAATTCCAATTCAGGGTCAAGGAAAGCGTATTTCTTTTCACAAACTATACATCAGGTATTTCATTAAATGTGTGGCTTATATTTCATTAAATGTGTGGCTTATATCCTTCTCTAGGTTTTTCAAGTATATAATTTTAAATGTAAGGAAAAGAGAAATTTTCATCAAGATCATAGTGTATCTTTTTGCAAACAGATTTCTGATAAGAATTTCGCACTGTGACAGCTGGAGGGGGCCAGTAGAGACTTCCTAAATGGGATGAATTAAAGATTTTCACTTAACTATCACAAAGAAGGAGAGGGTCTTTAAATTAATATTTCTGTTTTTGCTCTAAACAACTAGGTACATTTGCTTGCTATTTGCTTCTGAATTAGGCCACCATAGAATGAATTGCTAAGTGTGCCAACAAGTTGGCTGTGAATTTATGCAAACTGTTTGAGAAGTGAAGGTTCATGCTAGGAAATTTTGTTTGTTCTAACAGTATCAACTTTTCCGTGAAGATTACATGAATATAATTTATAGTAACATTCATATACTTTTTTATTTTAATGCATAAAACAGTGAGAGACTATGAGAGATGCTAAACTGGGAAAGTCATAAAGAAAAGTTTATTACAGAATTAAACAGAAATAGTTGCTGAGATGTTTGTATATACAACTTAGAAATAATGAACATCTGGGGTCTAAGGACACCCTTCAATCATTCCCATGCTCAAACATTACAATTTTTAAAATAACTAAAGTGGGGGAAAGTAGGGAAATAGCAAGACGTTGGAAACTATACTGAAAAAATGCATTAATACCATGATTTGCCCCTTTCCAACAAAACCTTCCGCCGGGAGTATTAATATCATTCTCTTTTTTTTTTGAGTGGGCACACATGCAGATAAATAGATTAGATAGCTCTCCTCATATTAAAACATTTGTTGACTAGCAAGGCCAGGTCTTCAGGCTATGGAATGATTATCTCTAGGTCAGAAGCAGTAGAAAAAGCTCCCCTTCTAGGTTCCATCAGATAACACTTTGGAGCAGAAAGAAGCTGCAACAAGTTTGTTCTGCAGGACTTGATGGAAAAGGGAGATGTCACTGGGGAAGGGCTTGCTTAAATTTCACAGCTCTGTGTCATATAGAGCTTTATAGGTTATTGCCAGCACCTGGAGTTGGAACTCACCCCATTGCTCCAAGAGATCTGACCCAGCAGCTTCATTAGAAGCCCTGCAGCACCCTACAATTTAGAAGCCACAGAGAGGAATTTATTCTATTAATCAACATTGACTGAAACCGTTCAACCTAGGGCCACACATTCACAACCCCCTACCTACTCAGTCCAAAAGGAGACCATGGTTAATGGTATCAAAAGCCACTGAAAGGTCAACAAGAAAAAGAACGGATGCCCTAATCCTATCCCACTCTCACTGGAATCATTAAAAATTGCAACCTCATGCTACCTCAATCTAATATACACATGCCTGAAATCCAACTGAAAGGGGGCTAGATAATCCACTTCGTCCAAGACCCTTTGATGCTCTTGGGAAACCTCAACAGTCTTCCCTAAAAAATGGAAAATTGTCCAGAATGGTTGGTTCCAGCATTGGCTGTTTGATAAGAGGGCGAAGCAACACTTATTTAAGGGGCATCATTTACCACCTCTGAAACCCAACCACATGTCACTTTTCTGAAAGCTTTCACCAACCAGGCAGGGTATGGATATAATAAACAGATGGCAGAGCTCACAGTCATAAAGACCCTTCCTGCTTTCTTGAGCCAGTTTCAAAGTCCTCCCAGATAACATAGCAAGACTCTTTCCAAGACATCTTCAAGGCAATCTGACAGGTTCTGTTCAACAGATGTTTTGCAAGCTCCTCTGAATGGCTCTGATGGTATATCCCAGAATCCCTCAAACCAAGATATACATTTTCTTTTCAGGGAGGAAATAATAGAAAATGCTTAATAAGATTATCACAGCTAATTAGAAGAGCAAATTATTTTGTTACTTTAAATGACTATAGCACAACTATATTGAATCAAACTAGTGGGACCTCCTCAAATGGAATGCCTACCTATATCAACCCATGATTTCTGTGTACTTTTTTATATATTTTCAAGAAATGCAGGTTTAATTCTTTTTCCTTAACCTAGCTTCCTATGTGTAGGCATGACATTATTACTATTAATATTACTACTGCTGCTGTTGCTACAGAAATAAAAAGGTGGCACTTAAGAAAATATAAAGCTTGTCTTTTCTTCCATTTAAGTAGGAGAAGGCTACATCTACCGGTAACAGAAGCAGCTCTACTGATTTGTCAAGTTACAGAAGACATGCAGGGCTCTAACCAATTTAAATAGGATTCATTTATTTCATACTGATGAGATTTTAAAACATGGAATAAACATCAAGAATGTCAAAATTGCATCTCAGGGAGAGAGAAAGTACAGCAGTGGATCGTTTTGCTACAAAATTGGGATTGTATTGTGACTCATCGCAGATGAGAGATGACCTTCCTGAAGAAAGGTGTAGCGTTCAGTGTCTGTTGCTTCTCTTGGTTTCCAAAGATGTCAGCCCACGTAACACACACAGAGAGAGGCCAATTAGTTTGGATGATGCTGAAAACCACATTAGAAACCTTCTATCCTGGAAAAGGATGCTGGTCTTATTAATAAATCTGCAACCTGGCTGGCAGTAACTTTCCTTCTGTCAACACCACAGGCCACCAGCTGCCTTGGTCACGTTCCTTGTATACCACCTTTCTCACTGACATGCAAATTTGACCAAAAAAAAACTGTTCACTGAACAAGAGTAGCAGCTAAATATGCCAAAAGCAAGTGATGAAATAAAAAGTAAATACAAATGTGCAACAGTGAAGACACCAAGACAGAGAAATGCCAAGATACCCTACACAGCATAGTTTATGTTCCACTGGCTGCTTTAAGGGCTTAGTCAACATTAATAGTTAAAAAAAAGAATCCATGCCCTCCCCTCTAGAGATCAGTTAGGTCCATGCCAGGGGGTTGTTTTTCCTTGTACCTGCTCTGAGAGTCATCACGTCAAACTGTTGTCATTGGCTATGCCGTCGATGAAACTGGGAGGTTCCAGTCAAGGAGGGGCGTGACAACTTGTCAACTTAGTCTGATTGGCAGGACTGAAATAACCCATTGGTGGATTCTTCATCATCATGCTGAGAAGAGGCGTTCAGGTAAGCCAATGCTCCTTTTCCAGCATGATGACTGAAGAATCCATCAATGGAACTTACCAAAGCTCCTGCTGTCCCTATGGGAGGGAGTCAGTTGGGGCTGTGACCCTGATGCTAGCACTACCTGTTGGAGGATTTGTCTATTGAAGGAGGCCTCAGCCGAGGCAAATTTGTCCAAACGGTAATGCCTAATGAAAGGAGAAGGCGAAGACCATGTTGCTGCCCTGCAAATATCCTCTATGGATGCTTGAGCTGCCCACGCCGCAGATGTGGCAGCACTGAGGGTGGAGTGTGCCGTCACATGACTAGGAACGGGCAGGGCAAATGACACGTACGCACCTACTATGCACGCTCTGATCCACCTATGGTTGAGACGGATACCTTTTGCCCCATGGATGAAGGCTGAAAGGATACAAACAGGGCTTCAGACTTACGGAAAGCCACTGTGTGTTTGATGTAACAGCGCAAGGCTCTATGTACATCCAATGTGTGCCATTGCCGTTCCAAGTCATGTGACGGGCGGGGACAAAAGTTTGGAAGAATAACTTCCTGTGATCTATGAAACACTGTGTTGATCTTAGGGATAAAGGAGTGATCTAACCTAAGAACCACCCTGTCCTCGTGAAACGTGCACAGGTCCTTCCTGATAATGTGGCCAGTTCCGAGATACACCTGGCGGAAGTAATGGCTATCAGGAAGGAGACCTTGAGTGACAGGTATTGCAAGGAACAGGTTCTAATGGGTTCAAAGGGTGAGGAAGTTAGGGCCTGCAGAACCCGGGATACCTGTAAACCATGGGCGGTCTGCTATTGGTAACTCCTTTAAGAAAGGAGCGGACCATAGGGTGCTGAGACAGGGACTCTGATGAGTCCCAGGAAAGCACTGTGGAAAGAGCTGCTACCTGTCTACGAATGGTGTTGGGCGACAACCCCTTGTTGACGCCCTCCAACAAGTAGTCTAAGAACCTTGGGATGGTTACTTTGGATAGACTCAGGTGATTCCTGTCGCACCAGTGGCAGAAGTTTCACCAAGTATGATCGTAAATGCAGTTAGTCACCGGTTTCCTGGCAGTCTGGATCATGTCAATCACCCCTGACAAATATGACTCCTGAGTCAGAGTGTGGCGTTCAAGTGCCAGGTGGCCAACTGGAGCCATTGGGGGTCTGGATGTTGTAGATCCCCCTGCGATAACTGTATGCGACTGTCGGGAATCTGCCACGGAGCTGAGGTGGAGAGGCTCACTAGATCTGTGGACCACGGCCTTCTGGGTCAGTGAGGTGCAATGAAGATTAACTCTGCCTGTTCCTCCAGGATCTTCCTGACAACTGCTGGAAGCAGAGGCAGCGGGGGAAAGGCGTACAAAAGGCCTTGCGGCCACGGGCTGCATAGAGCATCCATCCCCTCCGCTCCCCGAGAGGGAAAGTGTGAAAAGAATCTGGGCAGCTGGGTGTTCTTCGGAGAGGCAAACAGGTCCACAATCGGATGACCAAACCTGTCCGAGACCTCCTTGAAGATATCCGGGTTTGGAAGTGCTTGAGAGCCAGATGGATCGCCCTGAGCTCCAACCAATTTATGTTGTGTCTCAGGTCTGACTGTGACTACTGTCCCTGAGCCATCTGAGTTTGGAGATGTGCACCCCAACCAAAGGGACTTGCGTCCGTGGTCACAAGGATATGGTGAGGCTCCTTGAAAAGAGTCCCCTTACGCATGGCCGAAGATGTCCACCAGTCGAGAGAGAGGAGCACCTGGCATGGGACCCATACCAACTGGTTGGAGGAATTGGTGTGCTGTCTCTGGTACGGGAGCAGGAACCATTGGAGGGTCCAGGCATGCAGTCGGGCCCATGGCACCATCATTATGCAAGATATTAATTTTCCCAGTAGTTGGAAAAGGAGAGCTAGTGCCACTACCCTGTTCCTGCGTACCCTGAGAACCAGGTCTTGGATGCTCATGCGTCGTTCCTCTGACAGAAACACGTGACAAGAGTCTGTGTCTATCACTGCACCCAAGTGTAACAGGTGGGTCGAGGGAGACGCCTGGCTCTTTTTGAAATTTATCAAGAACCTATGGTTCTGGAGAGTCCTGATATTAAGGGCCAGATCCGACTAGGCAGTCTTGACAGAATTTGATTGGATCAGTATGGCGTCCAGGTAGCACTGGACGTGCACTGAGACTAATCTCAAGTGTGCTGCCAACACCGCCAAGATCTTGGGGAAGACCCTGGGGGCGGAGGAAAGACCGAATGGTAGGGCCCTGTACTGGAAGTGGCAGTTGAGATGACAAAACCGCAGAAATTTGCGATGCTCCGGGAGGATGGGAATGTGCAGATATACCTCTGAGATCTATTGAGGTCATGAGATCTCCTCGCCTGACACTGCCCAAAATGGAATGGAGCGTCTGCATTTTGAACTTCCGATACTGGAGATGGAGGTTCAGACCCTTGAGGTCGAGGATTGCTCTCCATCTCCCTGAGGATTTGGGGGTTACAAATAGGATGGAGTAATACCCGTCCCACCTGGTTCAAGGGGACCTCCTCTATGGCCTTGATGTTTAGTAAATGTTGAATGGCGTCTTCCATGAGCCCTCTTTTTTTATTGGGTTTCTCAGAGTTGGACAAGAGACAAAATGGTCTATGGGTGTGGATTTGAACTCCAGGGACAGGCCTTCTCTTATGGTGCGCAGAACCAGGAGTCTGTGGTTGTGTTTTCCCATTGGCGGATGAAAAAAGTGTGTCTGCTGCCAATGGGAGGGGTCCCCCCTATGTCACTTGGTGCGATGGAAGGGACGACCCCCTCTGCCACAAAAGGAAAACTTGCTTTGGGTCTGGTACCGGGACCGGTCCCTATAATTCGTCTTGTCAGATGGACATTCTGTTTTGGGAGCTGAAGGCCGGTATGATTGTCCCGTCTCTGCCATAGCACCAGTCCGAAAGGACTGACGGTGGCCATAGGGGAGAAAGCATCTGTTAGCTCTCCTTGTCAAATGAGAGATGACCTTCTGTTTGTTTGTTTTCTATGAGGTATGGAGTTAATGCCTCCCCAAATAATCTGCCTCCCTTGAAAGGGGCAGTGGCCGCCCGCCACTTGTGTTTGCTTTCGGCCCTCCAATTTTTAAGCCAGAGCAGCCTCCATGCGACTACACTGGAAGCCATTGCTCGGGCCGAGTGTTTGGCGGAGTATAGGGAGACATCCGCCATATACTCAGAGGTTGCTATGAGTTTGGTCAGGTCCTGGTGGACTCTTGACCTCCTCCAGGGGAATTCTGTCTTGCAGCTGTCTAAGCCAGGTAAGTGAAATTCTGGCGAAGAATGAAGTGGAGGTTGCCGCCTTCGCTGCCCATGCAGAAGCTTGGTGAACTTTGCGTAATGCTAGTTCAGATTTCTTACCCTCTGCCTTAAGGGCGTCAGATACATCTGCTGGTAGACTGGCTACTGAGAAAAGTGGAGCTAGGGATTCATCCACTTTGGGGACCTCCAATAAGTCCGTCAAGTTTTGAGCCATGTCAACAATCTTTCATTCAGCCGCTCCATGGGATGGCTGAGCTGCCAGGGATTCCCATTGTCCCTGAATATTCTTCAGGAATAAGGGAGGGCAGGGTATTTGCAGATGCCGAACAACTGGTTCGAAGAACAGGGGATTCGTGTCCTGGCCGGTGGAGGTCCCTGGAGTAGGGATCGGGTCGGAGGTGAGCTTACCCGCTGCACATGCCCTGTGCAGTAAGGAAGGAAAAAGAGAAGTATTAAATAGCTCTGCCATGGGCTGGGAGTCTTGCGGAGGCTCCTCGCAATCCGACCACCGGTCTGCATTTTCGTCATAATCCGAAGCGCTGGAAGAATCAGATTCAGGTGAATGGGATGGTGAGACCATGCCAGTACG
The DNA here is from genome assembly GCA_034064705.1 of Bothrops alternatus. NCBI lineage: Eukaryota > Metazoa > Chordata > Lepidosauria > Squamata > Viperidae > Bothrops > Bothrops alternatus. The sequence continues at coordinate 22,311,923 of JARGCV010000081.1, forward strand.
ATCTAGTGTAGTTCGTGATGAGGTAGTGGGCGCTGATGAGGAGCTCGGTGTGGGTGACGTTTGATGATGGTGACCTGATGAGGCCATGGCTTGAAGAACCTGCGATATCAATGATTGCAGCTGGTCGGTAAAGGATGGCTCCTGCGGAGTTCGAAGCCCCGCTGCAGTCGGTGTGAATGTCGCTGTGGGTGCCGTGGAGGGGCCTGGCAGTTCGAGGCCCTCCCCAAAGAGGGGTGGCACTCCCTGACCAAAGGTCCGAATTCAGACCTGCTGATGCTCACTCCGGTGAGCACGCCCTTGATGAAGCAAGTACTTGTGCTCCTGTCTCAGAAGCTGCAGGTGGGGGGAGCTGAGACGTATGTCCTTGCCCAGCTGACAAGCGTTGGGCCCAGGAGAATTGCTTCTCCGGGGCTCTGTGCGTGCAATTCGGCCTGCTTGTCACTTGCCTTACTTGCCTTCCTGCCGTATTTGGATTTTGCTTTGGCCTTTCCCTTAGTCGTCTCTGGAACCAGGTCAGTTTGGCTGGATTGGTTCTCTGTGTCCAAAGGCTGTGGCTCAGTGAGGTCTGCCATGGCGGTCGAGAGGTGTCCCAGATGAGCCTCTGGAACTGGCTCGCTCTGCAAGAGATGTCAGTTGCCCCCCGTGGAGGGACTGACTGCACGTGGATTAGCGTGAACCGGCCCACTGGCTAAGCTGGACTCACGCTGGGCGCTTCAAGGCACTCGTCACCAAGGCTAAGGACAATCCGTCTGCCTAGTCCTGTGGCCGAAGTGGTGATGAAATCACACACGTCTCACAATAGTGGCAATGGTCAGGTCCTGGCAAGCAACCACTAGATGCAGAGTGGCAGAGGCTAAGGTGAAGGAGTGTTAGGCAAGCAGGGCCTATTATGTTCTCATGGGCGAAAGACTAAGATGAAACTGGGAGGTTCCAGTCAAGGAGGGGCGTACAACTTGACAACTTAATCTGATTGGGCAGGAGGACTGGAATAACCCATTGGTGGATTCTTCAGTCATCATGATGGAGAACGTTAACGCTATTGGAGGAAGTTTTTCATAAATATTATGGAAGAAAACTGCAGAAAACTCCTTGTTCAATACATTTCATCCACTTCCACCATAATTGTTCCCATTTAAATCACTCTTAATAATTTTTCCTCTCTCAGATTACATTTTTTGCATGTTTTTCATTATATATCCATTTTATTATATTGTCTTTCATTATTTTTGAAGCTATAATTCTATTATAAGCATTTTTTTGATCCACAGTTTTTCACTTTATTGCTTCTTTTTCCTATTTCTAATTGTTGTATTTTACAATCTTCTATTGGCACTCTGGATTGTTGACACTCTATTCTAAGCAACTTTTAAATTCTTTTTCCTAGTGCCCATTAGCATTCATTTTGCTGAGAGATTAGTTTATCTTCTAATACTTTTTATAAAGGATTCATATTTTGTCTCCCTCGATTTATTATAGGTTTTTTTATTTCTTTTCTTCTTCCATATCTATTTTTCCCAAGATTAACTTCAAAACTTCTTCACCACACTTATATCCTTCACAATTCTCTTATCTTTCATTAAAACAAGCACATCATATGTTATATGTACAAAGAAATACATAAGACCTTTAAGGTCTTTGTTATTCTATTATTTATTCTATAGACGTATATATGAATTAAAAGGGAATAACATTTGTTAGGAAATATAAATTGGTGTCATCTAGGTTGCAGTGGATGTTAAAAATGTAGGAATCGATAGGTTGATGATAATTGCATGTTAACTTGAGTAAATTGTGACAACAGAAGAACAGAGCTGGAAGGGAACTTGGGAGGTCTTCCAGCCAACCCTCTGCTCAGGCAAGAAACCATATACCATTTCAGATAAATAGTTGTCCAATCTCTTCTTAACAACTTCCAGTGTTGCAGCATCCACAACTTCTGAAGGCAAGTTGTTCCACTGATTAATTGTTCTATCAGGAAATTGCTCCTTAGTTCTAGGTTGCTTCTCTCCTTGATTAGTTTCCATCCATTGCTTCTTGTCCTGCCTGCCTTCATATGCTTTGGAGCATAGATTGTCTCCCTCTTCTCCATTTCCCTGCAGGCATTTATCAGCAGTGCTTCACTGGTTGAGAGAACCTTCTTCACTTTTATTATATTATTCCCATGGACACACCACTTATCCTATTTTTTGCCTTTTATTCCATTTATTTCTTCTTTCATTCAACCTCACCAAATGATCCCAAAGGTACTGACTTCCACAGCCAATCACAGCATTGGACAAATGAGGCATTTATATGGCTTTTTAATACTACAGAAAAGGCTAAACTAGGTTACCACCCTTAGTCATACCCAGGCATCTAATGGAATAAATTTAACACAATTCATTATTGATTCAATGGAAGAAAAAACATATGCTTAATTTATATGTATTAAACAATGGGATTTTAATACCGCTGGATTTGGTCCAGCAGCACTTTATACAAAGTTATTAAGATTTTTAATGAATGATAAAATACACAATTTAAGAGAAAAATAAATTTAAAATGGTTAGGTTTGGCTTGTTAAGTTAGATATTTGAGAAAAACTAGAACACAAATAAAAAGAAGCCACTATAATAATAAATTACTTACAATCTTCTGTAATGGATCAAACAAGCTTTTTAAATAAACTTTTAAAATAGCAGGATGAATATGACACACCTTCACTTAAGGGAGTTTCAAACATAATAAACATTTTTAAAAAAAAAATCCCTAAAGAGATCTGATAGTCAACTGAAAATGTCACAATGTGAAAGAAGAAAGGGAAAGGTATAACTTTGAAGTTGTATTTGAAGCACTATTTGATGCTGATATTGTCATGGAATCCAGTCTACTCTAAAAATAACAGTTTTAAAAAAATGTTAACTTTATTTTGTAGAAAACAAGATTTTTTTTTGTTATCAGAATTGTAGATATATGCATCAATATTATCCAGGAAAATATGGCTGGTTGTTTGAATTAACAAATTTATAGTTTGTGGGTATTTATCATAGACTGTGTTCGCACAAAGCAGTAAACTATGATTTATTCAGTAAAATATAGTTAAATTTACAAATACTCAAAGACAAATCTAAACAATCCATAGTATGGCTTAGGACCGTATATGTGAACTCAGCCTCCGTAAGTTTTAGTTGAATGAAATGAAAGAAATGAAATGAAAGAAAACTACTCAAATATTGCCTTGCTCCATCAAAATTTTCTAGCGTAATATCTAACATAACTTCAGTTTTGGTTCCATATTCTCTTTGTATGTGTGCATTAGTTTGTAAATAAGCATTATTTTGTAACAGGAGTTTCTATTTTGGAATCTGTAGGTTTTTTGAAATTATTAAGATAATTTTCATCAAGTGACCTATGAATTTGTTGGAATAAGAGAGAAAGAGGACTTGATTGAAGCACTCAAGTTACAGGACAACCTTCCAAAATAGATGTCTTTGAGTCTTCAATATTCATGTAAGCATCAGATTATTTCCCATCATATATTTTCCCTCTATTGCAGCATGTCATGGTATTTGCGTTTTCAGATGAACTTTTTTTAGTTATACTTTTTTGCTTTTCAAATTCTGAAGCAAAAAAGAAAAAAGAAAAATTAGAAGAAACAATATATAGTATTGAAGCACACTTAAAATTGATATAATTTTCAGATATTATATCCATGTACTACATGGGTGCATGCCAACCTCATGTATAAAACATTTTGGACAAGATCTTTAAGCCAGGAGAGTATACAAAGCAATTGTTCCCAGTGATCTAAACAGCTAATATCTTACATGAGTCAGCCAGAGGGAAAAAAAAGATGTTAACAGCCTCTCCCAATTGTATAAATGCAATACAAATAAAACGCCTTTTGCCATCGCAAGATCCTTGTCATCCTGCCTCTACATCTATAGTAGGTCCCATCTGTTAATTCAAAATCTAATCCTTCTTTCACAAAAGATTCAACTGAGGATAAACTTCTTTAAACTGTGAAAAGGCACTGAGAAGTCATCCTCTGAAGTCATCCTCATTTCACCTTTGAATATCAAGTCAAAGATCAAGACGTTTCTTATGGGAGTATGTTCTTCCTCTAAGAAGCAGCAAATAAAGCATCTAAGGTAGGGGTCTTCAAACTTGGCTCTTTTATGACTTGTGGACTTCAACTCCCAGAATTCCTCAGCCAGGCAACGCCAAGTTTGAAGACCCCTGATCTAAGGTAATGAACTACTTGAGACAAAGTTTTCAGGAAAAATTTCCTTGTCTGTGAGAGATACTGACAATCATTAGAATCAGTCTCTGCTTGTGCTATAGCAGTGGTGGCGAACCTATGGCACGCATGCCAGAGGCGGCACCCAGAGCCCTCTCTATGGGCACACGTGCCATGCTCCAGAGATGGCAACCATCTCTCTTCAACCGGCCGCCAGCTAACTCGCCGAGGTTCATGTGGCTGGATGCATCCCAGCACTTTTGCGCTCACTGGCCTCTGTGTGCAGAGGTCGATGGTGTCAGGCAGCAGCCGCCCCAGGCCCCTGCCTCGCCTTGCCTCACCCCGCAGGACGAGCCTCCTGCCCACTGCCCCACCTGCCAGAGACCCCCTGGACTTCCCCCAACCTTGCCCGGCCCCCACAGATGTCCCCACGAGCAACATCAAGGTGATCACGCCTACCTTAGCCACACCCACCCAATCTGCCATGAGCACCACAGCCACGCCTCACAGTGAGCCCCCCCCGCCTGGCACCCGTCGATAAATAAGTGGGTTTTGGGTTGCAGTTTGGGCACTCGGTCTCTAAAAGGTTCTCCATCCCTGTGCTATAGTCTCCAGTTACATAAAGGCTCTCTGTAACACCTCACCTTTTTGGGACACTGTTCCCCCTAAGACCTTGCTCCCATATTGTTCTTCCCTGGTCTTCATTATCTGAGCAGTATTCCTCCATATGTCATTTTAGGCTTTGCATATTAATGATTTTTGTTCTTTATCACTAACGCTCACCATGGTTCTTCAAGATATCTTACACTTAAAAATGGCATTATCATAGCTGAAGTTACAAGTTTCCTTCTTATCAACACAGTCTGAAGGATTTATCATTGTTCTCCTTGCTTGACAGCACACCTGGAAAAGCTTTAGCTTAGGTTTGTTTGAAGATCAAGTCTTACCCGACAAAAAAATACAAAAAATCTGACAACTATTATGGCTAGTTGTCATGAGAACAAGGAAGAATGTTTGAACCTACATATTGATAGTTCATATTTTATAGAACTAGATTTCTCTGCCAGATTCATATTAGTGTTTCTCATGTGTGTCCAAACATTTAATATTTGCATATAAGAGTCAATGCCAACCACTGCTTCTAAATCATTCTCACTAAGTCTCCCTAAGTGCTGGGAGGTACATGTTTTCCTAAACACACAATGTATGATTCTTATAGCCCATACATTCTGATCTCTTTGATTTTTTTATAAATAAAAGTCACATTCAAGCCTAAATGCACTATCCAAAAAGTTGTAAGTATATTTTCACAAATGGATCCAAATATAAGAATCAAAGTACAAAGCCTTCTTTTAAAAATTTTCTTTCCTTAGCAGTATATACTATGTGTATATTTTGACCTGGATTACTGAGAAGAAGGATGATGTAATTTTGAAAACTAGAGTTCAGGCTATTACCACATTTTCCAACAAATATTCCTCCATGAACTCACCCAGACAGTGACTCAATTATTCAAAAGGTCTCCTTAGTCATGGAACAAGACTAAAATTCTGTGCCTTCACCATTTATAATTCATAGTATCAGCAATATAATTAAACATAGAAAAGCTTATTAACCTACATCAAAAACGTCATTTTTATAGTGCTGTCAATATCCTGATATGCTGGTATTCAAAACAACTTGCAGGATTCTTCTTCATTAAAAAAGCTTGTTGAGCAGCTAAACTAAGCAGGAGTACTGGGAAGTAACCTTGGAAAACCCCTTTATTTTGAATTTTTGCATAAAATTACTATTATTCTAGGTTTTAAGGCAGTTTAGTGGATGTTCCGATTATACTTCCTCTTACGAGGGCAATTCAGAAATAAACTTCTGTTTAGCTATCAATGACAGACACTCGCAGATACAGAACTTTTATATACACATTAGAAAACTACAAGATTACATTACTTTTCGATATAATTGCCATTCAAATTGAAACACTTGTCATAACGTCTTACAAGGTTTGAAATTCTTTAGTAGTCGCTTGTGCCAAATCTGGGCTATGGAGGCTGCGATCAAAAACTTCCCAACGGAACTGCTTCAAAAGTTCTTGGGTGCGTCTAGTGTTGTGGGGGCGAGCATTATCGTGAACCAACCCCACAATGGAAGTCAGCATGCCCTGACGCTTGTTATGGATGATTCATCTGAGTTTTCTTAATGTTTCACTGTAGACTTCTGAATTGATGGTCAAACCACACTCCGTGAACTTCACTTAGTACTCTTTTGGCATCTTCACACTTGGTGGGATTTTCTATGGCACCACTTCCAGTGTGGTATTGGTTCACGATAATACTCGCCCGCACAGCGCTAGACGCACCCAAGCAATTCCATTGGGATGTTTTTAATCACCCCCCCTTAAAGCCCAAATTTGGTGCCAAGCAACTACTACTAAGGAATTTCAAAACTTGTAAGACATTACAACAAGTGCCTCAATTTGAATGGCGATTATGTCAAAAAGTAATGTAATCTTGTAGTTTTCTAATATGTATAATAAAAGTTCTGTATCTGCGAGTGTCTGTCACTGAAAACCAAACAGAGGTTTATTTCCAAATTGCCCTCATATTTGATTACAATAAGATATAATTAAATAGTATCTCCAACCTGATACTAACATATCTATAATATTTTAGCTAAGGACACAGATGACTTACAATATTGCCAAACAGCTGAGCAATTACAGAGAGGTCTATAAGAAAATTGAAAGTCACCAAGAAAAGCACAAATGGTGAGAATACACTCACAAGTATTTGCATAATTCAATTATTTCCACAACAACTTCAAACCCATGGCTGTTTGAAATGTGCTGTTTAAATAGTGCATTACTTTGATTCTTCATTCAAAGAGCTACTATCTCTTTTGTATAATAAATAGATTGCAATTTTATTTAGCAATCAATTTGAAGTTTACCAACTCATTAATAGAACAATTCAAACCACTGTAAATTATGCTTTCCCTAAATTTTCCCTAAACTCTGTCCCCATTTATAAGCTGTTTAACTGCCGTTTAACAAAGTGTTTACTTGACAATGATCAGGTTCATACACTGAGCTATGACAGCATTTATTTTACAACTGGCTGGGTTCATACATGCCTAACCATAAAGCATGATTTACAAATAACAAAAGCTCAGTTCATGGAAAATGCTAAGTCAAAACAAAACAAGTCACAAAAGATAAGCAAGCCAGTGGCACTCCAGATGTGGCTCAACTTGCCAAATTTCTAGGAAGCATAGCCTATAGTGAAAATTGTAAGTTGTAGTTCAACATCTGGAACACTACAAGTTGGCATAATATGGATTAGTCTTTCATATGAAATATTTCATTATTTCTTACTCAGTGTCTGAAAGAGAGATTCCTTCTTCTAGTTGCCCATGAAATTTGGCATGTTATATAGCCAAGGCCAGATGTTTTATTCTTAGTAAAGGAGTCCTGTGGATTTTATTCCGCTAGTCATTGCTGACGATAGGGGACAGATCTCCATTTCAAGATCATTGAGCCAGTGCTGTTCAAAGACATTTCTGTGGTCATGTGGTCAGCATGACATCACAGAGCACTGTTATCTTCCCACCAAAGTGGTACCTATTTATCTTATTGGATTTTGTATGCTTTTGAACTGCTAGGTTGGCAGGAGCTGACCCTATTGTGCAGAGTTTGGGTTTCGAACCTGGGCTGCCAGCTTTCCAGCTGACAAGCCCAGCATCTTAACCGCTAAGCCACCGCACCACCACTTTATTCTTAGTATTTTTATTTAATTACTATAGCATGGTCCTTTCAATAGAGCACATACTCCTAACTTCAAGACTGTCAACAAAAGTTATATCACATTTGTGCTACTGAAGAGATGGGTGGAAATGCTTCAGTTTCTTACGCTGATTTTTTTCAAAGACAAATGAGTTCTGATGGTATCTTCTTATTGCCCTATTCTTCCTCATTCTAATTAGGAAGCATGGGACAAATGTAGCCAAAGTAATTCATGGGATGTGCAGCCCACTTTACCTCTAATAACACATACAGATGAACCAATTTATATTTCCTGCTTTTCAATTTTAATCAAAATAATGTATACATGTATACAATTTCATGAAATAGTGCCTTTCACTTAAAGAGAGACAGTGCATTACCAGGAAGAAAGAGCAAAAGTAGACATATTTTCATGGCATAATCTAATTTATATAGTAAATTAAAATGTAGATATAAATTAGTAGATTACAGCATCCACCCAACATATGCTGCCACTATAGTAGAGATAGTAGAGATGATTGTTAAACAACTTACCAATATATCTCTGCTCAATCGGCTGTCCAGGTGCTTATTTATTTTAATTCCAGTTTCATTAAGATGGATCATAAATAATTATAACAATTGTGCATTCCTAAATTTTTACTCTACTTAAGAAACTTAAGGGCATCTTTCTCCTTAAGCCCAAAACATGATGTTGTAAACACTATGTTCTCCTAATTCATAAAGATGTCTATCTATAGCACAAAATTTATCAACATTATCCATTTCAAAAAGCTATGCATATGAAGGTTGAAAGATATTTCATATGTGCCTTTGGTCACTCAAAACTTTATTTAATGCTGTCTGAATTTTTAAATATTTGTCTTAGATCTTCTGAAGTATATTTTGCATATGGCATCTTTCATTTCAAAATGGGACCAGGTCGCCATGGTCAACTTGCCATTGGCAACTCGTCATGGGATAATTCAATTTAATTGTTTAAAATAATTAAAAATTATTTTAATTTTTGACATTCACATTTCATTCTGTACCTCCTTTTGCATAGTTTCTTTAATGACTCTATTCCAACATTTTTACAATATTAATGTAACTCTTGTCCCGCAGCAAGTTGGCTGAGGCAAATTGTCCTAGGGCCTTCCATGTTCTCCACCCATTTCCTAAAGTCATGATTCAGAAATCTTGGTTTAAGTAGAGAATCTGTTAGATGATAATTGTTGATGAGAAATGTCCTTGCTTATGGTTTGAATTCAAAAACCCCTCAGATGGTGGGTGCTTTCAAAATAATGGACTGTCCTCTGGAAGGTCTTCAGCTAGAGAACAAGGATCGTAAAATAAGACATATAATTTCCCAGTGGCTACAAGATGAATCCAAAGGGAACAATACAGATGAATGACAGAAGATACATTGTGTTGGTTAATCCCTTTTAGAAAAGGATTGGAAATTGGAGCAGGCAGGAAAACAGCTGACCACTTAATACACATAGAAATAGGGCTGCACTACTTGACCCCATACAGATTATACTGAAATACATCTGCATTTCCTGTATTAAGAAATACGTGCAAGTTTTCCTTGTTAGGGAGAGATTGTTCCATCTTCTGCTTTTAATTATGCACTGAAAAATGAAAATGAACCAAGCTATAAGCAAGGAAATAATTCAGAAACAACTGAATTAGTCCCAAAGGCCCACGGAGTCAAAACTACTATAGAGATTTATTTTGCTTATTCAGTTTGTGTCTCGTTTCTTTTCTAATGGTGATTCTAAGGAACAAAATAATAATATTACAGAGGGTCTGGACATTCTCAATAGTATTTGGATCTGAAAACAGTTGTTTCATGATGTTTTAAATATATATATACATGCTGATTAAATATGAAATCTCTTGCTGCTTGAAACTACCAATGCAGAGAGAAGTAGAGGCTAACCTGCTACTATATTAATGGTATCAGGCTATTCCATTTCTCTTCTGCCAGGCATTTTCTATACTTGACTGCAGTCCACTGAAGTAGGAATTATATAAGATATAAAGTCTATGATATATAGTAATTTATTCCTTTCAAAAAATGTTTGTTTTTTAACGAGTTTAGCCACTTTTAGTATTTTGAGTAACTTTATTATCTGCCCACAAAATAAGGGGGCATAGGAACAATTTGAAAATTCCAGAATTTTGATCAGCTATTAGGTTGTTTCCCTTTCTTTCTGAGCAATGTATATATTTGACATACTACATTTTAATTAAAATGATATTCACATTTCACTGATGAATAATACGTACACTGCTTTCTAGCAAAATATAATATTTATCCGTTGAATCATGGAGTAGAACTGTACTCACAACAGGGAGTTCCAAGTCCAGTTAATCTTACCAAGTCAGAGATAACAGTGAAATGAATACAAAACCAGGAAGATAAGGAATGTGATTCTGCTTAAAGTCAACTGCAAGGACATAGAATTTGTTTCTTCAAAGAAATGCCCTCTCATTCTGGTTGTTTTTTATGCAAGGGTGAAGTCAATAATTTTTGTGGAGTCCTAGCTTACTGCAAGCTTCATGAATGTTCTCATTTTAACCTTTGATTGGCTGCTTTGACCTTTTGCCCTTGACCAACTGGTAGAGGTTGATGGAATCTGAAACACTTAAGAGAATAAAAGATCAACAAAGATAAGCTAAGCAGAAATCTCATCTCACCATAGGAAACTGAGTGCCATCACTGAGACAATCCAATCTCCTACCACCCCAACAGGTTCTATCACAAATAAGTCACAGATGAGCGTCCTTATATCCATTGTTCAGAATTAGAAGTTCCATATGGAAGGAAGTACAGTAGATCTAAACCATAAAGGTAAAGGTTTCCCCTGCCCAGTTGTGCCTGACTCTAAGGGCTGGTGCTCATCTCCATTTTCTAGCCAAGGAGCCAGCATTGTTTGAAGACCCTTTCCATGATCATGTGGCCAGCATGACTATATGCCAACATGTATGGAACACTATTACCTTCCCACTGAAGTGGTACCTATTTATCTACTCACATTTGCATACTTTCAAACTACTACATGGACAGGTATACGGAAGCTAACACCAACACACACTGCTTGTCTATACCAAAGATGCTTTTTCATGAGACAACTGGACTTTGTTTTTCTTTGAAGACGTTTCATTTCTCAAAAAGCATCTTTGGGATAATATGACCTGGATACTGAGAATCTCCATAGACCCAGTGCCTGGGTCTCAAACCCAGGCTCTCAGCTTTCCAGATAACAAGCTCAGTATCTTTAACCGCTGAACCATCAGGCCTCCATGATCAAAACCATACAGATAATAATCAACCTATTGAATGTATAACATTAATTATTCTATAAAATGAATTAGAAATTGGCATTCAACTGCCTTTTCAAAAACCATAGGTTCCAGAATTCATATAGACCAAGGCTTTCCCAAAGGCAACTGGACTCTTCATTTTTGCCTTGAAATTGTCTTGTGGAAAATCACCTCTGGGACAACCATGATCTGGATGATTATTTTTTTAGAACAAGTGGTCTGTTATAAAATGACTCTAAAGTATAGCATGTCAGCACTAGCAGTCTAGAATATTTCAGTATTCTGCTACGTGAAACCAAGAAAACTATCATGCTGACCAATGGAATCTTGTGTATTTTACAACACTTGGACTACTTAAGTGTATTAATTTCTAGACAAGGGGAGGTTTCAATTTTGAAAATTGTCCCCAACAGTACTAGTTTCCTTTTCCCACCCCTATTTCATTCATAGGGGGGAGGGGGGAGGAATCAAATTGTGTGTTCACATATCCTTACAGTGCAACATAAGCATTCATCTACATCAGGCATGTCAAACTCACATCACGTGATGTCGCGCAACGTACTGGGCCGATTTTGCCATTGCCGGCAATGGGGTGGGCGCAGCTTCCATGTGACTCATCCGGCCTGCAGGCCAGCAGTTTGACACCCTTGATCTACATGGGTTCCATTTCAGAATCACACTGGGCCACATTTACTGAGAGGTGAGTTATAGCACTAGCACTTAGACTTATATACTGCCCCATAGTGCTTTACAGCAGGGGTCCCCAACCCCCGACCCATGGACCAGTACCGGGCTGCTGCAAGCTTAGCGCTCCCAACTGGTTTTTAACCTCAGAAAGAGCAGTCACTGATGTTCTCCAAAAGACAAAGATATTTAGAAGGTATCAACTTAAATTTTGCTCTGCTCCTTGGGGGGGGGGTGGAGAAATCTAAACAATGAAAGCACAATGCCTTGGATTTTACAGGTTGTTGGAAAAATACTCATTCATTTTACCAGATGCTGAAAATAAAAGAAGGATGAAGCAGAACACCTGTATTAGCAGATGCCACTAACATAAAATCTGGATGAAGAATGGTCAATAAATGGTCAGGAATATAAATCCTTTCATTCCCCACCATCTAGTCAGAGCTGAAGAAGCTTTTTGGATGAGAAGCAGAAATGTCTTCAAAGAAAAACAAGAAACCAGTTGCCTCCTCAAAAAAACACCTTTGGGACAATGGTCAATAAAGCATTCCTGATTGTCTTGTTTTATCTTTCCTAATAAGCTTTGACCAATTCCTCCCTTCACTTTGCAAAAACTGTGGGTCCCATGCCATTCCACATACCTGCAAGAGAGCAGCTGCAGTCCCAGTACTCTAACTGTAACTTTGAAATGTGGCACCAGTGATTTAACTGCTGTCAAGCTTCAAGTACAGTTGGAGTTTATCCAGAACATGTTATTTATCTTTCTTCTCCTTATACAAAACTACACACATTCTATACACATCACAGCCTATTACTTTCACAGGTCCAACCTGCAGGTGTAGCTTGCTTCTCCTGAAACAGCCTTAAGCCTTATTTATTTAGAAGTATTAGAGCTGCCCACTCCCATAGGCTCTGTGGCTTACAAATGACAATTCCAAAACAAGAAAAGCCATTTAAAAAACAACAACAACCCCATAGACAGAACATCTCTCAAATTCATGTTAACACACATGCACTCCACGTGAAGGAGGTACTACTGTTGGTCAACTGCACTGCAGGAAACAAGAAAAGCAACTTTCCTTTAAAATATTAGCACAAGAAGCCCCAGCTTCAACTGCAAAACTGCAGAGTTATTGTCGGTTCCTTGACCAGTGTTAGTTTCCCTCTGCTTCTGATTAGTCACTGGGGTAAAATAAAGCCAAAATTTACTTTTATTAAGTATACTTATCCCAGTTTGTGGGGGGGAAGGGGGAGGGAGAGATGCTTTCTGCTATCCGAGGGTATGCGTTTCAATACCATTTGCAAAGTCGAATTCCTCGAAATATAGATTATTCCTTTCCACCGGTTAAACCTTTCCTTCCCCCCCCCACACCACACACAGACACTTTCCCCCCAATTTAGGGAGCTCCACTCGCAAAGGATAAAAGAATAGCACGCCCTTTTCCAACCCGCACTCCAGATTATTATTTCACATCTGTTTCCACGTGATTCTGGAACTGAAGTCGTTTGCTCTCTTCTCAGCAACGTCCACCAAACTTTCCGCGCCGCCTTTCCCCCCCCCCCACTCCAAAATCTTAAGAAGGGCTCTCGGTCGTCTTGCACGTTTTACTCACCGCCTAAACTCCACGATTCTCGACCCTGCAGAGTTTTGCGGCGGGAGGAGGAGGGGGGGAGTCGGTCCGTGCAGAAAGGAAGGAGCTCCTCTCCCAAGCTTGGAAGGCTAACTCTGGCCTCAAACCCCTCGGCCCCCCCCAAGAGGTTTTCCTTCCAACGTGCGCCTAATCCGACCCCCCCCCCAGGGAAGCCGGGCCTCCCAGCTGCCCATGCCAAAGCGCCCCCTTAGCAAAGGGGAGACGGGAAGGCTGAGGGGGAGCAGCCATTCTCGCGAAAGCGTCGCAAACCCGCGCGAACAGAACCCAGCGCTTCGGCGAGTTTCGCGCCGCACCAAAAAAAAAATCCCGCGGAGCTCCGAAACTCACTTGCAAATCCGGGGCGCTGGAGTTTCCTGGACAGAGCCGCGCCGCCGGGCTTCCCAACGGCCAGCAGAAAGGAGATCGTGGCAAGAGCGATCTTTCTCCCACTCCCCCCCCACACACACACACATACACACTCCGACCCTGGAGCTCGCCTCGACACCTCTTTCTCTGCGCTGCTTCTGGCTTCTCCCCTCTCCCTGCCCGGCTCTCGCAGCTGCTCCCGGACTCCGGCGCAGAGAGAGGGAGGCGAGAGCGCGGCTGGATTTCGTTTTCCCTGCCCTCTCCAGCTCCCACTAGTGAATACTCGGAGCCAGACGCTTTCCAAAGGGGGAGTCTCTCTACCGCCGAGGTTGCCTTCTTCTACCACCACCACCACCCCTTCCCCGTTGAGAACAGGCGGCTACCTTCGTTTAGGAGCTGGTGGTGCACGTGTTACGGAATCCGCCGCGGCCGTGAGAAACGGCGCGTCCGCTTGCGAGCGACTCGATCGGGTGGCGCACTTCTGATGCTCCGCGTTCTGCTCTGTGGCTAATTTAGACTGCGGACGCTTCGAGGAAGGCGGGTGCAAAAAGTAGAGCAGAGCGCACAAGCGGGGTGGGGGGGGGAAGCGTCAGCTGGGTTGTAGACACCCTGACTGGGGTTCCTCTCCTGGCTGAGGTTAAAAGCCAGAATCTGCTCGACTGGGCTTGTGTTTTTGCAGGTTCAACCCACTCTTCTAATAAAGCACGATTAAATAAATCATGGTTTTGTTGGCATGAACGTAGTCGATGCTTGCCATAAATACTGCGCAACCGAAAACAACCAATTTCAGCTGCTGATCGTTTAATCAGAATAGAGCTGGAAGGCACCTCAGAGGTCTTCTACTCCAACCCCCTGGTCAAGCAGGAGACCCTATACCGTTTTGGATAGGTGGCTGTTCAGTTGGTGAAAATCAACTCTAATGGGGCTGCTGAAATACTGCAGTTAAAAAAAAAGTAATCTTAAATAAGCTACACTACTTGAAAGAATACTTTTCAACTTTAGCTAAAATAGCATAAGAGCAGATCGTCCTTGATTTCACTGTCTTAAGCTTTAGGAAAGCTAGGAAGATGGAGGGTTCAGTTAAATATCTGTCCTATAGCATAAGCTGATGATAAAGCTGTGTCCAGTAGCAAACAGGATCCCTTAATGATCAAGGATCACTTGATAAAGCGGTTTGAGGTCCTTTTTGCCAAAGCCTTAGCTGTGTTTGGAAAGATCTGGACACCAGAAGTCTGAACAATGTTTTACTTTATTAATCACATTTATATGGCCACCCATCTTACAAAAATATTATATATCCTCATTTGACTTATATGACAACATTTACTACTCATTGTTTAGTCAAAGAGTATTTTCAGTCAAACAGCACTTTTATTACAATCACCCCACAAACATATAAAAGAACGAGGTATGTTTCCAAATTAGACTAGCCTCTTTTTCCAGTTGTCTTTTTTTTAAGTGAAATTGTAGAAAATAGATATTTGTGACTGAAAGACTGAATCACTCTTGTCTGAAATTCCTGTCAATCACTGCAAGATGGTAATATTGTCAATTTTCATCTCTTCCACTTCTCCTTGTTCCCTCTGACACTGTTATGTCCACCCTGCACTACAGCATTGTAAACTTGGAACTATTTTTGTTTGTGAGTACATAATGCAATGGATACGTGTTTGGGGCAACTATTTGTACATATTTGCATGGAGAAAAGAATACTAATGGGCCAAGGATAACTAATGGCAGAAGAACCTTCCAGTTTTGCATTCATAATCTTTTCAGGTTTTCCTTGGAGCAATGCTCACTTTACAAGAAAGCATTGCTTCCTAACTAAGCAGGGTCATGGTCCCATTCAAGTGGTACATTTGTTTATAATAATAATAATAAAGTTGGAAGGGACCTTGGAGGTCATCTAGTCCAACTCCTGCTCAGGCAGGAAACTGGACTGGCTGTCCAGTCTCTTCTTAAAAACGTGCAGTGTTGGAGCCTTCACCGCTTATGGAGGCAGGTTATTCTAACCTGCTTTTTCTCCAAGGACCCCAACACTTTTCCTTAGTGTCTCAATTAGTTCTCAGTGTAAAAGCTATCTGGAAAGGAAATTTTCTCAAAAGATTGGGTATTGAAGACTCATTGGAGATTTCAAATTCTAACCCACCTAGTCTTAAAACATTATTGATACGTGTCTGAGTCACACAAATCATTTTCTTTCTTTCTTTCTTTCCCTGTGATGAAGGAAATTTGAGAAAGGAACAAAGACGGTGTCTCAAGATTTTAGGATACTGAAACAGACCAAGGAGCATGCAAACCAGTTCAAAAGCAAACACAGAAAAACAAAAAGTGCCTCCACCTGACCTGTCACCCACTTTGAGGACTAAGGCTTTGATTAAGTCCTTGACATGTTCAGTGAAATCTTGTTTGCCTTCTCTTTTCATGCACCTTTGAGCTTGTAGGCTTTACCTGCTGGGATCCAAGCCAGGACTGTTCAAAGTGTGCAAAGAAAGTTTAAAATTGACTGAGTCTCGAAGAGGAAATACTGGAAGAATGACAAGAAAGTTTGCTCTTGTTTGATTTGTGAATCTTTTGTTGGTAAAACCGAGTTCTGACATTATCCTCATGCGTCCAGAAGCTCTGGTATATCCAAGCAAGTTTTCTGTGCCTAGCATGGATCAATATTAATTCCTGCTACTTAGTGCATCTTTTCATCTCTCTTATGGAAATGTTTCTTCCAATATAATTGTGTATCTTTCTTACCACAAGATGATCTGCTGAGAAAGAGAGAAAGTCATCCAGGTCATGGTTGTCCCAAAGGTGCTTTTTCAAAAGGTAGCTGGACTTTCTTTGTTTTTCCCTGAAGAAGTTTCACTTCTCATCCAAGAAGCTTCTTCAAAACTACTTCTTGGATTGGAAGCAAAACATCTTCAAGGAAAAACAATAAAGTCCAGTTGCCTTTGGGATTACTAATGGGAAGCACTTATTTTCCAAACACTGATTTCCCATCTCTCTTGTAGAATAAGGCATGGAGAGAGTGTGCAGTGAAGCACCACAAAACGTCTGTATACTGTGCCTCTACATTTAAAGATCATCAAGTTATACCACACTTCCTACTTATAGTGGCACAAAAGTAAGAGCAGTAGAAGGCACATCTGTGACAGTGAAAAGTTCCATATATGCACACATAAAGTCCATGCCTACACTTTTATTATCCCTTGGGAAAACTCTGTCCACACAAGATTAAGAATCAAAGAAATTGCTTGTGCACAGATCATTAGAGGCTTACAATTGTTTTGTTTTCTGGAAGGACTACTTCATTTATTGGTGCTGGGATTGTCAGCTGCAAAAGTAGTAAAGAATTATCTAAATCTAAAATGATTTCCAAAGCAATCAGACAAAAGCAGCAAAAACACTCAAGCTCTCAAGAGGGTGTTTTTTGTTTTTAGCGATTTCACCTCCATGATCTCAAAGTGTTGAGAAGTATTCTGAGCCTCCTTCAGATATCCTATTAAGCCAAGGCTCCTATCTGGAGCTTTCAAAACTAAATAAAAAATATATCAGCACTTGCTGACACAAACACCCACAGCTCCAGAAAGTTGAGATGTTGCCTCTTTCTAAAGATTACAAGATGCATTAACACTTTTAAAAAATACTATTCTATCAACAACTGAGGATTGATAAACCTGTGTTGTATCTCTGTATCCACTGGTCCAGAGATTTTTAGGAAAAAAAAATACAAAGAGATCTAAGTTGTATGTTTCATCTTCCACAAAATGATGTTAAACGTTAACCTTTGTTTGTTTAGATAGATTTTATTTCTTCAGAGCTAATTTATTCTGATTATTGTTTTAGAGTATTATTCTCATCCAGCTTCATTAAGATGCCAGTATTAGATTGTATCAATCTCTGCTATTACACTACCATGTGTCACTTTTGCTTATGAAAACCACTGTGTAAGTATTAAAACTAATTGCATAGTACCATTATCATCATTTTTCCAAAATGTATTGACATTTTATAATAGCCTCATTTCCTAGCAAAGTAAAAATGAGATAATAATCTTCCTACAATTAATTTGTTGTTGTTATTTGTTGCGAAGTCATGTCCGACCCATCGCGACCCCATGAACAACATTCCTCTAGGTCTTCCTGTCCTCTACCATCTTCTGGAGTCCATTTAAGCTCACCCCTACTGCTTCAATGACTCCATCCAGCCATCTTATTCTCTGTCATCCCTTTCTTCTATTGCCCTCAATCTTTCCCAGCATCAGGCTCTTCTCCAGTGAGTCAATTACAATTAATATTATTGTATAATTGGAAGAATTCAATGTGTTGAAACCAAAGAATTATTCAGTTATATATCAAACCAGAGCAGAAAATAAGAAAAGGAATTTTGTCCCTGTCTCTCCCTTCATAGTACTTTTTATACTGTTCTTTACTTGCTTCTCTATATACAACTTTCACAGAGCCGCGTGTGTTTAAAAAAGGAACACCAGAAGTCTCAAGAGATTGTAGTTAAATCTGCAACAAAATGCCTGGAGAAAGTAATAGGTCTTAAATGTCCTGCAACAAGCAAGCCTGGAAAGATGTTCACAAATCTAGATGCCATCACATTAGAGCCTAAGAATAGCCCTGTTTTGATTAGGGTAAGCAGCTTAATCCAGCAGTTGGTGTCTCACAGTGACCAACCAGAAGCTTCTAGAATGCTGCTATACAGGAGATGGAGACCCTTCCAAGTGTTTTTTTCTCTCGGAAACTTGTATTTAAAGTCCTGATGCCAGCAAGCCAGAGGTACTTGTTAGTCTTTGAACCCTTGGTAAATCTGTCCTCTATGAATTTATCCAATCCTGTTTTAAAGCTATCCAAGTTAGTGATCATGAACACATCTTACAATGATCAATTATGCGAGGTAGTATTTTCTAAACAAGCTGGATGACTCTTGAACCGAGTGCCTTAAGAGATGGAGAAAAGCAAAAGCAGAAAGGGTCCTGTTTTCCAGGTCCAGCCATAAAACATCTGAGAAAAAGAGAACACAGAACTGAATTTTATACATTTTTCTTGGACAATATCATACCATGTTTATACCACCTATAGTAGAGATCGCCAGCCTTTTGGGCACCAGGGACCAGTTACGGGGAGAAAGGTTTTTCCGTAGACCAGAGGAGGCGTGGTTTTGTGTTGTGCCTGCATCCTGTGGGTGGGGGCTTTCATTGCTTGTGCGGATTGGTTGCTGGCAAGCCATGGCCCAGTAGTGGTCCACAGACTGGGGGTTGAGGACCCCTGACCTACCGCACTTTTTTTTGAAGCAGCTAAAACCCTACTTAGTCATCTATTTATTTTTATCACTAGATAAAAACGTAGAAGCTTAGACTGATTTATATATGTGCCCAAAACAATTATGTGAGACAGCCAAGAACAAGAATAAAGAGACCCTCTATAAAAGAAATGGGCTGTTAAGAAGTTTGATATATAAACAAACAAACAAACAAACAAATGAACATTATTTTCGGGAAAATGCCATGTTTGGAATTTTACAGACACGTTTACAAAATAGCTGTCATTGTTTATATAGTCAATTGTAATATACCGGTACTATAAGCATATGTTAGAATTACAATTATGTGATCCATTTCTTTGGAAGATTGTATGCTCTATGGTCTTTTGTCCACTTCTCATAAGTAATTATGAAGAAACAAATTTTGTATCCCTATTGTACAGTTCTCAATAGGCAAGAAATAGTGCTAGTTTTAGCTTTGCCCAGTGCTAAATGAAAGGTATACTACCATTAATCCATTCTTTAATTTCCAATTTTAATTTATCTTAAGAATCCAACACTTACAGCCAAACTAGAGTGTCCACATATCTGAAATATTCAAAAGTTGATAGACAAGCAACAACAACAACAACAACAACAATAAAAAAGGAAAAAGAGAAAAACCAAAAATATTGAAGACTGAGTATCTTCACTGCTCTGGAGTGACAACCATTGGAGAGGAAAATCATAAAACAGAAGAGAAATCTGAACTGAGTGGATAATCTGAAGGACAAGGTCCATATAATAAAATATTATTACCCATTGCATATAAGGCTATTGCAGATTTTAAATCTTTAACTTACTGAACAGTTTGTAGATTTGCACCAACTGTCCCCAAGTCCTACAACAATCCTACTCTGGTTCCAATGTGTTCCTATCTAATAATATAATTTAGTTCCAGATTTCTTGATTATTCATAAGGCCCACAGTTAGTTGTGATTAATTTTCTTCAAATGAGTTCTGTCCATCAGTTTTAAAGGTGGACAGTGTTTTGGAATCCAGGAACCCCATTGGAGAGAGAGGTGAAGCTAAGAGTGCAAAACTTTATAGCCAGGTTGGGGATTCCTTCTTTTTGAGGAAGATGCTTGAATTACTGTTCTTTAATTGTAATAAATCTCATTAAACATTAGTGCACTCTTTCAAAATGGCGCAAAACCAGTTTCACACACCAAATGTTTCACAGCACCCACAAAAGAGTTGGAGAGTTTCTGCAAAAACACCCTGGTCTAGTGTTTGCATGACTAATTCTGGATCTACTCCATGATTCCCTAAGGTTGCTAAAGACCTAGATCTCTTGGATCTGTGCACAAGCTAGCCTAGAATACCACCTTCCAGCAGTTTTATACTGGATCTCTGTAATATAATTAATGCAGTTTTGAACCTTTTAATTATTTATATCTCTATACATCCATCACAATAAATATGTGGATGATGACATGGCGTTCTTTTCTATGCCATCTCTAAATCTCCTCAGTCCAAAAGCCAGAATATGATCTATTTTTCTTCATTGAGCTGGTGCCATAGATCTTCAATTTCACAGCCTCTAACTTTAAAAGACAGAGTGAAAACCATTGGATCCTACATTGCAGAAGCTTTCTTTCAGGTTCAAAATAATATAAAATACAAAGGAAGAGTGACTGCATCCATGGCAATAAACTTCCACACAAACAAAATGCCTAAGGATAAAAATAGTGTCCTAATAGTCTCAATCTCTCATTAGACAAGCAAGTATCCAACCATTAAGGCCAAAGATGTAGGCTTACACACAGATTTGCTAACAAACCAGCACATTTGTGCCTAGTAACATTCCCATTAATAAGTTGCTAACAAATCATAAAGGATTTGATTATCTTTTTATCTTGAGGCTTTGCTTTATTTCACCTTTCTGCCCCATTTATTAGTCAGATAATTAGATCAATCCCCATTTCTATTGTCCTATTCTGTGGTTTTAATTAGTCTAAGCCAATAACAGATATTCAGCAGAGCTGAGTGGTTAGTCGATTTATTTACAATATTAAGATAGTCCTAAATAATTTATTTAAATTTATTTTTAACATCTAAATCTGATCCAATCCAGAATGTGGATTTAAAGGTAGTCCTCCACTTATGACCATATGAGCCCAGAATTATGGACTTAATTTGTGCCAGTCATTAAAAGAGGCCATCACATGACAGACCCAATTTTACAACAGTTTTTCAGCCGTTGTTTTTTTGCCAGAAACCAGAAGCAAATGCCATTTTCCAGCAAAAAGTTGTAAATCACTGTCATGTGATCATGGGGCAGCTGTAAACAGCTGTAAACAGCTGTAAACCAGTTACCAGGTGCCCAAAATACAATCATGTGACCAGGGGAGGGGCAGACATTGGAACTTTGAGTCTAGGTGGTAAAAATAACTTTTTTGGAGCGTCTGTTGTAAATTTCAACAGTCACTAAATAATTAAGCAACTACCATATGTATATAATTATGCCCCTTTTGGTTTTTTTGTCTATTCGCTCCATTTGAAACAGACTTGTCATTAAATTAAAAAAAGGAATTTAGCTTTGATGATGTTTCAAAGATGCCAGAGATATCCAGCAAGTGATGCAGAATCTCCACTTTCAGAAGTGAAATGAACTTCTTGTGTTCCAACATCACAACAGGCAAAGAGGAGGCTTCTGTCCATCTGAAAAGTATTTGCAAAATCCTAGCATGGTTGTGCAAGGCTTTAAAACAGCATCAGGACAATCACAATTTTAATATTTCTAATTTATTGTATGTATTTACCAGAGTGTGCTATGGATTTTTTTAAAATGGCAATTACAAGAAGCACCTCATCAGAATGAATGCATAACTAGAAGTCTGGCTGATTTGCATAGGGTTAATTAAAAAACCATATTTAATTTAATAGATAGGCCCCTCCTGTTCTAACATTTGGGGATGTTGAAATATATTATCCTAATTCTTTTCACAACATCCTAATAGAGGTGAATTCAGTGGATTTTCTGCATCAGAGAGAACATAAGACTTCATCATTGGATATGATCCAATCTTCAGTGCAAGCATTTACTTGGTTTCTCATCTGCTAGTATGATTCCAAAATGGGGACAGGGAAAAGGCAAAAATTAAGTATTGAAAGGTGGTTAGTATATCAATACTATATCTTAATGCATAAATTGTATGTTAATGTATATTTTATACCCATTTGGGTTCAAGGCAAGAATCTCCTGTTAAGATGAGTTTTGAACTGACTCATGAAAGTATTGTATTTTTTTAATGGAAGAAAATGCCTCTCTAGAACAGAACCAATTTTATGAGAAGACTGAAAAGCAACTAGACTAGTAACTTTACTATTTATTGTATGTGAATTATCTGAGGCATGTCATTTCTTTTTATTTCCTTTATTATATAAAAGGATGGATTACTAATAGAGCATGATACATTTTTAAAGAGTCCACAGTAGACAATGTTCTGTATGTAGAGAATGCTGCAGAGATGTATGGGCTGGTTTTGTGTCATGTGCTAGACCTTCATGGCTAGGTCTAAAGTCAGCCCTACTCTTACAGAATGAAACAATGGCCTGAGATGGAAGATGCCGGAATGTTACATGCACTCCCAGGTTTGACATATGGTCATTCACTCACACACTCACATTTTGTGAAGAATGTTAGTCTTGTAAGTCCCACTTGCTTTCTATTTGGGTTTTCTAGATATGTGCAGCTAGAGAAGACAAAGCATATACTCAACAGCTGAGAAATAATTATGGACACACACACACAAACATCACTTTCAAGTGAACACTAAGGCAAAACAGGTTCTTTGGCATACATGGAGACCCAGTGAATTTAAAGTAACAGCAAACTGGTTTGCTATTTACTGCTTAGGGTTAGGGTACATTTGCTCTTTCTCTGTCTCCTACACATACATATCCACACACCCACACTTATCCACTTTCTTCCCAACAAGGCATCACCTAGAGCATGGGTGTCAAACTCACCATGTCACATGATGTGTCACAACATATCGTGATTCTTTTTGCATTGCCGGCAATGGGGTGGGCGTGGCTTCAGTATGATGAAAGCGGCCCACAGGCCAGCAGTTTGACACCCCTGACCTAGAGAGACAGAAGCTGAAAAAATCTAGATCCAAAAATGAATCAAGGAATGGATAGGTTTCAGGTCCCCTTTTATTCCCCCCTAAATTCTTACTTTATAGATTAGCTGTGATTGAGGTGTTCCTTTGTCTGGTTCATGTTTTTTCTTCAACCACTTGTTTCCTTTTTATGTACTTCCCTAAAATGATGTTTTAATCAAGATTCCTGGCTTTTTATCTTCTCTGTGTTTGCTTCACCTCTAGTTAATGACAGCTTTAGTCATTTCTCACAGGAGGCAACAATGTGTTGCTGGAGAGGATAATGGCATCCCACCTAGGCTTCTAACTTTCTGATGCAAAGGGAAACTTCATCAACCTTGAAATAAAACCAGTCAATCAATCAGTTCACTTAGGGGAATGATACCATCTTGTCCTTAGTGGTGGCCAATCCCCCTATGGTCAATGCCCTAGGTCAGTGTTTATCAATCTTGGTGGCTTTAAGATGTCTGGACTTTAACTCCCAGAATTCCCCAGCCACCAGTGCAGTTCTGGAAATTGACGTCCACAGATCTTAAGGTTGATAAACACTGCCATAGATGAAAAGATTTATCTGCCTTCCCTATTCTCTGATAATATGGGAATCGGCTTTGCTTTTATTTTAGTAGGATGCTGTAAGCAAAATTGAGCAGACTGCAACAATACAATAATCTGCAGACCATCCTCATTAACACAAGGAAGTCAAAAGCAAAGAGGGCAAAGTTATCTCTACATTTTATATATATATATATATGCATGTGTTGAATCCCTGGAAAATCTCTAAAGTAAAAAAAAATCTCTTTTTTTTTTATGAGAAGCAACTCCCCAGATTTTAGGCATCCAGATGAATCAAGAACATGGAATTTTCATGGGCAATTAAGCCCCGCACTCAGCAGAATTCTTGATTTTGGCAGCATATGTTTATTTCCCTTTTGATCTGCATTTTCATCCAGAAATTTAGGCAAATTTTTAAGTATCTATGGCTATGGACTTAGAAAAACATGTCAATTGTATTTCATTTCCACTGGCACATTATTGCAGGAATTTATTGTTTCTTTAGAATTTTAGCCTATGTCACCAGTATACTTTACTCTCCTCCGCCCATCCCATCCTGCATACTCAGACAGATATTTGAAGTCATGTGATCATGCTGGAAAGAAATAAAATGGAAAAAAAACCTTTACATTTTTCACCTTTAAAAAAGAATGACAGCCCAATCCTTCTGTATTTTTACTTAGAAGTAATAACAAAATGACTTACAACTATAGCCAGGGAATATCTTTGTGTTCTTGAGGTCTAGACATTCACCTCTCGATGCAACCTTTAGATTTCATGAAGAGAATAACATTTCAGATGTGCCACAAATCTTCCCTCTTGAACTCCTTCTTTCTAAAAAAGAAATAGTCACATAAAAAAGAACAACAGAGAAAGTCTTTGCATAAACAGACATTTCGTAAAATAGCATGAAATATCTAATGATTTGCCTATTATCCCCCATTGCACAATATCTTTGCACTGTTATTATCCATTACTGTAGCTGATTAGTTCTAAAAATAACAGCTCAAGACACGGTGGTCATGGAATCCTCGTCTATATATTTTAATGTCTGTCCTTAAGAAGTACAGGTAGTCCTTGATCACAGGACAACGCAGCCCCAAATTTCCATTGCTAAGCAAGACAGTTGTTAAGTGAATTTTGCCCCATTTTACAACCTTTCCTGTCACAGTTGTTAAGTGAATCCCTGCAGCTGTTGAGTTAGTAACACGATTGTTAAGTGAATCTGGCTTCCCCATTGACTTTGTCAAAAGGTATGAATCCATTGCCAAGTGTTCAAATTTTTATCATGTGACTGCAGGGATGCTGCAATGGTCATCAGTGTGAAAAATGGTAATAAGTCCCTTTTTTCAGTGCCATTGTAACTTTGAATGGTTACTAAATGAACTGCTGTAAGTTGAGGGCTATCTGTATTGCTATGTTATATAGTTAGTTGGATCCTGGAGAGTCAGAACAACATTTCATCATTGAGCATGATGTATTTTAGTCTAATTAAGTTCCAAAAGATTCCTCTTATTGAGAAAGCAACTAACAAATCAGGCTGTCCATTCACAGTGGTTGTGGCTAGGTCAAGGAAAAGTTTATGGTATACAGCCAATCTTTTCTCTTCTGGACAAAGGGAAACAAAGTCATTTGGGAATCTGTACTGGGAAGCAAAAGCCATTAGTCATAGAACAGCATACTGAAATAGGGGATTACATAAAAACTCACCTTCACTCTAGTCTGCATATTTCACATCATTCAAGTAAACACATGAATTTTGTGGTGGATTAACTGTGCTCTTGCATCATGAATTCCAAATAGCTTGGATATGGTAGATCGCTTGAATTTTGTCTTGGAATTAGAACCAATAAATATGTGATTATGCTGCAGAAAAACCAAAATTCCTTTAAAACAACGAGAAAACAATAGTCTACCACTTTGTTACCAAATCACATAAAAAAGTTACAAGAAAAGCAGCTCCAATATTATATTTAGATACTTTTTCTACTAGACTTACAATGAAATAATGCCCTGCATTGGTAAGAAAAATGGTATATAAATATTTGCATTTCACACAACATGCATATACTATGATTATGTGGATTAAATTTAGATAAAGCCAGAATAGTTATATACCGGTAGTCATCATAATTCCAATTTCATTGAGGATATGAGCTGGAAGACTCAGAATAAAACCTTGAATCGATGATTGATTCCTGTTTTGACCCACTATATCACTACTACTGTGAAAAAGGTAGAATCATCTAGCAAGAAAAAGATGAGTCAGGCTCCTTAAGAAAGACAATTAAAAATCCAAATCACCAAATTATGCGGATCTATAGTGCATATACATTTAGAAGACTCTGTACATTGGTTAAACATAGGCATTTATTATTCTTCATTGCCCAGATGTTTAGACTGGATCTTGCATTTTTATCCATGTATCAAGGTCTTCCCAAGGACCTGGGATATGGTAAGCAGATGTTGATGTTTTGTGGTGTTAAAGGTATTGTTGCAAGATGTAAGCTGATCTAAGTAAAGCTGCCTTTTGCAACTGACTGATTTGTCAATGGTGATGATGTTCAGCTAGTGCTCCAGTTCTCTTGGGAGAAGTCATTATACTCCAGTCATTCTATTTCTATTTGCAGGTCTTTGTATTTTGTTATCTTTTCCAGTTCTTTCTCTTCTCTTCTGTTGTCTCCAGGTACTTCCATATCCCCTATCCAGACTATTGTTATAATCATCATTATTAAAGAACAGATGATCCATTTACAGAGAGTTCTGCCAGAAAGTTGAATATACCTCTGTTAAGAAACTAGAGAACATACACAACGTGAAAAAATTAGAATGTAGACCTGTTAGCTTACTCATATATGGGAGTGGCCCTTCCTTCACCAGTGAGTAATCACAATAAACATAGCTTCTAAGACAGGACGCAGTGATCTCCAACAAGCTTCAGGCACCATTTGTTCAGGTTAGAGATTAAACCATTAGAAAAAGCTCATGATATCATGTATTATGACAACCTTTTAAATCCCTCAAATCTCTACCTGACAGGTGAACAGGGGGAAAAGAATATATCTGTTTTAGATTAAAGAACAGAGTGTTCATTTTCTGCTGACTAAGTCTTAAGGAAAATAAACAATTGCTATTGCTTACATTGAGGCCTACATAGATGTCTCTCTTGAGAAAGACTTGGCATAGAACTTTAATACAATTTTAAATGATGGTTCATGTACATGTTGACAGCTATTTTCAAGGCCAGTCCAACAGTCCTCCCAGTGCAGACACAAATGTTTAAAACATTTGTTTAAAAAGAAACATCTATATAAATAAAAGAATTCATTAGCCATTGGTAGAATGACACCAGGGGAAGGGCAAAACAGTTGGTGTGCTGAACAAAAACCAGTTATTTCTAGCTCAATGTATAATAGTGTTTTTCAAATTGGGCAACTTTAAAATTTGGGGATTTCAACTCCACTGGTGGTTGGGGAATTCTGGAAGTTGAAGTTCATACATCTTAAAGTTGACAAATTTAAAAAACACTGATCTATACTATGGTAGTTGGTACTGCCCCTTTGCTCCTAATTTTAGCTATTGTTATATATACATCATATGGCTACAATTATTGACCAGGTTTTGTGTGTGTGTATTCATAATGTATTATATTTTATCTATATACATTAATAAATTAATTTTCCCCAAGTTTCCAATGAGAGCACTTTTGTGTAGTGGTTAAAAACAACAGGCAAAAAGCCGTAAAACCCTGAATTCTAGTCCTGCCTTAGAATAAGGGAATAACAGAGTTGGAAGGGACTTTGGAGGTCTTCTAGTCCAATCCTCTGCTCAAGCACGAGTCTCTATACCATCTCAGACAAATGGTTGTCTAATCTTGTCTTAAAATCATCCAGTGTTGGAGCACCCACAAGTTCTGGAGGCAAGCCATTCCACTGATTCACTGTTCTCACTGTCAGGAAATTACTCTAGGTTGCTTCTCTCTACTTTCCATCCATTGCTTCTTGTCCTGCCTTCAGGTGCTTTGGAGAACAGGTTGACCCCATCTTCTTTGTGGCAGCCCCTGAGATATTGGAACACTGCTATCACCTCACCTCTAGTCCTTCTTTTCATTAAACTAGACATACCCAATCCCTGCAACTCATATGTTTTAAAGACAAAGCTAAGTGGCCCAATTCTTCTCTCTTTCTCAGCCCAAGGAAATTAGCAGTGATAAATCCTTTCAAAAATGTTGCCAAGAAAACTGCAGGATTGACTTGAGGGTGTCATCATCTTTATTTAGCAGAAACTAGTCTACATTTTTCAGCCTGAAAACTTGCACCCTTTGATTTATATGAAAATAAGCATTATATATTTTGGCCACTTTATATTATTGTTTCATAACAATGCATAAGAAAGAAATGAAGGAATGCAGGCAAGATGGACAAAGCAGATACCTTGACAATGAACATAGCAGGAGTATAGCTTAAGTAGCTCTGAGTGAGTCCTGCTGGCTAAGTTTCTCTTCTATTACAACAATAAAGCGGTGATTTCTCAGTATTGCCCTGATTCCAACTGAAGCCCTATTTATATGATAAATTTGTAAATTTGCCAGCATCATCCCTTTTTGGTAGTATGGGTGTCTTGGCACCAGGGAGAAAATTTTCTGGGGGAATGTTTGATGTGGAAATGCTAGGAACATGAAGCTAACAAATAAAAATAAACAGAAAATATAAACAAAAGTTATGTTCCTAACTTTTAATAAACTACACTAGAGGTTATTTATTCATGCACTTATTTAAATTTATTATAACTGCTCAACTCCTATTTCTACACCTATTCCACTGTTATTTTTTTACATTTTAACCAATTTGGTGTGTATGGAGGAAAAAATGGTATGGAATATATATTGTTTCTTCAGGATGGCCCTATGTAACATGCAAAAAAATTAGTAAACTGACAACATAACTTTGAATGCTCTCTGGATAGGAAGATAGAATATAAATTGACTGATTATTTTCATGGCTAATCTCTCATAAAACCACGAACTTCTGATTTTGCTTGCTCAGTGGAGATTTTGTTATACTGCATTCTTGTTTAAAATGTTACAGGAAACAGGAAACTAGTAGATTTGAACCACAAGTCCAGGTATCATTATTGAACAAGAACCTTATCCAGATTAGTTTGAAAAGGTAACCTTAAAGAACTGATCCAGCAGTTTTGGACTATAATGTTCATTCAGAACTCAACAGATGAGAACCCTTCATAGGTATTGATTTTATTCATCAGCATTAATGACCAATTTCACAGTAGTTTCTTTTAAAGCAAACTATTTTCCTGTAGATTGCATTCTTCCTTTCTTTGAGGCAAAGCATTAGATACACAAAAATGACATTGTGTGGTGAAAAGTCCAAAGATTCAAGAATTTATTTTTTCCTTCTATATGTAAAGTGGTCCTAGTAGAGGAAAAGAAACAAATAATTTTTTCATTGCTTTAAAAAAATGAAATACTGGAATTTTATTTTCCTCATCCTCACTGACATAAATCTGTCCGTATTCTAGGAAGGATATAGTATGTTTAGTTTTTAAGAAAATCCTACTATGTTTAATCTGTCTAGCCAACATTATTGAGTGCTTTTACACCCAGGCATGGGGAAAAATGTCCAAAAAAGGAATATCTTTCTTTTTAAAAGCTTTATTTTTAAATTATAATTCTGCCAAAATTTATGACTGTAAACCATAGGAACTTTTAAAGGGATTCCTTTAAAAAGTGATGACGCATCATAGAGATGTGAGTTTTTGTATCCAAAATACTTTGTGGTGGAAAGAACTCCCTGAAATTCAGATTACACACACAAAAAGCTTTGCTTTGTATTCTGTTTTTAAAAAAATCTGATATAGAATCCAATTTAAGTAATTCTCAGTGGATCTTAAAGACCAAATTATCAACTTTATAATTACCATTTGATTACAAACTCTCATTCCTTTTCAATAAGGTAATATGTGGTTGATATTTCACTTCATGTTTAAATCCAACTGTTGTTTTCCAAACAGAGGATTTTTCCATGACTATTTAACTCTAGCCACATTAACATAATTCATTTTGAAGTCTGTGAAATTAATATTCTTTCCTGATGGAAAATGAATTATTTTGAGGACATTCTTTTTCAAAGAATGACACATCTTCAGGAATTGTCTCCAGAGTCCTGATCTCTGGCTTATGAAGCTCTTAGCAATTGTAGTTAGACATTTTTCATAAAATCTGGATGTTTAGAATGACTGCAAAAAGCAACATATTGGCATGTCAGAAGGAAACATGTGTTAATTGATGATCAGATTTTAAAACCATAGAACTGCATTACAAATAATATCTTCCAAAATACTTGGGATGAATTGAAACTAGGAAAGCTAAGAAAACTTATAATTGACATAGAGATGGTTGTACAAAAAATAGCAATAACACTTAAACTTATATACCACTTCATAGTGCTTTTACAGCATTCTTTAAGTAATTTAGAGTCAGCATATTTCTCCCAACAATTTGGATCATCATTTTGCCAACCTCGGAAGGATGGAAGGCTGAGTCAACCATGAATGGGTTAGAATCAAACTCCTGGCACTTGGCAGAGTTAGCCTGCAAGACTGCATTCTATCCACTGTGCCATCATAGTTCTTACAGAAATGCATTGTGGCCACTAAAAATAAATTAATGCAAGAATATATAGTGCACCTGAAAATTATCTTTTATAAAATTGCACACAAGTTAGTAAAAAAAATATGCAGAGAATGTTTCTGTTTTGCATGCATTCTATTTGATGAAGGCTTCCATCAATAAAAAGAAAGAAGTGATTTCTCTCCTTCCATTTCCTTGATTGTCTCCCAAAATATTGAACTATTATCCAATATGCTGAAATAAATTTGGAGAAGTATATATTTCTCAAAGATTTCATGACCTTCTGGAAACCTCCACAGAATCAATGAATCTGACAGAAATAGAAACACACTAGAAAGAATTTATAGGCACATTGCACTAGGCCATTATTTATATTTAAGGGTGATTTATTGAGTAAGTATAATTGGTTGTACAACCTATAAAACAATAAACCATTATTTATAAATCACAGTGCATGTCGGTTGATCTCTTGATTCAAGAGAAATTTCCTAGGTAATCAAATGCTTATGAAATCTTAAACAAGAGAAAATAGCTATTTAAACAGAATTATGAAAATAATGTTATATTTGTATAGATATCAATACATTTTTTTCTATTTTTCTCTCAAAACTGAACTGTCATGGCCGCATCAGATACTGGAGGAGGATGAGTTGAAACTCAGACTGTACGATGGGAATGGAACATCTCCCCTAGGATGTTTGGAGAGGCCATGGACTTAAAATGATGCTGTCCTAGGCCCCTCAGGCATTGGAGAGGGGGTTAGCTGGATGGGGATCTGTCTGCCCTCATAAACACAGAGGAGGATCAGGTGATCAGATTCCCTCTGATGAGGAACAGCTGCCTCCCCCACTTGATCCAAGGGCAGGGAGAGTGGAGTGGAGGCAAGCTCAAAGGAGGTCTGTGAGGTTGCTCATGAGAAAGTTGTCCCTCTCCTCCTCACAAGGAACACCTGACTTGGGTTGACTTAAGCAGAGGCTGGGGGAAGGTGTCTTTGTCAGGAACAATATGGATTTTCATCTCCAATTCATCTGCTTGAATGGCAGACCATCTGGGAATTTCAGGGCAGAGAGTATACTGGCAAATAAAAAATGGCAAATCACTTTCATACCAATGTGTTGGTTACCGGTCTGCTTCCAGATATAATTCAAGGTGTTGGTGATCACCTTTAAAATCCTTCATGGCATGAGTCCAGGTTATTTGAGGGACCATCTCACCCTACTGGGATTGGCCCGTCCCACTTGTGCCAGCAGAGGAGACATGCTGCAGGTCCCATCATCTCGATTATTCCAGCTGGTGGAGTCCAGGAAGAGGGCCTTCTTTGCTGTGGCTCCTGCCCTCTGGAACATCTTTCTCCCCAATGTGATGTCCCAACCCTTCTATCCTTTCATAAGGGCCTAAAGATGTGGCTCTGCGAGCTGGCTTGGGACCCTAGTAAGGGAACTGCACAGTAGAGGTGGTTGATTGAGTAACAACTGATCCCACCTCCTCCCCACTCTGCCCCCACCCTTCACCACATGTTGTTAGGTTTTAATGTTTATTTTAATTACTTATGTTTTAACTGCACATGTATAGATATATATTTTTATGATCGTAAGCCACCAGAGTTACCCTATGATAAGATGGACAGCCAATAAATTTTATAAATTGATGAAAGAAAGAAAGATAAAGAAAAGAAAGAAAGAAAGAGAGAGAGAGAGAAGAAAGAAAGAAAGAAAGAGAAAGAGAAAGAAAGATCATTACAAGAAAATTACATGGATGTGTCTTTGTAAGTGTTTGAGGTTTGAAGTGGGCCTGATGTCATCCTAATCTTCATAGGCTTAAGTGTGTTCCATTTTCTAATTGTAAGAGGATGATGGACTATTGTAAGTGAAAGCAATAAAACAGTGAATGAAGTTCTAGAAGGGATTCTGTTCAGCCAATTCTATGCCTCTTAATTTCCTCTCCTTTTGGCTCTCAGTTCTGTTTTGCCATCTGTCCTCTAGGAACCTTAAGTTAATAAATGTTAATCCCAACATTTTACAGCTTCTCCCGCCTAGAGCAGAAGGGTTAAATCAGAGTTGTATCAGAGATGCTGCTTTTCAACAGGCAGATTAACAATGAATATCTTAAAGCACAGATGACTCATTTATGACCTTTCCTGATAAATTCCAGAGCATTTTTCATATAGAATCATCCTGGATCAGAAAATGTACTTACTCATAATGTATACTAGTACATAATGTACTAGTATACTTATGAACAGCCTCCAAGTCCAGATTAAGAAAACTGGAAAAATCTGGAACTACCTTCTGTTTTATCATTGTTTGCTGTTACTGTTACCTCAATAAGTTGCATGAAGTGAGAACTCAGTGGAAAGCCCACATTAGTAATGTATAGGACTATCATAGAAGATGGAACATCCCAGAAATAGAAGACTTTTCACCGCTCCTATAATACATTCAATATTCATACCTTCCGCATATGACAGGAGAAGCCCCTATGTTGTGGAAGGGCAGATAAGCTGCACGCAGTACATCTGAGAGCTCTTCCTTTTTAAAATAAGATCAGGAGATTGGAAACTACGAAAGCCTATTGCCAAATTAGTGAACTGTGAGATAACAGTTGAAGCAAGATTGTGAAGTTCTCTCGGACTAGGATTTTTGCAAGTAAATATTGTCTCCAACTTTTAAAAAATGACCTGCTGCTTCTAAGCTAATTTAAAACAATAGATTGTAAATTATGTCTTATTTAAGTGTGAGGCTTGTCATAGCCGGACACAAAATCTTGGTGTATTCCTGGGATCTATATTCTTCAATGAATGGCAGGAAATAAGTTACAGTTAGCATAGTGTACACAAACCAGAGCCCTCTCTGAGGGAGATGAGCGATTAAGAAATATGAAATATAAATAAATATGCATAATACAGTAGTAATAATTTATATAATATAATATGATATATATGATACGATACAATACAATACAATACAATATGTTATTCATATTTTGATTTTGGTGTTTCATATTTTATGACTTAAAAAAGGTGAAATATTTTCATAATGCCGCCAAAGTTTTGTAAAAAATAGGAACCATGACTATTGTGCATAATGGATAATATAGGTTTGCCGGGTTCCTATTAAGCCAGAGAAATGTAAGCCAGAAGACCAAAAAAAGGAACATCTAGTGCTAAATTGTTATATTTCTTTTATTGCTTCAGACTCTTAATCCATCTTTCATTTTCCGGTCTGTCTTCCCATCGCCTCCTTAAAGAGTGAATGGAGTTTTTCTTTTCTCCTGTAATGTTTATTCTTTCCTTTCTCTTCTCTTTCTCTAAATTTAGCTTGTATTAGTTTTTACTATTTTAATTAAAATTCTAAATAAAAAGTATATTTTTAAAAAAAAAGAATGAAAACCTTCCCCAAAAAATTCCCCTCCGCAGATACATACCCCTATTCCCTGATTTGCATTACACAGCAAGCCACAAGGCATAGTTAAAATACAGCTTGGAACTTTCTGCTAAGCTTCTCAGCATATCCTATGAAGAGCCAAGTGAGGTTGCTCAGACAGTTGACCAATGACCACAAGTCCAAGCCAAGTTAGTACTGGAATGCAAACCATCAGCAGGAAATATCAGCTCTTGGAATGACAATCACGGATTATTTAAGGATTATGTATATAAACTTCTTTTTCCAACTTCCGGCAATAAACAATAGAGTCTCAAGAACTTTTCCATATTTCTTAGTAATCAATCAATTTAGGGAGTAATCGGATACTCTTTTATGATGAGGTCTCTGAACAAGAAGGAGAAAAATGTTTTTTAAAAAATGTACAGTACTTGACATTCATTAAGATCGCAGGCAAAGATTCCTTTCCAGCCTTCCCCCCTTTTTTTCATTGTGAAAAGCAGTTTGATAAGAACAGACCTGGAACCTGGATTTTGCACCTGCTTTAATTCACCTCTTGAGATCTGTCTTTTATAATAAAAGTGTGCAAAAATATTTATGAGAATCTTTACAGCAGGGCTTTTCAACCTTTTCATCCATTGTACCACTTTTAGGATATGGCAATATCCGAGTACCACCAGTCACCTAGCAAGGTGTCAAAAACTTGATGACCAAAAAAAAAAAAAAAAGGAAAAAAGTGAAGTACAGGTAGTCCTCGACTTACAACAGTTTGTTTAGTGACTGTTTGAAGTTACAATGGCACTGAAAAAGTGCCCCCCAAGCCACAGCCGAGCAAGATACCTGCCTGCCCACCCGGCGGTGGTCTTCCTCCTGTCCAAGGTTGTGAGCATTTCTGTTGAGGATTGGCAGTGGGGGTGGGGTGGGTGTGGGTGTTTGGTTTTATTCCCCTGTCTGCTGGGTGGTTGCAGCAGGTTTTGGTCACTTTGGTCACATGACCCTGGGACACTGTGACCATCATAAATATGAATCAGTTGCCAAGCATCTGAATATAGATCACAAGAGCCTGGAGATGTTGTAACATTCCAGCTGATCAGTGCTTCTTCTGGGCTCAGCAAAAAAACACCAGGATCAGCGCGGAGCTCCAGCTGGAGCCTGGCGCTGATCCTGGCACTTCTGCTGAGCCCTGACAGCCCTGCAGCTCCAGCCGTCTCTCGCTCAGGATTGTGTGGTGCTGCCACCAGTTCAGCTCATTCCCCTCCCCCACTACCACTTTTCTAGGATGGTCGCATACCATCTGCCGGGTGCCAATGTACCACAGGTGCTACCCGTACCACTGGTTGAAAAGTACATTCTATTTTTTTTTAAAAAAAAACTAATCTAGGCTAATGGTGTGCTTGTTTTCCAATTCTATCATTCTCACCGAGTAGTGAAAAGTGAAACTGATTGTCGGGAGCTCCAGAAGGATCTCTCGAAATTGTGTGAGTGGGCAACAAAGTGGCAAATGCATTTTAACCTAAACAAGTGCAAAGTTATGCACATCGGGGCAAAGAACCCCAATTATACTTACCAACTGATGGGGACCAAACTTTCTGAGACAAACCAAGAAAGGGATCTTGGGGTTTTGGTGGACAGCTCAATGAAGATGTCAACCCAATGCGCAGCAGCAGTAAAAAAAAAAAGCAAATTCCATGCTTGGCATGATTAGGAAGGGAATCGAAAATAAGTCAGCAAGTGTTGTATTGCCTCTGTACAAATCGATGGTGAGACCACTCTTGGAGTACTGTGTACAGTTCTGGTCACCGCACCTCAAGAAGGATATAATGGAACTGGAAAAGGTGCAAAAAAGGGCAACAAGAATGATCAAGGAAATGGAGCGCCTCCCTTATGAAACCAGATTGCAACGCCTTGGTCTCTTCAGCCTTGAAAGACGGCATTTAAGGGGTGACTTGATCGAAGTATATAAAATCATGCATGGGATAGAAAAGGTGGATAGAGAAAAATTATTTTCTCTATCACACAATACTAGGACAAGGGGGCACTCCCTAAAGCTCATAGGTAAAGAAAGTGAGGACAAATAAAGGGAAATATTTCTTCACCCAGAGGGTTGTTGGTTTATGGAATTCACTTCCAGAAGAGGTCGTGACAGCTGTCAGCCTTGATAGCTTCAAGGCAGGGTCAGACAGATTCATGGATGCCAAGTGTATTGGTGGTTATTCAAACAGATGTCCATGTGCCACCTCTATGTTGGTTAAGGCAGGCAGGATTCCCTTGAGTACCATTTGTTGGGGGGTCAAGGGAAAGGGAGGGTTTTGCCTTCTCTTTCTGCTCAAGATCCCCATGTACAATTGGTGGGCCACTGTGTGACACAGAATGCTGGACTCGATGGGCTTTGGCCTAATTCAGCATGGTTCTTCTTATGTTCTTATGTTCTTATTTCCAAAATATCATCAGTACTTTCAACCTATCAATCTAACATGAGCTTCTTCAAGCTCTGAAAAGGTGATGGTATGATATATTCTTGTTTCAAATCTTCCAAAAACAAAAGTGTTGCCCTTTCATTATTTATGAGCCTCCTACTGCAGTTATTATTTTGTTCTAGAAATAAAATAAAAAAAATTAAAAAATGAGCAAATCACTTATCCTGCTTATGGATTATTTGCATGCTCAAGAATAAGAATTGTTTCACCACAACATCTCCACTGATGTCTTCATGAATTTTTGAACAATCAAATCTACATATCCAAACCCAAACTGCCAGATCTGATGCAAAATATGAATAAAATAAATATATTTTACATCATGCTCATAAATCTTTTTTCTGCCTCAGTTCAGGTCAATATAGGAAAGCTAATATACAATCTGAAGATAGGTGCATCGATTTCAGAATTTTTTATCTTGGTAGGCAATCCTGTTTTGTGAATTCTTTGAATTAACAAAATTTGAAGCAAGACCCCTTTGTATCCAAGCATGTAACAACAGTGCTACAGGATAAAAACAAAGGCTGCCTATTTTCTTAATCTCTTCTCTCAGTGACTAGATATGCTTAGGAGGTCCACAGGGATGACACCCACCCACAGGACACTGTTCTGATGATCCATGGCAGATAATGTATTGCTTCAACTTCTACTGGAAGTAACAATTAAGAACCAGAAGACATGGCTTTGTCATTGCACCTGGGGATCCACTGGTGCTATGGAACAGCCTGTGAAATGACTATATTTCTAAAAAAATGAATGGCTCCTTTCACAGATTATGTTTCTAATGGTTCATTGGGTTTTTTTAAAGAGTTTTTTTCTTTTTTGTAGTTGTTTTTTTTTAGCTTTCCTCTGTGTTGATCACTCAGAGTTGCAGCTGTGAGATGGGAAGCTATATAGGATTTATAAATAAATAAATGCAGGAAGTGACTGAGCTGAGCCCAAGAGTTGGGTCAAACTCACCATCAATTTTGAGTCTCTACACCTCCTTAAGAGACCTATGTCCAGACCCCCACTGACTCTTTTCTGACGCCAATTTGCCTTGACTGTCAGTACTTCATATTCTTGTGTATAGGTAGCATGAAATAAACTTGTACTTTTGAACTCTATTCTGGTTCCTGACTTCTTGCATGTGGCATAAATCAGTCACCTTGGTTAATAGTTTCAACCATTTCATGAATCTGATCAATCACTTTTAGAAATGCCCAAGTTGATGGTCAGTTTTGGAAGAAAATGCCATAATTTAACTAGACACCAGCTTCATGTATTCATCACTCTTGGGTGTCTATTTCAAAAGATCTTACCTAAATTTCACAATTAAAAGATAGTAGACTATACAATAGACAATGTGCACAGGGCTAATTGTAACAAGCCACAATGACATCAACATGAGACATACATTATGACATTTTGCAAAGGGTGGAAATTAGTTTATGCAGCACAATCATTCATGCATAATAAATAGGCATTACATATCTGTAAATGTAAATCATATAATTTGTGTCATGGTGTCACAATGGATGTATCATGATTTGCCATCTAGGTTTCCCTACTTATTTCTGTGCTTTTACTATTTGCAAAAAGAAAATGAATATCTTTTTTGTTTTTATTTTCTCTAACCGCAAACAGAAGAAAGCTGTAACTTTTCCACTTAGAAAATTTTGCTCTAAGTTTCTTTTTCGTCTTGCCCAGTAAACTATGGCCCTTCCTCCAAATACATCTGCATTATGTTGTTTCTGCCCTTTTAAACTCCAGCCAACAATGTTGAAATACCAGAAGTAAATATTTCTATTTCATACAATTATTCTGAGTTTAGACATTGCACTGAGCAAAAAAGGATCTTATATGACTTTTGAAGATCTTGCTCAAAGTTTATTACATAGTTTAGATTTTTCCAATCGCTCAGATTCTTTGAGGCAACATCACTAATTTTGAGGACTGGAATGGGGCAGATTTAATATACATTTTTCTCACAGTCTTGAAAAGCCTAGTGCCCACCATTTGACATTTGTTGTAACTGAATTGTTAATATTTATTTATTAAATTTGTATGCCACCCATCTTCCCTATAAAGCAATTCTTATTTGTATTCCTAATATATTTGCATATTTTTTATTCCTTTCATTTCAGAATTCTTCTTTTATTAAACTTGTACACTGCTTGACTCTCAACAACTCTGGGCTGTCCACAACAAGCAAAGAAACAATAAAATCAATAAAATAAAATAAAAATAAAGAAAACAGACTGCAGTGTTTTGTTTTGTTGAATTTTGTTTCCAGCTAATTTCTTAATATATATTAATGAATCTAGCTCTGCCATTTTTTTTTTATCTAAGCTTGCTTGGGTATCTTGCAGAATCATTCTCTATAGTTCTTTAAAAGCCTGGGAAATCCCAATACTTATTTTTCTGTTTCCATGGCTTTGCTGTGGTCCAAATGCAATTAGAATAACATTTCTGTATTCCAGACTTTTAATTCCTAGCCAACAAGAATCTTTTTTTAAACGCTCAAGGCACAACAATGTATGTTGTTTGGTTAGAAAATTTACGGCATAGTTTGGAAGCTGCAAGGCCATGTGAGTTTACCCAGTTGCCAGTCTTTTGCAATTTGTTCCAACATTTGCAAATCTAGGTACAATAATTCTCAGTTCCATACAATGGCTTCAGAGAAGACTAGAGTAGACTAGATGAGTATATTCCAAATTGTCCCTTGCTGAAGGCGCCCATATAGTATTGTTGGGTGAGTGCCAATAATCTGGATCTAGATCTGGATTATTTACTTTGACCAAAAGCAGTTTCCCTGAATCAAAATGAATCAGAATGTCCTGCTTCAGCATCTATGGTTTGATCCCTCAACTCAAGCACGTCACAGATTTCTGCTTACAAAACAACACTTTCACTTTTCTTCTTTCTTCAAGTGAAATACAACAGGTCCATTCAATCATGTTCAATGTAATAATAGAATACATAATTCTACTGGCACTGTCACAATGCTGATCTTGTCACTTATCTTTTGGCTTCTGTTCTTTTGCTTGACTTTGAGCAAATATGTCATGAACTTACCCTGAGATCCAAGAGGACGGATAGTTAGGAATATTATTTGGATCTTTCTTTTGGTCAGTGCAAATCCTAGATGAGGTCCTTCCTAGTGTTTCAACTACCTATGAGTTTAAGGAACAACAAAATAGGGATAATAACCTTGTAGATGCATCAGTAGAGAGCTGCCCCAGCCCTCTGGAACCAGCTTCCCTCAGAGGTTCGTACTGCTCCCTCCTTCCTAGCTTTCCGAAAACTGCTGAAGACACATCTATGCCGACAGGCTTGGGGCGTATGAGCTGTGCTCTGCCCCTGGGCCCTAGGAGTGTCCCTCCATCAGCGACTGTTAGCTGATTGTGTTTGTATGTGGTGTGAATGTAATTAATTTTCAAATTTTTAAATTTTTTTTGTTGTATTGTTGTTGTGAGCCACCCTGGGTCTTAGGAGAAGAGCAGCATATAAATTTGATTAAACTTAAACTTAAATGAATGGGCACTGAGCAGAAATAAGGGGGGTTGAGTGTATTTAAGGAGACATCATATAGCAAGGATCTTCAAACTTGGCAACTTTAAGACTTGTGGACTTCAACTGCCAGAATTGCTCAGCAGCCAGCCATCTATAGCTGTTGCGCTTTCGTAAATACTACATTTCTCACCCAGATTTCCTCCCACGTTTCCATCGCGATCGGATGCCCAAAGTCTTGTTCCCACTTTACCATACAGTTCTTGACTAGCACCGTTTCAGAGTCAATTTCTATCAGTACACTGTACACTCGTTTGATATGCATGATCCCCTGCTCTCTAATCTGTTCAATTAAATTTTCATCAGTCTGGGATAAGCCCTTCTTCTTGTCTTTATGCCACCTTGACTGCAGTTGTAGGTATGATAGCCAGGTACCTCCTATTCCTTCATCTGCTAGCGTTGTTTGAGGCTTTAAGGAGAACCCATTTTCTTCTTCCAGTACAAGTTAACTGTAGGGCACCACTTCCTGCCCTTGGGATATGTTTACATCCCCTATTGCGTGTCCGGGGATCGTCCAGATGGGGATCTTATCGTGTAGAAGGTATTTATATTTCCTCCAGACTCACAACAACGGGATTCGTAGTGGGTTCTCCTTGAAGTTCTTGTCTGCCTTTTTGTCGTACACCAAGTATGCATGCCAGCCGAATAGTAGACCATGCCCTTCCACATTCAGTATTCTTTCGTTCGTCATATTGATCCAGTCACTCAATGCCACCAATGTCGCTGCGTAGTAGTATAGCTTTAGATTGGGCATTTTTAGTCCCCCTCTCTTCCTCGTGTCCTGGATGATTTTTAGTTTTACCCTAGGTTTCTTGCCGTCCCAAATAAATCTGTTGATGCCCTTCTGCCAGTTGTCCAAGTCCACATCCTTTTTGAGCATGGGTAGCATTTGAAAGAGAAATAAAAATTTTGGCAAGACGTTCATTTTTACTGCTGCTATCCTGCCCAGCAGGGACAATTGTAGTGTTTTCCACCTTTCCAGATCTGCTTGTATCTTGTTCCACAGTACCTCGTAGTTATTCTTGTATAATTTCGTGTTCGTTGTTTCTATCTCCACTCCTAAGTATTTAACTTTCTTGACTATTTCACACCCCGTTATTCTTTCCAAGTCCTGTTTTGCTTTGTTGTCTAGATTTTTAACTAGCATCTTCGTTTTTGATATATTTACTTTGAAGCCTGACACCCTACCATAGTCTTCCATTATCTCCATCAAACTCCTCGCTGATTGTACTGGTTGTGACACTGTCACCAGCAAGTCATCTGCAAAGGCACATAGTCTGTAGTCTTGTTGTCTAATCTGTATGCCCTTTATGTCCTCTGCTGCTCTGATCTTGTTCAGTAGAATCTCCAGCGTTAGGACAAATAGCAAGGGTGACAGCGGGCAGCCCTGTCTCGTGCCTCTTTCTATGTTGAATGAGTCCATTAGGTCTCCATTAACAATGATCTGGCCTGTTTGTTTCTGGTAAATTGCCAGTATGGAGTTGAGAAACTGTGCTCCCATTTTCATCTTCCGGACCAAGTTTATCAGAAACGGCCAATTCAATCTGTCGAAGGCTTTTTCCGCATCCACAAACATAAGAGTGGCGGGCACCTGGTTGTGCCTTTCCAAGTACTCTATTATGTTCAACAGCTGTCTCACATTGGTTTTCATCTGGCGCCCTTGTATAAATCCCCTTTGGTCCGGGTGTATTATTTTTTGTAGAACAGTCATTAATCTGTTGGCCAGAATTTTTGTGAAGATTTTGTAATCTGTTTTAGTAATGAGATGGGTCTGTAGTTTGCAGGTTGTGTGTTATCTTTTCCCTCCTTGGGGATTAACGAAATGTAGGCTGTTTTCCAGGACGGTGGAACTTGTCCTCCTTCTTGTATGTTAACAAACAGCTTTCTGAGGGGTTCTAACATTTCCTCTTGGAGACGCTTGTAGTATGTCGCTGTTATCCCATCCGTCCCGGGCGATTTCCCTTTCTTCAGTTGTTTGATCGCTGAGTGTATTTCCTCCTTTGTGATCAAGGCGTTTAGTAGACCTCTGTGCTCCTCTGTGGTTATCAGTAACTTTTCGTTTTGTAGAAATTTATCTATCTCTTTATCTTGTGTCTTCTCTTCGGCGTATAGCTTTGAGTAGAACTCGGTAAAGGCTTTCTTGATGGTTTCCTGTTGAAATTCTTCCTTGCCTTTGTACTCTATCTTTTCAATTATGCGGGATTTCTGTTTTTTTCTTATGATGTAAGCCAGCCATCGACCCGGTTTGTTGGCCTGACAGAATGTCTTGTGTTTTGCATATTGTATATTCCTTGCG
Source organism: Bothrops alternatus (assembly GCA_034064705.1). Taxonomy (NCBI): domain Eukaryota; kingdom Metazoa; phylum Chordata; class Lepidosauria; order Squamata; family Viperidae; genus Bothrops; species Bothrops alternatus. The sequence goes on from JARGCV010000081.1 coordinate 22,354,226, forward strand.
ACTTGGTCTGCCATCAACAAGTCAAATTGCTTTCTTAGAATCTTGATTCCTTCTTTGGTGATTTTGTCATCCGGTCTTTTTATTAATAGCTGCTCCTTCTTGCTTATTTCATCTTCTAACTCCTTTCTTTTTTGTTCTTGTTTACGACGGTGCCTGCTCTTCATGTCCATAAGAATCCCGCGCATGTACGCCTTGCTGGCGTCCCAAATAATTTCTATAGGTGTTTCATTGTTCATATTTATGTTGAAGAATTCCTTCATAGCATTTTTGCATTCAGCCACCTTTTCTTCGTGTCTAAACAGGTTTTCATTAATTCTCCAGGATCTCCTCTGTCTCAGACCATGTCTTAGTTCCATCCTCACCGGGTTATGATCTGCTAGTACTCTGGGTAGGATTTTCACCGCGTTTAGGCAAACCAGCAAGTCGCTAGATGTTAATATAAAGTCAATTCTGGAGAATGATTGATGTCTGTCAGAGAAAAAAGTGAATTCTTGTTCTTTGCCGTGCCTTTCCCTCCATACGTCTGTCAGTTCCAGGTCCTCCTTCATGTCAAAGAAGGATTTAGGCAACTTGGAGTGCTTTTGCGGGTTAGGTGCCGTCCTCTTTTTGTCCAGGGCAGTCTCTATGACCCCGTTCCAGTCTCCCAGTATAATGCAAGATCTGTAGTTGAGTTGTGTTAACTTCTTGTGTATCCTTTTGTAGAATTTGCCTTGTTGCTGATTTGGTGCATATATGCCCATCACCAGAATCTTCTTGTCTTCTTGTGTTATTTCGATTGCCAGGTATCTACCTTGGGGGTCTGACTCTATTAGCTTAGCTATTACATGTTTCTTTACATATATAACAATCCCATTCTTTTTTCCTGGTGCCGCTGCAACAAATTGTGCGCCCAGTTTGTAGTTGATTAAATATTTCTGGTCTGCCGCTCTGATGTGTGTTTCTTGTATGCAGATTATATCGCTTTTACCTTGTTTCAGGTAGTGAAATATTTTTCTCCTTTTCTGAGGGGAGTTTAATCCGTTAACATTCCAAGTCAAATATTTAGTTGTCATTATCAGTTTCAGGATACTCTTGCAAGACCGCTTCTGTTCTTTCTCCTGGTTTCTTCTTTGGTCTCGTTCCCATGATATCCGGGTTGGTGCTCATGTTGTGTAGTAGGGTCTTGTCTTGCTGGTCTGTGCATTTGGTAGTGGATCTTAGTAGCCTGCCCTCCGCAGACTGCCCTGTCTCCTTGTTTTTGTTGCCCTCTGTTCTCTGTGCCGTCGTATCTCGGGGTGGTCCATTCCTTTCCCTTGCTACTGCGCTGGTCTGTGCTTCTGAGTGGTTTGCTCGTTGTTCTCGATCCCTTCCGCGTTCCAGTGGCCCTTCTGCATCGTCCCTCGTAGTGGATTGAGGACCGTCCGACTTCAGTTCCTTTTCAAGGAATTCTTTGGCTTTCTGGACTGAGTTCAGGTAGTACCTTTTATTTTTATAGAGAAGTGACATCCCTGTTGAGGTTTCTCATCGATATTGCAGAGCGCGTGGTCTCAGTTCGTTGACCAGGAACTTGTAGTCCTTTCTGTCTCGCAGCATCGCCGGGGGGATCTCTTTCAGTACCTTCACCTCCTGCTCTTCTATGTATAATCTCTTGTTGTAGGATGTGACGGAGATGAGGTTCCGGAACCCCTGTGTTGCAAAATGGATGACCACGTCCCTTGGTTGATGCCTGTTTGCTGCCTTCCATGAGCCAACTCTGTAGATTCTATCGAATTGCCACGCAATCTCTTCGGTTTTCTTTCCCAGAAATGTTGCCAGGGCCCCTACAAAGGTTCCGAGCAGGCCCCCTTGGGTTTCGTTTGTTGTCTCTTTCCACCCTCTAAACCTGATTGCAGACGGCATTTGCCAGTATTGCATCATGGTGGACTGGTCTTGGGCCACCCCTTTCATCTCTGCTATCTGTCCCTCTATGCGGTTCTCCACTTCTTCCATCCTCTTTTCCGTATTCTCCCTGATCTCCTGGAGGTTTTTCCCCATTTCATCCCCTATTCTCTTGTAGTGTGCTTGCATTGCCTCCTTCATTCGGTCTAGGTCTGTGGCCATCGCTCTGCGTTGTTCTTCCCACTTTCTCTCTAGCTCTCTACCTTGGTCCACCAGCATCTGTTTTATGTCTTTGCATCTTTCCTCCATCTTCTGTTCTGCCTCTATGCACCTTCTCTCCATCCTTGTGCCCATTTCCTCCAATTTTTTATCCATTCCATCCATCCTTATTACCAGCGTCTCTATCATCTCTTTTAATTCTTGCATCATGTGTGCTGTTGGGCAGGCATGGGTTAGCAGATGGGTCTGAGTGCCTGTAGTTGGATGGGGGTGTGTGGGGATGGGTAGGGTGTTTCCTGGCGGTTTAGAAAGCTGAGCTGGGGAGGATGCAGCTCCCTTTGTGTGTGTCAGTTTGGTCTGTTTGGTCTGTTTGGAGGCCATCTTGAGCTTATCCTCCTGTTGGCCTGGCACTGTTTTGATTTTCAAATTGGACCAGATTAGTCACTAGTCTGTGTTCTGATGATGATCCAGTACTCTAACCTTTCAGGGGGGGCCTCAGGGTTCAGGCAGTGCAGGGCTAAGAGCCTAAATTCAGGCAGTTCTGTGTTCAGGGAGTCTGTTCAGTGCCTTTGCCTTGGCTTCCTCCTCTCTCTCCTCTGCCAACCTGTCTCTTCTCTTTGCACTTTTCTGGCTCCCTCTTGCCCCTCTTTCTTTGCTTTCTTTTCCAGATCACTTTCTGCTGTCTTCTGCCTGCTTGTGTTTCCAGATCCCTTCTGCCTTCCCTTTACAGCATCCCAGGTTGCCTTCCAGTCTTCCTCTTACTCCCACCTTCCTCCCTGGTAGATTCTACCCTCTTCAGTACCCCTGGGGCTCCCGTTCTGGAGGGTCTGGGGCACAGCGCGTGGGGTATCACTCACCAGTCCCTCTGCCATCCAGGGTACTCTTTTTCTGCGTCTTCCCCCGCCGTCTGCTTCCTTGCCTCTTCCTTCTTTAATCTCTTTATAGGGTTTTAAAATAAACACCTAGCCTTTCTCTTAGCGATCGCTCCTATGTTGTGCTGAGAAGGAAAAGGCAACAAAGGATCAAAGGAATTCTTCACTTCCGTCCCGCCATCTTAGATATATTATGTTGCTTGTGGGGATCTGTGATTAGAAGTAAATTTTAAAGAAGTACTTGCGCTTTAAGACTCCTGTTTTCTCCTGCTTTCCTTCCTCCTGCCTGGAGGTCTCTTTTAAAAAGTTTTCCTCATGCATAGGCTTGCTGCGGGCCGTCTGGTCCCGTCTGCTGATGATAGCATCTCTGGATGGGAGCTACTTCCAGCGTCAGGGGAGCCTTCACTCTATCCCCCTGCAAATTTTTTTTCAGGGGGGTTTCGGAAGAGCTCAGCCCTCGCTTGTTGCTCTGCACCTCTTCTTCTTCCGAAGAGGGGATTTTTCGCCGTCAAAAGCAGCCGATGTTCGCTGCTTTTAAGGCTTTAACACTTCCAGAGATCGGAGCCTCAGAAGCCCTGGCTGCTCTCTTAAAGGGACCAGCGCCACTCCAGTATTTATTATTTTTATTTAATAGTTATTATATAAACATGTTTGAGCAATGTAAAGGTGAATGTAGAAATGCTGAGTATACTACTTTCACCTGAACATAGCTTCAGACAATAGTGTGATTTAAAGCCTTGTGCCTTGGTATTAAATATTGTGAAAAATTAGCAAAACACAAAATGTTTAAAGGAATATGTTGCACAGAGAACACACATTTACATTATGTTAAAAGCAAGGAGAGAAGAAAGGGACAATTTCATGTTGCAAAAATAAAGTTTAGTGAGATAGTGAATCTATGTGTATGGAATTGGTTTAGTTGAAATATGATACTCTAAAAGAAAATAAATTACGCTAAAGTTTAATTTATACGTCTTATTTTTATTGTATGTATTTCACAAGGTGAGATTGCAATCTTATGAAGGAAATCAGTCATGTTCATGTAACATTTTTCAGAAACTGTTGAACTGTATCTTAATTTGGATTATATGAGCACTCCTCAATAGCATCTGAACAATCAACCAGATAAAAATTAACTAGTCAGTGCATCTCCATTAGTTGTCTCCATTTAATTTTAGCCAACAAGTTTGCTCATTATTCAGTAACGAGGGAAACTTCTTCCATTAAGGATTTTGACTACCAAACAGATCAGACCACGGAATAAATAGCCACATACAATTACACCTAAAAGCAATTACAGTCACTTTTCATTGTTTAATTGTCTGTTTAAAAAATTTTTTACAAGATCTTAATGGCAATGAAATTACATTGTTTGTTAGCATCTGCCAGTTTTATGAGTTTGGATCCATGCTATTTAATCAGTGAATACATTTAGTGAATCAAGGAAAGTAACAAGAAATTACAACATCAAATTCTCACTTCAGTAAAAAAAAATATGATTTAGTGCAGAAAGGTATTTAAAACAGATGTCACTTTAAAGTAACTACATTAGTTCCCTATAAATATCATTTTTCCATATAATAATAAAACAACAGCAACAATACCAGGATATAGGTAGGGCCCACTTGCATATGCATAACATAGAAACTAGTAAAAAGAATTTATAATGGAAGTTTTGAAACAACCTTAATTCTAGGGTTCTCTTGAGAGTAGCAAACTCATAAAATCCAGTGCTATGGAGGTAAAGTTGTACTAAAAATAAGTAAAAATAGAAAGCAAAAGCAGAAACATACATTCTGCTCAAGTTTTCAAAGGCTAAAACCTGCTATTATTGTGTGAATATAAAAAGAGTTGCCAAATATTATCAAAAAGTTCACGTTTAACAGGCTGACAACCGAAAGCTTATTCTGAAAGCAATTTAAGGTTGGGTTGGCCACAGATCAGTTTTTCTTTGCCAATTTCCAGACTTGCACACATATCTTGCCAAATGCCAAAGTTAAAGTTTTGGCAAATGGAGATGCCCTATTTTTGGCTTGGGCCCTTTCATGGTATAGAAATTACATTTACATCCCCTTTTCTTCTAAAAAGAATAGAACATTTCTTACAGAAGAACCTGCCCTGCTGAATTACACTGGTAGAACAGCATAAGTGTTTTTGGATAATAACATAATACTGGTTTAACACATATTGGGGATAGGTGGACTTAAAAAGCAGTCTTCGGGATAGGGAACCACTATGAACAAATGTCTTCCATGGAGTCTCTCCTGTTTCAAATGGCTCAACTTTACTACCCACAATTGTGGTTATGCTCAGCAATGTAGAGCAATCAATGTCATTTCCTATTACATCCCACTCTGAACTGTAGTGGAAAATTGTAACTCTGAGATAGAGGGCATCAGCCCATAAATGGGTACATAACATCTGCCAGATGTTGATACGTATCTGCTCCTAACTATGGCGCCAAAATTATAAAACATATATTGTGAAATCCTGATACAGTTTCATACTTGTGTTATAACATCAAATGCAAAGGCAAAGTTTTGTCATAATGTTATGGCACATTATATCACTGTCACCACCCCTTGTTACTCCATGGACACCCATAGATATATGTCAATTAATATAACATATTTGCCCTGCAACTTAAATTATGTACTTTCTGAAGCTACCATGGGCTAATTTCACTGATAGTTTTCGTAGCACAATATGTAGCCTCTTGAAATATACAAGGACTTATGCATCATTTGCTCACAGGGGTGGCTATAGAAATCAATCAACCAATCAATAAATATTTCAAATCTACAATCTGGATTCACATAATTATATGAACCCAAATTTATTGAGCAATGAACAGTTGGCTGGATTAGTAAAGTCCAACTGTCCCAAAGTGCTTTTCAAAAGGCAACTGGACTTTCTTGTTTTTCTTTGAAAACATTTCACTTCTCATCCAAGAAGCTTCTGGATAACTGAGAATCTCCATAGACATTTAGCTATGCACTTTGGGATAAACACCCTTTGAATGGTGCTGGAGTATGAACAGATTTCCAAAAACTCATGCCCAACAGCCTGTGCCTGTGTACAACAGTGAAGGGACACAGGGCATAAAACATCCTGCAGAAAGCATAGTTTCACATCAGAGTCCTTTCAACAGTTGCAAGAAGGCTCCACACCCAACTGCATTACTCAGGTCACCCTGAGGACCCAGACAAACTTCCAAGTGGCCTCAAAACTCTCTAAAAGAAGGCAAATGACCAGCTGTCTGCAAGGAATATAAATCCTTCCATTCCCCACCATCCAGTTAGAGCTGAAGAAGCGGCTTGGATGAGAAGCAAAATACCTTCAAAGAAAAACAAGAAAGTCCACCTGCCTCTTGAAAAAGCACCTTTGAGACAACCATGACCTAGATGACTGAGAATCTCCAAAGATTTAAAGTCCAACTCTTCAATGTGGTCCAAGTTAGGAAACTGATTCCATCAAAAGACTAGAATTATACTTTATTGAGTTAGGCTACACTAACAGAATCTTGAAAGTCTGATTGTATTTTCCCTTTCCTCAGTCTTACACCCCAGGATATCAGTTATGGATTCAGTTTGAGTCACTTCCTAATAATTTTTTCTTTTCTGAGGCTCAAGACATGCTTCTGCACATTTTCTTTTTGTAACAGCTTCTGATTATGTTTCCCATGATCATCTCCATGACTCCCTACACCAACAATGTAAGCTATTAATGATAACTTAAATACCATAATGAATGGTTTTACATAACATGCTAAGCTAACACATAAGTACCGGTGGGAACCCAGCAAGGCAGGAACCAGTGAACATCCATAGAGTTATTTAAGAAACTAGATGCCAGGTTCATTAACTTGCCAGACATTCTAACTGATAGAAAGGGAACAATTGTGTGACTAATATACAAGAGAGACAGAGATTGTTCCATTCAAATATTTCCTCCTTCATGCTATCCTAAGCCAGAAGGAAAAGTAAAGAGACCTTAAAAGGAGAATCTCCCATCACCTTCAGTCAAAGAAAAAATGGAGGTGGAGGAGGATTACAACAACCTTTGGCTGACCACAACTAGGAGGAGGAAGAGGGAGATGTATCTACAGTTTCAGACCCAAAAGCAGAGGAAAAGGACGAAATGGAGGACGGGTGATATAAGGGCTGAAATTGGTAATGCAGGAGCCATGCATTCCCATGTTAGATAAATCCATTATATGAACCTATTTCCACCATCTTTGAATGTCACCAGACAATCTACCAAGTAGCTATAAAGTCAAAGGTATAAGAGATATCCTGTATGATTTATGAAGCTAATTTACCCAATTTACTGCTGAGCCCAGGTAAAAACGTAGCAGAATATAATTGATTTGATGTGTGAATCCAACTGGCTTGTACGAACCAGACATTAAGTTTTATACACCATAATTTGTTACTTAGTGTAGTTTTACTCAGTAAAACCATGATTAATTAAACAGTGGTTCAAACCTAATATATCAATAACTCTGATCATTTCTGAAAGGAATGTTACATTGTTATTTTAGATCTTTAATTTAAAATAGATTAGTAGAATTTCCAATTTATGTGGGCAAAATGTATCTATCTATAACAAGATACTTATAACAAAACACATAGGCCACTCAGTGTCTTGTCTTTGAATATTTTGGGCAGGTCAGAAATAGGCTTGTAGATAAAAGTCTCGTTTGTAACATACCAACGCCCTATTTTCAAATGCTGCTAACAAAGATATCCCAAGGAAAGCAATAATTGTTCACATTTGTGCACAACTGATACCTTTCATATTTTGTAGCTTTGATCCTTAAGGTGGTGGATTTAATTAAAAATGTTAAAAAGTTGTTTGCTTAGGTCCTGCTCCTGTAGACTAAACAAATGGACTAGCTTGGAGACTAGTTTATAGATAGGAGCCAATATATACAATAGTGAGCTTTAATATGGCAGGAAGGTTAAGTCAATGTTTGGGGAAAACATATTCCCCATTTTATCCTGCTTCCTAAAAAATTCTAAGCACAATTCATTGTGGTTATTTTTGAAACCCTAGATAGTTTGGGATCAAGACACCTTCACAACTGTTGAGTCCCAAGAGTTCCTGTCACCAAAATCCTTCTTTGAACCAGTCTTTGTATAGTAAAATCCATTAATTAGGGGTTAAGGAGGATGGCAAATGCCTCTCCCATTACTGGATGGTTAACAATTCTTAGAGATGTGGTCCAATGCATTTAAGAAAACATTCAATGAGGAGTTTGATCACAGTTAAGAATTTAGAGAAATAATGGGACCCCGATAGATACTGATGTCTTCCCTCACACTTCTGATCCAGTCTTTGTGGTACTCCTTGTGGTACCCAAGCTGTTCTGAAGAAGATGGTATAAAAAGTTACTCAGAGATAAAGCTTGTCTTTTCCATTGAATAGAACATGTGGACCATTGATGCTCAAGATCAATCAACAGAAATTATATATTCTGAGTCAGAGGCAGGTTTTCATTAGGCAGACTTCTGGCTGTTGGAGACAGGTATTGGCTAAGAAAAGGATGTAGCTATAACTACCTATAACTGAGTAACAGAGTTGGAAGGACCTTGGAAATATTCTAGTCCAACCCCCTCGTTTTGTGCACCGGGGAAGAGAGGGGATTGTTTTGTGCACACATAGCTCACAACTGCACACAGCTCCATTTGAGCAAGCAACATGCATGCATGCACGCTACTCATGAAAATGGAACGTGCATGCACACTCTTTCCTGCTGCTCATGCAAGAGGAGATGCATGCGCACTCACCCACCATTTACACCGCCCAGTTGCATACAGCTCACGGCCCACTAGTGGGCTGTGGCCCAGAGGTTGGGGATCTGTGCCCTATACCATTTCAGACAAATGTTGTCTAATCTCTTCTTAAAAACTTCCAGTGTTGGAGCACCCATAACTTCTGGAGGCAATAATTGTTCTATTTGTCAGGAAATGTCTCCTTAGTTCCAGATTGGTTCTCTCCTTAATTAGTTTCCATCCATTGCTTCTTGTCCAGCCTTCAGGTGCTTTAGAGAATAGTTTGAACCACTCTTCTTTATGACAACCTCTTAGATATTGATGCTATCGTATCATTCCCTAGTCCTTCTTTTCATTAAACTGTTGTTGTTAGTTGCGAAGTTGTGTCTGACCCATCGCAACCCCATGGACAACGTTCCTCCAGGCCTTTCTGTCCTCTACCATCTCCTGGAATCCATTTAAGCTCACGCCTACTGCTTCAGTGACTCCATCCAGCCACCTCATTCTCTGTCGTCCCCTTCTTCTATTTCATTAAACTAAATAAACCCAATTCCTGCAACTGTTTTTCATATGTTTTAGCCTCCAGTCCCCTCATAATCTTTGTTACTCTTCTTTGCATTTTTTCTAGTATGTCAATATCTTTTTTATATCATGACTACCAAAACCAGATGCAATATTCCAAGTGTGGTCTTACCAAGGCATATTAAACCTTTTCCTTTTGAGCTTCCTGGCCTTTCCTTCAATAAAATAGTGTTAATCACTTTCCTTTTGTCCTTTGTAGCCTCCCATCTTTATGCAGGGAAGAATGTTGTCCCTTTATATGACATTTAATGCTTTGTCTCAGGCAGCATTTGCTTGGATCCACCCTAATATGACTGCCTATGTGTTGCTTTAAGCTTCATGTTTTTTTTTCTGGAAAACTTATTAAGTGCTCAGAATACTAAAGAAAGTGCAGTCTACAGAGGTAAAAGGCAATTAGCAATTGTAGATTACAATACTGGTTTGGAGGGAACTGTCACTCTTCTCTTAAGAATATTATTAATTAGGCTTTTCCAACTTCATGCTCTCTGTGGGTTGGTACTGTGAATCCTAACATTCCTGCTTAGCATTGGAAGCAGTAACTGCCATTCTTTTCTTTCACAATCACTTACTTTGACAGCCGGGAAGGCCTGTCACCAAATCAGAAAGCCCAATAAGGCTATGGATAAAAAGGAATGCATATAAAGTGCAATTTTGAAGTTGTCTGCCCAGTTATTCTTGAATGTCTTCACATGTATGGAATGTAATGCACGTGTAGGCAGAGATACCGTAGTTAGGAGTAGCTGCTTAAACAGTCCTGGGAACCTGGAAAAAAATGTAGCTGGTTTAATAATTGGGAAAGAGGTGATTTTAAATGTTCTAGCAGGTTTGAAAACATATCTTTCCAAAAATTTCCATAAGCCTATGGTCATAGAAATGTTCACAGAAATGGGTTTGTAGTGAAGTTAGATCTGGTTAACGGTGTTAATTTTTTTCTTATTTTATATATAAAATACAAGAAAAAATGCAAATAAATAAGAAAATGTAAAAAAAACAAACCTGAAATACATTTGTATTTTAATGTGTGAACTAGGCCAGTCCAAACGGAAATCATTCTCATTTACCAAATAGCACTTAGCAATAGCATTTAGACTTATATACCACTTCACTGTGCTTTACAATCCTCTCTAAGTGGTTTACAGAGTCAGCACATTGCCCCCAACGATTTGGGTCCTCATTTTACCGACCTCAGAAGGATGGAAGGCTGAGTCAACCTTGAGCCGGTGAGAATCGAACTACAGAACTGCTGGTAGCTGGCAGTCAGCAGAATTAACCTGCAATACTTCATTCTAACCACCGTGCTACTGTGGCTCTTATTATAGAGATGGATATAGTAAGTTCCAAGATTATTCAAATGTTTCTAACAATAGGAATGCTTAATCATATCTTATGGTTTCTGTAGAGGCCTGTGTATCCTAGTGATGCTAGGAACTACGTTCTTAAGGAGTGTGTGCATTCTCAGGAAAATCCCACATGATGGGCAGGTGATAGACAAGAGATCAGAATAAATAGGGCCTACTGGAAAAGAAAATGACAATTCACTCTAGTATTTTGCCAAGAAAACCAATATGGATTTACAAAAATGGGACAGTATTAGCATTATGCTTGGAAATTAACTTTCCCTTTTCCCAAGCTGGAAAATATCCAATGAACCGCTGGGGAGGATCAGTGGCCAAATACATGTGGCACTGATGATTATCATGTGGGTGGTCTAAAATCAAAGGATGTCTAGAGGTGAAAGAAAGCTCAACAGTGCAAAAACATGTTTATATTTAGTATGTAGAATGTTAGAGGTTCAAGCAAGCCTGATGTCAGCACCAAAATGTTAAGACTGAACATTGATATTTTAGGGATTGCAAGTGAAATGGATTGCAATGGGTCACTTTATAACAGAGGACACCAGATCTCCTACTAAAGACAGGCGAATCATAGAAAAAAATGATTTTTAATTGAAAGCAATTTCAATTAAAGAAAAAAAAGTAGTTGATTATGTGTAGTAATTAGTGCTCAGTCATTGCAGGGTGCAAATATGGCTGACCGCCTTCGCAGCATTTATTCTTTTATACAGTTTTCCAAGCAGCAAAAGTTTAACATGGCAATAGCATTTTATTGATTAAACTCCTTACCAATCCTTAAGAATATAGAAACCAGAGGCCCAAAACAGGGAGCAATTGGCTGTAACATCCTGTTGGTGTAAGCTAGCTGATATCAGGCGGGTGAGGTCATTGTACCAACCTGGGGTACTTTCCCACATTGCCATGGTGATGTGTAGGGATGAGATAATGTAGAGAGAAGAGGCATGCAGGCATTGGAAGGGCAGTTTGCTGCACACAACCTCTACCTGGCCCCCACCTCTACATCTCACTCTTTTTTGTTTTGTTAGACGAAATATCGTGGTAAGAGGAGTTAATAAAAGGATTATAATCAGGAGAGGAGCATCCTTGCAGTTGTTTATAGAGGGCCAAAACTTGACCCTGAGGCAATGTGAGAGAGGATTTGGGGTTAAAAGCGCTGATACAAATATTGCAAAAGGAAGGAATACATTGCACAAAACAGCACCCACCAAGATCCTAAAGTATCAATTTTCAAATCAGAGGCCAAATTATGTAAAATATCAACTTGGTGATGGATGGTTCGTGAATTATCAGAAATATTGAAACAACACATCCCCTCAAAACTTTCACAACCCAAATGCTGGCGCAGAAGCAAATAATCAATAGCAGCGTGATTTTGCAAAATAGTTTTTCTCAAATCATGCAGCTCATGGTTGATTGCTGACATAGCTGAAGAAGTAGCATTAATTGTTTTTGCTAAATTACATGCAATAGCATTAATGTTGAGATGAGCATGAACAGCAAGTCCTGGTACACCCACTAGAGACATAGCCAATGCTACATATTCTGCTTTATTAAGTAAGGTTTGAGAACGGTTCAAGTGAACTTGTTGTTTGGAAAGCAAAACAGGAATCAGCCAGCTGAGGCAACACTGCGCTTCACTAATATTAGCAGGAATATACCGGTAATTAAAAGTTTCTTGACCACATGTAAAAAGCCATCCTTGCATTAGCCAAACATGTCCAAAATGAAAGGAAATCTCTTCAAAAGCTGTGCAGTTTAAAACAGGTGAGCCAATGCGATTACAGTGAGTTTCTTTACTTGAAGAAATACAATTAACTATTTTTGCCTATGTTATATTTGCAGGGATAGCTACCACCGGAGTGTGCAAAGCAATAGTGTCAGGGGGTGGATAATAGGCAGTGACCCCCCCCCAGCTAGATATAGCCTTATAGTTAAAGTTCCTATTGAATAAAATTCCTTGTGGGCCAGAGAGGCAGTTGCTTTTGCTTTTGCTTGGGCAGAGCTCTTTCAAATAAGGAATTAAAACAGGAAATAAAAGGGGACTAGAGAACTTGGCAGGAACCTTGGGAAGAATTACCTGCTGAGCCCTGGTAAGTTTGTGGGGTTTCTTGTTTAATTACAAATTCACCTTTTTTTCTTTTTTTAGAAGCCATAAAAGGGGTTTCTCCTTCCCCTTTCTTCTAAAGTTTGCCCTCAGCACAGGTTTGGAGGGGGTGGAGCTTTCTGCTGCAGCCCCCCTGCTGGCTAATCCCTGGTAGCTGGGAGCAAGCAGCTCATTCTTCCTTGTGGGGCAAGGAACCTGCTGAGCCCTGGTAAGTTGTGGGGTTTCTTGTTTAATTACAAATTCACCTTTTTTTTAGCAGCCATCGCACCCCTGACGGCGCGTGATAAAATCCTAAAACAAGTAAGAAAAAAAAATCCAAAAAGTAAACTGAGACCAAAACCAAAAATTTGAACAACCCAAAAAAGTTGTGTGTTTTTTTAAATAATAACTAGAATAATAATAACAGCAAACATATAATAACAAGAAATGGAGATAGAAAGCCAGCAGACGGAGGGGAGCTTCCCAGTGTTTTGTATTGAGTGTCACATGTATGACTATCTGTCTGCTGAACAGAAGTCTTGGGTGTGTGATCGGTGCAATGAGCTCCTGGCTCTCAGGGAACAGGTTCTTTCCCTTGAAGCCAAGGTAGCAGACCTGGAGAAGCAGAGAGAGATAGCGAGGCAGGAGAAGATCTTCAGGGATGCAGCAGGAGCGTCCCACTCCATGCTGAGCAGCTCTCCAGCTGCTTTGGAGAATGGAGATCTTGGGCAGGGAGGACATCAATCTGTGGAAGAGGGACAGACTCCCTTAGTTGAGACCCCTTCCCTGGAGGATGTGCCCATATCCTCTTGCACCGAGGATACTTCTCCGCGGGTGGTGGGAGGGGGGCTTCTTGTAGTGGGTGATTCAATTGTTAGAAATATAGAGAGACGGGTTTGTGATGGAAGCGTTGACCGCATGGTAAACTGCCTGCCGGGTGCAAAGGTTGCGGACATCACGAGGCATCTAGACAGGCTGATAGACAGTGCTGGGGTGGAGCCAACTGTTGTGGTACATGTCGGTACCAATGACATTGGAAAAGCTAAGCGGAAGGTCCTGGAAGCCAAATTTAAGTTTCTAGGTAGAAGATTAAAGTCCAGGACCCCCAAGGTTGCATTCTCAGAAATGCTACCTGTTCCACGCGCAGGGCCAGCTAGACAGGCAGAGCTCAGGAGCTTCAATGCGTGGATGAGGCAGTGGTGCCGGGAGGAAGGGTTTAGATTCATTAGGAACTGGGAAACATTTTGGGACAAGCCACACCTGTACAGAAGGGACGGGTTACATTTGAACCATAATGGAACCAGACTGTTGGCGATTAATATTAAAAAGGTTTCAGAGCAGCTTTTAAACTGATTCATAGGGGCAAGTCGACAGGAGCTGGGCAGCTTCCGGTTCGAGAAGGCGCACTGCCTAATATGGAGGGAGGAAGTTATGCACACATTGGTGAGTCAACAGGAAAACTAAATTGTAATAGTCAAGCAGAAGGACATGGTAGACCATCTACAAATTCTACAACCAAATTCTACAGTCAAAATCCACAGTCAAAGTTGAAAGTGCACCAGAAAATTACATATAAAGGTCTGTACACAAATGCTAGAAGCATTCAAGCAAAAATAGGGGAATTGGAATGCTTGGTGAAGGAAAATAATATTGATATTATCGGCATAACAGAAACCTGGTGGACGGATGAAAACCAATGGGACACAAGGATTCCAGGTTACAAATTGTATAGGATGGACAGGAGAGGGAGAAATGGTGGTGGCGTGGCCTTGTACATAAATGAGGAGTTAGAATCTCATGAACTCAAAATTCAAGAAAATTCAAACTCACCCACAGAAACATTGTGGATAAAAATCCCAGGACAGGAAACTAATCTGACGTTAGGGATCTGCTATCGCCCTCCCAACCAAACTCCAGAGGCAGATTGCTATTTGGAAAAAGAATTTAAGGAGGCCTCAAAAAGAAATAGGGTAGTCATAATGGGGGACTTCAACTATCCCCAAATAGATTGGGTAAATTCTTGTTCTACACATGAAAGACAGACAAGGTTCCTCGACATGTTAGCCGATTATTCCCTTGAGCAGATGGTCATGGAACCTACCAGGGGAAAGGGATCCTGGACTTGGTTCTAACTAATGCACAGGATTTGGTTCATGATGTCCTTGTAACCGAGCCCATAGGAACCAGCGATCACAACACAATAACCTTCAACTTAACCATGGATAGCAAATTGTCAGTGAAAACTAACACAGAGACCTTAAACTTTCACAGAGGAAATTTTGACAAAATGAGGAAAATAGTAAAGAAGAAACTAAAAGGAACAGTAAAAAAAGTCAAATCCCTCCAAAATGCTTGGAAACTGTTTAAAAATACGTTACAGCAGGCTCAAATAAAATGCATTCCTAAAAGAAGAAAGAGGATTGGAAAGTCCAAGAGGATACCAGTATGGCTTACGAATGAGGTAAAGGAGGTTATTGGAAAGAAGAAAAACTCATTTAAGAAATGGAAGGCTCTTCCTACTGAGGAGAACAGGAGGGATCACAAACTCTGGCAGACCAAATGCAAGGCGATAGTCATGAAAGCCAAGAGAGACTTTGAGGAGCATATAGCCAAGAATATTAAAAATAATAACAAAACCTTTTTTAAGTACATCAGAAGCAGGAACCCAACCAGAAAATCAGTTGGGCCACTTGATAACAATGGTCAGAAGGGGATAATCAGAGAAGACAAGGAGATTGCTGAGAGGCTAAATGACTTCTTTGCCTCCGTTTTCACCGAGGAGGATAGAGAACATCTGCCTGCCACTGAATTAGTTTTCCCAGGGAGGGAAATAGAAGAATTAAACCTGATAGAGATAAACAAGGAAGATGTTCTTGCATGCCTTTCTAAACTAAACGTCAACAAATCGCCAGGTCCAGATGGCATCCACCCTAGAATTCTCAAGGAACTCAAGTGTGAAATTGCTGAACTTCTAGCTAAAATATACAATCTTTCTCTAAGATCAGGCACTGTACCGGAGGATTGGAGGGAAGCAAATATAACCCCGATCTTCAAGAAAGGATCCAGAGGTGATCCAGGAAACTATAGACCAGTCAGTCTAACCTCAGTTCCAGGCAAACTGATGGAAACCATTATTAAAGATAAAATTACAGGGCACATAGAAAAACAGGCATTGCTGAAAGAAAATCAACATGGTTTCTGCAAAGGCAAATCATGTCTTACTAACTTGTTAGAATTCTTTGAGGGTGTAAATAAATACATAGATAAAGGGGCCCCAGTTGGTATTGTATATCTTGACTTTCAAAAGGCTTTTGACAAAGTTCCTCACCAAAGGCTCCTAAAAAAGCTCTCCAGCCACGGAATTAGAGGACAGGTCTTGTCCTGGATTGGTAACTGGCTAAATTGTAGGAAGCAAAGGGTGGCAATAAATGGACAATTCTCCGGATGGAAAGAAGTGAGAAGTGGTGTACCCCAAGGTTCAGTTTTGGGACCTTTACTTTTTAATTTATTCATCAATGATCTGGATGTAGAAGTTAATAGTGAGGTAGCCAAGTTTGCTGATGACACTAAATTGTTCCGGGTTGTGAAAAGTGAAACTGATTGTCGGGAGCTCCAGAAGGATCTCTCGAAATTGTGTGAGTGGGCAACAAAGTGGCAAATGCATTTTAACCTAAACAAGTGCAAAGTTATGCACATCGGGGCAAAGAACCCCAATTATACTTACCAACTGATGGGGACCAAACTTTCTGAGACAACCCAAGAAAGGGATCTTGGGGTTTTGGTGGACAGCTCGATGAAGATGTCAACCCAATGCGCAGCAGCAGTAAAAAAAGCAAATTCCATGCTTGGCATGATTAGGAAGGGAATTGAAAATAAGTCAGCAAGTGTTGTATTGCCTCTGTACAAATCGATGGTGAGACCACACTTGGAGTACTGTGTACAGTTCTGGTCACCGCACCTCAAGAAGGATATAATGGAACTGGAAAAGGTGCAAAAAAGGGCAACAAGAATGATCAAGGAAATGGAGTGCCTCCCTTATGAAACCAGATTGCAACGCCTTGGTCTCTTCAGCCTTGAAAGACGGCGTTTAAGGGGTGACTTGATCGAAGTGTATAAAATCATGCATGGGATAGAAAATGTGGATAGAGAAAAATTCTTTTCTCTATCACACAATACCAGGACAAGGGGGCACTCCCTAAAGCTCATAGCTAAGAAAGTGAGGACAAATAAAGGGAAATATTTCTTCACCCAGAGGGTCGTTGATTTATGGAATTCACTTCTAGAAGAGGTCGTGACAGCTGTCAGCCTTGATAGCTTCAAGGCAGGGTCAGACAGATTCATGGATGCCAAGTGTATTGGTGGTTATTCAAACGGATGTCCATGTGCCACCTCTATGTTGGTTAAGGCAGGCAGGATTCCCTTGGGTACCATTTGTTGGGGGTCAAGGGAAAGGGAGGGTTTT
The DNA here is from genome assembly GCA_034064705.1 of Bothrops alternatus. Taxonomy (NCBI): domain Eukaryota; kingdom Metazoa; phylum Chordata; class Lepidosauria; order Squamata; family Viperidae; genus Bothrops; species Bothrops alternatus. The sequence continues at coordinate 22,371,433 of JARGCV010000081.1, forward strand.
GCCTTCTCTTTCTGCTCAAGATCCCCATGTACATTTGGTGGGCCACTGTGTGACACAGAATGCTGGACTCGATGGGCTTTGGCCTGATTCAGCATGGCTCTTCTTATGTTCTTATGTTCTTATGTTCTGTTCAAACCAGTGAAGTTTTGAATTACTGCAGGAAAGGGTGCAAACAGGGACTAAACATGTAGAAAGCAAATTTTCCATGTCATACATTTCAGATAAGCAAAAGACATCATTTTGTGTGATGTTAGCCAGCTGCACCCATAGATTTTGCTTCATTCGTTGCTCAAATGATTGTTTGGGTGGGATGACAGTTGCTGTTGTCAAAGGGCAGATGTTAACGATCAGACACAAACAAATGATGGCTAAGGAATTTGCAGTTAAAACCGCAAAAATGGCAGCGCACAGGATCTCGGGGGTCTTGCTCTACTTGCTGCTGCTGCAGCACTGTCTGTGCTTTGGCATTCAAGTTCCGTACATCTCCCCACGTCGCTGGCTGACTGGCATGTCGGGATCGGATTGGTTGCTGTGTCATCTGTAGTGTCACCCTTGCCATTTCTGGGACCGGGTCCAGGGACTGGTGCCACGACATCCCTGGCTGGGTGAACATAATGTGCTGGAATCCACAAAGGTCCTGTAGGAGTAAGCACAGCAGCATAGCCTCGCCCCCAAGTGATCAGAGGGACCGGTCCCAACCATGCTTTGTCTAGTAAAGCCCGATAATATACCAGAGGTGGAGGGAAGCTTGTTTTCTGTTGAAAGTGTCTCTGATAAGTGGTGGAATTTTGAATGAAAACATTCAATTGGTGTAACGTAAATAATACTTTTTTAACCTGTTGTGTTTACCCATGACAAATTGGGTACCCTAGAGCCGTCCTTTTTTGTTTGTGAAGGCAGTCCTTAAAGGACCAATTAGCACGTTCCATGATGGCTTGACCCGTGGAATTATAGGGAAGACCGTGAGTAAAAACAATACTCCAGGTTGTGCAAAATTGCAAAAAGGCCACTGAAAAATAGGCTGGCCCATTATCAGTTTTTAAGGAAGAGGGCTTACCCAGGGCTGTAATGGCCGAAAAAAGAGGAGTGGCCTCCTCGTTGAGGAGTGGCCCAAATTGTTCCTGAATAGGTATCAATAGATAAATGAATATATTTCCAGGAAGCCAAAAAGAGAACATGGGTAACAACCATTTGCCATAGTTGATTAGAGGCAAAAACACGAAGATTAGGAAGACATAAAAAAATAGGCCCAGGAAGGGAGGAGTGACTGCGTATATGAGAAATAAAATATAAATGCTTTTAGTCTTGTAGCAGCTGCTGCCAAGCGAAAAACAAAGTCATAAGATTGGGGTCAATCCTGGGCGTGATGTAAGCACCTGGAAGAGTAAAAATAAGTTGGCACACATAATGAGAGTCAGAGATTAAGTTAAAAGGCTGTTGAGAAAAGGTGTGGAAAGCTAAAATAGCAGCAGAATAATTCTGAGCATTGTGGTGAGGACTGTATTGCAGTGTAGGACACTTTCCAGGTATCATCATGAGGATCCTTGTAAGCAATTGCTCCTCTTGTTCTCCCTCCATCAGGAAAAACAGTAGGAGCTTGTGGCAAGGGAGAAGGAGAAAGCAGTGGGTGGACAGGAAAGGAAAAAGTCATTAAACAAGCAAGTCAAGGATCTTTAGGCAGATGATATGAAATACAGCCTATATAGTTAGTTAAAGCCCACTAAAGAGATAAGTTATTCTGAAAACAAAATTGAAATTCAGATTGTGGCATAGGAAGAACAATATTAATTAAATCAGTTCCATTTCAAAGGCAAGCTCGTTTGCGTCCTAAGGTTATCATTTCAGCATATAAAATAAAACATTTTGGGAGTAAGTAAATATCAAAAGTGTTAACTGACAATTTTTATATGTCCACAAATTGAGTATTCAAAATGTCATTTCTAAAAGCCAATTAGATTGTATCATTGGTGCTCCATATAATGATATACCAAAGCTAATGGATGACGTTTGCGAACTGTGGAGAGTTTTGCCACAAGGAATGCTAAACAGTCCCACATTATGTCAGCTTTATGTTGCTGCAACATTTTCGCAAACGTCATCCATTAGCTTTGGACCTACCTTCAGGCGCCTTGGAAAATAGCTTGACACCCTCTTCTTTGTGGCAGCCCCTGAGATATTGGAACACTGCTATCATGTCCCCTCTCGTCCTTCTCTTCATTAAACTAGACATACCCAATTCCAGCAACCATTCCTTATATGCTTTAGCCTCCAGTCCCCTAATCATCTTTGTTGCCCTTCTCTATACTCTTTCTAGAGTCTCAACATCTTTTTTACATTGCGGTGACCAAAACTGGATGCAGTATTCCAAGTGTGGCCTTACCAAGGCATTGTAAAGTGGTATTAACATTTCACATGATCTTGATTCTATCCCTCTGTTAATGCAGCCTAGCACTGTGTTGGCCTTTTTGGCAGCTGCAACACACTGCTGGGAAAGAAAAATCTGGAAAAGAACGATGAGCATCAAGGACGACACAATGGCAATGAATGTAGCATTGGGAGACTTGAAAGAACAGGTTAGGGAGATGTCATAGGGAAGATCTATATGGTCATTAAAGTCCTGTCTGTGTACAATCCTTCCATGCTCACCCCACTTCACCCTACAAAAAAACCATTATAGGTGAGTGGATGGGCTTAAGAGATAATTGTGTGTGTGTGTGTGTGTGTGTGAGAGAGAGAGAGAGAGAGAGAGAGAGAGAGAGCATTTAATATATCTTTTGATTTAATTAAATCAGTAATTTAGCTAGTTCATATTTTAAGAAAAATATTTTTCTTCTAAATAACTAGAAGAAAACAAATATGATTGCACCTATGAAATCTTACCAAATTGTTGCAGGAAAGTACAACGATAAAGATACTTTTCCATTTTCCATCATGTGTATTTTTAAAACATACCTCATAGAGCAAAACCCCAATGATGAAATTATGTTGAGGAAAGGTAAGCTACTGATTTTTCCATACACCTTAGTCTACAACTCCCTTCAGTTGTAATTGCATAACCAATGGAATAAGAGTATGGGAGTTGCAGAATATAACATCTGGAAAGGGCTAGGCTGCTTTCCCCAGTGATTACATGATTAACTGTATCTTCATTCTTTTAGACATTTTAGTCCCATAGACAGCAGTCTCAAGATGTTAAAACTTGATAAAATACTCTTTATCTAAATAGAGTTTGGAGGGTTAATATTCCCTTTGTTACTGTGTACAAAAAAAACCTATGGTAAAACTACAGGAAACTTTAGCAGCATGATTCTTCACAATTTGTATTTAAAATTAATCATCAGATGTCCCACATGAAAGCAGTCAGGCAGCTGCAAGTCCTTTCACTCAGTAAGTTAATGATTTGACATGCCCTGTAACAGGATCTGTCTATTTTGATTGAAAAAGTTCCAGAGATAGGAACTAACAGTTCAACTATAGCCCAGAACGATCCCAAGGATTTTCCTATTAACTCCCAACCCTACAAGAAGATAGGTTAACTTTTTCCTGCCAATGGATATTTAGAAGAAATAATAAAGGCAGGATATAAACAAACAAAGAGGTATGCTGATAAAATTGTTGGTATTCAACTTGCTCCTTTATCAGATGGATGCCATTGTAATCACATCTAACCACAAAACATACATTTCATGGAAGGCAGGACGAGATGTTCCTTGTCTATCTAGAGTGGCATTTGCAGAAAGGAGACATGGAGTCAAAACAGGCAAGCTGTTGGTCAGAACAACCCAATTGAAGGTCTTCCTTTTTTGTATAAACTTTGAGGTCACACACAAATAGAACATCGACCATTTTTCCTGTTTCAATCCTCTTCGCCAAAGGATACTGCCTCTTAAACTCTTGTTGTTCCTTTAACATTTCCGCTCTTTGTCTTCCTTCTAGTCATATGGGGAACTTGCAATAACGCATTAGGTTTGAGTTAACGCTACTAAAATAAAGTTCCTAAAAGTATCTAAGTTTCAAGGGATTCCTGTAAATAGATGCTGCAAAAGTTTGGGTTTTTTCCTTATGCAGTAAATCTTCAATAGAAGACACTTCAATGAAAATATCTGCAAATACTGAAACACCTGTAAGAAATGTGTGCCTGCACCTACTATAGACACACAGTTTTGAACTTGCATTCAGCACTTTGTTCAATAATGGTTTGATGCTGGAAGAATGCCGAGAACTATTGGTACTTCTTTTACAATCAGAAATAGTTGATTCTTATTTCAAGAAAGTATAGTTTGATATTCTATTTATTTGTATTTCCCCAGTATCTCACACTTAATACTTTCCATTTTCAATGCACAGGATTTGGAATTAAATGATTGGAAATAACTCAGGCTGAAGTCCTGAAGAACTGTTGCTGGACACATTACAAGTTTGGTCCAGGTCTAAGCTTTGATGATCTTTAAGTGCTGTTTGCTTATAAACTAGGGTTGAATTTGGGTTTGCAAAGAAGCATCTCTGATTGTTTACTTATTATTTATTTACTTACATCTCACCTTTTATTATATTATAAATAACTCAAGATGGCAAAGATATCCAACACATCTTCCTCCTTATTTTCTCAACAACACTGTGAGGCAAGTTGGACTGAGAGAGAGAGACTGGCCCAAGACTACCCAGCTGGATAAAGCAGGAAATCATTGATTGTCCTATGGAGAGTTGTAATGCCACACTATAACTTTGAAACTCAATCTGAATAGTATTATTTCTTCTTTTTCTTGGATTTATCAGTAGATTCTATTTGTGTTTATCATTGGCAGCTTTGCCTTGGAGAACTAAGTCACTTAAGTTATTTGGCCTTCCCCCTCCACTGTTCTTTCATCTTGCCCACTAAGAGTTTAACAGGAAACTGATAGCAGTTGGTTGCTAGATCACAAATCAACATCCAGTTATTCTTTTAATTTGAAACACAGATATTTGATTTCTACTTGGTACCAACTATGTTCTAATTGAACGTTATGTTTACTTTATTCTGTATATGAAAATGTATTCAAAATACATTTTAGCAGTACTGTAGAATAGTTCCTAGAGTACTGCTAAAAATATATTTTGAATAAAGTAAAAAAACATTGATAAGGCAGCTTTTCTAAACCTGGTGCCTTTCATGTTATGTTGGAGAATATAACACAAATTTCTAAGACCTTGATCTTTCCAAATGCTTTTACATTTCATTCTTCCCATTCAGAAGAGTTCTGCTTTGAAAATATAGACTGCACACATGTATGCCAATCTGAAGCCTTGAATTGTATTAAATAAATATGTAATATTTGGCTAATAATGTCATATGACTGTTTTGTAAAATCAGTCCTTGAACATATTATACTCTTATAAAGGATTTTTCTAATGAAGCATTTGTGACACCTGTACTTATCTCATTAGTATATATCCTGCAAATGCTTATTCCAGAATAAATGTGTTCAGTTTATATATTCTCCATAAGTTTTTTTTTCTGAATTAAGCTTAACACACAATGGTCCAGAAATATTAACGGATTAACTCCCAAAACAGCCATTCTTCCTAAAACAAAGTATTTGTCTGCTGATTTTGAGATATATTTATTCTGGCTCATTGAAAAAAAAATTATCACGGTTTATTCTCAGTGATATAAACCCCCCTATAATGGCTATTATCTTCCTCCCTCTTGGAATTGCACTATGCAGGGCATGAAACAAAAGCCCAGTGAATATCTTCAAGTTAGATGTAAATGTGCTTTTCCTTGAGGTTTAATTCAACTGCTGTCAAAAGCTAAATGCCCACTGGAAGAGGTTAACATCATCATGGGGGACATAGATAGAGATAATGCAGATATTTTAGCTGCCTTCCATTTTACAGTTGAGGACTATTCCAGATGGAGAACAGTTCCAAAGGAGTTCCAATCTTCTGTCAAATGACACAGCAGTATATCAAGCCAGATATCAGAGTTTGAGGGATCCTGGAACATTGATTCCTTGGGGAATGCTGGAAAGTAATCAGCCAAATGTTCACAGCGAAGTATTCCCAGATGAAGCACATAATCTCCATACCATAAACACACAGTGGGGATTGTATAATACAGTGAACCATGACAACTAACCTTTAGGATTATTTAATCTTCCACAGCAGCTGCACCATTGACATGGAGCTTTGAAAGTTTACTGATATGCTTCTATTCTGCATGCAGCAATGTATAAATTCTACTTAACAAGTTTCCTATTTGCTTTAAAAAATATTTTTGCAGTCCTTGTGCAAACATTTGAACAATCTAAAACAGACATATTGGCTCCCCCCTCCCCTGCCCAGCAAAAACTTAAAAGGAGTTTTGCAGTGCTTCAAGACTTTACAGAATTTTGGACCATTATAGCTCAAATGTAGGAAACTTTTATTAAAGGCATTTTCAATTCTCAGTTGCAATTAATACAATTAATTTTTAACAAATAAAAATGATTAAAATTGCTAATATGAACCAGTAAATAAACTGTTAGCATGTTATATCTTACATATTGTTGATTGTGGTGTGATTGATGAGTATGTATGGGGTTTGTATTTTTAATGTTGTTCGGATTTGTCAATTGTTTATATATATATGTTGTAAGCCGCTCCGAGTCTTCGGAGAGGAGCGGCATACAAATCCGAATAAATAAATAAATAAATAAATATGTGTGCGTATTATAGGTGCATATATTGTACATCTGTGTGCAGATAGTCCTCAACATATGACCACAATTGAGCCTAAATTTTTTGTTGCCAAGTGAGACATTTGTTCAGTGAGTTTTGCCCCATTTTACAATCTTATTGGCCACAGCTGTTAAGTGAATCACTGCAGTTGTGAAGTTAGTTAACAGGGTTCATAAGTGAGCCTGGCTTCGCCACTGAGAAGGTCATAAGGTCAAAAGGTCATAAAAGGTGATGATCGCATGACCCGGGGACATGGCAACTGTCATAAATATTGCCAAGTCTAAATTTTGATCAGATAATCATAGGGATGTTGCAATGGTCATAAGTGTGAAAAATGAAAAATGTTCTCATTGCTGTTGTAACTTTGAACGGTCACTAAACAAATTGTTGTAAGTAGAGTACTACCTGCATATAAATATGTAACCAAGTTAAAAAATGTATATATATTAAGGGTGTCACGGGTGCATCACTGAAAGATCTAAGGCTAGCGAAAACACCATCATCATTAAGGTTTACCGATGTGGCCATTAAGAATCAACATCAACTTAATCATATATAACCAATTCATCAATAGCTAGAAACTGGAAGAAAGACGCAAAGGAGCTTAAGACTTAAAGATAAAACAATATTAAAAACAATTTAATTTGGCAATGAATTTGCCACTGAGAAAATCAATGCCAAACATTCCAATATGTGATCTACTTTGAATAATCTGTCATTATTAAACAGTTCCGTTCTACATATATTTTGGTAAGTACAGATATTAGGAAATGATTATTCTAACATTTATGCCATAATATTATTTTATACATATACATAGTTTTCTACATGAAAAACATTTAAAATGTTATGTTTTAGGGGAACAAATCTATAGCAATACATTTCTTACATTCTAAAGTGCTTTTTATAGAATATTTCAGCTTGCATATGACAGAAAACCTATGTTCAGTTGTTATCATCTCAGTTCAGATATAAAACCATCATTGCTGGAAAGCATATGTTATTTTTTCATCCACAATGTATGTTATATATATATGTGTGTGTGTGTGTGTGTGTGTGTGTCAAGTGTTTATTTTTTTAGATTGCACCCTGTAAACCCAAATATGGGAGGAAGGAATCATTCTTTCCTTTTGCTTGTTTCAGCTCAACCCAGAGCCATCTTGCAAGCACAAATATATATATATGTTGTTTAAAATTGTTGACAAAGAAATAAGGGATTTCTGATATAGCTATTTCGAGTTTCTTAACTCTCTGACTGAAGAGAGTTAAGAAACTCGAAATAGCTATATCAGAAATCCCTTATTTCTTTGTCAACAATTTTAAACAATATATATATATATATATATATATATATATATATATATATATATATATATATATATATATATATATATATATATATATATATATATATATATATATATATATATATATATATATATATATATATATATATATATATATATATATATATATATATATATATATATATATATGTTTTCTGAGGTTTTCGCGGGTGTTTGTATGTAGGTCTTTGGTTCTTCGGGTTTTCTCCCGCATAGAATTTGAAGTGTCTTGGCAACGTTTCGATGAAATCTCATTCATCATCTTCAGGCTGGTGCTTTTGGCTTCTGCTTCTAGGAGCAATGGAGCAGAAGCCAAAAGCACCAGCCTGAAGATGATGAATGAGATTTCATCGAAACGTTGCCAAGACACTTCAAATTCTACACGGGAGAAAACCCGAAGAACCAAAGACCTACATATATATATATATATATATATATATATATATATATATATATATATATATATATATATATATATATATATATATATATATATATATATATATATATGCGCCAGTTTGATTGTTTATGGTTATTATTCTAATTAGGGAAGCATTTCTTCATGGTCTGCAAGCTCCCAGAGGCTTTAAGCCATCATCCAGAATGATGCGAGCTTTCCATTTATGCAGTAAGATAAATTGGAAATGAATGAAGTTCTATAAAAGCAGTCTTGTATTTTTCAGATATGCTCCATCACAAAGCAATGTTTTTATAAGGTGCCCTGAAAAAAAATAGGTTAGCATTTATTTTAAGACCGTATTGATTTTTCTTCATATTTCATTCAAAAAAGAAATGAAATAACACCAGAGTCCTAGAAAGTGGGAGAGGTTAGTCTGTGAAGCTTTGTATCTTAATCCCAACATCTTTTTGCTCCAGAAGACATATTCAGGAGTCCCTTACATTTTGAAGAGCATTGTTTGTTCTAGGAGGCTGGGATGAAACCTAAGCTATCATCCCTGAAGCTTAGTAGTACCAGAATGTTTTTCTGTTGTGCTAACTTTCATTTGTATCCTTCATTCAATTATACATTCTAAGTCTGGTTGTAATTTTTGTTGTGCGATACACCCACTCCTTATTTAGTGATCGTGTTTCATTCCAATGACCAGGATGTTAAGCAAAATTATTACAATATTTTTTTTCATAAAAGTTTTACAAAACACACAAAGTCTAACACAGACTAATAAAATGCAAAAGCAGTAAAAAAAGAAAAAAGAAAAGAAAAAGTATAGAAAGAACTCAAAAGAAAAAAATAGAAGCTCCCATTTTCCTTTGCGGCAAATACAGTTACATTTACAAAATTCTCTCTAACTCCACAATTACAAAAAAAACACCTATTTTTTTATTCCCTAATGATGGAAACCACAAGTGATGAGTGCAGTTTTTCTATTTCATGCAAAAGGGATTTTCAGTCGACCATAAAAATGTAAATGTTATTTTTTTTTCTTTAATCAAAGAGGTTACAATCATTCCTCTGTGGTAGGTAGTCTGGAGCTATTCCTTTTTTGAACATATAATAGTCTTGGTGCACTTGCCACATATGAAAACAAAGTTCTTTTTTCTAGTTGCCTGACAATTAGTCCCAAAAGAAAAGTCTGTACTTTTGGTTGTAGTTGAACTTTTAATATCTTCTGAATTAACACATGTATTTGTAATAAAAATGTTCTGGCAGTTTTACATGTCCACCATGGATCATGTTAAGCAAAATGATTGATGTGTGTGTGTGTGTGTGTGAGAGAGAGAGAGAGAGAGAGAAAGAGAGAGAGAGAGGGAGGGAGGGAGGGAGGGAGGGAGGGAGGGAGAGAGAGAGAGAGAGAGAGAGAAATGTTTCTTATACACCTACGTCAGTGTTACTCTCTGATGTTATGTTGTAGTCAGGTGTACAAATTATTATTTGGTCATCAATGTGTCCATTGATTAGAAAATGATTTTTTTCTTACTGTCATACTTGTTTAAAGTCACTACCTGAGGAAGTTACTAAATGAGGAGTGGGTGTATTATAAAAAAATATTGTCATAGAGAGTATGAAGATGTTATTTTTTTAGATAATCCACAAGAATCCACTGTTAAGAATGTTCACATTTTAAAAAATATAATACAGTGTTTGCAAGATTACATGGTAAAAAAATGAATCCCATTTTTCATTTTAACAGAGTTCCTCTGAAATTTTGCTGAAGGATTATATAACAAAAATTGAACTGCTTGTTGTACTACATTTATTGTTTTGGCATCTCTTGTTTATTTCCTTCCAATTAGTATTCAGCCCTAATGTTGCTACTTAATTAAACTGAGGACCTGAGCTGCAGAAGCAATTCTGAATGTGTCAGTTAGTTTAAGTGTCCTGATTTTCCAGGTAATTGTAAAAAAAACAGCCACAGGTAAATATACTGGAGTAGACTAGCTCCATCACTATCAATATAGTGTATTAAAAAAATCCAGATGTCACGTATATCATTATTGCTAAATATTAAAGCTTTTGGATTGAAAGCCTTTCTCGAACATGCTAAAGGAGCTACAACAGGTTGGCTCAGCTGCTTTAAAAACTTCCCTTCACTGCGTGCACATGCACAAAGGCACAAATCACTCTCTCTACTGGACTCTCAGTGGACCGTGAACAGGTTTTCCTAGTGCCTATGTGTACAGATAACGCAAAGCATCTTCAAAGCAGCTGAGCTGACCTTCCAGAGCGAACAGCTGCTTTAATACTTCAAGGAGGGGAGCTTCACTCACGCCAATGGGCTTTATGAAGTTCAAGCTGAATGCTTTGCAGTCCTAGTTATTATTTTCTAAGTGATATTGAGTTCAGTAAGTACAGCTCAACATTCACTTTCTATAAACAGGCACTTGGTCAATTCCAATGGCTTGCTTAGCTTTGTTCCATGAGTAGAATATCAGTTGGCATGTAACTACGGTAAAAGTGTGAATGTTTAATGGACTTTACACTTTCTCCCTAAATAGCTTTCCCATGTGAGACAATGATTATCATGTGAGCTTCCTTCATATTCCTGTATTGCAGTGTTTCTCAACCTTGACAATTTTAAGGCATGTGGACTTCAACTCCCAGAATTCCACAGCCAGCATTGCTGGCTGTGGAATTCTGGGAGTTGAAGTCCACATGCCTTAAAATTGTCAAGGTTGAGAAACACTGCTGTATTGTAAGTACCCACCATCTCAGTGAGAGAACCTCTGTTTGAGAAGCTAAATTAGCAAAAGAAATTACTGGAAACTATGGATAAAATCCAGGCCGATTGGCATGGCATTATTCAACTAATGCGTACATTATATTTTACATCTCTGGGAATTTTCAGGCTTTGCTCCAAACTAACGGGCATTTTAAATTTCTTATAATGCACGTGAAACAACCAAATGGCCAAACAGAAAGTAATAGGACAGTATTGCATTATTTTAATAGCTACATTTCTGTAAAACATGATCAATTCTAGAATAATCATACAGATGAGACCAATTATTTTTAAAGTGGCTTATTTTTTGATATAGGCATGAAGAATCAAAAGTTTAGCTGTGGACGAATAGGAACAATAACAGTGATAGGGAATACAGTAGTGGCCAAAATTGTGGAAACCTTTTGGGAAAAGTGTACAGTTGAAATGCCACCTTTGGTTAAGTTGTCCACCAATTTTTCTTCTAATTTCTTTATAAATGTAGCCTTGTTCACTTAATAATACTATTTTACATCACTTTCTGGGCAACCAGTCAACTCTTTGCACCATTACTTTAATTTTATTATGTTTTACAAGCTCACTAAATGAAAGAACACAAAAAAACCCAACCAACTTGATAGTGATCACATAACACACTGACAAATGTCCTCCTCTCAGCTTCAACATATGACATCAATAACTGAATCCTACTGTAATCTGCCGACTTATTGCCAAAACAAGATGACACCTGATTGGCTCTCTAAACACTCATGCTCATTGGCTACAATAAGATGAAGGAAAGCTACCTGATATCAATCTAAGCAAGTTGTGGTTCCTTTTTCTGGTTATTTGGCTATAACTTTTCATAGAATACAGTACAGATAATTGAACAAACTTTATTGCATTACATTCTTGATTAAATTATCTTTCCACTGATATATAATTTTATGGTACTACTCCCAAAAAAAGTGGTGTTATTAGCCATCAAATCTCAAAAATACATTTTTCCCAAAAGGTTTCCACAATTTTGGCCACTACTGTACACTGCACATCCTGATACTTTATGACCAGCAAAACTAAAATGTTGTTTTGATTACATATTCATGTTTAACGAAACATTAGCACATCATTTTATCTCTCTTTTAAAAAATCACATAATTCCACAGTTTCAGTTGTTGAAGAACTATGAAAACAGATATTTAAATGAATAAAATGTATTTAACCCAACTAACCATTTTCTAAAAATATTACATGCATTTTAAAAAGAAAATTAAGATTTTGAAATTCAAATGAGGATTAATAACACTTCACTATGATACATGATCAGTGAAACAAATAGGTATTATAACAATTTCTCTGCATGAACTAAAAAAACTAAATAGTCAGGACACTTTTTACACGCTGATTTTTGACTGTAAAATCAAGACTTCTGGGCCAAGTGTAAGACAAAGATTTCTCAGAATGAAGTCATTTTAGAAGCTTTGATAGGAAATGGCTTTTTTTTTAAAAAAAAAAATTTTAAATAGCACAAAGGATACTTTTTATTGAGATGTCCCATGATAACCAACAGTTTCTTAGAGAAATTGTAATATCCTTTTAAGTGGTTTCAGTGAAAGCTAAGATCTTTCTGTGACTTCTCTTTTGCTGTTAGTAAACCTCAGATCTTTCTGTGACTTCTCTTTTGCTGTTAGTAAACCTCATGCTATTTCTGGTAACTCCTTCTAATTAACATTGGTCAATTAATAATAAAATCTCTATGAATTTCTAATATTAGCAACACCTTGTCTGAAACAAGATATTAATATTCCCAGAAAAGTTAAACTTTGCCCTAAACCAAGGTTTTATCGAATAAAGAAATTTATCCCAAGTTCTGTAAAAAAAAAAGCTTTGAAGACCCTTACAGTTCAACCAATTAGCTGATTTTTTTTCTTGTGTTGAACAATGAAAGGCTTACATTTAGCTTTAAGGGTACAGATATTATTCTAGATTACAATTTCCTGATGGATAAATGAATATTTTTGTTTCTTGTTGCTAAAAGGATAGAAAGATATACTCTCTGCTGTTAAAGCTTGAAAAGAGTCTTGATGCCTTTAATAATTTTACTTTTGGAGTTTATATGCTGTTTAAATAGACTTGCATTCATCATCATAGTAGCCTAAACACTTGCAACAGAGGGCAGATTCCTGTAATTTACCTCTAGCTTTTTATAGTCATATGCAGTGTTCCTTTTTCGTTGTACAAACAAGGTTGAAAGAAACAGTACATTCTCCTAGAGAGAAAAATACCAGGCTCATTAGAATCCCATGAGCTACTGTTATCATGAAGTAATTGACCATGTTACTATAGATGGTTAAGTATCGTAAACTGAAATCAGAGAATGCTTTGTGCTAAGGCTAAATACAGAATCAGATAAACCTCGCTGGAGGAGATAGAATTGCGGTTCCTATTGATGGTCTCTAGTTTGGAAAGAGCATCAGGCAATCTTTGTATACAATTTTGTCAGCTATTGTGTTTTCTGCCAGCTGATGAAAGAAAAAAAAATAAAACCAAATAATTTGTTACAGGTAAAGATAAATGGCCACTTTGCTGTGATGGTATTAAAGGCATTAAAACAAAGCATTAAAAATATAATTCCACAGATATGTTTATTGATGTGTACATCAAGTCAAGTTAATGACTAGGCTTTTAACAACAACTGAATTGATAGACAAATGACAACAGAAGCAGTTATGTATTTAGGCAAAGATTAAAAAAACCACTTGTTTTAAAACAGAGCAATAAAATAAGATGAGATATCAAGATCATTAGAATATAAACTGACTGAAACAAAAGTAAGTTCGCAAAAGATATAAAATAACCAAATCCATCTTCATTCATCTTGCTTTTTGAAAATCACCCTTGGTTAGTAGGATATGAAGACCAAACTGCAACCATCTTTAATTTTTACCTTAGCTCTTGTATCAGAGGGACATTAGTCTATTTACAAAGAACGGTGTACTAATTAATTACAATATGCAACAGCTTGCTCTTCCTCTAAGCTTTCATAAATAAGGTGAATTTCAATTCTGTCTTATAAAACAAGTGGCCTGTTATTTATGAAAAGTGTTCATAACCTACCCACTCACTATCCTTCTCTCTTTCTGTGTCCTATTTTACATTTTTAATAACAGCGGTTAGTTCAATCTTATTCAATCTGGCACTCTCCAGAGACTGAAATTACAATTCTCCAAGTTCTAAGTCAAGAGAAGGCTATGTATTTACAGAATGCAGGGCAAAATAACTTCTCAAATGCTGGACATTTGCCACTAAAATCAAAGTCACCTTATTCTGCAAATTGTAATTTGTCCTGTGAAATGCTGATTGGTAATCATATTTCTCCTATAATACATAAATATGGTATTTATATATGAATGAATCATATTTATTAATGAATAAAAAAATATATCTAAGGCTAAGGAATAGAGAATAAACCTCATATCTATGGGCTAGATACAGATTTAGAACAGATCGATAAAAAATAATACAATCTAAATGAAATATGATTAATTTAAATTTGTTTGATTATAATAGATTATTTTGGCTAACAATGATCCAGTTTCTTTATTCCATGCTTCTCAAATGAAAATGCTGGAATATTTACAACATCAGAATGAATACTATTGAAGATTTAATATCAACTCTCTTTAACTTTTGATGTCATTGCATGACACAACTTACACAAAATTCAATATAATCCTCCTTTCTTTAGTAAATATTGGGAACTCTAAATTGGTTCCAATATGGAAATACTATAGTTTAATATGCAAAATTATCATAGTTCAGCTTTCACTGATCCATAGTACACATAAAAAGCATTCATGTGAATCTCATGGCCATTCTGACAACATATTATGAGGGCTATTTGACTACAAGAGGGCTTCAAGTTGTAAATGTTAAAGTATTCAAATTATGCCTTTCTTTGTTTCAATGCTTCAGTTTTGTTTTCAGGTATTGTAATTTTTAATTTCTTAAGGTTAGAGTTTCCAAAAGGTAATAGGAGCCAATGTCCTTCTGGATTCCCAAGGTATAAATGGCAGGTGCAGCAAAGTGATCCAAGCCCCATCCTATTTGTGTAAATTGTCAGTGTCACACAAAAGTGGGAGGCGTGAATCATCACATTAAGCTCACCATCTTGCAAATTTTGACCTTTCCCCTACTCTCATAAAGATCCTTGACACAGCCTTCTCAGAACATTTACAGTTTATTTAAATTCTTTGCCCATTTGGGAATCTATCAAAGTATTCCTTTAAACCTTTGTATTAAAGAATACATTACATTATCAATTGTCTTTCCTTTTTCTCTCTTCTTCCTACTGTTATCAAAAGAGGAGCTGAGATATACAGGACAAAGAATTAGTTAATACACTTACAGACACACACATGCACACACATGTATAGAAGCAAACAAGCATGGAAATTCAACATAATTCAGTATGTATTTTACATACATATGATAAAAGCAGCTGATGACAAAACCATAAAAGGAAATAAAAATCTCAGTACTTACTATGCCTAAGAAAGCTAGAATTAAAATCCTCTACCCTTTTCTGTATGTTACAGCAACAAAATAAGTGCTATGTGCACACAATGTAAATGATAAGTTAAGGACTTATTTTATGTAATCAAGAGCTTGACTCAATCCTATCTATGTGTACTACTTAGACTTCTTTTAATATCTGCTGTTTTTCAAGATAATGCGCATATTCTTCTTGAACACTTAGAGAACTTTTCATCATTGATGGATGAAGTTTATTTAACTTTTTTATGAAGGCAAAAGACAAATTGTATTCCCCATGGGAATTAAAGGAACTGTGTGGACACATAACTGTTTCAAATTCTCTAAAAAACATTAATGTTCTCTTTTGTGCCAATAGTTGTATTTGTTAGCTTTATTTTGAAAAATCTAAATATCTAACAGTTCTTTCTGCAGAATACAATTATAAGAGTTCTGCCTTCAAAAGGGATTGGAGACCCTACTAGCAGAATTGGACATGCAAAGATGTCTAAAGCCAGAGGAAAGATAATGAAGACTTTTCTTTTCAGTTCACTGACAAATGTTTCTTTGATAAAGAGCTTGATTCTACCTGAACTGATCAATTAAACAAAATGTTTGTCCCTACCTGAAAAGCAGCTACAAACCCAATTCTAGATTTGTTAGGTACCATGGTTCTCGCATCACCCTCTTTACTTTCTTGCAGTATCCAAGAAGCTGCATATCACTTATGGTATTTAAATAATAATGCAAAATTTACCACAAATATTGGATTAAGGCAAAGTATTACTTGATTATAAAACCCAATCAGCAACATCCATTTTTTTTAGATTTACTCTCATTAACAACAAACATTTAACTTCAATATTTTATTATATACTTTAATTTAGTTATGTCCAACCTGATGCCTTTCAAATTAATTCTGAATTGAAAATTTCAGTTTCATAAGTGAAACACAACCAAAAGCTCTGAGGCCAAAGCTAATTAGTTATGCTCCTTTCTGTTTCATGTGAAGTCATAAACCCTATTCCTTCCCATGTCATTGCTTCTACAAATTTAAAGTTTATATAAATACATCTTGAAGGCCAATACCCAACCATCTTCTTTTCTTCTTCTCTATTTGAGTAATTTTTAATTTTTCAGATGTTCACTGAGTGAGCATGCTTCTTACATAGAGGCTTGTCCTTCTTGGAGAAGAAAGTCTGGCCCTCCAAACTTTCACAGCATACCTGAAATAGCATAAAATTAAAATCAAGTGTTCTAAAACTTTATATACATACATAAAATACAGATCCTTTCAGTACTCAATGTCTTATTGAACTAACTAAATTTCTTTGTTTTTGTCATGGTGAATTATTATATAAAAGTGGGATCTACAAGAAAGTGGTGCAAAATGTCCTGGTTCAGATGATCATATTGACTTCCACGTTCTGTAATCCATTTACCCTCTTTTTTGAGTTTCCTTGCTTTTTTTCTGCATGAGAATCAACTAGCATTCCACTCACAATTTTTCATTTTCTATGGGTTATTGAGAATTCCGCTCCAGCTTTAAGGAATTCTTCTTAAATATATTGTTGACTTCTGCATAGTTTTCTCCAACTCTATTTTCCTGATGGTTGTTATTAAACATTTCCAAACTGTGTTTTACAATTACAATCATGTAAAACAAAAATCTATCAAAAATTTTACAATAAAAACCAAATACTAAGAGCATAATTTTAACACTAGGTTTTACACTGTATTTTTTTTTAGTCTTTGAAAATCAACACTAGCACCATGAATAGGCTTGGAAATAAGATAATAATTGTTTCTAATGTTGAACCCAATGGGGGAATGACCAAATACTAAATACTAAGCTTTCATAAGCAGCTAAAATTTTAAGCCCCTTTGTAATAGCATCCCAACATCTAATGCACGTAGCCTAGACAGGATCAAAGCATTAGTAGCTGACTAGCAATAACCATAATGCCTGATGAATTAAATGATGGAATTCTGTGTTAAATAACTACTGCTTGCTCATTTGAACTTCTTCATACTCTTGTTAACGAGAAGCTGCAGTTACATTCATGGTCTGCTTGTGGGCTTTTCATTAGAATCTGTGGAGAGCAGAATGCTGGACTTGATGCTGGATGTTTTGCTCTGCCAGCTTGGCTTGTTCTTATCTTTTCACTCCTCTCCACCTTCTGCACATTCCTCCATACATGACTCATAATATGGTTTTTATACTTACTGAGCACACAAAACAGGTATCATGCCAAGTATGGCCCAAGGCTTCCAGAAACCTGTCCCCAGCTTCAATAGGGAATTCACATCCATGACACATGGAACCAAATAATGCATAATAATCTGTAGAATACAATAATATGGACACTTAAAGAATACCAGCAATTTCAGCAAAATCCACAAGAGAATAAATGCCTACAACAGTGGATAAAATTCTTGAAGACTTTCTCTCTTCGTAGTTTAACAACTGTTGCTTGTAAAATGATTAAATATTTTGCTATCTGGCAATCTGATTAAGGGTACAAAATTAGTTATCACTACCAAATGGCAGCAAAAAACATACAGAGAATTCTTTATTGCTCTCCAACGTCTGTCCTGATTTTTGCAGCTCAGATATTGGAGGTTCACACTGAAAGTTGATGAATTGGTACGATGCATGAAAAAAATCAAAACTAAGTAGCAATATGGGAATTATTAGAGTCACTATAATTTTCCGAATAAACATTTTGTATTAAATAATTTGATTCTGTTAGAAGGACCAAGATAACATTCCATTTATATGGTAATGGATATAATAAAAGAATCACATGCAAAGCAGAATTTATCTAGAAATTTTAATAAGCTATGTGACTATTTTTATACAATTCTTTTCATATTCTGTACATGCCATACGCATGTACTTCAATAATCTATTGCAGAGGTGAAATTATGCACAATTTATTTAAGATAGGTGGTGATTTATATAAACAATCAAGTACACCCATTTCTCCAGCTACCAACTCAATGCTTGAAGTTAAATGAGAACTACTTTGTCAACTCAAGGAGCTTGCCAAATTTGTGTGCTATCTTTGATATGACATATTATTCAAATATATTTATTTTAAATCTGACAAGTTCTTTCATCTCTGTTTCACAATATTGCACTGAAAACAAATGTAGACCTGTTTAACTTGGCTCCTGCTTAGGCTTTTAAGAGGTTTACAAGCTTTCTACATAACAGTAGCCAGAACAGACTGAAGAGTTTCTGTTTTCCTTTTCAACCCCAGACACATACCGGTAGTCTAAGATTTTTCTTCTGTTACATTAACCATGGAAACAGCAGCCTAAAATAATCTACACAAGGAAGTTCACAAAGGGGAAGATCAGAGATGTATGCTTTGCAAATGTGAACATTGAATTTCTATCTCTGATTCTGTCATATCACCTGTTGTTTCACCTGAAACTCCAACTGAAGAGAAATGTCCCATGAAATTCACTGACTGCAACATCGATGCTTCAACTATTTTTGTAATTACTTTGTTACCTCCATTCAAGTTGTGAAGCTGGATTAAACCACACTTTCTACTACCACTGATCAGGTTACCTAGTTTGGGTAATGAAATGTCTGTAGGTAAACAACCAAGTTCAACATCAAGGACCCCTCAACCTTGAACTACAAATATTCTTCTTTATCTTGGTGATATTTTTTTTTAATTTACCAACTTTGTGGCATCTATTTTGTTTGTGAAATAATTATTGTCTTAACTGGGGGACATTCTGCTCCACTTTAGATGCTGCTACGGTAACAGCATGCAATTGACTTATTTTCAATTTTTATTTAAAAAATAGAAATATTATCAGCTGAACTGATAGATTCCCATCAGCAAGGAAAGAATAGCCCAATATTTTTTTAATGTCTTCTCATCCCTTTATTCCCCTTATTTGAGTTGCTATAGGTAATGCTCACCTGTCTCACAGTAAGGGTCACCATCTTCCAAATGGAAAATATTGTTGCGAATGGGCTTGTGACAGGCCACACACACAAAGCAGGAGACATGCCAGGTTTGTTTCAAAGCATTTATTACTTCCTAGTGTAGAAACCAAAGCAAAGCAAACCAAAACACAAACAGGATTTATGCGTGAGTACTTTAATATTTGAATCAGATAGCTTACGTTTTTCTCTCTTTTTTCCCCCGAATAGCATTAAAGCATAAAAACTGGAAACTGCATGTCTTGAGCATTGATGTTATCAACTCTACAGCTTCTATTCAACAAAATGCTAAGGACTGTAAACCTGGTAGAAAGACCTGGATGAATTGTAGACACCTTGTGCTCTAAATATCACAAAATTCAGTGATGATATTTTAGAATTGGAAACATTTTTAAATGCTGGAAAGTCTTTCCACTTGACATTGGAAGAGTCTGTTCAAAAATTATTTTTTCCCAGCTTCTGGGATAATCATAATTAAGGATTCATTACTGTCAGCAGTTTCATTGGTTACTATTTTGAATAACTAGTTTGGATTTTCAACTACCATTATCAAGCAAGAAACTGGCTGTTATGTAAGCATACACGTTCTGTATAAGTCCACTCACCTCTCTGAACTCTACTTAAAGAGCTGATGCTAAAACTTTGGCTTTCACATCCAGTTTAGCATTTCCCAAACTACATAGTCAATCTCCGGAAGGATGGAAGGCTGAGTCAACCATGAGTTGGTCAGGATCAAACTCCTTGCAATGTGCATAATTAGCCTGCAATACTGCATCCTGTGCCATCACAGCTCCTCTACATAATTTCACATGATAAAGTTACTCTCAAACTCAACTCCTTGTGACTCTACAGATACATCAATGCAGTTTTCCTGAGAGTAATATCACAGTAGTTTTGTGATTTTCTCTTACTGGGATGTTTTTCTATTTCCCAGCCTTATCCACTGCTCTGGAATTCCTGGTGTTTTCCATTTAAGTAAAAAACAGATCCAGGTTGCTTCCAATCCCAGACAACACTGGCCAGGTGCTGAGACTGGGATTAAGGTACAATGGGATAATTCTGGAATGAGAAGATCTAAAGGAAGGCAATGCACAGTTTTGCAGATTAATTGTAATTTTGAAATTGAGATTAATAAAGTATTGTATGGTTCCTTAATCAATAAATACTAGTTACAGAAACAGCTGGTTTGAGTGAGTTATCTAATCCGTAATGTTAATTACAAATTGACCTTTTACTTACTCCAAGTATCTTCCTCTGGCATCGGGCACAATCTGGGGCAAAGAACTTCTCATAGCAAACCTCGCAGTAAAGCTCTCCCTTCTCTTCCACAAAACCAATATAAGCCATGGAAGTTTTGCAATGAGCACAATTGAACTCTTCGGGGTGCCAGGATTTTCCCAATGCTACAAGGAAGGGCCCTCTGTTTCAAATAAAAATAAATATTAATTTTAAACTCCATGTTTGATGAAACGCAGTCAAACATCTACTTCCTATCTTCTTTCAGGAGACAGAAAGCAAAATTTATTGATAATGAAAGGAGACAATTCTACTGGATTTTTTTTTATTTTGAAGTATCAGTGGTTATATCTAGTTCCATTAAAAAGCACTGGTCAAAGTAAGCATTTAATGGATATTTTCATCTCCTCAAAGACAAATTCTGAAAAAACTATGATAGCTAAAAACAATCCCAGTTTTGGAACATAAGGTATTGAAGACCTAAAAGTGATGTAAGAGATATTAGAAGTACATTATACGTTGTCCAAAAGTGGAATAAATACAGGTTTCACAATGTGCTTCACTCTGGAACAAATGCTTATGCTTTAATACAATTAAACTGAAACATTTTATTTCCAAAAAATGGTTCTAGATCAAGGTAGAACTTTATGATTCTACACGAGGTGATAGACATGTGATAGAAATTTCTTATACTCTGTTGTGTTCACCGTAATGATTGAATGTATTGTTTTTGTTTAGTGCTTCCAAATCAAAAACCAGAATTAAATCAACCAAAGTGAAAAAAGTTTCATATAAAAGAAAAAAAGAATGCACACCATTTCATCAGTAGAACTATTTTCTGCCTATATATAAGAGAAGGTAAATATTTCTCAAAATATACAAATCAGTTTTTCCCTGTGTTTGTACCTTTAACAAATCATTTAAAAAACTGAAATATAGGCAATTCTTTTAATATAAATTATGACAGTTTATAAAGATTAATGAGTAAACAGAAGCATATACTATTCCCCACAGCAAGGAGAAGCAGAGATAGTCAAACTCTTTTATCCAAAGAAGATAATATATTTAATTTTGTTTCTATTTGGAAATTGCTTCCGGTTTTGTGCTTGCAATGAAAAAAAAGAGAGAGATATTTTGACTTTGTTTTTGCTGATTAGATAGGTTTGTTAGTATAGGAATGGCTAGTATATACTACTTTGTAAGAGTAAACAGTTGAGGTTGTAATGTTGTTATCTTCTACAGTGCTAAAGAGAGTTGGAAGTTGGTACTTTTTTCTTTCCTTTAACCCAGGGGTGTCAAACTCACAATGTCACGTGACATGTTGCAACGTATCGCGACTTTTTTTCATTGCTGGCAATGGGGTGGGTGCGGTTTCGGCATCATGCACCTGGCCCGCGGGCCGGCAGTTTGACACCCCTGCTTTAACCTCTTTGCACCATACTTTCTTTCTTTTTTTCCTTCCTTCCTCCTAGTTTTCTATTACTTTTTAAAAAATTCTCTTTGTATTTTACATTTTGATAAACTAATAAAAATGTATTAAAAGGGAAAAAAATAAATCATTTGAAAAATACAAACATTTGAATGTCTACAGGTAACCTTGCTGCCATGTGGCTATCTGAACAATTGGTCTAAGCCAGGGGTAGGCGACCTCGGCTGACTCAGGAATTCTGGGAGTTGAAATCCATGAGTCATAAAAGAGCCGAGGTTGCCTACCCCTGGCCTAAGCCAATACCCTCTAACCTCTGTACAAGCACCTTTTAACACTGATGCTCTTTCAGCTATGTAGGGATCCAATTTAAGACCTTATGTATAACAAACTGCTCTCTTCTCACAGCACAGGCTAATTTAAGAGGCTCATTAGAAAAAAACCAAGTCTGAGGAAGACTTTTGGCCCTGCTTAGGATCAAGTTTCCAATTGTCTGCACTAAAAGTACAGTCTTGGAAGAGAGCATAATAGGAATTGGGAAGGACGGCTAAATATTTTGATACTACCATTTAGCAGAGAATATTTAGACCTGGTCTGCTTTAGTTTTCTTCAGCCATTTGAGAATTTTCATATTTTGAAGCCTAAAGAGGAATAAAGCTCCAGTGAGTGGAAAAAGAAAATTATTATTTCCAGTATCTTATATTCTGAATGAATCAATTAACTCTGCTGCTAAGATTAGCACACCTAATGCCACTGAGAAGGTAACGTAGAATTTTATTCAATAATTTTATTATTTATACTATGCATGACTTAGTAGAAATCACATGCAGGCAAAAAAAGATAATATAGTTGACAGAAAAGCATCAGCTGGATTTATATTCCAAACAGAGATGGACAGCATCAGCAGTAATCCTTTTAAATACGAAATTTATGTAAATCAGTCAACGTCCTGTTACATGAATGAAGATAATTTGGATGAAATGCATAAATGCACAGCTGTTTTGTATTCTGAGGTAGCCAACTATGACTATGTCAATGGAAAGTAAAATATTGAGTTAAGTTAAGTCATGGATGTATTCCCATAGCTGTGAAAAAATGCTTCTGTAGAGATCATTTGCTTGAACTGTTAATATTCATGCAAGACAATGAGTGAAAAGATATAGCTAGAAAATCCATATTCTTTGGAAGACAGAAAGTTAGACGGGTATTTTCATACTATTAAGTAAGCACCAAGTAGCTGATATATCACCAGGGGTTGTCCTGATTTTTAAAGGTTCATGAAGGCATGATAAAAATGCAAACTTTATCTCAAGTATTTTTTCCCATCCAACATGGCTTTTTCACTTCTTGTGACAGTTAAATTGTACTTTAGTTTCTCATTTATCTTGCAGAAAAATTTTCTTTGTCAGTAATGGTAACACCATGATTACTTAGGGAGAAAAAGAATGTAAAGCAACTCATACTTTTTTTAAAAAAAAATTTCCTTCCATGTAAGGGATACAGAAATATATTAATACCAAGGTTGCAAATTGACAACAAATTTAATTATTTTATTCAATGATATTCTGGGGCTCCTCAGCTGTTGCACATTAGCAATCTATTAGAATTTTACTACAAATATTTCACAGGTATTGTACATGAGAAAAAGCAGGTAGTTTAGCATGCTGATATTTCAAGATAGAATGAGGCCCTGTAATAAGACTGCAAAAAATGTGATAACTTTTAGATGATAAACTTATCAATAATTAAGAATATCAATTAAAAAGTTATGAGATACCGCTCTTAAATTTGGGAGACTTGCACTTCATGGTTATTTTATGCATTAGTGTAAAGTAACTAGATGTACAATGCATTTGGCTGCAACACAGATGTGCTGTGGAATGTCACTTGATCCAGTTCTTATCTTTTCGCAGGTAATACTGCCTCAAAGGGCATGAACTGTAATTATGCTAAAACCTCAACCCCAAAAGCTGAAGGCTATCATAAGCTTCCCAAAGTATTGTACTGCAAGAGTAAAGAAATAACATGATATAATCTTTATAAGAATGCCAGGTGATTCTACTATATTACCTTCTCACTTGTCTTTTCTTTTACTTTCCAAACCTGTGTGTGACTATCCACTTCTAACAATATGCTCATATAAGCCACAAGCTTGATATTATACCAATCAATACAAATTCCTGGATTCTATGATTGAGACAATTATGAGAACCAGTAAAATACTTGCAGTATTTCAACTATGTAAGAACTCACACACTTAAGCAATTTTCAGAGGCCGGAAATGGATACTTTCTCAGCTTTATGTTAAGTTCCAGATGGAAGCATGCATTAATCTTGATGGCAATGTTGTATGAACCTAATTAATTAGCATTTATTTAGTGTTATGAATCAGTGCACTCAAGATTAAACTAAGAACAGCGCTGAAGAAGTTTCAATTCAATGGGTTTAAATTATTCAATATAAGTTCCTTGTAGAATAAGAAGTACAGCCCTGCATCTCACATAAAGCAACCATGTATATAGACAATGATACCAACCTGATAACTTGATTGCAATGAGCACACATTGGAGTCCGCTTGCCCGCTGGAATATGCTCTGCTCTCTGAACCAAAGTACCATCATTAGTTTGCAGAAGTGCAGCTGTTGTTTTCTCACCAGATGTTGCATTATTATTGGAAATCCATCCACTTCCAGCTGCCATGAATTGAAAAGGGAGAAAACCAAACATTGAGCTTGAAAGGAGAAATGACAGCAATTCCAATGTTTTAGTACATAAATGCACAATTATTAACAAGAAATTTCTTGATAGAAATAAATATGTGATGATTAGGTATGTGTCTAGCATTCAAATGATTTGCTTCACTCAGCAAATATAAGTGTCTTTGAATACTGAGTGCAAGCACATCTTTTGAAAACCTCATGCGACCCATTTTAAAACCGTTTCTGGTTGCCTCTGCATGTGCATGAATGCCCTTTATGAACAGAGATGCTTTCAGAACTGTGTAAACCAAGTGGAAGATACAGTGATACAAATAAACTGGGAAGGTGCTTGATTCACATTGTCTCAGGTTAAAAAGGTTACAATATTTAAGGGGCTGCCAAAAAGAAGGGGGGGAGGTCAACCTATTCTGCAAAGCACCTGAAAGCAGGACAAGAAGCAATGGGTGGAAACTCATCAAGGAGAGAATGTCTTGCCTCCAGAAGTTGTAGGTGCTCCAGCACTAGAGGTTTTTAAGAAGAGACTGGACAACCATTTGTCTGAAATGGTATAGAGTTTCCTGCCTGAGCAGGGGATATAATAATAATAATAATAATAATAATAATAATAATAATAATAATAATAATAATAATAATAATGATGATGATGAGGATGAGGATGATGATGATGATGTTGGAAGGGACCTTGGAAGTGACCTTGGCGGTCATCTAGTCTAACCCCTTGCTCAGGCAGGAAACCCTACACCATTTCGGACAAATGGCTGTCCAGTTTCTTCTTAAAAACCTCCAGTGTTGGAGCATTCACAGCTTCTGGAGGCAGGTTGTTTCACTGGTTAATTGTTCTAACTGTCAGGAAGTTTCTCCTTAGTTCTAGGTTGCTTCTCTCCTTGATTAGTTTCCATCCGTTGCTTCTTGTCCTGCCTTCAGGTGCTTCGGGGAGTAGCTTGACTCCCTCTTCTTTGTGGCAGCCCCTGAGATATTGGAACACTGCTGTCCTGTCAATCCTCGTCCTTCTCTTCGTTAAACTAGACATACCAAATTCCAGCAACCGTTCCTTATATGCTTTAGCTTCCAGTCCCCTCATCATCTTTGTTGCTCTTCTCTGTAGTCTTTCTAGAGTCTTGGCATCTTTTTTACCTCGTGGTGACCTCCAAGGTCCCTTCCAGCTCCATTATTCTGTTAAAGCACCTCAAATCCTTTGCAGAGAGATAATGCTGAGAAACATATGATTGTGATACAAATTGTTTCTTGACAGGAATTCCTTATTTCCTCTGAGGGTTCTCACCTATATCTGGACTTGAGACCAGACTTTTATGAATCCAGGTTATCTGTATCATCCAAGGTTGTCTGTATTTTATCATTAACATATTTTACACTTTCATTCTTGACTCTCTAGATAAATCTCTAGAATGTCACATCGAAAGGGTACAAGTGAAATTAACCATCAGAAGAAAAAATGGAATAAGAAATTTCTAATCTAAGATTTAAACCTAAATGCTTGCAATGTAACTGAACTTTTTAAAAAGATTGTGTTTCTGAATGGAGTTTAGAGTCTAGATCTATTGCAAAATTGTCCTTGGAACTGGACAGAGGAACTGAATTCATTGTTAATTGCAAATGGTAAGATATTTCTAGTATATTATAGTATTCTAGCAAGTCAGTATTACTTTGACTTTAAAGGCTAGCTCCCATTAAAACAATTTACCTAGAATTATCCAATTCCAATAAAGAAAGGTTTATTAAATAAACTTTACCCTATTTTCAGCTGCACAATTACATGAAGCAAATAATAAAATGTACCATTAGCAGGCAAAGAACTAATCATACTTTGCCCTTTACAGTACACTAAAAGGAAACCCAAGTGGAGTGAAATATCTGAAATACGCATCAAAAATAAATTCCTTCACAGAGGATCTTCACATAAGGATGGTGTGCTTTGAAAATAGTATTTCTACCGTCAGGAACATCCCAATCCATTTTTTAAAAATCCGCAGCTAAAAGGGAAATTAAAGAACAAGCAACAAAGGATTTCAACAAAAAAACAGGGTGAAAAATCAACTATGTCTGAAATGCTGAATTATTGGCAGATAAACATACTGTAACATACAAGGGGTTAATAAGTGAACATAATACCAAATATTCCAAAGTAAAGGACATCAGTAGAAGTAGAAATGCTTTGTGTGCAAAAGAAGTCCAGTGTAAACTTTCTCATCTCTACACAGGATCTGGAAAAATATCTTGTTGGAAACACTACGGAGCTACTGCTAGTCCAAAGAAATAAGGCAAAGCGAAGGTGAAGGAGTCCCTGTGGATTTTATTCCGCTAATCATCGCTGACTCTAGGGGGTGGGGCTTATTTTCATTTCAAGGCCATGAACTGTGGTGGCACAGTGGTTAGAATGCAGCACTGCAGGCTATTTTTGTTGACTCTTGGCTGCAGTTTGAATTTCACCGGCTCAAGGTTGACTCAGCCTTCCATCTTTCTAAGGGCAGTAAAATGAGGACCCAAATTGTTGGGGGCAATAATCTGACTCTATAAACCACTTAGAGGGCTGTAAAACACTGTGAAGCGGCATATAAGTCTAAGTGCTATTGCTACCATGTTTTCCCCAAAATAAGACCTGGTCTTATTTTTTTTACTTTTTATTTTTGCCTCCAAAAGAGGTATCAGGTCTTATTTTTGGGAGGTGTCTTTTCCACGGTCTTACCTCACGGTGGCACCAACAGCCTGCCCAGCCAGCCCACTTTTTCTACAGCCAAAGGAAATGCAGCTGAGAATGGAGCTCCGGCCTGTATTTCGCTATCTGAGGCCTTCCGGAAAGGCCCCTGCATCCGAGAACCGAGCTATGGATGTAGCTTGGTTCTTGGCTGCAGAGGCCTTTCCGGAAGATCTCTTATGGTGAAATTCTCAGCTGCAGAGGCATTTCCTTTATCTGAAGAAGTGAGCCGGCGAGGCGAGGTAGGTGCTGATTCATGGGAAGCCTGGCTGCAACGGTAAGCAGGTGCCAGGTCTGTGGGGCAGCTCCAATCCCCCTCACCCCTGCCCTAGCTTGATTTTTAGGCATGCACTTCGCTCCAAAACTAGGTCCACCCCCAAAAATCAAGCTAGGACTTATTTTTTTTATTAAATTTCTATACCGCCCCTCTCCCGAAGGACTCGGGGCGGTGCACAGCCTTAAAATTTAAAAAACATATAAATATACAGAATTAAAATAATTAAAAATGAATTAAACAAATTAGGCCATAAAATCCCCATATAAAACCCAATATGTACAAATCATAAAATTACACAATCCCCCTAAAACATTTTAACCCGGCTGGAGCCGGAGCTTCTATGCCAGGCCGGCCTGTTGAAAAAGGAAAGTTTTCAGTTCCCGACGGAAGGTGCGTAAGTCCATCATCGTACGGAGTTCGGGGGGAGCTCGTTCCATAGCGTGGGAGCTCCCACAGAGAAGGCTCTCCCCCTGGGGGTTGCCAGTCGACATTGTCTGGCCGACGGCACCCTGAGGAGGCCCCCTCTGTGGGAGCGTACTGGACGGCGGGAGGTATTTGCTAGCAGTAAGCGGTCCTGTAAGTATCCGGGTCCGATGCCATGGAGCGCTTTAAAAGTGGTCACTAACACCTTGAACTGCACCCGGAAGACCACCGGCAACCAGTGCAGCTCGCGCAGGAGCGGTGTTACATGGGAGCGCCACAACGCTCCTGTCACTACCCATGCGGCCGCATTCTGGGCCAGTTGGAGCCTCCGGGTGCACCTCAAGGGGAGCCCCATGTAGAGAGCATTACAGTAGTCCAGCCTGGAGGTAACGAAGGCATGAGTGACTGTGCGTAGCGAGTCCCGGTCTAGGAAGGGATGCAACTGGTGCACCAGGCGAACCTGATAGAACGTCCTCCCGGCCCTGGCCGCCAGATGGTCCTCTAAGGACAGCCATGAATCCAGGAGGACTCCCAAATTGCAAGCCCTTCCCGTGGGGGCCACTGTTTCGCCCCCAATAGATAGTGATGGAGTCAGTTGGCTATACCGGGACGACGGTAACCACAGCCACTCGGTCTTGGAGGGGTTGAGCTTGAGTCCGTTCTTCCCCATCCAGACCCGCACGGCCTCCAGGCACTGGGTCAGCACGGCAAGGGCATCGTTGGGGTGGTTCAGCGTGGAAATGTACAGCTGAGTATCATCAGCGTACTGATGATATTCCACGCCAAAACCATGGATGATCTCACCCAGCGGCTTTACATAAATGTTGAACAGTAGAGGCGAGAGGACCGACCCCTGAGGTACCCCACATATGAGGGGTCTCGGGGTCGACCTCTGCCCCCCTGTCAACACAGACTGCATCCAGCCGGAGAGGAAGGAGGAGAACCACTGCAAAACAGTGCCTCCTATACCCAGCCCCTCCAACCGTTGCAGCATGATACCATGATCAATGGTATCAAAGGCCGCCGAGAGGTCCAATAGCACCAGAACAGAGGAACAACCCCCGTCTCGGGCCCGCCAGAGATCATCCACCAACGCGACCAATGCTGTTTCCGTGCTGTAGCCAGGCCTGTAGCCAGGTCTTTCTTTCAGGGAAACATGGTAGTGCTACTGAGTCAGCACTGTCCACAGACATTTCCGCAATCATGTGGCCACATTACGCCACCAAGTATTGTTAACTTGGTGGTTAAGTATTCACATTTGCATGCTTTCGACCTGCTAGGTGGGCAGGAACTGGGGTGAGGATGGGAGCTCACCCCATCATGTGGCACTCAGGTCTTGAACCTGGACTACCAGCTTTCCAGCCAACAAGCCCAGCATCTTAATCACTGAGCCATTGAGTGCCATCCAAGTCCAAAGAAATAGATAACTCTAATTAGATGTCCTAAATTCTTAAGTGTGTATTTGCTTTTCAATTTTTCTGACAGGCCCTTGCAGTAAGTAGCATTAACTATATTACCATATCTGAAAAGAAATTCAACACAAGTAGCACCTATCTTATCTACCAGACCAGTCCTTGTTTTTTGTCCTACAGCTCCTATTTTGCATCTTTAGAAATAATGCAAAAACAGATGTTCTGCCCTAGTATCTTGCATGCTTTTAACTCTGCCTATAGTCAAATTCATTAAAGTGTATTTATCTGTTCATGCTTTGCCAATTGTACTGAAAAGGCAGTTTAGTCACACACCTTTTCTGCCTGATTAAACTTCAAAGTCTGACAAACTGTTGAAGTTAAGAGATAAGGCTGCCACCTTCTGAAATGTTTTCAGTCCTAAAGTGACAACAATCAATGCTTCCCCACCGCACCCCTTTTCACTAAAGTGTGATAAACACCTGTAGTTATTTATGATGCAGTATCAGGATAACCCTCTCCTGATAAATAAATGATAGTAAAGGAAATAGAAAAGGTTTCCAGAGAAATGGGTACAATAAATAAGTAATTGGTCAACTTTTCATGATCAAGAAACACTGTATTCTTTGAAATTGGCACTCTGCTGTCTCTGAAGCATTCCATTATGACCTAGTGATCATAGTATCTTATTTTGAACTATAAATGCTCTTCAAGTCTACAAATAAACACAGATAAGAGGGGAAGAAGAAAAAGAATGTTGAAGGGTTGAGGGTGATGTTGTTTTTTTGTGACAAATTGCACTTTTGAGCAGTACCTTTGAGAGTTTACTGCTTCTTTTTCAACAATCAGCAAACAGGAAAATTGTCAGAGCATATTCTTGAGATTGATGAAGCAACTATGTAATTATGGATTCTTCCTGGTTATAATACCCCAGGTAGCAATCTAATGCATTTGCTGAGAATTTTCATTGTGTTTAAAAAGTTCTCTTTTAAAAGGTTGCACTTATCCAAGTTACATTTTTGTAGGAGCACAGTGTTGCTGCCTGGGTAACTTCAAACACCTAGAACAGCGGTTCTCAACCTTTTGCAGGCTGCGACCCCGACCTGCACCGTGCATGCGCGGCGCGATGGCCCGCATCGCGCATGCGTGGCACGCGACGGACCACATCGTGCACGCGTGGCGTGATGGCCCGCATCGCGTATGCGCGGTGCTACCCCGCGCATGCGGGGTGCTGCCACCTGCACCGGCCAAGGGGAAAAGGGGAAAAAATGGCGGACTGCGGTGTTTGGCGACCCCCGTGAAATGATCGTTCGACCCCAAATGGGGTCGCAACCCATAGGTTGAGAACCGCTGGCCTAGAAGAACCCACGGGACCTCGTTTTCTTTGTATATTCCAGGTAAAACCCTGGGATTACAGATGATGACACTGAAACTTTGATGAGCTGCACCCCTTCAGCATTTCTCCAATCCCTTTTAAAACTTCTTTGTCTTGCTACTGGCCCAATGCTTGCAATTAAAATGTACAATTTTTATTAATATATAGAAAACTAATTAGCACTGTTCAATTGCTGGATTGTTGCAGCATCTGGAATTATGAACAACTCTGAGGCAATGGACAGAGAAAGATAGACTTTGGATTTGGGATGCATGAGACTCATTAATAGCCCACAAAAGTCACACTTTCTCTGTTGTGATTTTGTTCCCCCAATTAGGTTAGAAATAAAAACATGTTACTGCACATCATTTGCAGGAAAGTCAATAATGAATTCTGAACTGTATTTGGGAAGTGGAACATTAAATAAAAATCTGAATTCATAATGTATTACAGCTGGTGTCAAATATTTTGTCACTTGTTCTAAAGGAAAAAATGTTTGTCTTTATCATTAACATAGAAAGAGTGGAAAGTTACTAGTACAGGTAGTTCTTGACTTACAACCACAATTGAGCTCAAAATTTCCATTGCAAAGCAAGACGGTTGTTAACTGAGTTTTGCCCCCATTTTGTAACTTTCTTGTCAAGTGAATCACTGCAGTTGTTAAGTTAGTAACACAATTGTTAAGTGAATCTGTTTCCCCCTTTGCTTGTCATAAGGTCGCAAAAGGTGATCACATGACCCAGGGACACTGCAACCATCATAAATACAGTTGCCAAGTGTCCAAATTTTGATCAGATGACCACAGGGATGCTACAATGGTCATAGGTATGAAAAATGAACATTGCAACAGTGTTGAAAACAATTATCACTGTTGTGGTAGATTACCGACAAACTGAAGAGGACAATATTTGAAATGTGTGCAAGCAAAAATACAGTGTGTTCAGAAAGTATTCAGACCCCCTTCCCTTTAGTCAATTTTGTTATGCTAAAATTATAGGGTACTGAATGTAGATTAATGAGAAACAAAATGAATTTCAACAACTGTAGATTCAGACTGCAGCATAACAAAATTGACAAAAGGGAAGGGGGTCTGAATACTTTCTGAATGCACTGTACATGCAATCCCGTATGTACTTCATAGGTAGATGGACCTTAGAACCTATTCTAACTTTACAATTTTACACCAGGATACTGTAGGACAATTAACCCAAAACTAATCATAGAACCGCTGTCCCTCAGTTATAATTTCTAACCATATATGCTATTCTTCGCAACAACTTCATATTTTATTTAATACATATGGAGACTACCCTACAATTTGTCCAACTGTTGGGCACAGAGTGTTGTCTATGTTAACTAAAATTTTCTTTGCAAAATACACCAAGATATATGTTTCGATTAGATAGTAAATACTTTGATTCTATTTGTTTCAGTTGTGTGCATGTAAGGGGTTTTGTTTGAATAGTACAACTCCATAAATACTCAAGGACAGCTATATGCTGAGACAAACACAAAACACCACCTGTTGTTTGGGATATAAAAGATAAAAGATGTCTGTAGAAAATACCAGCTTCACTGTAGAACATAAAATAAACTAACATTTTCAGAAAGAGCTTAAGCATTTTCTGGAAATGCTTCTGCTTGGCAGTTTGTTAGTCTAGGCTGGCAGCTGTTTTTCTCTGGCTGGTAAACCACTTATCTTCCAGTGCTTCCATCTCTGGCAGATGAACTGCACAGGATAGATTTTTCTTCCACAGTGGGTCTTTCTCTTTGTCTTCTTTCAAACCAACAAACACAACAAAGCTACAGCAAGGTAAAATTGCCCGTCCATTTTAGGATTATTAGCCACCCAAGTGCTTTTCTAAAACCAACAGCTAATCTTCAACACCCATAGCTGTCTAGATCTATATATGATGACAGCCACTATGTATTAGACTAAAAGCAGAAAAAAAATACTTAATACTCCTGCCTCCTATTTTCCTCACAACAAACCTGTGAGGTAGATTGGGTTGAGCAGGATTGGCTGAACCATGGTCATCCAGCTGGCTCCTCTCATGTTCTTACTGCTCATCCTGTAATCAATGATCCAAAAACTGGCTTGTATTTTTCAGCTGGCTTGTTCCAAGTCATGATCAGGGTTGAAAGGGACCAACTGGCCCAAAGTCTCCCAACTGTATTCTGTTCCTAGAAGAGAACTAGAACCTGAGTCACCCTGCTCATGGTGCAGTACCTTAACCAATACACCATGCAATTGGCTCTCATAAGAGGTATCTTCCAAGGCAGGGGACCCAACCTGTAGGTCGCAGCCCACTAGTGGATTGTGAGGGGATTGCAACTGGGATGCAGAAAACATGTGTGCACATCCTCACTTGCATGCACTCCATTTGCGTGAGCAGCAGGAGCGCGTGCATGCTGCTTGTGCAAATGTAGCTGCATACATGCACGCTTGCCAACTGCTTGCACAGAACCATCTCCTCCCCCCCTTGCCAGTCTGCAAAGCTGGAAATGTTGGGGAGCTCTGTTCTAAGGCTTAGCCAAAATATAAAACTCTGCAGTTTTCATCTCCTGGTTCTTGCTTTCTTGCAATAATATTAGAGAAATGTTCTCTATTATCCACCAATTGGAAGCTGTTTAGATAATGAAGGTCTCCCATTTTTAATTCTCTTCTGTTCTTTGTAAAACTTGGAACAGACTCCTTGTTATTCCAGGGGATTTTTTTTCTGGGTACACGTTAATTTGTTAAGGTTTTTAATAATGGCTGTCATCCAGAATGGAATAAAATACTCTATTTTAGAGGATTGAAATGGAGTAATTATTCTTCTGTAAGAGTAGTGTTTTTTCTGGAAATGCTTCTGTTTTCTAGAGAAACATGAGACTATTCAGAACAGACTAGGTGTTATTCATAGCAGTCTAATGCTAAATATTAATAATGAATTAAAACCCTACTTAAGAGTAAAGTCCACTACTTGAACCAACCTTTCTCTGACAGATGTTCTTTTGACCATAGCAACAACTAAGAATGAACAATTTAACACTCACTTAAACGTAAGATCAGGCATCATATGAAGTCTATAAATAATAATAAAGATACTTCTCTGCATACAAGTGCCAGAATTTCATTATAAAGTGCTGTCATCCAGTGGTTTATATAACCACAATCATACTACTGTACAACAGATGGGAGAAAATAGATGTTCCTATTACTTAATAGACTATAACTCCTTGGCTCTTATTTCTAGGCCAAATGGATATTGATGAGTTTTAAATGCTATTAATATTCCCTCCTTCCTACAAAAAACTCCACATTTCCCTAAAAGGCGTGGGCTTAGGCAAGGAGAGAAAGCACAGCCTTCAACAGCCACTTTTTTTTAACTAGATTTGTGGAATATAATTAAAGCTTTAAATCCTCCTACGATGAAAGGCAAAACAGGAAGGATTATACTATTATCATTTCTTAAAATGTCTGGGAAAGCTAGAATGTGCACCATGAAAAATCACAACAGGTGCACTAGAGACCGGGTTACAATTTCAGAAGGTTAGTTTCCTGCTGTAGCAGCTAGTCTTTCATCTCTAAAGAGCTCAGATTAAATGGACTGTAAAGTTTCTTAATTAAAATGAACATTCTGGGCTGGCTTGGGTCAGATCATTTTCTCATCTGCAGCATTTATGGGCTAGTCAAAATTCAGTAAAATTTGAGGAGTTTGCTTTGTTCCTTCCAAAGTCCATTTCAGAAAGAAGAAAATTGGAGTATCATCCCATTAAGTTCATGCTTGCAACAGTCAGGAGAGCAAAAAATGTGTTCTGGAATAATATGGAGTGGGAATGTAGTATCTTAAAACTGCCCCACCTTTTCCTGAGATAACATATACTAGCTTAAGAATTTATAGATAAGTGTCATGATTGTCTTCTACAAGCCCTGGAGAACTTTTTTGCCTTTCAGTCTGAAGCAATGCATATCCCTAATGTCTACATACTTGCCTTTGTAAGCATATGGTTTACATCTTGTAGTATTATTTGCAGTAAGTTACATAATTAACATTTGAGCCAAAGGAGGAACTTAACTTTTAAAACTGTTGAGATCAAATATTGTACAGCATCATCATTCTGCATTGAATTCAATGTATGAGAATGTCTTTATGGCATGGAGCTTGAATAATATATTTTTAGACATGTATCCTACCTACAACATTGAAAACATAATACAATATTTTTATTTGTGGGAGGGCTACAATTATTTTACATGAAATAAATGACAGAAGAATTGTATTAGTAAAGTTTGTTATTTTTCTGGAAGCCACCCTGGAATACACCCTGAAAGAGAACAATTAGCCTGATAACAATTTCACGACAAATTAAAACACAATGTCAATGGGTTTAAGTTTGAGAAGATAAGGAAGAATCATAGAGTTGACTGGCAGAGGGATAGAACTAATTTTACCAACCTTTTGAGGAAAGAGATAGCTTTGGTAGATGATGGGGGGAACCAAGGAACTGGGAAAAAAGTTGGCATCTTATTTCTTTATGTATTCATATTGTCCTTATTTTGAACTGCTTGTGTATCCAGTGTAACTAAAGTATCCAGTTGTAATCCAAACTATAGTTATTGTATATCAAATGATGAGATATGAAGTCACCCATATTCCATTATACCTAACACAATCAGGTAAACCATGGCATTTCTATGGTGATACGATGATCTCTGTATCTTCAGCTGCTCTCTTCTCCCCCCCCCCCGTGCCAACACCTTTGGTTGTGTAAAAATCCTATGTAGTGACAGCTTCATTTTTTTTAATTACAGTTTTTACTGAGTACAAAGAAAAAAAAGGATTAAAAACATTGAACATGGTAAATCGTCTTTGACTGACATCTCAGTCCATACTGTACATTAATTACATATAATATATCTATATACAAACTGTACATTTCTGGTCTCTATCTTAACTTATCTCTTTATTTGTGACCTCCATTTTTTCCCCTCCATCTGTAAAATTTATTCCATATTCAATAAAATTCTGTTTCTGTTTCCTGATTTTTTAATCTTTTAGTTATCCTATCTAGTTCTGCGCAATACATAATTTTCTTTATTAGTACTTCCTCACTCGGTACTTCCATTGCTTTCCACTTTTGAGCAAATAGTATCCTTGCCGCCGTAACCATGTGAATAATTAAATATGGTGACAACTTCATTTTGATCTGACAACAAATCTTTTTGAAAAAGTGTATGTTACTGCAGGACATCGCAATAATTAGCTAATCAAACTATAACAGTTTGGTCACCAATCCTTTCTACCAGGTGAGTAAGTAAGGAAAACTGAATGCAATCTTCTGTTTTAAATTATTTATACAGCTTTATATCATAAAAATTTCTGGGAAAATCTCTGAGATTTTATAATAAGGGATACTTGTAAAACAGCGGCCATAACTGTGATTGCAGTGACTCAAGACCTGCCAGTGCACTTCCAACATCTTTTAAGTTTAACTTTTAAACCAGAATTGGATAATCCATTAGAAACTGGAAAACCATGAGTTCTAGTCCTGCCTTAGGCACAAAGCCAGTTGGGCAACCTCGTGCCAGCTATTCTCTCTCAGCCTATGAACCCAGCAATGGCAAACCACTTCCGAAATCTTACCAAGAACACTGCAGGGACTGGTCTGGGCAGTTGCCCAGAATCAACACTCTAAGGCAGTGGTGGCGAACCTATAGCATGGGTGCCAGAAGCGGCACTCAGAGGCTTCTCTGTGGGTATGTGCGTCCTCGCCCCAGTCCTAGGCCTTCAGCTGGGTTTTATAAAACCTTTTTGCTTTAGGCCTCTGCCGCCATGTGCAAAAAAAAAAAAAGGTTCAATCAATCAGTCAATTTCAACTTCTTGTGGGAAAAAAAAGTTCTTGCAAAGTTGGAATTGATTGATTGAACTTTTTAGTCCCGCCCAGTCTGCCGTTACCACTGCAGCCACGCCCAGCCAATGGGCCATACCCACCCGGCACCCGACGATGCATAAGTGGGTTTTGGATTGCAGTTTGGGTACTCAGTCTTTAAAAGGTTCGCCATCACTGCTCTAAGGTGTACACATACACAAACACACACATACACATAAAGGGAGAGGGGGGAATTGTTGACTATACAGTCAGTAATTAAATGAACTGAAGGAAGAAGTCACATATTGGGGATTTTTAATTATGGTATTTTTTCCCAACCTGAGGATCCTATCCATATGTGGACTGGACATTTCTGAGAATTCTAGGAATTGAAGTTCATCCATCTGAAAGTTATCCATATTGAAAAACAATGACATGGTTATAATGAAGACTGCTTATGCCATATGTAAAATAATCCTCCAAAGCAAATTAATTTCAAATTGCAGTTATTTGGGCTGACCTGGAGAATGCTGACTCCTTCTGACTGCCAAAAGCGGCAGACTAAATGAGACAACGAATAGGGACACTTATTTAAAAAGTTAATAAAGAAATGAAGCTGTGGTTTCCTGGAGAACAAGATGGAGAGAGACTGTGGCAGGAGGGTGTCTCATTGTTAGTGGGAGGAAAATGAGTTGGAGCATATGAACGTAGTCCATTTGCATCTGATGTGGGAGGAGATGAAGGTTGTGAGAAAGAAGAGCATTTCAAAACTCTTATTCTAAATAAAAAAATTCTGAAATTGTCTCTGCAAGGTACTAGATACGAATAATACACAGCTTTAAAATCCATTTAACCACAACATACAGGTGCCCTTTGTTATCCGGGCTCCACTACTCATGATTTACCCTACAGTTAATAAAAACAGACCAGATCTCATTAGCAGCAGGTAAGGCTTTCATATATTTGCAGTTCTTTCTCTCTCTTTCTTTCCACGTGCAAACGGGCAGGTGGATTTTGTACATGAGTAAAGCAGGTTTTTAAAGGTCTTCTTATCCATAGTTTTGTTATCTGCAAGTTGAAACAAAACCATTGCAAATATCAAGGGCCACCTATGAGAATTCTATCAGCTGGTTTTTCTGGTAGAAAGGGAGTTGCATAATCATCATATTTTACATAGGTAAAAGAAAAGGGGGGGGAACCAAAGGTACATCTATTCTGTTCCATAATGCTTGCAACAGGTTAGCATCTCACATCAAAAGGAAATGCCCCAGCTTTAACAGGTGATGTTTACGAAGACCTTTGGTGTGGTTTCAGAACACTTTGCTTGGCTACACTGGAATTCACATTCATTAACCTGTCACACCCTGTGGTATGCCAAAACAATTTAGTACTATTAATACTGGGCTGTCTATTCGTCAGGAACAAACTCCTCTGATGTTGCTATTGAACTTTAACTGTACTCAACTCTTTCAGGACACTTTTATTTAAATTATGTCCTGCTCAGTTTCAAAATACAGCAAATACATGCTGCTGGTCTATGATCAAATGAAGATTTAATGAAGATGATGAAATACAGCAAAGAAACTTTGTAAAAACCAAGTCAAAATCAAATCCACCAATGCTGTATGGGTTTTAATCCCAGGAATCCAACTTTCTGAAGTACAGAATTGTATCCGAACAGCTCTAGTTTGCCACCTTTGGCACTTGTAGTCTTCTCAACTGTCCACTCCTTAAAGGTTTATTGAATGAATTAGATCAGGGGTCTTCAAACTTGGCCCTTTTATGACTTGTGGACTTCAAGTCCCAGAATTCCCCAGCCAGCATGCCTGGCTGAGGAATTCTGGGAATTGAAGTCCACAAGTCATAAAAGGGCCAAGTTTGAAGATCCCTGAATTAGATGGTGTGTGTGTGTGTGTGTGTGTGTGTGTGTGTGTGTGTGTGTGTGTGTAGGTCTTTGGTTCTTCGGGTTTTCTCCCACGTAGAATTTGTAGTGTCTTGGCGACGTTTTGACGAAGTCTCATTCGTCATCTTCAGGCTGGTGCTTTCGGCTTCGTGCTTCTAGGAACAATGTGTGACTGTAGCTGTTTCTTCCTTTTAACTGCCAGTGGGGGTTTGAACTGATTGGCTGGGAGCTCGGCTGTGTTCTGATTGGGTGGAGGTGTGTTCTGATTGGTTAGGGGGTTGGCTGTGCTCTGATTGGATGGGGGGTTGGCTGTGCTCTGATTGGCTGGGGGAGTGTTCTGTTTGGGTGGGGGCTTTGTTGTGCTCAGGTTAGTCTGAGTTGCAGGGGGATTAGAGATGGTAAGCTGCATAGCTGTTTGGCTTCGCGTTCGTGGTCGTGCCTCATCTTCATGGTGGGTGTCAGTTTGCTTCATGTATGGATTGGAGGGGTTTAAGGTGGTTAATGATGCAGCTGTGGTCTGGCTTCTGGTTTGTGGTCGTGCCTCATCATCATGGGTTTGGGTTTGCTTTTTGCGTGGATGTGTGGTGGAGACATCCTGTGTGGTTTTCGTGAGTGTAGGTCTGGTGTCATTCTTTGTGTTATGGACTCGTTTGTCAATAAGGGCGGGTTTCCAAATGGCTGGTAGGCGGGAGGTATCATCTCGTTTGTTCATGCTGTGTGGGCGTTTTTCTATCTCGATGGCTTCTCTGATTATTCTGTTATTAAAGTGTTCAGTTTTGGCGATAGTTCTGGTCTTTTTGAAATCAATTTCATGTCCTGTGGCTTTAAGGTGTTGGACCAGGGAAGAAGTTGGTTCCTCTTTTTTGACTGAGTTTTTGTGTTCTTCAATGCGTGCACTTATTCTTCTGTTGGTTTGTCCAATGTATGTGGTGGGACAGGCAGTACATGTGATTTCATATACTCCTTGATTTTCTAACTCAATTTTGTCTTTAGGGTTTCTTAGGATGGTGGATATTTTTCTGTTTGTGCAGAATGCTGTTTTGATATGTTTGTGGAGGATCTTGCTGATCCTGTCTGTGGTGCCTTTTATGTATGGGAGGAGGGCTTTGCCATTTTCTTGTTCTCTGTCTTGGATTTTAGTGGGAGTTTCTTTTTGGATTAAGTTGGAAATCTTATTTCTTTGGAATCCGTTGGATGTTAGAACATTAGTGAGAGTGTGTAGTTCAGTTTTTAGGTGTTGTTCGTCAGCTAGGCATTTGGTTCTTGAGATGAGTGTCTTGGCTACTGTTATGTCTGGCCTCTCATAACTCATTAATATCCACGTAAATATGTCTTTAAGAGGTTTATTTAATACATTTCAAAAGAATTCGTTTCAAAGCAAGCTGCTGGCATTATGTTGGCCTGAACGGCCAAAGCAAATCTATTTACATTTAGATAAACATGCTCTTCTCCTCCTACATCCCAATTAACTTACTTTTCTTCTTTATCACATTGTCCAAGAGCTCATTATCCTTCGGTAGGTTTTCAAAACACCAGAATACTGAGTTCCAAAGCACTGCCAAAGTTTTCAGCCCACTCTTTGATCAACGTTGCTCGTGACAAAGGCGTAGTCTTTCTTTCCCCTTCTAATATAGTGTCCGATACGTCACTTCCCCAATTACTTCCTTTTTCCAGTTAACTGACACCTTCGCTTATCAAACCTTCGGAACCTCGGATTAATCCATTTATCTTCTTGTTCTAAATCTGACTCATCATTTTGAGAATCTGATTCAGAATGCATACAAAGCTCTTCATTATCTCTCTCAGCTGCCGGGAGGGGAAACCACCCAGAGGGGCCTGGCTGCTGATCCTCGGCTGCCGGGAGGGGAAACCACCCAGAGGGGCCTGGCTGCTGATCCTCGGCTGCCGGGAGGGAAACACATTCAGAGGAACCTGGCTGCTGATCCTCATCCTCTGATACTTCCCAAGCTGGTCCAGGGACACTCACAACAGCTACGGAGTTGATCTGTGCTGGGTGGTGGTGTGAGAGTGCGTGCAGATAGCGGTTTGTGTGTGTTTTCTTCTGATAGATGGTGTGTCCTAGGGAGCCATTGGATTTCTTGTAGACTAAGACATCCAGGAAGGGAAGTTGGTTATTAGCTTCTGTTTCCATGGTGAACTGTATTTTGGGGTGTAGGCTGTTGAGGTGTGTGAGGAAGTTGTCCAGTTTTTCTTTCCCATGTGGCCAGATTACGAAGGTGTCATCTACGTATCTGAGCCAGAGTTTGGGTTTGTGATCAGATTTTTCTAGGGCTTGGGTTTCAAAGTGTTCCATGTAGAGGTTTGCAATGACAGGTGAGAGGGATGATCCCATGGGTGCTCCTTCTATTTGTTTGTATTTTTGTCCATTATAGATGAAGTATGTGTTGGATAGACAGTGGTTGGTCAGATCTAGGATGTGTTTGGGGGGGTTATATTTGTTTTGGATAGCTGTTAAGGCTTCTTTGATTGGCACTTGGGTGAAGAGGGATATGACATCGAAGCTAACAAGTAGGTCGCTGGGCTGTAAGTTTTGTTTCTTTATGATCCCTATGAACTGGAATGAGTTTTTTTACGTGTGAGGTGATGGATTCTGCATAGGGCTGTAGTTGTTTGGCAAGAAATTTGGCTAGGTTTTGTAGAGGGGAGCCTATGGAGCTGACTATGGGTCTAAGTGGGGTTCCTTCTTTGTGTATCTTGGGGAGACCATAGAGCTTAGGGCATCTGGATGATTTCTCTCTGGGAATGATTCTTTGCTGGATCTCTTCGCTAATGGGGGAGGCTTTTATTTTGGATCTAGTGGTTTTTTCCAGGTAGGTGGTGGGATCTGTGTTTAGGGGTTTGTATGTGGAGTCTTGGAGTAGGTTGGTTAATTTGGTTTGGTAGTCAGATGTATTCATGACCACCGTGGCGTTGCCCTTGTCTGCTGGTAGGATTATTATGCTGGTGTCTTGTTTCAGGTTAAGTAGTGCTGTCTGCTCCTCTTTGGGTAAGTTGCTTTTGGGTGGCTTGCTGGTGCAGAGTATGTTGGTGATTTGGAGTCTGATTCTGTTAGCGTCGTCGGGGTTGATATATATATATAAATATAATACCAGCCACACAGTGCCATCCCAATTAAAAAGCATTTTGGAAATTAAAAAAGGGACATAGTTCATTGCTTTATTTGGAAATGTTCCCGTTTTTCCATTAAAATAAAGATAAGCAGAATCACAGAAAGCATATTGGATCAGTTAGAAGGAAAAAACATATCTATTTGCCTTCAGATAAATAGATGCTACATTTTGGGCTATATTGTGCTGGCAATCCTGTGATGAATGACCGAAATCCAGTCTTTTGAAATGGTTGTGGTCATGCCTATAGGTCCAAAGATGTTGCCCACCCTCGTGTCAAATAACACCCTCTTCATTTCTCTGCGGCACATTTAGTCCTGCATCGACTGACACTACAAAGCAGCAACTTGTTAAGTCTAATCATTGTTCCAATTGCACTAATTGGTCCAGACATATAAGCAGCATCTAGAATTCCCACATTATTAGAATCTGTTTTGGATAGTTTTAAGTCTACAGTATTTTTTTTATAAGCAGTTTAAAGTTCTGCCAAGTTGGATATTGACAGTTTGCAAGAATTCTGGGACTGAAAGATCCCACATAAACAAACATAAGACTAAAGGTCTTAAAACATATTAAGAATGCTTCTTACAATCTTAAGGTGAGACTAATTCCACACGTGTTATGATTCCTGAAAAGTCCAGAAAGTGTTTTACGGGGATGGCTATCGACTTCAATACAGGTAGTCCTCAACTTATGACCACAAAAGAGCTCAAACTTTCTGTTGCTAAGCAAGACAGTTGTTAAATGAGTTTTGCCCCCATCATACAACCTTTTTTTTTAATCACAGTCGATAAATAAATCACTGCAATTGTTAAGTTAGTAACATGGTTATTAACTGAATCTGACTCCCCCATTGACTGCTTTTCAGAAAC
Source organism: Bothrops alternatus (assembly GCA_034064705.1). Taxonomy (NCBI): domain Eukaryota; kingdom Metazoa; phylum Chordata; class Lepidosauria; order Squamata; family Viperidae; genus Bothrops; species Bothrops alternatus. The sequence continues at coordinate 22,414,477 of JARGCV010000081.1, forward strand.
TCCCAAAATGTAATCCTAAGATCCCAGGACACTGCAATGGTCATAAATACATACTAGTTGCCAAGTGTCCAGATTTTGATTGTGGGGCTGCTGCAACAATCGTAAGGGAAAATCGGATATATCACTTTTTTCAGTGCCATTGTAATTTCGAACAGTCACTAAACAAATGGTTGTAAGGCAAGGACTGTATATACTGAACATTTAAGATGAGGAGGAGATACTTATTCATATCACATAGCCTTCTCCTATTACTGCCCCATTTTATTTAATTTCCATCAGTTTTAAATTGGCATTTCAAAGACTGGTATGGTTTAGAAATTAAGCTTCTCTTCAATTGCATACCAATGTGGTCATTACCATATCAAAAACTCAAAATTAATTCACAAATTTACCAGTATCACTTCACATACTCTTTATACACTGGTTCTCCATAAATATTATGATCAGTATTTATTCTGAATAGTTAAGGTTTAATAATGAATTTAAGATTGGTCTGAATAGTATAAATATACAATATGTCTATGTGTTTGTTGGTTCCTTTGTTCCTTTTATGTTTTCCGCTTTTTTCTTTACATAAAGTAAGTCACAAGTTTGGGAATTAATTATAAAGGTCAATTTGTAAGATTTTCAAACACTGGGAAAACAGTGAACTAAGACAGGGGTCCCCAACTCTCTAGCCATGGTCTAGTACTAGTTCGTAGCCTGTTAGGAACTGGGCTACGCAAGCAAGTCAAGCTTTGTCTGCAAATCTGTGGGATCTAGATCAGAGGTCCCCAGCCTTTTGGGCACCAGGGACCGGTTCTGTGGAGAGAGGTTTTTCATGGGCTGGAGGGTGCGTGGTTTTGTGTTCTGCGTGCAACCTGCGGATGGGGCTTTGCTTGTTTGTACGGACCGGTTGCTGGCATGCTGCAGCCCGGTCCTGGTCCATGATAAGTGCGCAAAACCATCCCCCCCCCTGCTGTCACTGATCCCGTGAAAAAATTGTTTTCCCTGAAACTGGGTCCTAGAACAAAAAAGGTTTCGGGGGGGGGGGGCGAACTAAGAGACTGAAGCCTAAGATCTGGGGAATGGAATAGGAAGGCAAATACAAAATGCTGTGACTTGCAAAAGCACTGTGGTTCTTTATTTAGTTTTGAAATACTTGGTTTGCATTGATCCAGACACCGTCCTGTGTTTGCAGTGGCATGGAAAGGTGGTTGCTTCTCAAGAGAGGGGAAACGTTCAAGTCCGTTTATAAATATATGTGTTTCGCGGGTTATTACAGCAGATCTTGTGCCTGGCAGACAAAGTAAGAAGGTGCTTGCCGATAGAGGAGAATATTTGTAGCTTAGGACTGAACTGAACTGAAGGTGCTTACATTGTGAGATGGGTAGCTACATAAAATAAATACATAAATAAATAGTATTTTCATTTTTCTAAAGCTTCCCAAGAAGAAATGCATGTTTCAGAGCACTGCAACACATATCACTTCAGCCTACTATAGAGGCCAAACTTAATTCCAGATTCTCAAATTCTGGTGAATTTGAGGAGAAGCATGGTTATCACTTAACATCACTGTAGCCAAAACTTTTTTTAAAGCAATAAAATGAATAACTAACGATGGAAAGGAAAGCAAGCAGAATCACATGCCTATATTGTACTCTTAATCTTGACACAAACAAACATTTGTCTGCCCCAAACATTCTTATATTTTTTCACTCCTGTGTTAGTCCTTTTCAGTTTAAAAGGCAAGCTCTCCAAAACAAATCTCATTGCTTGGAAATGGCTTAATTCCATTAAACAAAGTAGTAAAACAAATGAAAGATAAATATAAATTACAAGCAATGAGATTCATGAGAAACTTTAAAAAAAAACGTTCAAAATATTGCCCTGCTTGTGTTATAAAATACAGGGGTTACACACTTACTTCTACCACCATGCAGAATACTTAGCAGGTTAAACATTAAAGATCTTTTCTGTTAAATGTACCATAAATGAAAGAACACTGTGCACTCAAAATATAAGTTGTTCTCTAAAAGTTAACCCCCATTTCATCTCCCATTAGAAAGAGGAAAAAAGAAAGACAAAGAAAACAATTCAAGAAAGTACAAATGCAATGATTTATCGCCATCTCAAGGTATTTTGAGGTATCACACCTCCAAATTCCTTCCAATTATTGTCAAACATAGCCATATGACAACCAGGCTACACAATTAAAACTACCTACCACATTAAATATACATTTTTGGTAATTAAGAATAATTGTGAATCCTTTCCCTAACAATATGACATTTTTTAAAAAAAGAAATGCATCCATTCGCAAGTGTGGTTGAATCTAATTGCTTTATTTATTAGATTGATCGATTGACGGATTATTATTATTATTATTATTATTATTATTATTATTATTATTATTATTATTATTATTATTATTAATTTAATTTCTATGCCGCCCTATTCCGGAGAACTCAGGGCGGCTCACAGCATAATAGAAATTACATACATATAAAAAACCCTTAAGTTAAAAAAAAAACAAAAAAAACAAAAAAAACAAAAAACCAATCATTCCACGAACATACACTGGCTAGGGGCAAGATGTTAGCTGCCCCAAGCCTGCCGGCAAAAGTGTGTTTTAAGCAATTTACGAAAGGCGGAGAGGGTGGGGGCGACACGGATCTCCGGGGGAAGTTGGTTCCAGAGGGCCGGGGCCGCAACAGAGAAGGCTCTTCCCCTAGGCCCCGCCAGGCGACACTGTCTGGCTGACGGGACCTGGAGAAGGCCCACTCTGTGGGCCCTAACCGGCCGCTGGGATTCATGAGGCAGCAGACGGTCCCGTAAATAACCTGGTCTGATGCCATGTAGGGCTTTATAGGTCATAACCAACACTTTGAATTGGGTTCGGAGACCAATTGGCAGCCAATGCAGCTCGCGGAGTGATGCCGAAATGTGGGCATTTCTAGGCAAGCCCAACACTGCTCGCGCGGCTGCATTCTGCATTACCTGAAGTCTCCGAACATTTTTCAAAGGTAGCCCCATGTAGAGAGCATTGCAGTAATCGAACCTCGAGGTGATAAGAGCATGAGTGACTGTGAGAAGAGACTCCCGGTCCAAATAGGGCCGCAACTGGTGCACCAGGCAAACCTGGGCAAATGTTCTTGGAACCTCTCTTTTCTGCATGTGGCATACATATTATTCCACCTTCTATTTTTCCCTTCAACTGTCACTCTGTCAGGTTGTTCGACTGACAGATATTGACTGGTCCAAAGAATACCTACTGAGCTTTAATATATCTGAGGTAAACTATAACTTGGCTTTCACCTATGCCAATTCAAAACCTTAACCAGTATGCCAACTGACTCTCTTTAAAACTAGAACAGTTCTAAATAGATTAAAAGTATCCTGAAAGAGTAAATTAATTTTTTTAAGTAACTCGGAGGGTCAAGGGCATAACTTGATAGGTGGTCAATTTCAGTTGGCAAATCTCAGTAAAAAAAAAGATTCCCAAAAGAAAGATTGGATGAATTGATTGGACGAATAAAGAAAGATAATTAAGAAAAACTGAATGTAGAAGTCCAAATAAGCAAGTGCTCTTTTTCCCCCCTTTTTTTAGTATGAAGCATAGAGAGTTCAGAACAGTTCTCTGCCAAAAAATTTCCACTACAAAAGAGGACTTTTGAGGGGCAAGGATGCGGTGTTGATTTAATCTTTCTCCCACATAGAAGAAAATCTTTTAAAAATCACAGTGGAGAAAACAAAAGAAATTGTACTTATTATACAAATGTGTGGTGGCAGAGAAGTATTTTATACCGAAAACACCTCTTCAGCATAAGTTCAAAACAAGCCTATAGTCCTACCATTTTAAAGTCAGCAGACCTTCCCATAATGGTCAGACAATGACTCCACATTGAGCAACCACAGAGCCATCCCAGAAGATTTACAAAAAGTCCTTTATACGAAGACAGCCAGAGAATAGCCAAATAGGCATGAAGATGTTGTCAAGTTTCTAGAGAAATCTGCTTTTCTTTGTCTTTATTGCTCCCTTAGTTCTGCCATCAGTCCATATGAATATGTAAAATTATGGGTGACAACATTCTCTAGATGAGAAGCCCATAAGGAAAACTAAACTGCAGTTTATTCAAGGCTGACAAATTTTATAAGAGTGAAGACTGAATTCCACATAAATAAACTTTATCCACAATGATAAATTTTCCCACACCAAAAAAAACCTTACTCTAAAATAAATGAAACTCTGAACTAAATTTAGAAACTTTAAAGAACCACATGTATCATATTCAGTTTATATTGGCTGACAGTACTTAAAACAAAAGTCAAACATAAGCACCCCAAAAATCAGTTAAGTACATTTATGATTTTACTATGCATATGAATCAAAATCTTCAATTGGAAATATATTTACTAAAGTATTTGAAAAAAAATTAAGACATACAGGTAATCTTTAGCTTACAACAGTTTGTTTAATAATGGTTCAAAGTTATAATAATCTTGGAAAAAGTGTTTTATGACTTTCGTCACACTTATGACTCTTCACTATCCAGTCACATGATCACAATTTGGGCACTTCCCAATCAGCCCACATTTATGACTGGTTACAGCATCCTGAGCAAACATAATTATGATTTGTAACTTTTTCAAAAGTAATGTCAATTGGAGAAGCTGGATTCACTTCACCACCACAATGATTCACTTAACAAATGCAATAAAAATAGTCATAAAATCAGGTCCAGTTATGTGATGACTCGCTTTATGACTGCACCAGTTCACTATGGAAATTCTGATCCGAATTGTGGTTGTAAGTCAAGGACCACCTACTCAGCTTAGCAGCCTATAGCATACGTCTTCAAACTTGGCCCTTTTATGACTTGTGGACGTCAACTCCCAGAATTCGTCAGCCAGCCAGAGTGGCTGAGGAATTCTGGGAGTTGATGTCCACAAGTCATAAAAGGGCCAAGTTTGAAGATCCCTGGTCTATAGTTTTCTTTCCTTATTAGATTTCAGCAGCACAATCTAATATGTTTTAACTCAGAAATTTCCCACTGAGTTAATGAAGTCAACCTTTTAATACGTTTGCTTTGTTGCTGTGTTATTGCAGCCTAAGGAAAAACAAAAGGAGAATCTGAAAACTGCTAATATGCTCGTTTTAGAATTACCAAATTGCTATATAAGTGTATGATCTACCTACCAATGATAAGGAAAAAAAACAATTACAAGCTTGATTTCTAGTGTACTGATGCCTTATTTAATTAATTAATTAACATAATTCTAGACTGCAGTCTTATGTTGGAGCATCGTAAAGTTCATGGAGCTCAACTGAATGAGAAAAAATTGATTAAAACACAACAGCATGAAATTACTGTTGCTTAAAATCTTCAATATAGACTGTACTGAATGAAAGTGAGGGGGGAAAAACCAATTCATACCTAACATTCACACAGGGAAGGTCTCTATAAGTCTAAATTTCAAAACAGCAGCCTCACAAATATCAAAGGAGAGAATAATCATACTGCCCAAAAAAATCAAACTTAGGAGTTATTCCTAGATATTGCTTTACAAGTGACAGTAAATCAGCAAGACTATTGTGATGATTAGTGTCTTTAAAAAATCTAGCAAGTTTTTTTTAAGACACTAATCATCACAATAGTCTTGCTGATTTACTGTCACTTGTAAAACACTATCTAAGAATAACTCCTAAACTAGCAAGGTTTTTTTAAACACAATACTGGTTGTCCTATATGGCAGGTTGGTTACCTTATTTGAAAATGGCTCTGTAGCTAATGGGAACCATGGTGAATGCTTTAGCAAAGGTGGTATAGCAATCAAGTTGGTGACAGACACTCCTGGCTAACATGCTCATTTGGCCCTTGATAACAATGATAAAACTATATGTACCCCCTACTCAATTCTGCATATTTCTGAGTGAGTACAACACATAGGTAGTCCTTGTTTAGAAACCACAGTTGGGACTGTCAACTTAGTTGTTAAGTGAAGTGGTTGCTCAGTGAAACTATGACCAGGCTTATGATCTCATTTCATCTTTCCTTTGTTCAACAGAGCTAAAACAAATAAAATAAAAAGATCTAAAACTATGGAGACAGAAGGAAATTCTTCTATCCTAACTTCTTTCCCACCCTCCCCAAAATCCAGCTCTCCCTTGAAAAACATTTCCTATATGGAAAACAATTATTTAAAACAAATCAAGATTAAGAGCCATTCACTATACAGTCTAGGCCAATGTGTCATATCCATGCCATAAAATAGGCATAGGTAACTGATTTGTTCCCCATTCTCCTTGTTCTATATATTATTATTTACTGAGACTCTAGCCCATTTTCCTTGCATAAGAGAGTCACTTTTCTTCCATTATTAAACACAAAGTATCATATTCTAGTTTCTATATAAACTGACCCAACACATAGTTGAACTAAACTTATGGACATGCACTATCTTGGTCACTGTATTACATACATGAAGACAGACCTGAATCTCTGCTTTGTCCTAACTACAAATATATGTGCAGTAGGATGTAGATTTTTGTATCATATGGTACACAATACTAACACGCCAAATCAATATATGAATAAATTCCATATTAAGCAAAACCAACCCCCATGCTTCTTGTCTTAAAAGGGCAGTCTTTATTCTTCACAACAATTCTACTTAGAGTGGATCCAGTTGTGAAAATGCATTTTATTAATTTTGATATGCTTTTCTGTTTTCTATAGCTTTGTATGGCATTTTAAAATTAAATTTTCAACCAAAATAAAGCACAAATCTGGACTTGATATCAAATTTTATCAGGTATCAATATTTGTATATAAAATATTTGATTTCAAAAATCAGCAACCACACAAACACTTCAGTAATTTACCTGATTGCTTAGAAGACTCCCACCCGGAGGTTTTCTCAGCATATTGAGGTCCTGAGGGCTTGAATCCTGCGCCAGAGGCAGCTGAAATAGGCCTACTTGCGCCATTTTCTGGGTTTTCAGGCATGTTTCTCACAGCAGCAGCTGTACAAGTAGTAAATTGTGTGGGTTCCAAAGAATCGCTGTTTGAAGAAAAAAATATTAGTTTAGCACAATCCCCAAACAAGCACAAGAATTCAATGAAAATGCTCCTTTATATACATACAAAGAAAGTTAGTTTAAAGTATTAGCAGAAAAACTGCTCCTTCACTGTTTGTTCTCAATTTTGCACACATTGCTGCAAATTTCATGGGACATCCTAATCCATATTACTTTGCATGTCATCCATATGTGAACTAGGTTTCAGATAGCTGTATCATTAACTGCAGTTTATAAGGATCTCATTTTAACTGCTTCTTATGACAGAGACAGTTGGTGCCTTTCCACTTGTACTAACAAGACCCACAATTTTGATCTTAGATTTAATGCAAAGACATGCTCATGTGAAATACATTCTGATTGATTTGTTTTTGACAATAAATATAGAGGCATTTCTTCAAAGTCCAGAAGGATTCATTTTCACAGTATATAAAACAAAGATTTTCTTGTTACCATGAACAGAATTTCAGGCAATTAAGTAAGCATCCGAGAAAGAGGAACTGCCTTTCACAATTCAACCCCAAACTAGAAAAGATGACTTAACAAGATGTGGTCAGACAAGTTTAGAGTTTAAATTATGAATATAATGATCTATAACATTTGAGGACCTTCCTGTTCATTTATTCTATTTTAAAGAATGGTTCTGGCTGTTAGTACAGCCAGAATATATTTTACAGATTGAATTTAATATCCATCATTTATTTGATGAAAATTTCAATTCAGCAAATATGAAAGTTAACATACCTTAAAGCAGCAGTTCTCAACCTTTTTCAGGCCGCGACCCCGACCTGTCAAGCGCCGTGCATGCGTGGTGCTACCCCCTGCGCCGGCCGAGGTGTAGGCCGCCGCCCATTCAGGGCAGCGGCAGGCAGGCCCAGGTGCTCCTGGGCGGCCACGGCGCAGGGCGACCACGGGCTGGGCCACCAGCTGGCCCAGTCCAAAGGAGGTAAGACACCCACCAGGCCCCACGCATGCCAAAAACCCTCCCTGTGTCCGCCGCTGCCCTGCTAGCCTTACCTTTGTTGCCGCCCGTTCGGGGCGGTGGCAGGCAGGCCCAGGCGCTCCTGGGCGGCCGCAGCGATGGCGCAGGGCGACCACGGGCTGGGCCACCAGCTGGCCCAGCCCAAGGGAGGTAAGACACCCGCCGGGCCCCACGTGCGCCAAAAACCCTCCCTACACCCACCGCTGCCCCGCTAGCCTTACCTTCGCTGCCACCCGTTTGGGACGGCGGCAGGCAGGCCCAGGCGCTCCTGGGCGGCCGCAGCAGCGACGGCGCAGGGCGACCACGGGCTGGGCCAGCTGGTGGCCCAGCCCAAGGGAGGTAAAAAACCCGCAGGGTCTCAAGCGTACCAAAAACCCTCCCTGCGCCCATCGCTGCCCCGCTAGCCTTACCTTCGCTGCCGCCCGTTTGGGGCAGCGGCAGGCTAGCCCAGGTGCTCCTGGGCGGCCGCAGCAGCGACGGCGCAGGGCGACCACGGGCTAGGCCACCAGCTGGCCCAGCCCAAGGGAGGTAAAAAACCCGCCAGGCCCCACACACGCCAAAAACTCTCCCTGCACCCGCCAGCCTCCCACCTCCCACCCCTGGCCCTCTTTTACTTACAGTTTTAGTAGTTGATCAGCAGGGAGGGGTGGAAACCTCTGGAGAGTTCACCTTCGCTGCAGACAACTTGCAACACTGTTTGCAGACGGGGACTTTTGGCGGGCTCAGCAGGGCGGAGACAGCCTGGACAATTCCTATTGGCTTTTGAAAGCCAATAGAATTAGACTCTATTCAAGAGAATCTATTCTATTGGCTTTCAAAAGCCAATAGAATAAGAGAGAGTAGCACAGCTAAGGAAAAGGGTGGGAAATGGCGGACTGCGTTGTTTGGTGACCCCCGTGAAATGGTCATTTGACCCCAAATGGGGTCGGGACCCACAGGTTGAGAACCGCTGCCTTAAAGCAAGAAAATATTATGTATATCATATACATAACTGGTAAGATCTGCTGGTTGAGAAATAGTAAGACTGAAGCAATTTGGGGGGGGAGTTTACATTTTGGGAAAGGACAAGTTTCTCTTGGATTTAGTTCTACGTTTGCATGCAGGTTAAGTCACTTTGGAAATTCTATATTTTCACTATTAAAACATTGGTCTGATTTAGTAAATCTGTTTGAAAATATTCCAAAGGTAATAACTGTATGGAAGCATTCTCAAACTATACATTATAATAATTACAGCATTTGGCTTGCCTTCTTCGAATCTTTTCTAAATAATAAAGCTATGTAGACTTTAAATTCTGCTTATGGCTGATGGTGGCAGTTTTCACAAAAGTATTAGTAGAATACTATAGTTATTAAACTCTTTTATACATCTTTCAAGATCCTCTATACATGTATGGTTTTTTTAAAAGTACCAAAAAAAGCCATGCTCTTTTCACATTTGCATTGCTTTGGAACCCCTGATAATAAATGAAGACTGCATTAAGTCTATGGACTAACAAAGATGAAATTGACTTCACATTTGGTTCTGCCGAAGAATATATTAACATAAAGACTGCTGCTGATTCTTTGTCCCCTTGTTCAATTTGTGTACTGTTCAGTAGGTTTTGTGCCTTCTATATCTGGGTTAAATTGCTTTATCTTAGCCCAGATATATCAGGCATGAAACCTACTGAACAATACACAAATTCAATGGAATTATGACACTACAGGTATTGGGCAAATCTTAAAAAATCCCAGTACAGGGAATCCTCGATGTACAATCACAACAGGGCAAAACTTTTGTTGCTAAGTGAAACATTTGTTAAATGAATTTTGCCCCATTTTACAACCTTTCTTGTCACAATTGTTAATCATTGCAGTTGTTAAGTTAGTAACACGGTTGTTAAGTGAATCTGGCTTTCCCATTGAGTTTGTTTGTTTTAAGCTCGCAAGAGGTGATCACGTGACCCCAGGACTCTGAAACCATCATAAATATGAGTCAGTTGCCAAGCGTCAGAATTCTGATCATATGATCCTGGGAATGCTGCAATGGATGTAACTGTGAAAAAAAGTCAAAAGTCACTTTTTTCAGAGCCACTGTAACTTTGAACAGACGCTAGATGAATGGTTCTAGGTTGAGAACTATCTGTATTGCCAAAAGCATTTAAACATGTAAATCTATATTGAAAGATATATGAAAAGTGGGATGAGCCACACTAGGAAAGCTAACTCGTAAGCATGGAAATAGAAACTGAGGGCATTTTAAAAGGAGGAAAGGCTGAAGTCTAGCGGAACAATTGGCTTCACATGAAACTTTTGATTTATGGCACATGCTATGCCTCTTGTGGTTGGCAGAAGTCTTTCTGTCAACATTTGCAGCAGACCTCACACACCAATAACATTGGAACTAGTTTTGTAAGACATTTTCATAACCAAAACAGAGAACATTTTGAGTTCCTGTGGCTGCATTCCCTCTGGGTTTCCTTCCAGAGTTAATCTTTATATTATGCTTATAGTTATGTTCATGGAAATGTTATCAATATGCAACATCCTGATTTTGAAAAAAATGCTAATTTCCATAGCAGATTGCTTTCTAATATAATTCTGTGCATTGGAGATTGATTAATGGATCCTGGTTTAAGGAAGAAAAAGAACACAAGAATTTGGCATCTGTCAAGTTACCATATCCAAAAGGATACCAGAACACACATGAGGGCAACTGGATATATTTTTCAAGTAAATCTATTTTCATCACTATGAAACAGTTCGGAGGGAGGGAGGGAGGGAGGGAGGGAGGGAGGGAGGGAAGGAAGGAAGGAAGGAAGGAAGGAAGGAAGGAAGGAAGGAAGGAAGGAAGGAAGGAAGGAAGGAAGGAAGTTGTCTTTTTCTGCATTTAAAATCCCTTGGAACTCAACAGGATTTTTATTTAAATTCCTATCTGCAACTTCAAGGCTTCCATCAAGCATTTATAGTATATTAATTACTATATTTTAATCTAATTGCAATTTTGCTATCCATAACAGATGGACTATCTGTTTATTTATTTTAGATCCAACTTTCAAAGCTTACAAAGCTATGCTAAATAAACCAGCAGATCAATCTGCCTCTGAAATATGCTGTCACATTCTCTTTCTCCCTTCCTCTGCACAGACACCTTTATAACTGGATAGAGAGAAAATGCATGATAAGTAAAGGAATGAGCATCCATGCCATTCCAGCTGTTTCTATGAATTATGCAGATCCACTATGGCACTCATCAGTCAGAACAATGGTATTCTTCCATTTTCCATATTGCATACTACATCTTGCAACTTTTGGACAGCATGGGAAAAGACAGAAATAAAAATTCTGTGGTTAGCTACACCAGATATAGGAAAAGGAGAAGAGAGAGGCAGGGGCACACTGACTACTCTCTTGATAAGGATTCCTTCTTGGCATTTCTAAATTACCAATTTGAATTGAAGGTGTAAAGGAAGTGTTCTGCTCTGAATGGTCAATTCCAAAAGTGGGCAGAGACAAGACAAAATGTGAATGTGGTCAAAAAGTTATTAAATCTGAATTAATTTGGGGTCTCAGGCCCCCTTGATACACGGGCTATGGATCTTCACTACAATGATCTTCATTTCTTACCTAGCTTTATAGCCGAAACCCATGTGTGAACAAACTACCTGAATTTCAATACATAGCACTTGTACCTGAAGTTATATTTGAAGTCACTGTATTCATGGTCCAAGATAAAGAAACTAAGTGTATCAGTCTGGCAATGGAATACGCAAAATATCATTAATGACATTTAGTAAATTTTAACTTCGCTATAGTGACTAATAAATTAGGGCAACAGAGTCAAAGTTAATGAGATACATGAGAACTGAACCCCATCCTAGCTACTTTTCCATTTGTTGTATCCCCCCCCCAAGTAGAATTAAATTTATCAAGCAGATACAGTTTCCCAAATAATAATTTTTGTTCCTTTCCCATTCTCCTAAATTATAATCTTATTTTTAAAGAACAGGCCTTTTGAACAAAGAGACATTTTGACACTTCTCAAGTCACTTCCTTTGTGAATCAAATTCAGGAATTAAGATGTAATACAATGCAAGACAGTATTGCTTTTTAAGGAAGAAAGACATTTAAGATGGAGAAATTTAGGCTGAAGAGTGACTTGGATTCCAATTATGACATATTTAATATGATAGGCACCTCTTCCCTGCAAACTATCAAAAGCTATTTTCAAAAGCTATTTTCAGAAAATAATCTGAGATTTGCTAGAGGTATACAATCAAAGAAAGTGCCAACATTTGAGCAGAATCACCACTTTGATTTTTATATGTCATAATTCTTTTACATTAGGCCCTCTTCCAAGAAGAATTGGCTTCCCCATAAATAGTCTGGCATGGCACTGGCCATTTTGCTGTATTTTTTCCAAGTGAATGTTTCCCAAATTAGAAAATTTCCAGAAATAAATAAGCTGACATAAAAGCAAAATACTTAAAATGAAAACCTTATTCAATGACCTCTGCAAGCTAAAGACACACACAAAGCAGTTACTTAATATGATTTGTGCTTTCTGATCAGTCTTTTTAAAATTATTTTGGTTTTATTATTATTTTTAATCTATTTAACTTCTCCCTTTGTTCACTTGGCCCATTCAAGGTCAGCCAGGTTCTGCTTTTATATATATGTTTATGAGCATTCTTTTCCCCTTTATTTGTACCAGAGCCATTCAGAGTCATCAAGGCATCGATGAGTCATTGGGCTGCCTCAAAATTGGACCAAATAAAGAAATGTCAGGTTGTATAATGCATTGTGTAGCCAGAAAATGTCCTAGAATATCATATATTGGTATTTTTCCATAAACTTTACAAATAATACTCCAGGCAGTGACTTTTTCTCTTTCTTAATAACTGCCAAATTGAACAAAATCAATAACCCGTATAAGAAAACTGCTGTGTGACTTGCCCAATCTCTAGAACTAATGCACCACAATTTACAGAACACCTAGGCCAGGGGTAGGCAACCTTGGCTGGCTCAGGAATTCTGGGAGTTGAAGTTCACGAGTCATAAAAGAGCCAAGGTTGCCTACCCCTGACCTAGGCTAAGATGACCATTTCTTAATCTTAGCAACACACATAGAAATTTAAATATTCTAAGCATAGCATAATCTCACCTATGCTTAGGATAAATTTATAAGGACAGGAAGGATGAGGTTAATATCTTTTGCCAATGTCATAAGCCCATGACAGATGAGAATTTTAAATCAGATTCTGATATTCAATCTAAAAAGCACCTGACTTACAGAAGAAATACTTCCTCTTCAACTGCTGATAGCAAAAAAAATCTTTTCAACCTATTTTAGTTCTTTTATAGAACTCCAATTTTAATTGCTAATATAATTCTGGCAGCGAGTAGGATGAACTTGAAATGATGAAAGATATCCATGCCATTCTATTACTCAATATCATAAGAAAACCACTGGGCTGGGAACCCTGATTTACCAAATGTGAGGTCATGATCGTCAGTCATAAAATGTCAAACTTTCATGAAAGATCACTTCTAAATGGCCATTGATTGAAGCTATCCAGATTCCTTCAATGTTAAGAGTTAATGTGCAACCAAGTTTTGGACTAAAAATTAAGGAATAGCTTTATTTAAATATACCTAAAATTGTTGTTTTTTGAAACACTTTAGTAAATTTTAAAAATATCCTCTGTTTTGCAATTGGTGGAATTTTAAACAAAGGAAACTATTCTTAAAATATAATCATCATTTCACAATGTTTGCGGCTATGAGAAAAATATTTGGAAAAACTACTTGGATGTAGCCACATAAAAAATACTTAGTGCCAGACTCACAAAAAACACAAAGAAATTCTACAGAAGAGATTCGTATTTTTCTCCTTTTAAATAACTCTCCACTGTAAAATTATAAAGATAAATGTTTATATTGCTAAGGGCAACATTGTTCTAGTAGAATCTAAGGAAAAAGAAAGAACAGCTAGGCATGCGAAAAAATAGAAGTGGGGAAGATAAATAAGGCAAAATGACTTAAGATTTTTTTTGCCTCCTATGCTGAAAAAGAATATGAAAAACTCTGAAAATCCAAGTCATCCAAAGCTCTTATGTCTTTTTCTCAGATACAGAATATTTTGGAAAAGCAGCTGTTTAACATCATTCCAAACAATAAACATATATTTTTGTATGAAATTAAATTTTATGAAGATGCCAATAGGATCACATGCAGTCCTCAGCTTACAATTGTTCGTTCAACAACCATTTGAAATTATAATGGTGCTGAATGAAAGGAGCTATGACTGCTGCCCAAAATTACAGCCACTGTAGCACCCAACAGTCATATGATCAACATTTGAACATTGGCAGCGGGCCCACCATTATCATTGCAGGGCTGCTGCAAATTCCTTACTTATCTCCATCTCCACCTTAGGCTGCTCTATAAGGTGGTTAACCATAGCACTGAGCCTAAAGTAGCTTTCAGTTGTCTAAGGCTCAGGCTTGCTTCAACCCTCATTCTGCCACTGCCCCTCACAAATACTGCCTTTCACCGCTCTCTAAGATACACAAGAATTCAGGAATGCTGCAATTGCCTCACTGGCTCAATACTCTTTTAAGGATCTGCCATGTGTCTACAACCCCTCCAAGGCAGCTCTCAGTCACATCAGGCCTTCTTTCTTGGAGCCTGTTTGTGCAAACAAGCAAAATTTGCATGAAGCTTCCTAAAATTTCAGAATCGTGAAGCAACTTTGGATGGCTTTGGAAATCTCACAACTTCAGAAATCTTTGGTAGCCTCTTGAAAGTTGAGAAGTCTTTGGAGTCAGTCACACCAGGAGTTCAAAGCCTTCCAAAGTCGCACTCACCTTCTGAGGCCTTAGGAAGCCCTACACAACTTGGGAAACATTTGGAAGCTCTGTGTGAATTCTTGTGGAGTCTCTGAAGTCTTTCAAAGTCATGCTGGGCTTTTAAAGTTTTCTGAATTTGCACCAGGATTTTAGATTCCAGAAAAGAAAGCCTGATGCAACTGGTAGCTGCTTCAGATGGGTCATGTGAAGCTCTCCACAAAAAGAAAACACCTCAAGCGCTGAGTGGCAGGAGCAATTGCATCCTCAGCATTGGTGGGTGGCAGTGATGGGCATTGCAATGCAAGGCTTGGCTGCGCCACACTGTAGCATACCGTTCTCCCACATGGCATGTGTCAGGCCTCCCTCATACCGAAGCACCCCTGCGTTCCAATTAACAACCCACATCAACTAGGAAAGTAGCAAAGTGGTCATGTGGGTACCTTGACTTACCACTTAGGACCAAAACGTTCAATTGTGGTCATAAATTGAAGACTGCTTGTATCCAGGAATGTCTCAAGCTCAACAGACCTATTTAGTCAAAATTATTTTTTTTTTTTTGCATATTATGTTCTACTCCTATTGTTCTAAACTATGACAACTTGGCCTCCAGATTACATTGCTGGCTGATAGAGGTATTTTATTTGTGTTGTATCATTTGTTATTTCCTTGTTTTTTTAATCATTGTGGATTGTGAGCCATCAATAAAGTTTGACAAGAGAAAGATGTCCAAAAATATTTTCAGAATGAAATATGTGGATTTTCTGAAACTGAATAAGATTCCCATCCCTTCCTCAGTCTTAATATACTGCTCAAAAAAATAAAGGGAACACATCCTATAGGATTTCTTATAGGATGTGTTCCCTTTATTTTTTTGAGCAGTATATTATTTGCTCATACTGTCTAAGGCAGGGGTAGGCAACCTTAACTCTTTTATGACTCGTGGACTTCAACTCCCAGAATTTCTGAGCCAGCATGGCTCTTAAAGTTGTGAAGATCAAGACACACTACTTTAGAGGAAAGCAAATTCCTTTAAAGCGGATTCCCTTCTAATACAATAACAACTGCCTGATAATTACAGATAATTTTGTATGCTTTTCGTGCAAAAGCAGTGCTGGCCCTGACTTTAATCAGCACTTAGAAACCCCTAATTTCAATTCCCCCTAGGGTAAATTTCTCTCCCTTGCTTTGCTTGTGGAACTTTGATCTTAGTTAAAGCAATATTTAGCAATGTCATAGGAAAAAAGGAGCTGAAAAATATGCATTGTTCATTAGTTTGTGGAGAACCTGAGTAATATCGTTTTTCTCAGAACAATCCTTCTCCCATAATTCTAAAGCATTTTGGGCTGGTTCACAAACACAGCTTAGCCAGAATTTTATAAGACATTGGTTTGAAGGCAAAGACATGATGGTTCGGGACAGGGCTTTTTTTCTCATAGAATACTCAGAACGTAGTTCCGGCACCTTTTTTGGATGGAACCTTGTAGGGTAGGCAAGGCGGGTTGTATGACATGTGTGAGTTCCGGCACCCTTTTTTTTTGTAGAAAAAAAGCACTGGTTTGGGATGGTTCCTACATTATTTGTAAGCATATGTTTCTTTTTGTGGGCTGCAAAATATGTTTGCACTCTAAACCAACCCTGAAAAAGGAGTGCCAGTTTGTTCTAATAGTTAAGGCATCAAGTTAGAAACCTGGACACCATAGGTTCAAGTCCCACCTTAGCCATGAAAGCCATCTGAGTGTCTTTGGGCCAATCATTCTCTCAGCCCAATCCACCTCACAGGGTTGTTGTTTGAAGAAAATAGGAAATAGAAGGAGTATTAGGTATGTTCACTGCCTTGCGTTATTTGTAAAAATAATAAAGGCGGGCTGCTAATAAACAAATAAAATGAAATGAAACACCTAAGGGGAAAAACAAGGGTTTTGGAATAGTCTGAAAAGTTTTCAGGACTATTATTGAAAATTTCCAGAATTATCAAAAATCTTTGGGGAGATGTCAATCATGCAGCCCAGGCAAAAAGGTTTAAGAATATTTCAGAGCTACAAAAATTGTGAAAGGAATAGTAGAAGAAAAAACTCCAAAAACAAGAATGGGAGAGGGGGAAACCTTTTAAGTGGATTGCAGAAAGTACATTACATAGCACAAATTGAAAATTTATCCAAATTTCGGCACTGTTTTCTGATCTTGAGTCTACATTCAAATCTGTAGCAACGTGTGATTAATTCTGTATGAGTATCAGTTTTTATACACCTAGGATTTTCTTGAAACACAGAGTAGGGACATGGGTGCCCAAACTTTGTATGCAACAGTCATCTAAAAGGCATGCCTAATCCATAACTCTTGATGTTTTCTGGATGTGTCTGCAGTAAAATTCGGGAAGAACAAGTGAAGAATTGCTTCTGAGAGTCTTCAAAGATACAGTCAGTTCAAAGTAACCATCAACAAGGAATACAAAACTGCAGAAGATACCATGGTGCTCAGAAGCATATTATATGTGCTGTCAGAACATGGCAGATATCACTGTTAGTTAAAAGGCATAGGTCATAAATTTTATGTTTGGCTAAAGTTGCATTTTATAGTTGAAAATAGTTGCACTACTTTTTCATTCATTCACAATTAGAAAAGGGCTTTTGTTATTCTTCCAAAGTTTTCTATATATGGCTATTGTTAAATAAAGAGAGTAGCATTTTCATACTACTCAAAGACAACATAAAGGTAATAGAGGTTAACTCAAAGGTAACATAAATTCAGACTTGAGGAGGATCATATACAGAGGTTTATGCTGAGAAAAAAAAGAATGAATGAATGAATGAATGAATGAATGAATGAATGAATGAAGGAAGGAAGGAAGGAAGGAAGGAAGGAAGGAAGGAAGGAAGGAAGATCACAAAAAGTGATTTTCCACTGATCATGAAAAGATTTGAAGGTTTTTAAAATCTTCACAACATAAGCTTTCATATGTTAACAAATCGATGGTGAGACCACACTTGGAGTACTGTGTACAGTTCTGGTCACCGCACCTCAAGAAGGATATAATAGAACTGGAAAGGGTGCAAAAAAGGGCAACAAGAATGATCAAGGAAATGGAGCGCCTCCCTTA
Source organism: Bothrops alternatus (assembly GCA_034064705.1). NCBI lineage: Eukaryota > Metazoa > Chordata > Lepidosauria > Squamata > Viperidae > Bothrops > Bothrops alternatus. The sequence goes on from JARGCV010000081.1 coordinate 22,432,448, forward strand.
TGAAACCAGATTGCAACGCCTTGGTCTCTTCAGCCTTGAAAGACGACGTTTAA